>OY282506.1:46111314-47311314 GCA_958295605.1 Ajuga chamaepitys | reverse complement strand
TGCTTACCTTATTCATCTTTGAACTTCATGAAGTATGGGAAAGCTTCCACCATGTCCATTTTTTAATTTTCCTACGAAAAAAAGTTAGAAGTCAATTAAGATTATGGTTTAAATGCTGTAACTAGAATTATTTAATTAGTAAGCTTATTTTGTGTCATTTAGTTAGTAAGTTTATGTTGTTTCATGGACATGCATTTGCAAATGAATGATTTTTCACAAGTCTGCAATCTTGACAACGGATTTTCAATTTAAATGTTTCATAACATATATATTAAATGTACATGACATTTCATTACAAATCACTACCAACAAATAATTGTTATGCAATAGTATCAACAAATTAGTTTTATCGGAATAAAATAAAAATTGAATACAAGATAAGTTTTTTCTTATTTATTAATTGGAATCAAATATTGAACAGATAAAATCCAATATATCTTGGAAATTGTAAAAATATATAATCAAATAATTTAACAAAGTTCTAATAATGACATATGTGACATGTATAATCTATAATATAATCCAGAGTGGTATAAAATTACAGTACCAACAGTTTTCAGTTTCATTGAACCATGATATAATCTACTAACCTACTAATTTACTAACTTAATAAGAATACATTTGAATGTAGAAAATAAAATCTGTTATTTGTTGAGAATTTGTAGAAAATATTATTTTCAAGAGTTCACTTGAAATGCCACTCAACAATATTTCCAATCTAACTGACACTATAATAATAAATAAAGTTGATTACTAAATAAATAATTAATACATAATTAATATCCCTAAGGTTCAAGGAACATCTACTTTTATCAATGATATAGCCCAAGAAACTGGGAATTCATACAATACACAATAAGATTCTTGATGTAAGTATCTATTGTTCCAGAGTAAAAAATAATGAGCATAAACTGCAGGTATGATTTCTAGACTACTCTAAATAAAAAACATTTAATCTTAAGAGATTTCAGATATAAATAGCTATACATGTTCACAGAAATAGATTGATAAATTAAGAAAAATTATTCACCAAATAATTAAACAAAGGAAAAAATATACCTCTTAAATATCATTAATATTTCACATCTTTAAATTTTGGCCTTCCATGTGTACCCTGCATAATCAGAATAGAACTTTATTATAAAGTTCGAAAAAAATAAACTAAATTTTACTAATTAGTAATATTCAACATAATCAAAATCAAAATAAATCTCAATAACAAACTTATATTCAATAACAGAAATAGTATTATACCTAAAATTATGAACCTGATTCCCACTAACTCCATTCACCCCACTATCTCCTGTATCCATTACTTCATCATTTAATTACCATAAAAAATATCAGTATAAATATGTGATTCATCTTCTACTTTTCTATACCTAGCAACAACAAACGAGTTCTGAGTTATGGATCACTCTGTTTCACACATTCAAGACCTCACACCACTAAAGAGTGACTAGATGATATACATTAGACTGGTGCATTGCTATCACATGCCAGCTAGAAGGAATCCTCATCTGATACTATCTGTTGAGTGTCTTTTTGAGGACACTGAGGTATATTTTTTAACATAATGTAAGCTAATTCAGCAGATTTTCAATTTTGATGTTATTAACATATTTTTGTTTGTTGACAGGGTGACAGAATCCATTGTACGATTGAAGGAGGAGCTCTACTAAAATTGAGGTGCTCACCAATTGAGGGATATACATATGCTATTAAAGAATTTTCAGTGGTTGAAGACACAAGTCCATACAAAACAAGCACTAACCGAAATAAAATACTTTTCACTGAAAACACAAGGATGGTTGAAGTGATAGCATCACAGCCTGTATCCTACCACCGTCAGGTTTTACTCTTAAAAACTATGTTTCGCACTATTTATTAATAAATCATCTTCTAATAAGTTTATGTAATAAACTTTTTTGTAGATGGGGAGATACACAAGGCCAGCAATAGTTAAGACCACCGAAACATTGAAGCTGTTGTTGGATGTTGCATGTATTGAATGCATGCAGTGGTATAACTCATGTGCTGCATTCATATCATGCAACAAATGTGGATGCAAAAACCTTCATTTTCTGTCAAGGTGTCCTTAATTGCAATATAAATCATAAGACTCACATTTTTAATTAAAATAAGGTATAATATTTCATTTTTGTTGTTTCAGGCCAAAACTAGGGGTGATCCTAACTGATGACTTGGGCATCAAACGTTTGACTTTCTGGGAAAAGGAGGTTGTGCTATTGATTGGATATTGAAGACTACAAGCTAGACATGTTATAGACTTTGGAACTTTTTTATTTTTTACTTTTAAGTTAGGCTTTCAAAATTTGTTATTGCTTCCCATTTATATTACTATTGCTATGTCACATTGTTATTACTCTTGAATATTAGCTATGGTGCATTTTTAGATTCTAATCTCAGCTCACTACTAACATAGGATGTCATACAATTTTATAATCTACAACATAATAGACTGACTATCATGTATCAGTAATATATAAACACATATACACCACAAATAACATAATTAATGGACATATTTTTAAATTTTTTAACACAAGTACAAATAAGATAACTTAAATGCAGGACTGTACCATGTTTAAATTAGATCTTCTATTGAGTGCATCCCATGGCCAACTCGTTTCTGCTATCAACCACTTTATATTAATAAAAGCCTTCAAAATAGGAGACGATATATTATATATTATTAGACTACCTAAACTATATTTAATAATAAAATAATAGAACATAAATTCAATGAACAAGATTTATTGCAGGAAATTGTTTTGTTAAGTAATATAATAAATATTATAAATACTAAAAAACTGTTAATTTTAAATATTTATTTGATACAAGTATATACATTTAAATATGTAAATAATAAAAATATTATTATTAACATTTTATAACCGCTAATCCTAAAAAAAAAACCGTCTTTCGGCAAGTTACCAAACCACGATTTATTTGAAAATTCAAAAATAACAATAAAACTGTTTATTTTAGCTCAAATTTTTTTGAATAACATCGATAAACACCATCCTCACAGTCAAATAATTCCGATTTCATAAAATAGCAGGCAAAAAAGTGGGAAAAATATTTGCAACAATTTTAGGAAGTTAAACAGGGAGTTGTGAGTAATACAAAAAGAAAACGTCAGAAGAGTTCAGATACGTTTTAGAACTTATTAAATCGATTAATGTCTGATTTGTATGTTGTTTTCTACACTGTTTTGAAATCCAGAGTATGCTGAACTAATTTATTTTGAAGATTGTGGTTATATGGTAAATTAAAGTTGTTTGATCAATTTCAGTTTAATCGATAATTTCTGTGACACACATAGTATCGTAGATGCATCAACAGTTAATAAAACAACTTAGATAATTGAACTTTCGTAATTCATAGATATTTTTTGGAATTTCCCTTATCCATACTTGAAAACCATAGATCGGAAGAAAAGTAAGGATTTAATCCAAATTTTAGTCGAGTTACGTTGCTAGGTTATTACTCACATACTTAATTGAAGAAAAAAACATAATTTATGTTTAGCAGTGTATAAAAAATAACCTCTTACACACATTAATGGACGGGCATAATATTAATCGGATGTAATGTTTTATGATCTATACTTATAACCCATCACTGAGCTGGAAATTACAGATCTTAACCATTTAGTATTAACCCGAGTTATTTTCTTTACATCTGCAGATCTGTAGCTATATATGTTCAAAACGAACATAATGAAATTTAGGAAAATGATGTAATCTATACTTAGAAGCCATCATTTAGCTACAAAGTATAGATTCACTCCGTTAAAAAATTCGAAGAAAAACAGAAAGATCAAATTAAAAAAAAAAAAAACAAAACAAAAATACCAGCTCCACTATATTTACCAGCACACCACGAAAAAAATATATCATTTGTGGTAAATCAAATTTGACATAAAAATATCAGTTAAATCTAGCCCTTATGAAACACTGAAACATAATAGATTTAAAGATAAATCGAGGCACATAAGGAGATGTACAATCATATGTATATCACACAAAATCCCCAGATCTAGCGTGTTCTCAACACATGCAGAAAACTCATTTAAGATAAAACGACTACATTGGGAGAAAACAAATCATCCGCTCAAGAAATTCCAATAAATTGGAACATACAGATGAAATAGCTCCCATGGCCTCGAAATCATATCCGTTAAAATAACTAAAAAGTTAATAAAAAATATTTGCGCAGAAAAACTTAGTACATGTGGTTCCCTTACCTAGAAACTGGTTTTCATGATGAAAAATTTATCTAAAATTGTAGAGACAGAACTGAAGATAAAGTAATAGCAGAAGTAAAGGGGGAAGATGAATCGAGGTACATAGCGAGCTGTAGAAACATATATGTACCACACAAAATCCCCAGATCTAGCGCGTTCACAATACATGCACAAACTTATTTACAGATCAAACGACTTCATAGGGAAAAAATGAATCATCCATTCAAGAAATTCCAAAAAGTTGGAACACACGGATGAAATCGATTCCATGGAGTCGAAATCACATCTGTTTGCTAAATAACCACAAAGCTAATAAAAAAAAAAATTGCAGAAAAAACTAAGAACATGTTATTTCCTTACCTAGAAACTGTATTCAATGATGAAAATTTAAATCTACAAGTTGTAGACTCAGATCAACAGAAGATAATTGCAGAAGTAATAATAGATATCTAGAGATAGAGAGAGAAAGAGGGAGGCGAAGTGGTGTTGCTGGAGTGAGGAAATGAGCTGCTGTAAGCTTATTTATACTGGCGGACCGCTTATTTAGGGTTTTCGCCCTAAGCAGCCGCCTTTCTAGAATGTCCCAGGCCCATTTTATATGATGGGCCTTTAGTTTAGGATATAGGTTATGGGTTATTTAGTAAATGGGCTGCGGAAATGATGATGCTGTTGGTCCATTAAGTTTTATAGTTAGCCCACATATTTTAGCATTTTTAAGTGTGAACAGCATATAGTAACAACAAAAAATTATGTAAAGTCTCAATATAAAAAAAAATATATCTTTTTAATATATAATAATATGAGTAATATTTACGTAATATCATCTTTTAGATACACGTATATATTTTATGGTTTGAACTATATTTTATTTATTATGTAACGAATGAGGAATTAAAATATAACAAGTAGATGTCCATCCGTGTGATGCACGAGATAAATACTTTTTCTACAAAATAATAATAATAATAATAATAATAATAATAATAATAATAATAATAATAATAATAATAATAATAATAATAATAATAATAATAATAATAATAATAATAATAATAATAATAAAAAAGTTAAAGTCTGTATAATATTTGAGAATATAAAATCACGAGTTGATTTTTTTGTCCAATTATCTTTCTACCTCATTACATATTTTTTTCAACATGTGATTTTTTTTTAATATCTAATACCTTCCATTGTGACAAATTGAAAATACTGGTTAAATTTGTATTAATTTTGACTATTCAAATTTTTATTTTTTTATATTTAATACATTACATTATAAAAAATTGAAAATAACAATTATTTCTTCATAAGTTGCGCTGATTCAATTATTTAAATGCACGATATGATAATACTAAGTTTGTTTAATAAAATTTTAAATACAAACTTCAAATTTGATTCATTTCTCTCCCTATTATTTCAATAGTGGAATAGTTGATTGGATAGTTGTAATAATTACGTATGCATATAAGTCCTAAATAATGTCAATTATTTTGTATAATTATCATTTCAAAGCAACATATGTTAAATAACATCATATTAGGATAAGAAGCCACAAACATATTAGTTACTTAAATATAGGATCAGTAAATCATTTTATAATGTCATATTTAAAAAAAATATATTATGTATTATTTTCACACATAATATGTTTTTTTTCCACAAATTAAAAAAATTATAATAATATGCAAACTAAATCAATTTATAAATTACCTTAAAAAAAATGTTTAATTTTTTTCCAATTTTAACCTGTAAGGCTAATAAATTTGGATTTACTTCTGAATGTTTTTAAACAAATACTATAAAATATCCAATAAATATTAAAAAAAAAAGTGTCAATAAAAAAAGTGACATTGACAGTCAAAACAACTAATAGAGCTGTCTATAGGGAAGTCTTTATAAATTTGTAGTTTTTGCATTTTATCATTCGTAACAATACTTTATTTGTAATACATTGAATTCACATTGTTCACCTACCCATTTATATTTCATATTATTTTTGTATGTGTCTGTCATACATGTGCTTTAAATTTTTGGTTTTTGTATTATGCAAATTATTTTAAGAAACAATGGACGAAACTCATTCAAGAGAAGCACGTGATTTACGTAGGATTCGAATGAAGAAAAAAAGACAACGAACTCCAATTAGTAAGATTTTTACTTGCGAATTTTATTTGATCATTTTTTAAACTTATAACTTATAATACAAATGGTATTACTTTGTCATATTTTGAGTTTTAGCTGAATTAGAAGGAACGTCATGTAAAAATTCAAGCTCAAATATAAGCGGACCATCAACTACGTCATCTATGTCTAATAAAATTGACACAAGTAAGCCTCTTACAAGTCATATCATATTTTTTCAAACATAAATTACAGTTGACAAAGATAAAACTTCTTTATTTTTTTAAATTTTTTTTTTAGGTATGTTTCATGCTGCAAGAATAAAAAAGGCTCGATTACAAAATATCAATATTTCTACTCATAATTCAGATTCGCCACATAATATTCCAGGTAATTACATTTTTAATTTTTATTTATGTATTATTAATTTCATTGTAAAAGTGATTTAATGTGCTATGTATTACTCATTCATCAGTCAATTTCAAAGGAGCAATTGACCAAGAAAGTATATTATTACGCCCTCCAATTCCAAGATGTATGTCATTCTTTGTAATTGAAATAAATAAATATATTTAATTTTATTTATTTTTTATTAATAAAATTAAATTTTATTTTTGAAACAGTCAATGTTAGCCATGTCATCGAAAGTGTGCCAGCGGAATTGTCAACTAGAACAGTTGGTACAAGTTCTACTTCTAACGGTACAAGTTTTTCTTTAATTGGTTTTACAATTCATTACAAATGAACTCCAAATTAATCAGTAATGTTAAAAAAAAAAAAAAAAAACCCAACCTTTTAACATTTTTACGTTAATGTTAATTACTTCTGGATTTGTAATAATTTTATCAGCTTTTCCAACGGCCCAAGGTCTTGCAGAAGAAAACAATAGGTAAGTTTTGAAAATTAATGTTTAAATTTCTTTTTATTTTACTAACTTATGTTCATATTCTTAGTGGCATAGAAATTGAAGCTACACTTCGACAGCCATCTAATTTTGCCATGGATAATGAAAACGATAATATAATTTTTCAGCGTATCAACTCTACAGGTGTTTATTTTTAATATCACTGTTGTTTTCATTTTTTAAACTATATTGATATTGATAATGTATCTGTGAAAACTATTACATAACCATACTAATTATTTTGTAATATTTGTAACTTAAATTATTTCAGAGTACTGGGATCTAGGTGATGCAGACCATAATTGTGAATACTGTGGTGCTTTTTTTTGGTTTGAAGAACGACTAAAGTCGAACTACGGAGCAAATAAAAGACCAAAATACTCAACCTGTTGCTTGCAAGGTAAAGTAGAACTTCCAAAGTTGAGAAAGCCGCCACAGTTGTTGATAGATCTTCTAAGGGGTGACAATCCAAAGAGCAACCACTTCATTAAAAATATTCGATCATACAATAATATGTTTTCTTTCACTTCTATGGGAGGAAAGATTGATAATACCCATAACATCGGGACTTCGCCACCTATATTCAAACTGCATGGTCAAAACGACCATCTCATTGGAAGCTTGATGCCTTCTGAAGCTCAACCTCCAAAGTTTGCTCAACTTTATATATATGATACTGACAATGAGATTGAGAACAGAATAAACTCTGTCAGGTATGATTTAATAATAATAATTTATAATTTATCTGCGCAATAAGTTTTTCAATTTAAAAAAACATTACATGACATTGAACTTATGAGCTATGTTTATTTTTTATAGGTCACGTGGTAATTCTGATGGACTTCGTGTTGATATTGTTGAAGAACTTAAGGAGATGCTTGATGATAACAACATCTTAGTCCAAAGCTTCAGAATGGCAAGAGACAAAATTCAACAAACCAGTGATGCCAATGTGAAGTTAAAGCTACTTGGAAGAAGAGATAAGGATGGTAGGATGTATAATCTCCCTACAGTTTCTGAAGTAGCTGCACTAATTGTTGGAGACTTTGATGAAGCACTGGGTAATAGAGACATCATCGTGGAATCACAATCTGGAGTTCTAAAACGAATCAATGAGCTACATGCTTCTTACCTAGGATTGCAGTATCCTTTAATCTTCCCATATGGTGAAGATGGATATAGGGAAGACATCTCTCTCTCAAACACAACAAGTACTGCAAAAAATAGGAGAAAACGTGTGACTACTAGACAATTCTTTGCTTACAGATTTCATGATAGAAATGGAGAAGAGTGTATCATCTTATCTTCAAGAAGACTTACTCAACAATTAGTTGTGGATTCGTACACGATAATAGAAGTTGGTAGATTGACATGGGTTAAGCTTAATCAAAAGACTCTGCGTTGTGAATTGTACAAAGGCCTTGCTGATGCTTTGTTGCGGGGGCAAACAAATCTAGCAACCCAAGGTTTACCTATTGTTTTACCAGCGTCATACACTGGAGGTCCTAGATATATGATTCAAAACTTTCAAGATGCTATGACAATATGTGGGTGGGCTGGATACCCTGATTTGTTTATAACATTAACTTGCAATGCTAAATGGCCTGAAATAACTCGATACCTGGACAAAAAGGGGTTGAATGCTGAAGATCGCCCAGATATAGTTTGCAGAGTCTTCAAGATGAAGCTAGATGGACTAATTAAAGATTTGAGGAAAAATAGAGTTTTCGGCCGTGTCAAAGCAGGTACTTTTACCTTTTATTTTACTAAAATATGACATATGAATATCATTCATTTGTTACATTATTTATTAATATCAATCATTATGTAAGTCAGTCTACATGTTTAAAAAATAAATTTAGTAAATTTTAATTTTATTTTTAAATATGTATGTAGTTGTGTACACAGTAGAATTTCAGAAGAGGGGTTTGCCGCATGCACATATATTGTTATTCCTAGCTGCTGAAGACAGATACCCTAGGGGAGTTGATATAGACAAGATCATATCAGCTGAAATTCCGGATGTAAATATTTACCCGGCTTATTACACTGCTGTTGAAACATTTATGGTTCATGGTCCATGCGGAGTGGCTAACAAAAATTCTCCATGCATGTCCGACAAGGGTTGTACGAAATATTTTCCAAAGGATTTTGTAGACAACACTACTTTTAGCGATGATGGGTATCCTATTTATAGGAGAAGGGATAATGGTAGAACTATCATGAAAAATGGAGTTCCTGTTGATAATCGATTTATAGTCCCACACAATCCTTATTTATTGCTAAGATATGGAGGCCACATGAATATGGAATGGTGTAACCAATCGCGATCAATTAAGTATTTATTTAAATACATAAACAAAGGATGTGATCGTGCAACGGCACAATTCCTAAAGAGCAAGAAGGATGCAGAGTCTAGTAAAGTGATTGATGAAGTACAAATGTACTATGATTGTAGATACATTTCACCATGTGAGTATATGTGGAGAATATTTGGATTTGATATAGCATATCGAGATCCACCTGTAGAATGCTTAAGTTTTCACCTTCCTGGCGAACAAACTGTTGTCTTTTCAGAAACCCAAGACATTGAATCGGTCATTGATGGTCAATCATTCAACACAAGCAAGTTCGAAGCTTAGTTCAAGGCAAATATTGAGTACCCCGAAGGAAATAACTTGACATATGCAGAATTTCCTCAGCACTTTGTGTGGAAGCAAGATCTGAAAAAATGGATTCCTAGGAGTCAAGGAATTGCTTTAGGAAGACCATATTATGTGCCCCCAGGAGCAGGTGACTCTTACTATCTTAGATGCCTAATAAATGTTGTTCGTGGAGCTAAATGTCACAATGACATGAAAGTAGCACATCACATACAGTATGATTCATATAGAGATGCGTGTTATGCATATGGTCTTCTAGAAGATGATAGTGAGTACATTGATGGGTTGATTGAGGCAAGCTTTTGGGCTTCTGCACACTCTCTACGCACTATGTTCTCAACTTTGTTGACAGAGAATTGTATTGGGAGGCCAGAAATTGTTTGAGAAAAATGTTGGGAATATTTGTCAGATGATATCGTATATAAGCAGCGACAATTTTATCACAATCAAGGTATATTTATTAATGTCTAAATTTTGCTATCATATTTGTTGCATATATGTGACATGCTTTACTATTGTAACAGTTAAGCAATTGAATTTCATTTGTTATTTATGTAGATCTGAAACTGACAGAGTCTCAGATAAAGAACCTTGCTCTTATTGAAATTGAGAACATACTACGTAGGTGTGGAAGTAGCCTAAGAAAGTTTGACACAATGTCATTGCCAGATTTTACTGATGGTGCAACATGTCGCAACAGATTATTGCATGAAGAGTTGCAATATGATAAATTGATATTATCAGACGAACTTGAAATGCTTCTTCCGAAGTTGACGAGTGAGCAACGAATTGTTTTTGATAAAATAATGGATTCAGTTCAAGAAAACATGGGTAAGACTTTCTTTTTATATGGTTATGGAGGTACAGGAAAAACCTTTGTGTGGAAAACATTGTCTACAGCAATAAGATGTAGGGGAGATGTGGTTTTGAATGTTGCTTCATGTGGAATAGCATCTTTACTTCTTCCCGGAGGACGAACTGCGCACTCTCGCTTTAAGATACCTTTGAAGCCTCATGAAAAGTCAATGTGCAATATCAAGCTAGGAAGCGAGTTGGATGAACTTATTGTCAAAGCAAAACTCATTATATGGGACGAGGCACCCATGATGCATAAATTTTGCTTTCAAGCATTGGATAAAAGTCTTAAGGACATCTTTATGAAGTGTGTTGACATAGATAATGCAACAAAGCCTTTTGGTGGTAAGACCGTAGTATTTGGAGGAGATTTTCGTCAAATACTACCAGTTATACCAAAAGGTCGAAGACAAGATATTGTGAATGCAACGATAAATTCATCTTACATATGGGACTCTTGCGAAGTCCTACGTTTGATGAAGAATATGAGGTTGCAAAGTGTTGGATCAGAATTTGAGTCTTCGGCTTTATCTGAGTTTTCAGAGTGGTTACAAGATATTGGAAATGGGACTATTGGAGAAGAAAATGATGGTTCATCAGTAATACAAATTCCTGATGATATATTACTACATAATGGTCCTGATCTAATTGCAACCATTGTTGAAAGTACGTATCCTAACCTATCTGAGAGAATTCAAGACCCTGAGTATCTACAAGAGAGAGCTATACTTGCACCAACTTTAGATGTTGTTGACTCTATAAACCAGTACATGATTGAGAAAAATACTGGTGAGAGTCGCCCATACTTTAGCTCTGATAGTGCCAGCAAGTCGGATATGACTGTAGATGTCGGTTCGAATGCTCATACTCCTAAATTCCTAAACGGGATCAAGTGTTCTGGAGTTCCTAATCATGAATTACACTTAAAGGTGGGTACTCCTGTGATGTTGCTAAGGAACATTGACTCAAGTCGTGGTCTCTGTAATGGTACAAGATTGCTTCTTACGAGACTAGGAGATCATGTGCTTGAAGCAAAGATAATGACTGGATCGAGTGCAGGTCAATTGGTGTTGATTCCTAGGTTTTCGATGACTCCTTCGGATTCAAAAGTACCTTTCAAATTTTAGAGACGTCAGTTTCCTATTACAGTTTCATATGCCATGACAATAAACAAAAGTCAAGGTCAATCATTAAGTAATGTTGGTCTTTACTTGCGGAAGCCTGTTTTTAGTCATGGCCAGCTCTATGTTGCTTTTTCACGAGTCACTAATAGGAAAGGATTGAAAGTTTTAATTTGTGATGACGAAAAAAAATATGTCAACACAACTGTGAACGTTGTCTACAGGGAAGTATTTAGAAATTTGTAGTTTCCTGATATTTTAAGTATATAAACATTTTATATGCATATATATTATTTTTACATTCTTTGTCCATCCCTTTACATTTCATTAATATTTTATCTTACTTAGCTATAATACATAAACATATATACACATTATTATACACATTATACATAGTGGATACTTCAGATATTTTTTATATATATATTTGTAAAAATTTGTCTAACACATTATTATACACATTATACATAGTGGATATTTCAAATATTTTTTATATATATAATTGTAAAAATTCGTCTGACCCGTGCATCGCACGGGTGGACATCTAGTATGGAAAATATATTTAAATGTATTAACCATGTTCTGATGTTAATCACATTTGGAAATTGGTCGTGACATCTTGTAATTCAAACAACAAATTTTCTTTTAGGCATTACTGATACATTAACTACTGAGTTCAGGGCTATTGTTCAAGCCCTTAAGATATGTCTTCGATTGGATATCACATCGGTGTGGCTTGAAATTGATTCGCTTATCCTCTTTAATTTTTTGAGCAAGAATGCTACAGGTAATTGGACCTTACTGGCCTTAACAGTAGAATTCATGACTCTCGCAGAGGATGGAGATCAGACTGTCTCATATACACCGAGAAGGGAATAAAGCGGCGGATCATCTTGCCAACTTAGCAGTGAAACAAAGATCAAGTTGTGAATTTTTTAGCATAGATGAATGTTTAAGCCTTAAAGTTTTTGTATGTATGGATGGCTGAGGCCTCCCAAATTTCAGATTCCCTTCATAGGGTTTGATATTGTTGTGCCTAGATTTCCTAATTTCTATTCCTAAGACTCGATACATTAATATACAGGTATAGGATCTGCTTTAATTACCCCCATCCTGTTGGTAGTTTTGCCCAAAAAAAAAAAAAAGTGGTCTATAAAGAAAATATTAATAGTTTAATTATTAAAATGTGGTGTACTTAGAATTTATGATGGTATTAGCGGTCGCCTAAAAATAATTTAATTCATAGATTTTGACTGGCGGGAAAACAAGAAAAATAAACTTTTGGCAGTGGCAAAAGCCACCACAAATACCTCTAAATACACCACAATTATTAATGAGACAAAAATAATCTTGAACAAAATGACTAAATTATCCTTTTTAATAAATAGAATGATCAAAGATAACATAAAATATTCTAAGTATAACACATTATTTAAAAAAACAATTAAAAATGACAAGGTTCTTTTAAATTCTTCCCCACCTTCTCTCTCACTCTCTCCCCACATAAACCCTAACATCTATTAACCTACAAGAAAGACAACTAATTTGATTAAAATAAATCATTGCCAACACAAGCTGAAAATAGAGACTATGTCATCCATGTAACCAATTGCACAATTATGAAATTACGTGAAGGGAGGCAGTCTAATAAGTCTATACTGATTTTGCCATTGCTTCAATTTGACAAGGTGTTGCTTAGCCATAACGGTGAATATAACAGATGTTATTATGAACCTAATTTCACCGGTCAATCATTAAGCTGCCGAGAATAGGTCGTCTCAGGCGAAGGAAAAAGTATCTATGGCAGAGGCTAGCAGGATTTTCCTTCCAGTTGAATTTAACCATTCAATGTCGTAAGAAATCAAACACAAGCCCTTGTTGTGTACAACAATATAACCCTATTAGTTATTATAATATTAACGTTCAGAATCTCACTCCATAGTCCCCCACACTTTTGAAATCCACAAGTGAAGTTCTAGCTGAAATTTGGAAGCCCACATCCTTGCACTTAACTCTCTCTTAAACTCATATAAGACAAGTTTTAGATATGGTGTCTGGTTTTAACCAGTGGTGGAGCTACAGCCGGCCAACACCGGGCTCCAGCCCAATGCAAAATTGGTAGAATTTTATTTTTAGTAGTATAATTTTTATTATTTTAATTATTATTTAGTCTAAATTTTATCTAAGTCCACCCCCATTTCACTTTATTGTACACATTTTAGCCTCCGACGCATATATAAATAAATGATTTATACTCAAAATTTCGTTCAATTATTTCGTTTCAAATTTATCTATTTATTATTTTAGTAAATTTCTTTAAAAGATAAAAGAAAGAAAGTTGTTGTGTAAACTCTATTCTTAATGAATGTTTTTCAAAGTCTATAGGAGGCCACAATTTTATTGAACTTTAAAACTTTTTAATGCATATGAATTTTTACATTCCAGTCCACTCCATTAGTGAATCCTGGACCTGTCCCAGGTTTTAACAACTTATGGCAGCGCCTTATTATTGGTGTAAGGGTATAATAGAATGTTAATATAGGGTAATTCTATAATGTACCTGGTGTATTAATACACCTGCATTTTTCACCTGCTATAGGAGGTGAATAGTAGGTTATTTTTACTTCTTTTTATGTTAACTAGTAACACTCCCGTGCGATGCGCGAAAATTTATTTAAAAAATAATAATTTAATTAAATTAAATATTATGTAATCTAATATTAATAAATAAAGTTGTTACACTCTAAACTAAATAAATATTTGAATAGTTTTGATAAAACATATAAAAGTTATAAGTAATGTAACTATCTATTTGTGTTCACATCATATATGGATTTAATATAACGTACGTTTTATAAAAGTATTCTCTTATGAATTAACATAAAGAAATGAATATTCGAATAGAAAAAATATATATTTAAGAATATCAAATTGTTATGTGAGCATATATTTAAGTGATAATGAATAGTCAAACAAACACTAATATTATCATAATATTGAACTCAAACATATATTTAGTGTGTCTGTATCCATATTGATATGTGTGGACACCCACAAATAGCTTAAGTGATAAAGAATATTCAAACAAACACAAATATCTAAATAACATAGAATTCATCAAAATATATTAAATATAAAGATAACTTAACTTCCTCTTTTAAAAATAGAATACTAATTTTATAGATTTAATCTATAATCAAATACGTTTCAGGTTTAAATGATTCTTGATACTAACAAAATAAATTCAAAGATCATTCAATAGTTGGAATAATAAAATAAAATATATGAGTTTTTCAATATATCTTAAGAATATCATATATGTTGAATTTTATTTAAATAAATTCTATATTTTCATTATAAATATTATATTTTATTTAAAGATACAAATTTATTAATTTAAATAAATTAACTAATTAGGTTGGAAAATGTGGAAAATATGAAAAATAGACATAGTTAATTAATGCGACAGAGTAATGTTTAGGTTGCAAAATCTACAAAAATTATAAAGACCAAGCAGATTAATTTTATTTAAAAAAAATAGATTGCAACGCGTATAAAATCTCATAGTTTAGGTTGCAAAGTGTAAATTTTTAATAAAAATAACATAATAAATATAAACTATGAAAAAATGAATAAGTAATAAAAAAATAATAAGTATGGATTTTCATATATAAATATATAAATATGTGTGAAAGTCGTAGTCCTGAGATTAACCAAACAAAATTGTTATTATAACAAACTACAAATTAATAGGTGCAAATATAATTATTTAATAAGCAGATTATTGAATTATACTTTTAAACTTTTATTTTAAATTTAAGAAATTACATGCTTAATCATTTAAATAATGAATTTTATTTCGACACGTAAATAAGGAAAACTTTCGCTCAAATTAAATAATAGTTAGTTTTGCTTTTAATAAAATAATCAAGATAGTTAATTTTTTTATTAGAGAACCATTTACCTAATTTTAGTTGTATTCGGTCCTAGGCTATAGTACAAACCACCTTAACAGCTCAAATGTTATTCAAATAATCAACGAACCAACGATATAAAATTTCCAAATGAAATATCTTATTATAATATATGTGATATGAATATCAATTTTTCCTAAAAAAATATGAATATCAAATTAAAGATCTTCAAAAGAGTTCTAATTTGATATATTATACATAATTAAAAATAGGTTCGAAATGTAAAAGTTATTTGCGGTTTAAAAGATTAAAATAAAGTTTGATTTTTACTAAATGTGACAATAACATACTACATCCGTTGTCTTTTATATGCAATTTTAATTTTGGATTAGAGAATCAAAATACAGGGGAAATGGTATATCCTCAACCAAATTTCCTATCTCCCCACAAATCCCTTAAATTTATCCTAGTAGAATTTCAGTTGATGGCTTGAATTTCGGAAAAGTGCCCCAATTAAGAACCTGAATATTGGAGTTCTCAATTCAAGGCCTGAATTTTGAGTTTTTCTCAAGTAGCAAGCCAGATTCTCAATTCAGGATTATGTATTCAAAAGTAGGATATTTATTCGATGTACAAAAGATTCAGTACGGAGTAGATTGAAAGTTCCAATACAGACTATATATATATATATATATATATATATATATATATATATATATATAGTGAACACTCCATATATCAGATAATGTGTCCTATTTTTCAAGACGTAAGAGTGAGAATAAAATTCAAAATCCAGACCTCTAATAAGAAAAAAAAAAACTCAAATCCAGGGCCTGAATTGAAAGCTCCTAAAATTCAGGCCTCGGATAGATTTTCTGAAACCTTCTAGTGGAATTTTGCAATTTATCATCATATTTTCTTTATATTATCTTTCTTCCCATTTATATATGATACTGGATATGGTAAATTAGATTAGAGTTTTTTAGAGATAATGTTACGGATAATATTGGAGAAAAATAGAAAAAACGCTAAACAAACATCTATTTAAAAATAATTGACAAAACCTAAAACTATATTTTATATATAAAAAAAAAAATATCTAATAAAAATTAGAAAAGGACACGAATAGTAATGAAAAAATTAGTATAAAAAAAGGAAAAAAAAAGACATTTATTTAAAAATAATTGAAAAAACCTAAAACTACATTTAATAAAAACGGAGGTAGTACCAATTATGGTCCAAAATTTCAGACGAAATACAAAAAATCATGTTTAACTATTCTAGTTTTGCAAGCCAATAAACAATAGTATTTAATACATATAATAGCAAAGAAAATAATATTTTTCTTCAACTCATTATAATATATGTGATATGGATGTCAAATTAAAGCTCGTGAAAAGACTATTTAAATGATATATCTTACATAAATATCAGATTAAAAATGAAAAAGTTATTAGTATTTAAAAAAATTAAAATAAAATTTAAAACTTACTAAAGTTACAACAACTTACCAAATTTTAGAGTAAAAAATAGGAGGAAAAGTTAAAATTACAAAATTAACCCCCATTTTACTTTTATATATATATAGATTTAAGCTATTAAAATTAGTAGGTCCATAAAATATAGCTTCTTCTCTTTATTTAGATTTAAATTTATTAGCAATATAATATTTTGATTAATTAATTAAAATAATATACTATATTTTGAAGTTTTTAACATAATTTTGATCTACTTTTTTACGAATCAAATTATATTTTTAAAACAAAAAATTGATTAGCTGAAATATGATAAATAGATTTTTAACCTTTCATTTAATATTTTAACTAGATTTAAACAAAAATAAGCAAGAATTTTGCAACATTGTATAAATATTAAATACTCTCTAAATTAATTATGTAGGTTTACATTATATTTTTTTCTAATTTTTGTCAAAATATGAAACAATTATGTTTACATTGCTTCTCCCGTTTATACTCATGTGTTTTTCATTGTTGGTTATATACTTTTTTGTCTCTTTATGAATTTTTTGTTTTGTTTTCAATTAATGTAATTCATTCCCCATCTCTTCTTCACTGTCAGTTTTCAGTGCTTGTCGTCAGACTCAATTCTGAGAGTGTGGACTGTGGAGACGAGGTAAAAGGGGCAGGCCAACTGCCTGATATCCTCATACGCCACCACCGCATCGATTATCATCTTCCCTACTACTTATTTCAATTGCCAAATTAAAGTAAGACAAAATAGCCGACGACAAAACAAAATGAATCCACACTGAACGGAACGTTGGACGTCAAAAGCATCAGTTGGAGTCGGCGGGTAAAAGGTCAGGGATTGACATCAATGGGAATGAACCCTGATATGGGCGGCTGCTTACAGGCCCTATCCAATAGATTTCTTCATAATACACTGTACTAGAGTATATATGATATGAAAGACACTTGAAATGGGTAACCTGTTTAATGGGTTACATGTTACCTGTAAATTATTGATCTAATGGTTAATTTTAAAAGAAACTTGATCCAATGATCATAATTATAGGTGTATCAATACACTAGGTGTACAATAAAAGTACCCGTAATGTCTAAAGAAAATAAAAGTATTTAATTATTTATATGTAGTGTTTTAATAATCGTGGTGTACTTATTAGTGTAGGTGATATAATATGAAGTTAATGTAATGTGTAAATAAAATAAAATTATTTAAATTACTTGTATGTAATATCTTTAATAATTATGGTGTACTTAAAAATATTTATGATGACATTAATCGTCTCCTAAAGAATATTATAATTTAAAGATTCTGACCGAAGTTGGAAACAGACATTGCTCACACGTTAAACCCCTTCTCACATTACTCCGCTAAACTCCCTTCATCGATGGATATGAACGATGACATCGAGAAAATCCTATTCACGGAGCAACAACTTTCTGAGCGGGTCTCTGAACTCGGATCTCAAATTACCCGGGACTTCAAATCTGCCACAGACGCTCCGGTGGTTGTGGGTGTCGCCACTGGAGCCTTTCTTTTCCTGGCGGACCTCGTCCGGAAGATTCATCTGCCCATCACCGTTGATTTTGTGAGGGCCGAGTCATACGGCTCGGGCACTGTCTCCAACGGCCAACCCACGATTTCTTTCGGATTGAAAGTCGATGTTCGAGGAAAGCACGTCATTTTGGTATACATTTTACTATGTGCTATTTTGAAGTTCTCGTTTTGTTTGGGTTTGAGGGATATGATTTTGATTCAAGTGTACTGATTGTTTTTTGACTGAAACTGGGAACTAGAATCAACTTGCCATTTCTTCTGCACGTTCGCCTGGTGTTTGATGTTTTGTCTGAGAGAGGAATGTTAAATATTAGAGGTTGTAGTAGTAGTGCCAAATATTTGAGGATTTATTTTGCATATCAATTTTATTGTTCCTCACATCTGTCATTGCTGATATCTAATATTCCCTTCATTATACTTTTTCTTTTCTTGTAGCCAGTGGAAAATGTTAACATCATGTTCATCGTAATAAAAATGTTGGATTTATTCTGATACTCTGGCATCTGATGATATACTCTTAAGGACAGTGTCAAGGCTTATCCACAGGTTATGATGTGATTTTAGGAGGTTTTAGAGTTTTCATGTATCTTTTTAGTGCAATAGGCTAGTTTTGACTCGCTAAAATTCACATTGCGTAGATCCTGTATACATGGGTGGAGGTACTGGCGAATGAAAATGGATATATTTCTTTTCTTGGCGTGTGGTTTCTGAACTGCAGTACATTACCTTAGGTAGTTCATGGCCTATCTGAAAACGTTCTTTTGGGGCCATATACATTTTGAACCCCCAAAAATTGAGTGCTGAATAAGAAAATGGTATCATAATTAGTTGCAAGCTGTTTGTTTTGACTTGGTGCCCTCATGCAAATTTTTTTCCGTATTAGCATGTGCTTTCGTGCAGAACTTTTGTGCCTGCATCGTTGGTGTCACACGTGGTATATGGTTTGATAGGCTTCTTAACTGGGTGCCATTCGGTTATCTGCTAGTCTATCATTAAATCTTTTATTGTAAATGGTGTTATAGTTGCGCAGCTTCCAACAATCTTTTCCTATTTGTTTGAATGCAGGTTGAGGATATTGTAGATACTGGCCACACTTTGTATTGTCTCATTGACTACATGAAAGCTAAAGGTGCATCTTCCGTTTCAGTTTGCACTCTTCTTGATAAACCTGTGAGGCGAAAAGTTGTTTTTGAACTAGTAGGTGATGGGAAGTACTACTGTGGCTTTGAGGTGATGTCTCTCCCCCATTCTCTCTCGTTCTCACTCAATAACTGGAACTGCATCTTTGCCTACCACTGCTTGATGCCTTTATTGGTTTATGGATCGTGAAGAAAATGATGTGTGTGTTTCTTGCAACTATCTTTATTTAGTTACGACAAACTTTGCAAAATATAGGATAGATTGTACCGAACCCTTTTTTAATTTCCAAATTTTGCATGATTCTCAGCTGTGTTGTAGAAATTGCATCAAAATCTTCTGTGATTGACTAAAACCAGCACTATACCCCTTTGTGATTGATCAGAACCAAACGTAGTATCCCCAAATCCATCAAATCACACAGGAGTTTGGTGCAAATTTAGGGTTCTTGTGCAGAATTTAGTAAATCAGAAGGAAGTTCGGTACGATTCTTTTCCATAGGAGAATTTCAGACAGAATTTCCAAAATATGGGATCTGGGCTCAGTAAACCCTCCAGAACCCGTCAGCACAAGACTCGTTTAAGTACAGTGTTTTCTGTTTGTTAATTTTAAGTCTGAATGAATAGTTCTTAAAAAGTCTTGAGTGAATTAAGTGCAACCAAAATCCAATTTGAGTAGAGGTTTTGCACTGCCATGTACCACCAAATTCGGTTGTTTGCTTGATACACTTTTGAGTTGAATTTTGATCGCGCTCGTGAACCTGGTTCTTATAATTTGGTGTTACTAATTGGGAGCTAAAACAGAATGAGTTTTAACTTTTGAGGATTCTCGTTAAACAAAGAAATATTGAAAACAACACTTTCTTTACAATAGGATGCAAGAAGTGTATACTAACTACTATCTCCATTTTATCAAATATCACTATGTGCCTTTGCTTGATGATTTATTTGTTATGGAATAACTAGACACTAGACATATTTACATGTAATTGCAGTGCCCAGATTATTTTGTGGTGGGCTATGGACTGGATTTTGCTGAGGTGTACAGGAATTTGCCATATGTTGGTGTTCTGAAGCCTGAAATGTACCAGTCATAGTTCATTTAAACGGTCAAAAACAGAAATATACAAGTGTTCCCTCGAATTGTGAATGCGGCTGTAATTATTCAGACAACTTGCAACATATATGCTTAGGTTGTATCTGGATTTGAAAATGAATTGGAAAGCCATAGATGGTTGTTTGGGTTCATATGGACTGAAAATTCCTAGAACTTCATAACTCTCAATCCAAATGTAACCATGAGATTTTGATTAACTTGGACGAAAATCAGATAAAACTAGCGTTCATTTGATTTAGTGCATTGTTATGATAAATGCTTCTGAACTGTATATTATTCTGGATTTGTAGTTCAAGGGTGAATTATATTGTAATTAGGCCCCTTTAATGTCTAAATGTCAACGTGAGAGCTTATAAGCTCTTGTAATATGTTTGGCAGAATAAGATGTTAGACAATTTATAAAATGTAAAAATAAATTCTTAGAGCTTATAAGTTCCAAAATAAATAAGTTTCTCTACTTCATCTTATTTTTTAAAATCACAAGTTACACTCAAATTTCACAAACTACAAACAGTACATACGTTTTGCATACTTCACACACTACACACACTACACGTTTCACACCCTACACATACTTCACACACACAACATATACTTCACACGTTTCACACACTACACATATTTTAACCACACACTCCATACACATTGCATACAATTCACACACACTATACACAAACTACACATATTCCTACTTTTCGCACACTACACATTTCACACACTACATGCACTTCAACCACTACACACATTTCACACACTAAACACATTTCACACAAGGATCATCATAATCTTCTTGTATAGTTCACAATTTATTGAGTACTTCTCAATAAAAAATTTAGAATAAGCTAACATTTATTTTTTACTAAATATCAGTTTATATAAAAAAAATTAACCTAACAAAAAAAATTACATATAAAATTGATGTATCTATATTTTGCCAAATTAATATACACATAGGTCAACACATATTAATAATAATTAATATAGAACCAACAAATGTATATCATCTTTTGTAATCTATCGGTAAAATAAGATAATTATTACAAACCAAAATTGTAGAGATAAAAAACTAAAAATAAACTAGATAATCTCACTTTTCCTAGAAAATGTTCTCAAATAATCTCAACTAAATAATAGCAATGCATACGCAACGCGCACACATATATATATATATATACACATGTGACTGTCTCCTATTTTTTATATTTGACACATTCTATGATCGGATTACTCATTTGTTTAAAATGATAGTTGAGATTTTTCTGCAAATAAAAAGATATATTTAAGTTTTTGCGTTATTGTGGAGCGAAGAAGAATGAGAAGACGTGGGATATTAAAAATACATAAAGTTAGAAATGAAGAAGCACAATACATAAATTAAGCATGAAGTTGATGTTTTTTGGTGATGGTTAGTTTGCCCTTCCTTGTTGTTGTGCTCCCGGCAACACAACTGTCTGCAAGAAGAAATTATTAAAACAGTAATAGTGGTTAAGTAAGTCAAGACGACACCGAAAAGACCAGAAACCAATATATTACATGTTGGCCAACGAAATGTCATATTTATTCCAATGCAATACACCACTTAAGATTCATGACCAATTGTTAATAAACAAATTCAACCAAACTAACCTAAAATCGCCTTACCCAACATACCTTACGCATCATCTACTCACAACCAATCATCAAAACGCTCACTATATGCTATCAAATATTTATCTCACTCCGCGGGAATTCCCTCAATCAACGGCTACACTAATGCCGATTTAAATTAACAAATAAATTGATTACAAAAACGATTTTGTAAGATATGAATTCAGATCTATTATGGAAATTTACGTGAATGTCTCCTTTTACATACTTGGACATATTCTGCTAAATGCAGGGAGTTACTATTGAATTGAGATAATTTATCACTAAATAATGCATTTTGCACTGTTGTCAAACACTATCAACCAAAAATAACATTTTGCAGAAATGGCAAAGGGATTTGAGCGGAGAATTTCAAAGTGTCTATTTTGAGAGGTTTTTGTTTTTATATTAAGATTGAATATATTGACATCTTTATTTGGTGGTACACGTGCCACAATAATCTCATATTCTCTCGCTTGACCAATATGGCATAATCGAACTTTCATGATTTAAACAAATAATATATGTGTGATATGTTTTTGTCTTTAGCAGAAATAAGATATTCCCATTGTCGGCTACGAGCAGCTTGGCAAGTACTAGCATAGACAAAGACAATCCAACCCTTGTACCCACCATCGCAGATGGCCACTTCAAGCTCAATACAGAAGCTGTTAATTTTTGATTGAATCACCGAGACACGGTCTGACCAACAAGCAAACAATCCACCACTCAATCCGACAGGATCCTGATAAATCCATCTATCATCAACCTTAATATTTTTACAAACCGTAGCCACAAAATTCTTTTTCTTTTTTGTTTCACATAAAAACAGTAAATCGGGGAGATGCAGACGACATGCCTCCTTCAGCTGGGGAATTGTAGAGGGCCCTCCCAATCCTCTACAATTCCACACACATACTCTCATTGATCACTACGGGGCCAATTTGGGTTGGCTACCACCACCACTGAGTTTGGATTGAAGGGGGAGAGATTTGCTTTGGCTTTTTTCCTCTCCAAAGAATAGTGAGAATCTTGGCTATGCTCTTCCACTAGCCTCAGAGATCTTTTGTCACCAATTTTCTTCAAGAGTAAAGTGTCTTTTTTACCATGGATATCACTGGTAGCTTTCTTCTCGGATGATCTTTTCCATCGCTTCAGTTTTCCATGAGACGTACATGGGGTTGGGTTAGCTGCCTTTCCAGCAGTAAGGTTAGACATATCTAGGAATGGGAATCTATCGGGGCAAATTTGGATGGGGATAGTGACTAGGTTCAGGGCATTGATTTCGACAAGGGATTCATAAGACTCCGTGGAAAGATCCGTCTCTATATCCGAATTGCAGGGTGGAAGAATAGCTAAGTGAGAGGGGATAGAGGATAGGGGGAGGGCATTGTCATGGGATCGGCTTATAGGTAGGGGAATTAAAATACTCGGGGCATGACTGTCAATGATGGATTTGGAAGGAATATGATTCTGAATAGGTTCGGAAATGGGCTTATCTAGGCTTGGGGCTGTTGGGGTGGATACAATGGAGTAATCTACAATGGATGATAGGGTAAGTGAGCTGGATGATTTAGGCTTATCTAATATCAACAGAGATGAGGGCAGGGGGCTATTCATGGGATCATTCTTATGCTGCTGGGAGCTGGGTTTGTCCATATACTCATGAATTTTTGGGTTTGGTATGGCATTTGGTGGTGAGGCTCGATTTCGGATGGGGTTCTCATCATAGAAAGATTTTTTCCTTGGGCCAAAGGTTTCAGCTTTAATCCAGTCCCCAAATTGGCCTTCAATCAGGGTATCATTGATCATGTCCTCCCTACGAAAGCTACACAACATTTCAGGGTGGCCAACACGCCCACAATAACAACAAAAGCCAGCAAGATTTTCATATTTGAAGTCAATCCACTTTGACTCACTACCCAGCTTGATATAAGTTCCTCTCAACAGCGGGACATTAAGGTCCACTGCAACTAGCATCTTCAAGAACCTACCCCGAGATCCGCCTATCTCCGGGATACGGACAGCGGAAGTTCGGCTGAAAATTTTACTGATCCTACGACCCGTTTCTATCGATATCCAGTGATTTGGCAGATTCCAAACTTGGACCCATAGCTCAATTTTATGGAACTCCTCCTCATGCATATCCACCCCTGCTTTCCACTCCTTTAGAATGAGGAATTGATTTTCAAAAACCCAAGCTTTCCCTTTGAGGATTTTTTGCTTATCCTCTTCATTTCTGAACACAAACTGGACGAGCCCGGATCCGAGGTTTCGAATGGTGAAAGAATCTTTGGTAACCCAGATGGACTGCAGCATATTATGGAGGCCTTGCAGATTCACTTTTTTTTTAGCCGAAGCTCCTACCATAGAGACTGAGCGCACTCTCAACAGTACTAGAACGAATATCATCCTCTAAGAGAGTGATGCCTCCTTTTTCAGCGGTCGATAGTGAAAACTTACGGAGCTTTGAAGTTAAGTCGTCTGCCATAAATGCGGAAGCGGGGGAACAGTACAATGAATAAATAACTTGATCCAACCTGCAATAAAGACAAAGAAAAAACAAACACCGGGCTAATGGGTGAGTAAAAGGGTTAGTAAAAAGGGGGAAAGGAAAATGGAATTTGGGGGGTAAAAGGGCGAGAATCAATAAATGAGGGTGGGTAACAGTGAGAAATAACTGGGGGTAAACAAGAAATTTGAAGAGAGGAAGGAAAAATGGAAGACAAGTGGTACTGCCAACTCAAGATCCACTATAGAAATTTGAATTTTTTTGAATTTTTTGAAAACAAACCCCAAGGAAATCCCTCCAAAGAAAGAACTGTACTTTTCCTCTTAGAGAGAGAAAAAACTAATCACTCCACCAAAGGAGACTTTAATGATATTGTTAATGATATTGTTAATAATTCGGAAAAGATGGGAGGTAGAACTAGACCTCAGTCAAGCTTCCAGGATTTTCGGGATTTTATCATTGATATGGGTACGTGCGAGCTCCCCTTCGTGGGTAAGAAATTTACGTGGGCTAACAATAGAGGGTCAGAAGGGTATATAGAAGAACGCCTCGATCGTTTTTTCAGCTCGCCATTGTGGTCCCTGTCTTTCCCCGATTCTATGGTCCAGCATATCCCCAGGTACTCTTCGGACCATTGTTTGCTCCTCTTGGATTCAAACCCGGTTACGTGCAAAGGTAGAGGTCGGTTTTTCTTTGATCAATGGTGGCTTGATATGGAAGGATTCAAGTTTTGTGTTGGTAAGGCTTGGACAGAGCCGGTCTCGGGAACCTCTATGTTCAAGGTTGCTTCGAAAATTAAAAATTGTCGTAGGTCCATCCTTAATTGGAAGAAATCAGCCAAGCCCAATTCCAGCAAACTCATTGAGGATGTAATTAAGGATATGGATCGTATGGAGGAACTTGGTGGTGGAAGGGATTGGAATGAGTGGAAGCGCCTCCAAAAGAAACTTGCCGAGTGTTATAAGTTGGAAGAATCGTATTGGGCCCAAAAATCCAGAATCCAATGGCTGAGGGAAGGGGATAAGAATTCTAAATTCTTCCATGCTTATACCCAACAAAGAAGGAAAAGTAACAACGTTCTCAATCTGATCCGCAATAATAATATACCTTGTAGTAGTTTGAAAGAAGTAGAGGAAGAAGTGGTGGACTTCTATAGCACTCTCTTTAAATCCCAAGGGGTGAGTAACAGCTCTACTGTCCTCGACGGAATTCCTACTACCATTAACAGTACAATGAATCACTCTCTGATCCAACCTGTGAATGAAACGGAGATTAAAGCGGCACTATTCGATATGAACCCCAATAAAGCCCCCGGGCCGGATGGTATGAATCCACGCTTCTTTCAATCTTTTTGGCCTGTTATTTGTGATGATATTTGTACTGCAGTTTTTTACTTCTTCTCCCAAGGAAATATGCTCAAAAGTTGGAACCATACACTAATCACTTTAATTCCAAAGGTAAAAAATCCCACTCTTATATCCCATTATCGTCCCATTAGTTTATGTAATGTTACTTATAAAATTATCTCAAAAATTCTTGCTAATAGACTTAAAAGCTGCCTCCCTGTTTGTGTTTGTGATAATCAAGCAGCGTTTCTTTCCGGTAGATACATTCTTGATAATGTGGTCATTGCCCATGAGTGCTTTCATTATCTGAAGAATCTTAGGACTAGGAAAAATAGTTTTATGGCTATTAAATTGGATAGGCTAAAGCATATGATAGAGTCGAGTGGAGTTTTGTGCTAGATGTTATGACTAAGATGGGCTTTGATTCTATTTTCATTCGTTGGATTTCCATCTGTATTTCCTCACCTAGTTTCTCTTTTTGCCTTAATGGTCAACCCTCGGGTTATGTTATCCCATCCCGTGGCCTTCGACAAGGGGATCCCATATCGCCCTATCTTTTTATCATCCTTTCGGAAGGTCTCTCAAACCTCATCACCCAAGCTTGCAACAGTGGAGAATACCAACCTCTTAAGATTAGTCGGAACGGCCCCCCAATATCACACCTTCTTTTTGCTGATGACTCACTCCTTTTTTGTGAGGCGAACCCTGACCAAGCTAACCTTATCCAAAAAATTCTCCACAGCTACTGTATTGCCTCAGGCCAGCTTGTAAACCTCAATAAGTCCTCCATCTTTTTCAGTAAAAATACCAATGAGACTTATAAGAGTCATATTTTATCTCTTCTTCCAGGTATTTCAGTTCATTACAACACCAAATATCTTGGTTTGCCCATGGTCATTGGTAAGTCAAAAAAAGATGTGTTTGCTTATGTGACTGAGAATGTGCGTAATAGGGTGGGAAATTGGAAAAATAAATTCTTGAGTCATGCTGGTAAAGGAGTTCTTATTTCTACTGTCCTTAATGCTCTCCCGGTATATGTAATGTCCTGCTTCAAACTCCCTGATGGTATTTGCAAAGATATTTGTCAGATTGCAGCAAAATTTTGGTGGGGAGAAACAGGACAAGGTGCGGATAAAATCCATTGGAGAAAATGGACGAAGCTCACTATCCCCAAAGAGGATGGAGGACTCGGATTCCACGATCTCCAACTTTTCAATTTAGCACTCATTGCCAAGCAGTTGTGGAGAATCATCAACAGCCCAGAATTGCTTGTTAGTAAGCTTCTTAAGGATCGTTATTTTCCAAAAACTAACTTGCTCTCTCATGTTGTTAAAGGTAACTCTTCCTGGCTTTGGAAATGTTGGTTAAAAGCTAGACATGTGATTGAAATCGGTTCTCGACCGAGTGGAGAGTATGACAAGATTAGATGGAGTTACAATGCCAATGGAGAATTCTCCGTCCAATCTGCTTATAAGCTGCTTGTCCAAAGGAAAATTCAAAGTATCAAAGAACCTAAATGTAGCTACGGATCGCACGACAGACGGATCATGTGGCATAGAATCTGGAAACTTAAGATCAAGGATAAGCTCAAGTACTTTATTTGGAGGTGTTGTTTCCGACCTCCTTCCTACATACAATAGTCTCATCTCCAAAGGAATTGAGCTTGACCCAATCTGCAAATTATGTGGGGAAGAGAAAGAATCACTATTACACCTCTTTTTCAGCTGCTCTAGAGCCCGAAAAATCTGGAAGATTGCACCTATTCAGTGGGATGGTGTATTGTCCAATCCGAGCTCGTTTATTCAGTGGTGGGAAATCATTTGTAATTCTGATGTATTTGAAGACAGAATTCAGCTCACAGTTTATCTACTGTGGTGGATATGGAAAACGCGCAATTTGTGGGTCTTTGAAGCCAAATGGAAGGCCGAACTGGATGTGGTGGATGGAGCAATTAAGGAGTGGCAGGAGATGGGCGTACAATCCCCTCGACCCCGTCAAGATGCTTGGACTCCGTCTACACCGATGGATATCTCAGTTCTACCTTCTTCGTGGAAGCCGATGATAGGGTATGTTTCTATTTTTACCAGTTTCATCTTTTATCCAAATGATAAAGGCTGCTTTGGGGGTTTGGCGCAAGATGTGGATGGCACTATTATATCGGCTTGGGCAATCTCAAGGGATCCCTCTCAGGATCCAGTTGAATTAGCTCTACAAGCCATTTGGTATGCACTCATGGTGGCATTCAAGAAGGGTTGGAAGAATCTCAACATAGTGGTTGATGACAAGGATATTGCTAGGACTTTGTGTAATTCATGTAATATTGAACATCATCTAGTCCCGATAGCCGAAGACATCAAATTACTATGCTTTCTATTTGAGTCTTGTAAATTTGGTATTCCACCAACAGGGAAGTTAGTCTCTTGTAATAGGTTGGCATCCTTTGCCTTTTCGAGTCCGTCCTCTATGGATTGGGACTCACAGTTTCCATCTTGGTTAACTCTCGTAACCATAGTGGATCAGTAGTTTTATTGTACTATTGTAAGTTTTCAATTTAGTAGACTATGAAGTTGTTATCTTGGAAAAAAAAAAAAAAAAAGATATGTTTTTGTCAATTTATATTTGATAAAAAGATGGTTGTTCACATTTATAGAACGTGTGAGAAAATAATTTTAAATGCTTAATTGTTGAAGGAAAAACACAATTAGTGTGCCTTCGTCAAAAGTAATTGATGAAGGACAATTTAGGTATTCACTAAATATTATGTATCTGTGAAACCCTTGTAAAGGGGATCTGATGAATAAGAGAATCCTAATTATTCCGTGTCTTTCTTCTTCTCTATTTTCTTGTTTATTTCTATTTCTCCTGCAACACGTTATGAGCACGATGTTCTACAACACTGATCAATGGATTTTCTCATCTCCATAATTAAGATCACAATTTAGATTCAAGAATCAAGATTTTTTCGAATTAACCTCGGCGACAATTGAAGATAAATTTGAATATGCAATTCAAGGTCTTGCTTCTAGACATACATGACGGTGCAAAAATAAAAGATTGGAATTGAGTCACACAAATCTTTACAAGGTAAAAGGTTTTATTTCACTTTAATTACATACACCACCGAATCGAGAAGCATTGCAATACAATATTATATTTTGATATTTGCTACTTCACACATTCATCTTCCGTGCCACATATTTTTCTTTATGGTTGAATAATTTGCATAATTGTCTGCTAATTCATTGGTCATCATATGCGTATAATTTGTTCTAATTCATCATGTGGGTAATTTAATTTGTAAATTTATTTAATGGAGTTATTTATTGGATTCTTGTAATGCATACCGCCGATACGCCATTGCTACATAGCAAAGTTCATGCTATTGTAATTTTTTATAAACAACAAGCTAGCGTGAATTGCACAAATTCAGGAATCATGAGGCTTTTATATACATGTAAATAATGTGTTAATGTGATTCTGTATATAAATACATGTTGATGTCACATATTTGTATGTCTAAATTGTGGATACATGTTTCCACCACTCGTTGGTATTGCAACTATGATTAATTAGTATCTAAGCGATTTGAGGTTTCTCGAATCAAGTGTTGAGATTTTGTTATTGGATTTAACTATAGATTTGCTTTGCTAACTATTTTTCTTTTTTGATGAATTTGATTGGTATAATCGAGCATTGGTTCACCTCTTTGGTGTGGAGATTTGCTCGGAACCTCAAAGTTTAGATGTGACATAGGAAAGAATCGTGTCTTTCCTACAAGGTAATTCGAAACCTCTATTTTGTGAGAATAAATAATTTTTGCTTGCAGTGACATAATGTGGTCCCTGCGACACAACTTATTATATGCTTGATGATTTAAGTATTTTGCTCAAGTGTAAGCATGAAAAAGAGCATGAGTGTGTATATCTTCTATGGTTTATTGTAATTATAGCTTTTGAGATTTATACAAATTGAGAATGAATTTTTATGTGCACTTGAATATTATTAGGTATAATTTTGGCAATAATGAAATTTTGTTTGGTTTTAAATGATACTCATAGAGCTGTCTACCGTTATGGTCCAATTAAATACTTTCGCATGAATTGAAAGTTGTGACTTGATTTATTTGCTCTTAGAGATTTGATAATTATCAGTCGATAGTAAGTTTATTTGCATGACTATATGATAATTTTATAGTTGCTTTTCCTACGAAGTTAGTTATGCTTGGTAAATTGAATATTCCCATGATAATGAAAATTCATGGGCATTAATCAATACAGATCAACTGCGTGATAAAATATTTTCACAAAGTATCGAAAAACCTGTGATATATGGTCTCGAAATCTAATTCAAAAGAAAATGATTAAACCAACTCGATCCAAATTTGAATATTGGGCTCAGAAGAAATTGAGTTACCACAATTAATATTCCTAATAGGAAAATATTTCCATGAAAAATAACTACACCCTGTAAGAACTCTCTTATGATCATATCATCAACTGACTCCAATGACAAAACACTGTCTGACATAGTAGAAGTCACAGTCAATGCTCTAATGAATTTGAGATGACACATTAATCCTAGCTTATACTAGGAGTGTTGTTTAGTTAAAAAATACTCGATGAGTTGCGGAATGCAATAAAAGAAACATTAAAAATGTAGATGAATTTTTACTTCCGATATTAACTATCTAGTGGAAAGAAACCCACTCACTAGACTACAAAAGGGTCAATAGCCTCAATAAGGACACGTTGTGTAAAGAAATCACATAAGATGATATATGTGTGATATGTTTTTGTCAATTTATGTGTGATATGTTTTTGTCAATTTATATTTGATAAAAAGATGGTTGTTCACATTTATAGAACGTGTGAGAAAATAATTTTAAATGCTTAATTGTTGAAGGAAAAACACAATTAGTGTGCCTTCGTCAAAAGTAATTGATGAAGGACAATTTAGGTATTCACTAAATATTATGTATCTGTGAAACCCTTGTATTTGACACCTTATATAAAGGGGATCTGATGAATAAGAGAACTCTAATTATTCCGTGTCTTTCTTCTTCTCTATTTTCTTGTTTATTTCTATTTCTCCTACAACATTAATGACTTTATCAAAATCAACTTGGCAAATTTAATAAACTATTGCATTGTTCACGCACCTATTAAAATAATAGGTGCGCTTTTTCCTATTTATCAATATAAGTGAACTCGACTGTGCCACAAGCGAGTTCACTTAAACCTAACAAACCACTATTCAATCTCGCCCCTGCCAGGGGCGAGTTCTTATTATTATTTTTTCTTTTTCCAGTTAGATCTCGCCTGTGCCAGGGGCAAGATCCAATTTTTTTTTTTTTTTTTTTTTTTTTTTTTTTTTTTTAAGGATATAACTGATCTCGCCTGTGCCAGGGGCGAGGTCAAGTATGGGCTGTACAAAAATACGTAAACTCGCCCCTCGCAGGGGCGAGTTCTATAATTATTATTATTTTATTTTTTTTTTGGCGTCGTATTTAGGATTCTGTATATATAGTATCTATTATTTAATTTTTCTTTAGGATTATATATATATATATATGTATATATATTATCTATTATTTAATTTTTTTTAGGATTTTATATATATATTATCTATTATTATTTTTTTTTATTTTTTTTTATGCCGTATTTATAATTTTATATATATATTTCTTAATTATGAATTATTTATTTAACAAACTTTCAATAATTTGACTCGCACCCAAGATTTTTTTTTTTTGTTGGTAAGATTAAGATGTATCGAGTATAGTGGATGTTTAAATTCTGTTATTGAAAAGATATAATATTTTAGTTAATAAAAAATACTTAAAATATTTAGGTTTATATTATTCTATTTTCAATATGTAAAATTGTATTATGATATGAAATTATGAACACAATCACAATTTATTTTAGATATTTATGTTTATTTTTTATTTGGATAAATTTGTGTATTATGATATGAAAGTTAGTGATAATTACAACTTATTTCTTTTATCACTATTTAATTTATTTTTAGATTTTGTTATAATACTTTTATCAAGAAGAATTATGTATTATGATATGAGAATTCGTATTTTCACTTAGGTACAATAGCCAATTTGGGTATATAGAAATATTGTTTTTAGATTTGTGTTTTTTTATTCCATTAGTAAAAATTGTCTATATTCTGATAAAAAAAATTATGTTTCCACACAGGGTTTCATTTTCTCAACTATGAATAAAATTAGGGGTTTTATCGGTCAAGAACCTGAAATAATTAAATTCTTACGCAATTATTACAAATTACTTGAAAAACACAAGATCTAATATTCATGACCAGTCCCACAACGAGTTTTTTTCCTGTTCCGTTTAGCTCTTCCTCTTCGCTCCTCGATATGGGCATCAGATTCCGTATTTTGGGAGCGTTCTGATTGATCATCATCTGGTGTGCCGATATTCAAACTAAACGTTGGCCGTCCAGATGAAGATGATGTTTGACCTAAATATGGGATCGGCGATGTATTGAACTGTCCTGGATGACCTGACCAATTTAGTTAGTGAGGAAAAACTGGTTCAGTTGTGTAGTTGCCGACTTCCAGGAGCAAAGTGAAGGACTGATCAAACCGCATTGAATCACGATGAGGGGTGAAAAAATCTTGTTCGTTCACCATTGGAGGCACATAGTACCCTGACTGCATCTCCACACTAGGATGCTCATGAACGGTAGAATGTGAAGGCCCGGGGACATCGCCTGACACAGATCTAAATGGATGGGTACTACGCGAGGTAGTACCACCAGCTCCTTGTCCGAAGTTTGCACGTGTGGACGTACTACGTCTCCTCCCTTGGTGAGGTGCGTCCTGTGGCATGGGCATCCCAGCTGCTGGCTGTTGGGCATCTTGCAATGGCTGATGGTAGGCTGCACGGTGATCATGAAAGTTTTGTTGTGCTTCCTGATATAACTCCTCAAATGATCTCCGGAATGGCTCTCTCATATAGTCCCTCTCTCCGAGAGCTAGTTCATGCATTCTACCAAGGATTCTTTCCTAAAAAAGACAGATTTTTCAGAATAACAATATATGAGTATGAATTTAAAACGATTTGGATCTATCTACATATATAGTCAGAAAGGAGTTGTTTACCCACTAAATTTTCGAGATATGCATTAGTTGACGGCTGAGATCCCTCTTGCACACCTATACCAGGATTTATCAACCGACGTGTGATCTCTTGATACCAACCCATGTAGCCAACGTCCACTTCATCACCTTGTTCCCCGATCTGATGAGCTGTCACAATAGTCTGATTCCGGGTGTTCCAACGCTCCACATTGAAATGCATTGTCTGGTCGATCGGTCGGAACCGGATTATCCCTCCCACGTGATGCGTCGTTGGCTGTTTGATTATAGAGACCCTGGAGATCCTCGATGTCCACGGCCTCTGTTTCATCTTCACTGTTTGATTCAACGTCACTTGACTCAGAATCTTCAGACTCGTGAACACCAAAGCTGTCTACCATCGGATCATTAGCCTGATCCCCGGGTAACTCCAACACTTGGTTACTTGTAGCATCTATAGTTTCCTCTGTACTGGGGATTTGAGGGTTGTTATTGAATTCATCGAAACTAGAAGTAAAAAGTGCAATGTGTATCGAATCCAAGGCTTGTTGGACAGTCGCCACTAAGAAATGCGGCGTATTGGTAGTAGTCACCCGTCAAGGGTACATTTTGACTTGTGGCCTGCTGGAGTACAATCCCTTCAACGTGAAGGTGAGCGCAACGATTTTCAGCATCCGGATCAAAGAAGAACCACAGATCATCGTCACTATTGATCGGTATTAGCTGTAAATTATTATCTTCGCAAAACGCTGCCGATACTTTCAATATATACCGATCGGTATCGATCTCCAACATGCGATTTAATAGCGAAAGCAGTCTAGCATAGCCAATCGAACGACGCACCCTACGACCGCCAATAGGTGGCCCTTCGGTACCACTGCCACGGTGCACGATAATTTCAACGTTCTCCGACGGCGCCATTATCTTCAAATTTAAGTATTTTAGCCTAAACAATGGACTACTCTACGTTGAAACATGAAATAATAATAATAATAATAATAATAATAATAATAATAATAATAATAATAATAATAATAATAATAATAATAATAATATACTACGATAATACGTAATGACAAATAAAAACATTAAAAAAAAATAATACTATTGATATTGATAATAATAACAATAAGAATAATAATAAATATAATATTGCTAAATAAAATAATGATAGGAGATTAAGTCTGAACATAATAATAATGATAATAATAATAATATAATACGATAATACGTAGTGAAAATAAAAAAATTTAAAAAAACAAAAAATAATACTATTAATATTGATAATAATAATAATAATAATAATAATAATAATAATAATAATAATAATAATAATAATAATATAATATTTCTATGAAAATAATGACCGGAGATTAAGGCTAATAATAATAATAACAACAATAATAATAATAGTAATATATTACGTAATAAAAAAAATAAAAATACCATAGGGAAACTATTAATATTGATCGTAGTATTGATAATAATAATCGCAATAATAATAATAATAAATATAATATTAAGAAAATAATAGTAGGAGATTAATAATAATAATCCCCTTAAACGTAATAAAAAGAAAAAAAATAAAAATAGCAATAATAATAATAATGCTAATAATAATAATAAAAATAATAATAATAATAACATAAACCATAATAATAATAATAATAATAATAATAATAATAATAATAATAATAATAATAATAATATTAATAATAATACTAATAATAATAATAATATTAATAATAATAAAAAAAAATGTAGTAATAATAAAACTAAACATGGTAAAATTACGAAAGCAAATATATATATATATATATATATATATATCGATAACCATAATAATACCTAAACTAGTGGTACTAATACGAATAATAATCATAATAATAATAATAACAAAACATCAACGCCCCGTTAACAATAATAATTATGACAATAGTAATAATAATAAGTTTTTCACTAACGAACACAATAGAAATGTAACTAATGAGACGATTTAAAACAATCATATCATGGACCGTAATAACATTACTAAGAGGTACAATAAAATATTTATTGTTTCCGCTGCACATACATAAGTGTGGAAAAAAAAAAAAAATTGGCCCCTCTTTTTTATTCAATTCCTTACCGTTCATGTTTTTTGAAAAAAAAAATATTATTAGAATTAAATATATACAACTTTGATACCTTAATGAAGATACGATGTAGTTGCCATAAGATATCTTTCGGTCCGAACGAGATGCAGCACTGTGTCCACCAAATTCTGGTAAATCGAACTTTCTCAACCTTCAAAATAATTAGGAGATATACATAAAATAACACACTATGTCAAAAGAAATTTGTAATATAGATTATGGAAATTCAGTAAATATAAAAAAATTATAACCTTAGAAAATAATCTTCAATTTTGTGTAAACCGTCTACACAATAAAGTTGATACTTCAAAATCTTCTAGTATAATAAAATCAGGGAACTCAGTGAAGAAACATTTTTATCAGGTAATGTAGTTTGAAGGAGCTCATTGTTTGAGAAAGAGAAAGGAGATATGAAGAAGAAGAAGTGAATGCTGGAGATATGAAGAAGAAGAAGTGAATGCTACGGCAAATTTAAAAACACTCCAGTCAAAATTTGCACCCCAAAATTCAACTATGAATGACTACTCCCTGCAGCTCCTGCACCACCGAGCTACTGCACCACTGCCCGCGCCCGTCACTGCGCACCCCTGGCCCGCCCCCCCTGTCCACTGCCCCCCACCCCACCCCCTAGAACTCGCCTCTCCCAGGGGCGAGTTCACGTACGCCAAAAAAAAAAAAAAAAGTAATAATTATAGAACTCGCCCCTGGCACAGGCGAGATCTAACTGGAAAAAAAAAAAAAAAAAAAATTTAAGAACTCGCCCCTGGCAGGGGCGAGATTGAATAGTGGTTTGTCAGGTTTAAGTGAACTCGCCTGTGGCACAGGCGAGTTCACTTAGATTGATAAATAGGAAAAAAGCGCACCTATTATTTTAATAGGTGCGTAAACAGTGCAATAATTTATTAAATTTGCCAAATCAACTTTCCTCCATCTATAAAAGAAAATAGAATTACAATTAAAAAAAAAAAAAAAATCAACTCGCTTAAGGAAAGAAGAAGATATGGTATCACAAGGCTCAAATTTTCTATGTTAATGGAATGTGAAAATCTCGTTAACATAAGATCTCCAATTAATTTACACCACTTTTACAATATATTAATAATATGAATTTACTATACCCAATATCATTTTAAATATTAGCCAAGACTGTTTAACAAAATAATTATATAAACACACCCCACTAATATATATTGGCATCTATAATATTGTATCTTACTTTACAATAATACAAAGGGAATCTATACTTAATATAATAACAAAATTCACCAAAATTAGTAATAGTTTTTCCGTCCAAAATCTTTTATCAATTCTGAAAATCACAATTTTTAGTTATAAAATTCAACCCCAATATAAAACATAATTATTGGCAATAACTTGCCATATATTATCCTAAAATAAATAGGATAGAGCTATTTGGGTTGATTCTGACAGGGCCTAAAAAAACATATTTTCTTAAAATTAATTTTTTTATAAATTTATTGAATATTATTAATAAAAAATTATTTATGAAGATGGTAACTAAATTTTTAACATTACAAATATATCCCCTCTCAATCTCATATTGCAATTTCAGCCTCAATCATCAACATGACTTCTATGGAAGGATGCTAGAGATATTCATACATTGAGAAAAATAAATATGCATACTAATATATATTTTAGTCTTTAATACTTTTCACTAGGGATGCAAATGAACCGAATCGAAGCGAATATTAAGAGATTCGATTCGAATTCGTGAAATTTGACTTCGATTCGAATTCGATTCGATTTGCCGATCGAATTTCAAATCCGATTCGAATTCGATTCGAAATTTATTTCGAATATATTCGATTCGATTCGTGATTCGTAAATTCAAGATCTTCAACGAAAAAACTGTTGTTATTTAGAAAATATTTTAGAAAATAATCGTTCAAATTCGATTCGAAATCAAATTTGTCTAGATTAAAAAATTAGAAACCCTATGTTTTACTAGGAGAATTTGTATATATTTACTATTAAATATATTTTTATTTATTATAATTATAGTATATATTTAATATATATATATATATAAATATATCGAATCATCGAACTTGACGAATCGAATACATATATATTCGAATTCGAATTCGAATTTTACCGAATCGAATCATCCTAAACGAATTCGAATCACGAATCGAATCAGTATAAGTTGATTTGACTTGCATCCCTACTTTTCACTACTCTTTTTTGCATTAACATATAATTTTTTATATCTTACTATTTATTGATTGTAATATTTTATTATATTAAAATTATATAAAAATATAAAAAAATATTAATTTATTCATTTACACCTACAAACCGTGTATCGCACGGGGATACTACTAGTATTATTAATAAGCCACTAAGCTATTTGTCTTTAAAGACTAAAGTATATAAACATTAACTTTTACTAATAGATCACCAAATTATTAAAAAGTTGCACTTTGGCAGCTACTTGCCTATTTTTTCTTGCTAAACTTATCGTTCTCCACTTTATAAACCAAGCCTCAAAAATAAAATAAGAAAGTACAATTAATTGATAAAACAATCTTTCCCTCATGACATGAAGACATATTCTAAACATACGCAAACAAGAAAGCAGACGGAGATTATGTGATGAAAAGAGGAAAAGGATGAGCAACATTTGTGTTTGTTATCATAATACTGTGAAGAGAACATAGTGGATCAATCTGAATTTGTAAAAAAGATATGTAGCATGTCAAAATCAGGTAAACTTTACAATAAACTTATAACTCCACTTTTGGTTACCTATGATAAACATACGTACTTTTTGATTAAATTGTTTCACTAATTTCAAACTTCGACCAAGGAATCTTTATTTTCTCTTACATATTTGATTTTATGGTCAATTACATCAACCCCACCAAACTATTAGCATTTTTGCACATGAACCATTAAATTTTTTATGCATCGATATGTACACACTATATGGGTTTAGCAGATAAAACACTGAACTTATTTTCGATCATTTTTTACAAAAATTCTGCACGTGACTTGCGCGGGAAAACTTTTTAAGGGTGTTTTTATCCACACACTTGAGTGCAAGTTGCAACAATATGTAGCAGGAAGGAAATAACTCAACTGTGTGGAAAAAAATACCCTTAAAAAGTTTAATGATTTATATACCAAACCTGAGAAGACTTGTGTTCGCTAATCAACTGAGAAGACTTGTGTTCGCTAATCAAACTTGTTGTTGTGTGTGTATATATAAATATGGTAAAAAATTAAAATGCACTAATACGCCAAACTGGCCTTAGTGTCAACAATGTGCTACAAGCTGGAAGGACAGAGTCTAAAAAACTCCCAATCACAGAAGAATCAAAACTAAGTTGCACAATGTTTGATGTAATTACATTGCATGTTTTTTGAAGCAGAAGGAACCAACTCATCACATAGGTGGGAATTGCCTGCGCACTTGACTTTATTAAAACCAAACAGCCCGCTTGAGATATCATCTTACTTTTTCAATCTTGCAATTTCTTGCCAATCCACTCCACTACTGCTTTGAATAAACTACTTTTCGATCGCCCAATAACCGCAGTAGTCCCAAATAGATGGTATGCTTAGGGACCACCGCCACCCCTAACCGAGCCGTTAAACTGTCCACCAACTCTCCTTCCACTCCTTTTCTAAATGCCATCTCCGATTTCTCCAGATGTATTTGTTGGCTCGATGCCCTTTCATAGATTTGCAAAGTAGATTTCACTCCCTCAATGCCTCAAACAGATGCCTGCCCACAAATAATTGTATCATCAACAAAGAATAAATGAGTAACACTATGTGCTCACTTATATATTCTAGATCATGTCAGACATCAACGGATCTCCTATTTATGAAGCAAAGAAGAGAAAACTTCTCCACATAAGAGAAAAAGATAAGGAGACAAGGGCCCCTCCCGACAAAGACCCCTAGATGGACAAAAATTGTTCCCCGGGTTCCTATTAACCAAGACTGATTACGAGACAATAGATATACACCGCATAACCAAATTAACCAAAGTCTCACCAATACCTATTCGAAGCATGACACGTCTAAGAATAGTTCAGTCCACCTTATCATAAGCTTTACTCTTGCCACGCTTAAAGGCGAATGTCCCCCTCTTCCCAGCTGTATTATACTTCATTGCATTAAAGATCTCGAAAGCTAAAAAGGCATTGTTAGTGATGAGTTTACCCGGAACAAAAGCAGACTAGATACAATCAATAATGGAATCAAGAACCCTCCCCCCTCTTTAGCCGATTAGCAATTATTTTAGTGATAATTTTAAAAATGACGTTATAAAGACTAATCGAGCAAAAATCTTTCATATATCCCGAAGTATTCTTTTTAGGTATAAGAACAATGTGGCCATGATTAAAGAGACAAGGACCCCCCATATTCAATATATCAAGCAGACAAGAAATAATACTATCCTAAATAACAGACCAGAATTTATGAAAGAATATATGACATACCAGCAGAGCCCGGTGCTTCTGTCGGATGCATTTGAGAGAGGGCCGCCACAACATCTTCCTGCAAAAAAGGCCGTGACAGGTTAAGTGATGCTTCATATGACAGTTTAGGATCGACTGACTCAATTACCCTATCAATTTCTAGGTTGGCTGCTCCCGAGAACAGTCCCTCATAATATCCTTTGAACACCCTTGCGATATCCTTGTCATCCTCCCATTTCTGACCCTCCACATCAATAATATACTCAATTGTATTCCTTTTCCGATGACCACTAGCAATTTGTGAAAAATGTTGTGTTATTGTTACCATCCCTCATCTAGTTAACTCGTGATCGCCGATGCCACATTGCCTCCTCTTTTTTCATTAAGCTTCTAATTTTATCCTCAACCACCTGAGTTGCTTACACATTGCATGAGTTTGGACCATTTTTTGGAGCCGTTCCAATAGTTTATTTTGGGATTTTAACTCAGATTGAATATTTCAAAAATGGGTCGCATCCCACTGCGATAATGCTGCCCTATACGCATCCAATCGGTTTCTCTCCTCAAACAACGATGATACAACTAGAGCTAGCAATTCGGGTGCCCGCCCAGTCGGACCCAGGGTAATCCCGAGCCGGGCTAAATTTATTTCGAGCCTATATATGCTAGGCCTAGCTCATCACACTGCGGGCCAATGGGCCAAAATAACCCACCAATAATTTTTTTTCATTGTTTTCATAACATTCTGCAGATTATGGTCTCAAACAAAGATGTCTCTTAACTAGATTGGTTTGAAACTTACAAGGTTAAGGAAAACCTTCTTGAATTGTTTATATTGCTAATTTTGGCATCAAAGCATCAACATCATAAGCAATAATTAATAGTAACTTAAGCTATTGATAAAATTCAAAATTATATCCTTTCTTTATGAAAAAATGATAAATAATGAGTAAAAAATTGATCTTTCACTTCATAATGCTCTAATTGATTCATACATAATTCCTTACTAAAAAAGATGTATGGCACAACGCGAACAAGCAATTATACGGATCTTGTATGTACAATACGAAATTGAATAACCTCGATTGCCCAGTGGTGGTGGAGTGCAGGATCAAGAAAGATGAAGCGGGTGTGCCGCACAGTAGCAGTCGAAATAGAACAATGGAAGGGCGAGTGGGGCACAACATAATGGTGGTCGACGTCGAACGACGAAGCGCAACTGCGCAGGGCACTGCAGCGGCGACGGGAGCTAGGGCTTATGTCTCTTTCTGTATATTTTTCCTTTCTCTCCAAGGCAAAGCGCATCTGGGCCTGGGCGCAACATAGATATGGCAAAGAAATTAACATCAGCCCACGGGCCAGTTGTAGGCCCGTTGGCCAACCCGATTCTAGCCCACCAGATTATCCAGTCCAACGGGGCCGGGCCAAATAGGCCCGATTTTTTGGGTTGTAATTCTTGCAACCCAGTCCACTATAATTTTTGAGTTAATTGGGCTGGCCCAGGCCAATTTTGCCAGCTCTAGATACAGTCATGTCCCTCCAAGCCTGTGCAACCACATCTTTCACTGCTCGTCCGGAAGCCACATTGCTTCAAATCTAAGAGTTTCACTCTTTTTCCTTCGGAGGTTCCCATAAAGTTAGTTTGCTTCTTTATTTTCCATGTTACCATTTTAAGGCAATGGTCGTACTCCTATCGCACAACGTGCTCAACTTTGTACCCTAGAAAAATTTGAAGATCCACTCAATGTTTCCAAATTATCTGTCCAATCTCTCTTAGATTTTGGAATCCCCCGCTTGTTTATTCGACCATGTGAAACAATGGCCCTCGTACCCCAAATCCTTCAATCTACATTGATTAAAAACATCTTTAAAGCTATCCATTTTCGCAGCTTCTCTACTCTCGCCACTCTCATTTTCAAACCCAAACATAATCTCGTTAAAGTCTCCTAAGCACAGCCATGGGCAGTCCGACCGGTTATTCAAGTTCATTAGAAGCTGCCAAGAGAGGTACTTGTTATCCTCTTCAGGCCAACCATAAAAGCTAGTTAGCCGCCAACAGTCATGATGCGCCAAATTGCTTATGTAACTGTCAATATGATGCAAAGAGGATGAGATAATCTCCACAAAGATACCTCACCCCATAAAGGACACAAACCGCCGCTTCTACGACCTCCGCTATCATCGCAATCTAGCTATTGCAAAAAGAGAATCAAATCCCAACTTCTTGGAAAGTCCTTCAAATTCAAAAGAAAAAAGTCTAGTATCAGACAGAAAGACTAAATTGGGAGCTTTCTCTCATATATGTCGTTTAAGCACTTGAACTATCCGGAGATTCCCAAGCCCTTAAGCACTTGAACTATCGGGGGATTCCCAAGCCCCTGACATTTCCATCCGAGGCAACTCATTGGGAACGACGGGGTTACCTGTCTCCAACCTCCGCCGCTGGGTAATCAAGATAAAAAAAAACTTATTCTGTCATCACATACACTTTATGCTTATTAGAGGCAGCCCCCCTATCATTCTAATTGTCAATCAATATATCATCCAGTTCATCAACCAATCATTTCAATTTCTTCAGACTATCTTTGATAGTAGCTTACGGTTGTGGGCTTGCTTGGTCATTTGTTTCCACGTATTTTAGGTAGGGTAGGGGATGATTGTTTCAGATCAGCAATTGTAGTAAGTTTCGGGTGTGGGGTTGATGTATTTACTAGATTTATGGTTCGTGGAAAGGTTGTTGTTCCTGGTTTAGCCGTGTTTGTGGGTTTAGGAGAGTTTTTAGTGTGTTCAGTATGGTTGGTTGTGCGAGGTAGCTTAGATTGTGGGATAAATTTGGCGATATTCTCAATTATAGTTTTGGTGGGGGATAAGTTTTCGATTGCGTAACAGTGTTTCGCTCGGAGTCAGGTTGGTTCGGCAGGGTAATAGTGAAATTGGTGTGTGGGGATTTGACTATTGGTGGAAAATTTTGGGACGGTTGATCAGTAGCGTGGTGGGAGAGTTAGCAGATTGGTCTAGTTTTGTTGCATGGGGTTGCATGGTGGTTTGTATAGTGTGGTGGGATGTGCTTGCTTCATATGGGTAGGCCTGGGGTGGGGTATTATTTGTTTTAGTAGGGAACAATTCTTTAATAAACTGGAGATGGTTATGGGGTATCGATGGATTACTGGTGGGATCCCGTAGATGTTTCAGGGGAGACGCGTTCAAGAAGGGGCCATAATTAGTATCGTTCGGTTTTGGGCAGACATACGATCATATTGATCATACGATTTATATCAATGACACACAATTCCACAACAATAGCAAAATAGCAGTAGCGACTCATACTTCAAATGTAACCACAAATTTTCACCCTTAAACAAAATATGAATGCCCTTGAGAAAAAGGTACAATAATGCTAATGTTTATCTTAAATCGAAGGAATCGACCCACGACAACATCTTTGGAGAGATCCCATTCCTTTAGGTTACTAATTTGCGTCGCAATAGCTTTCAGAAAGGGTTCCGAAAACCCCACAGTTGGGACGTCATGGACGCGTACCCAAAAAGTAGTGGATTGATACTCACCGTCGACGGGTGTTCCATCCCCTTAAGCTCCGTGATCGCAAATAGGTAGCCATCAAAATGCCATGGCTGGTTCGCCATAACCCAATTCTTTCCCTCCTCCTCCTAGAATGTGAACATAAACATCTCGTTGCCCCATTCCCACGCCGACAGTAGTGATCTCGGTTTCCAAGCTTTCATCATTACTTCCAGTAGGTAGTACTTATTGTATCCCTTCACCGTGCAAAGTTTCCCAGCAATATAGAACGGTCCTATCGCTGATACAACAGACTAATCCCTTAAGATCTCATCCATATCCAACACCCTTTCCTCCTTCTCGCTGGATTCTGCCATCTTTCCCCGTCATCGTTCTCGGTAATGACCAAACTATCAGGAAGAGTCCAAAATCGTCTCTCTGATCACTGGCCAGACTCAACAAACCACCCAAGACCACCACAAACCCTAGACGCAGATCAAGAAAATCACGATGACACTGAACTCAAAAAACACCCACAAAAAACACGATGACTAATAGACCTTAAGGCTCTATGAAAAAGACACGAAAAATAGGAATAAAGACCCCCTGAACAGGAAGAACGCGATCCATTTTAAGATGGATAATGTGAAATACGTGAAGACAAACAGGGAGAAACCCTAACCCTACCTTCTTCTGACCAAGGAAAAACTTGTATATTTTTAAAAGCTAAATATGTGGAAAAAAGATATGTTTACCCTTATAAAAAATGTGTACAAGACATGCATGCATTTGGCCATAAAGTTAGTTGGCAATTACCAAAGTGCAACTTTTAATAGTTTGATGTCCTATCAGTAAAGACTGATACTTATATGCATCAGTCCAAAAACACCAACATTCAAAAACGCCAATAATTTGATGGGCTATTAGTAATTTTTCCTAATACAAACACATATTATTATCTATTATTATGGAGTTTTATTAATCAAAGACCCGAAAGTCTAGACGTGACATATTTGAATATATCCTTCTACATCTTTGCACAAATTGAGGAATGATTTCAGTTCTGCCATTGTGGTGCTTCAGTTAAATCATATGTTCCAAGCGGTTAGAAATCATTTTCGGCAACATTAATTGACTTGATTACCATCAGAAATCCCCTAAAACAAAATACAACGAGGTTGTGTTTACTTATGGCTGGAGAAGATTGGAGTATTGTAGGCTGGGCGAAATAAAGTGGAAAGAGAATGTAGGGTTAATTAAATCTTAATTTTGTTGGTTGGGGATTGAGTTAGAGTGTCTTTTTAGTATAAAATGTGATTAAAAAAAAAAAGTGATGTAAAGTGTGTAAATATATTGGTAGCAACCCTAAAGAAAATACGGCTCGACTATCCCAATCCTTAATGGATTAGGCCAAATCATAAGTGAACACACTCTGAGAATTACTTCTACAAATTATTACTTCCTTCGTCCCAAATGAACTTGTACGGGGGGTCAGTACACATATTAATAAAAAGTTGGTTTTTGGGATTTTGTTGAATTTTCAAAGGTTGATTGAGGGTGGAGATTGTATTATAATTTTTCTTATAAAAAAGTGTGCAAATTTACTTGGAATGAACGAAAACGAAAAGTGTGCAAGTTCATTCGAGTAGTCCACAAATAGAAATAGAAAAATAAATAAAAGGAGGCTGCGACTTAACATTATCCATCCCATGTGCCGTTATCACAGCACAGAGCATCATCTCATCCCTAAACCCAAAACTTGAAAAACCCATAATAAACCCCCAGAAAAAGATCAACACTTTTGAATTGAATCTACACAAGAACCCAGAAATGGGATTAACAGCAAAAGCTCTATCTTCAACTCTTCTATCTCTCCCAAAATTCTTCTATTTCAACAGACCCATTTACGCCTCACTACCCTCCCATGTTCGTCCACCTCCTTACAGAGTGGTTTACCACAAATTCCGGCCGCTTTGCACCGCCGCCACCGCCACGGAACCGGCCATTGATGAAATGGACACACTGCAACCCTTAAAGCATTCCATGCTAATGGAAAGACTTAGGCAGAGGCACCTTAAAGATCCTTCAAAGCCCACCACCGCCGCCGCGCCGCCGCGACTGAGTGGTACAAAGAAAACTAAACATGGTGAAATTGACTCAAGAAGGAGGGTGGAGATGGCTTCGAGTTTTGAGGAGCTGGGTTTGAATGAGGAAGCGATGGCGGCATTAGGGGAAATGGGAATTACAGCCCCAACTGAGATTCAGTGTATTGGAATTCCTGCAGTGCTCAATGGCCAGAGTGTGGTGTTGGGGTCACACACTGGTTCTGGCAAGACTCTGGCTTACCTTTTGCCTCTTGTTCAGGTTCAATCATAGTTTTTTCTCTTTGTGTGTATGTGGTGTTTTGATACAGTGTAATTGATTTAGTTCATGTAACGAATTATTCATTGTGTATCGTGAAAGAAAAGGATTGTGTTGTTGCTGCTTGGCCCTGATTGAAAAATCAGATTTTATGGTAAAATGAGAGTGAGGATAACTGGAACTCTTTATCATTTAGCAAGTGCATAACAAACTATGCTTATATTGCAGTGTGCATCATATACATAAGCCGTTTTTATGTTTCCCTTGTTGTTGGGGTGCACTTGGCATGTACCTTAGAGTGATTCATGTCAACTGTCAATTTAAGCCTTTAAGTATTTTGTCAATTCGCTCTTAAAGTGTTACTTGTTTTCATGTTACAAATTTAGTTGATGAGAAGGGATGAGGCTTTACATGGTATGCTGATGAGGCCCAGACGCCCACGGGCTGTTGTACTGTGCCCAACAAGAGAGCTCTGTGAGCAGGTTAGTTTCTCCGAGCATTGCTTTAGGGACTTAGCTATGATCAACATCACTCGATCAATAAACTTCAGCTGTGTGTCTAGGTGTTTCGAGTGGCCAAGTCTATTAGTCACCATGCACGATTCAGATCAACCATGGTGAGTGGTGGTGGGCGTTTAAAGCCTCAGGAAGACTCATTGAACAGCCCAATTGACATGATTGTGGGGACCCCTGGCCGGGTTCTGCAACATATAGAAGATGGCAATTTGGTTTATGGTGACATCAGATATTTGGTAATCATCTCCTCCATTCGGTGTACTTGTACTTTCATTGAATTGAGTCATGGGATTAGGATTGTTTACATGCTACTTGAGAATGATGGGAATTTGTTAATAGGTGTTGGATGAGGCGGATACAATGTTTGATCATGGATTTGGCCCTGATATCCGCAAATTCCTTGCGCCATTGAGAAATCGTGCATCTAAACCTGATGGTTTAGGATTTCAAACTGTACTAGTCACTGCAACAATGACAAAGGTATGCTTGATTGAGATGAAACTTATTTTGAAAAGTTAAATGCATGTGTATTGGTGTCTGAGATTTAATTCGGTCTTTCCAAATGCACATCAGTTGGTTCTGTTGCTTTCTGAAGGAATTAAGAAATATCTTTGTTTTTGGTTCGTCATTGTGATTCATAATATTATTCTTTTGTGAAATTGCAAATTTGATGCTTTATCTTAATTATTTTGCAAATGGTCACCTCTTTTATCTCGTCCTTTGGCGGTTGTTTCTCGTAGTTCTGATGCATCTTCATGTTCTGAACCACTAACAAACATTTCTTTTTGTAGGCAGTACAGAATCTGGTTGATGAGGAATTTCAAGGAATTGCTCATATACGTACTTCTACACTCCATAAGAAGATTGCTTCCGCTCGCCATGATTTTATCAAACTCTCGGGTTCAGAAAATAAGCTGGAAGCCTTATTACAGGTGATGTACTTTCAAGATTTAACCCGTCCCAGATTTTATAGGTTTGCCTTTAGCTTATAGAGAGTGGGCTAACTTAATCGACTAGGAATCGTGCCTCTGCCAATCTTCTGATATATTACATATCGGAATAAAGAAGTAGCAACTAATGATGCTCACCAACTGTGGTTCCACTCTGAATCAAAGTAGCCCTACTTTAGGGGACTATTTAGTAGTAGATCATAATTTATTTTCGTAAAACATCTAGCAATTATCAAGTTGGAAATAACTTAGTTTCAACAGGTTCATTAAAAAACAGCAACAATGCCAACTTCTTATGACTAGTTATTTAGATATGCATTTATTGCTTATATTATCTTGCAAAGTGACTGACTTCTTAATGATTGATAAACTAGTTGGTTACAGAGATACAATAACTTGACCAATAAACTTGTAGGCTGCCCTGCTAAATTTTTCTTTTTGGCTCTCTTACATTCTCTCAGAATTTTCTATCTGGAAAGTTTATCATTTTCTGCTAATATCAATTTATGGTATTGCCATGGACATCATCAATCTTAGCTGTTGGTACTTTTGATATATTTATATTAAGTACTTGGTGATAGATGTCTGTAATCCCAGCATATGTTCTTGTCTGAAAGTGGTTTTAGAGCACTATGGTGCACAGTAATAAGTAGGATTTATGGGTGTAGCAAATGTATTTACTTATTGAAATCTATAAGTTGATGGCATCCTAGTGGGCTTTTTAGGTGGGTTTTGGATGTTATAGTACGTGTTGCCGTAACAATCTTTAAGTACTTTAGATTGAGCAGTATGAACTAAAGCATTTTTGGCACTGCATAATTGTGCCTAATGAGGATGGTCTACTCTTCCGATCTGTATGGTTGTTCCACCACAGAGAGTTGGCTTAGAAATTGTGAGGGTGGGTAATTTTTTTTAATAAGTTTCAAATTTATGCTGTTCATTTTGGAGCTAAAGACGGGAAAGATCCAAGCTGTTGCTCCTTAACCCTACGACATATGGGGGCCCTACTGTGGGCTTGGCGAAGCGAACTCTGCATTTTCCTTACTATAGGCGACAAAAAAAGTAGTTTTAAGTTTCAACGTCGCAGTTATGCGTTAAATTTGTGTAATGGCTACGTGTCTATATAATACTCCCTCCGTCCCAAATGAACTTGCAAAGGGGGATCGGCGCATATATTAAGAAAAAGTTGCTTTTTGGGATATTGTTGACTTTTCAAAGGTTGATTGATGGTGGAGATTTTGAGGGTGAAGATTGTGTTATAACTTTCTTTTTTAGGGGTGTGCAAGTTTGCTTGGGACGGACGAAAACGGAAAGTGTGCAAGTTCATTCGGGACGGAAGGAGCATCATTGAAGAACAGTGATTTGGAAGCTCACAAGTCTGCTGTATACACACGTGCTAGAAATAGGTTTTTCCTCCTGTGTTTCTAAAAAGCTGTCCTTGATGATTATACGTTCAACCATAAAAGCCAATTTTTTGTTTTATTAGTTTGGGAGTGATGTTGCTCGTTTTTTAGCTCCCCCACCCCACCAAAAAAAAAAAAAAAAAGAAAAGAGGAAAAAAAAACAAGAAAACCCATACAGGTTAGCCTACCTGAAGATTACCCTTTTAAATTATTTAGGTTGTTTTTGGACTTGAAATGCAAAGTTTGAATATTAGTGGATTTCGAATCCACCCAAACTGGAGTAGATTTTTAAATGCACCCAGATCAGTCGAAAAATTAATTTCAAAAGTTTGAATGAGTAAAAAAGTTAGTTCGAAATGACAGTGATAGATTTCAACTGCATATCAATCCAAGCAACCACAGATAGATTTGCAATCATCCAATCCTTCAATCCAAGCACAACCTTACTCAGCCTTTAACGATAATTATCGTACTATAAATTGTTAGTTCATTGTCGTCTATGTTCTAGGATCTCATTTTATCAATTATTGATTTGTTTAAGTTTTACACTTAGGGGCTAGGAATTTGGAGGGTTTTTTTAATAAAACTCCAAAAAAATGGTGTCGTGGAGCCTCTGGAGCTCCTTTAGGTGTTCATAAATTGATTTCTCCAAAATCATTCTCCTCTCCAAACCTTGTATCTTTATCAAATAGCACTCATAGTTTTTCCTATTTGGCTGCTTTTTTTGCAATATGGTTGATATGGTGTTATGTGGTTAAAACAGGTTCTTGAGCCAAGTTTAGCAAAAGGAAACCGAGTGATGGTTTTCTGTAACACATTGAATTCCAGTCGAGCTGTGGATCACTTTTTAACTGAAAACCAAATCTCTACTGTCAATTACCATGGTGAAGTGCCTGCTGAACAAAGGTAAGATGAGATATAGTTTGTTTCTGCAGCGTATGATCACACATGACTTTCCAATGCACAGTCAACATGCAAATGTATAATTACAGATTACTCACTTGGAGTGTGTTTCTGCATGAGAACTATGAATATTGACTTGTTAAGTTGTACCTCGACTTCTTTTTAAGCCTTTTCACCTGCCTATAATGGTGTCATGTACCTCCTGTACAGGATTGAGAACCTGGAAAAGTTTAAGAGCAATGATGGGGATTGCCCCACTTTAGTCTGCACGGACCTCGCTGCTAGGGGATTGGACTTGGATGTTGACCATGTCATCATGTTTGATTTTCCCTCTAATTCTGTAAGCATGTGATGCGACTTGCTCTCTCTCTCTCTCTCTCCCTCCCTGTTGTCCAATAATGTCGTTTTTGTTTTCTTGGGATTCTCAGATCGATTACCTCCACCGCACTGGAAGAACTGCTCGTATGGGGGCAAAAGGTATTCTACTACTAAACTTGAAATGACTACACTTTGCTATGATACAAGATTTCTCATTATGCTTGTCTTTTTCTATTTCGCATTCCTATTTATTCAATTTTCCATGGACCTGTAACGGTATACAACATTTTGATTCAAGGTTTCTAAATTAAGAATACGCTTCGTACAATGACAGGAAAAGTGACGAGTTTGATTGCTAGAAAAGATACGATTCTGGCAACTCGCATAGAGGAAGCCATAATGAAGAACGAAAGCTTGGAATCTCTCTCGACAGACAGCATCAAACGGGACCGCGCCAGGTCCCACATAAACCAGCAGAAGGATAGAAACGAGAAGAGGGAAAAAGCCACCAGCTTGAAAAACAAAACTAAAGCTGCCCCAACAAAATCACCTGAAACCCGTAACAGGACATCAGGCGCCAAGAAAACCTCAGCATCCAGTTCCGGAATTCCCAATGCTAAGAAGAAGGTGATTAAAATTGTCAAAAAAACCAAGTTTTCGGGTGTTGGCACCTCAAGAAGTGCGTCGTCTGGTGGGAAGAAACAGTCGGGAGGTGCTCGATCTACTTCGAAGCTAAATGTTGTTGGATTTAGGGGTCGGAGTACGGTGAAGGCCGGTTGACATGTAATGGTGATGTAACTTAACCATAACTTTTCTTTTCTTCTCTCTTAGCCTAGTGAATTAGGCTTGTTCCGAGTGAAATAGTAAAATTATCCATTTTACAGTTGTGTTATAGCAAGCCTATAGGTATTTCAGTTTAGTTAATATCTAGTCCTAAATACTACTAAAAGAAAAAGAAATAACTGCAAATTAATCTGTAATAAGGATCTTGAAACCAGATTCATGGATAACGAAATTTGCATTTATCGCACAAATTGACCAAATAACAACTTCACAGAAAACATTTGCATATATTTTAAATTTATTTGGCAATTATTCCAACTATAGACATACTTTTTAGTTTCATATATAGGTTATTTTTTTTTTCTAAAATAAATTTCCAAAGTATAGAGTCAAATTTTATGCAGTGTTTATTTTTAGCTCCTTAACTAATATACTCCTATCTAATACGTAGTGTTATATTATTTTAAATAAGTTTAATACTCATTAAATAAAAACAAATTAGGAAAATTATGTATTTAATTTTCTTTCCAGTGTCTTTTGTAATCCTTATGAAATATTCAATATTTGGCATGTTAGTTTCCATTAACATTAATTTCACACGGCGAAGTATTTGTTTGAAGTAAGTACATTAAACGTTACACTTGAAGGAGTACACCATGTATATTGTGCAGCATCCATCTTTCAGTTACACACAAATTAACGGTTGATGCTATCAGACTTGAGAGGGGACGCTGTAAATAATATTGAGCTTTAACAAGAAATGAAAAGGAGTAAAAACAGTGATGAAAAATACAAGACATGATAAAGTCATTTCCATGGAAGTGCTAGAAGCGGTGTTTGGTTCTTGGGAGGCGCAACGACGTTTCCAGCAGAGTCGTACATTATGACTCCGGAGAAGTCCGGGAGCTGGCACTTTCCTCCCATGAGTATGTTCTTCTTCCACAGTGAGCCGTCACCGCTACGAGCAGTGGGGTCCACATCCCCCAAGTGGTAGTCCATGATGTGTTGTTCCGGGTTGAGTTGGATGACGGGTTCTTGGTGCGCATAGCCGTAGCATGAGGGCTTCCATCTCTGCCATCGTCTGCGAGAATGGCTGGCACACATGAAAAGTGCAAATGCACATAGGAGGAAAGATGCAAGGCCGTAGCTCATGTGAGATATGGTAACTGGATTGTGCTTCAACAAGATCATGGGCCTAGCCATGATGATACTCAATTGTTTTCCTTTTTCATTTTTTTTGCTATATTATATATATAAGTGAGAAGATGTTGAAGTTGGAGGATTTGTTGGAGTTGTTGATGCATTAGTTAGTTATTTGGAATTGGTAAGATTTGGACTATAATGGTGGAGTTGATATATATTCCATAGTTGTAAATATTCAGATGCAATGTCATTGGGTCAAACGTATCTTACCTTTTAGATTTAGATTGATTAGTTGAGAGCGCAGCCCATGATTAGTTATATAAAGTCAAATAAAAAAAACAAAGCTGTAAGAATACATTTTTCTTTTTTAGAAAGTATTACGTATTTGTAAGAGTTGGGTAGTTGATATTGTTATGAATCAAGCCGCGGTCGGAATTAATTTGGCTCAGAATGTCTTGAGTCCGTTCCGATCGATCTTCTTGACAGTGTAATAAATAGGCCCAAATCAGTAGTTCACTTTACAAAGAAGAACCCCGAATCCAAATCCGGTAACACCTCTCACTCTTACTCTCAACCCACTAGACAAACAACTCACAAAGAGGGACAAAGACGAAGAAGATGAAAGGGACAACATGTCAAGAATGGATTGTTGTTCTCACAAAGAGAAGCCATTCTTATGGAGAAGAGGAACATAAAAAGAGAGGGGGAGCATGTCTCGAGAAACCGAGAGACATAATGAGGGAGAAAGAAGATGGACCTGTGCATAAGAAAGGGAGAGGGGGCAGCCATGGGCTTGGGTTGTAAATTGGCTGTGTTAGGCAGAAAAAGGGGCCACCCACAATTGGGCCTAAACCCAACAAACCTCCACCTTAGGCCCAATTCACCAACGCTGTCGATCGATAACGGAACGGAGGAATCATCATTGTCATTTAACACCTGCATACACAAAGTTAAAGCAGGAAAAAAAATAAGCACAAAGCACGAAAATGTCACAAAGACTGTCACAAGGACATATATATGACACAAAGTCAACAGGCAAAGCATAAGGAGAGAACAAACAAGAACACATATTAATCACACAGAACGAAATTCAAGATCTTCATGCAAGAGTGAAACTTCTCTGATGGCAAGCTCTTAGTACCCATATCAGCCGGATTAAATTGAGAGGGAATTTTCTCTAAGTGAATAATCCCTTTTTTGATAATGTCTCTTATGAAATGGAATCTAACGTCTATATGTTCATGAAGGACAGGGTTTTTGCATCACTGAATTCCAGATTGACTATCAGAGTAAACAATAACATCACCATTCAAATAGCCAATTTCAAAAAGTAAACCCTTCAGCCAAGTAACTTCTTTCAAGGCCTCAGTAATAGCGATGTACTCAAATTCAGTTGTAGATAAAGTAATAATGTGCTGAAGCTGAGACTTCCAACTAATGCAAGAACCACACAACGTGAACACATAAGAGGTAGTAGATTTTCTATTATCCTTATCATTAGCATAGTTAGAATCAACATATCCAACAAGATTAACACCTTGGGCAGAATAGCAAATTTTAAGCTAACATTCAACGAGTATTTAAGATATCTAAGCGACCATTTCATAGCCTCCCAATGCTGTGAACCAGGATTAGCCATATACCTACTTAGACAATTTACCGTGTAGGCAATATCAAATCTAGTGCTAATCATATGGTATAGAACAGATCCAACAACGTTGGAGTATGACACCCTAGACATTTCAGCAATTTCAGAATCTGTCTTTGGGGAAAGATCCTTACTTAACACAAAGTGAGCAGCAAGAGACACAGAAGCAGGTTTGCAAATAGACATGGAGAACTTATCCAAAATCTTTCCCACATAGGAGCATTGATTCAAGAGCAAAGTCTTAAGTTTTCGATTCCTAACAATGTTCATCCCAAGAATCCTTTTAGCATCACCAAGATATTTCATAGCAAAGTTGTCACTCAGACATTTTTGAACATGTTCAATAGATTTCAACCAAGGACTCACCAAGAGTATATCATCAACATATATAAGCAGAAAAATAGGGATAAAAACACATTCTTTAAATACAAGCAGTGATCATAAGCACTTCTCTTGAAGTTCAAAGATTGCATGCATGAATTAAATTTCTTATTCTACTGTCTCGGGGACTGTTTTAAGCCATACAAAGACTTTTTTAACAAGCAAACTTGATCAAGATGATTGGAATCGACAAATCCATCAGGTTGTTTCATATATATGTCCTTATCAAGGTCAACATGAAGGAAAGCAGTTTTAACCTCTAACTGTTTCAATTCCCAATCAAAATAAGCAACTAAGACGAGCATGATTCTAACAGTGACAAATTTAACAACAGGGGCAAAAAATTTAGTATAGTCAATGGCTTCTTTCTGAGTAAAGCCTTAGCCACAAATCTAGCCTTAAACCTAACTTTCTCACCTTCATCTTTAATCTTGAAAAACCACTTACAATCAATAAGAGAACAGTGATCAGGCTTAGGCACAAGGATCCAAGTTTTATTAATAAGAGAACAGTGAAAAGCCAACAGGGGCAAAAAATTTAGTATAATCAATGGCTTCTTTCCGAGTAAAGCCTTTAGCCACAAGTCTAGCCTTAAACCTAACTTTCTCACCTTCATCTTTACCTTGAAAAGCCACTTACAATAAGTAAGAGAACAGTGATCAGGCTTAGGCACAAGGATCCAAGTTTTATTAATATGCAAAGAATTCATTTCATCATTCATAGCAATCAACCATTCATTTGCATGTTCAGATTTTAAGGCTTCTTTGGAAGACTTAGGCTCACAATCATTCACAGATTCGAAAGTATTAAAAGCATGAGTCAATATGAAAATCCTCAAGTCTAGCAGGTAGCTTAATGTTCCTCCTAGGTCTATCTCGAGCAAGTTGATAATTTTCAAGCTCATTTTCAGTGTCACTCACAATATCAAGCTCACCATTATCAGAATCAGACACTAGAGTATCAGGCGGAGTAACCATATGAAGCTCCACCTTAGAGGGATCAGTATCAGGGGTGGGCAATGGCACAGAAGTAGATAAGCAAGGAAAATCAAATTCATTAAAGATGACATCCAACTTTAAAACCGGAATCATCCCTCAGCCAAAGTCGATACCCTTTCACACCATCAGGGTATCCCAAGAAAATACACTTCTTGGATCGAGAATCAAGTTTGTCATGTTTCTGATGAACATAAGTAGCACAACCAAATATTCTCAAATTTGATAAATTTAATTGTTTTCCCAACCACACAGATTCAGGACACTTGTCATTCAAAGGTACAGAAGGTGACCTATTAATCAGGTAAGTAGCAGTACAGACTGCCTCACCCCAAAACTTTTTAGAAAGACCAGACAAAGCCAACAAGCTCCTCACCCTTGCTAAAAGAGTTCTATTCATCCTTTCAGCCACACCATTTTGTTGAGGTGTATAAGGAACAGTTCTAGGCCTCCGAATGCTAGAATCAGAATAAAAATTTTCCAGAAGGTTATTGAAAAATTCAAGACCATTATCAGTCATTAGATTCTTAATTTTCTTTCTTGTTTGATTTTCAATTAAGACTTTCCAGTTTTTCAGATTTTTGAAAACAGTAGATTTATGTTTTAGAAACATGACCCACAACTTTCTGGAAAAATCGTCAATCACAGACAGGAAATACAACTTCCCACCATGAGTGGGAACACTGGCAGGACCCCAAACATCAGCATGCATATATTCAAGAATATTAGAGCACTTAAACAAATTTGGGGAAGGGGAAACAGGAAAGGTGACTTTGTGTTGTTGTCCTTTAACACATGATTCACAAAAAGGCAAACAAGGCATTTCAACATTTCCAAAAAGACCAGCCTTTTGTAACAGTTCAAGACCATTACCACTCAAGTGACCAAGTCTGCAATGCCAAAGTTCAGTTTTATCTTCCTTTATCGAGTTGACAGAATTAACACAAGATTTAGCAATGCACACATACATATTATTTCTCTTTTCAGCTTTAAAGATCAACAGAGAGTCTTTCAATATTTTCATAGAACCTTTTCCCCATTTTCCCTCAAGACCCTCATCTTCTAAAGTAGCATTACAAATTATTGCAGAGATCAGATACATGTCTAACATTTTCCAATGTAAACTCACAGCCAAAGTCCCACATTAGGGAGATATCACCAATCCCCATGACTTTACACCTTTTTTCATTAGCCAGGAAACATAGCCATTACTAACTTTCCTATATGAGTTAAACAGATTTTTAAGAGGTGTCATGTGAAAAGAGCAACTAGAATCAATAAGTCATTCACTATCACACAGGGAAGAAGGCAACACAGAATTCACAGAAGAAAAATCACCAGATTTTGTCCATGAACACATCACCATTACTGTTTTTCTCATTTTCAGAGACTTTATTGGCATGTTCTTTCTGTTTCTTAGGACATGCCTTAATGTAGTGATTTAGGTCACCACAATAATAGCATCTCATGTTCTTTGGCTTGGACCAATGGGGATAATCAGTTTTAACCAAGGACGAAAATATCGGTGATTACGGAGATATCATTAATTCAATTTAGAGAGATTTCGGTGAAATCTCGATTAATATCGAAATATCGGTGCAACTTTTTTAAAAATGCCGAAAAATGTATTAAAACAGATAATTTATCACGATATTTTATAGATTGTTATAAACCTACTTAAATTCAAATATTTAATCTAAATATTGAGTGAAATTCACATATTTACAACTAATTGACAAATAATAAATAATAGAAACATTATCAGGCCACACAAGATACATTATGAACTCTTATTATCATTAAGGATGTTCAAGTATTTTACAATAATATTCTAATTTATTAAATCTTTGGGCTGCATTAAGAAAATTTAGTGGATTGCGAATAATTTAGAAATTTTACAACTAAGGATCATGAAATTTCACCGATATTAACCAAATTTTTACAACTAAGCCTGCATTAAGAAAATTTTACCGAAATTCACCGAAATTTCACCGATATTAATCGAAATCTCACCAAATTAATCGAATTTTACCGAAATTCACCGATATTAATCGAAATCTCACCGAAATTAATCAAATTTTACCGAAATTCACCGATATTAACCGAAATTTCACCGATATTAATCGAAATCTCACCGAAATTAATCGAATTTTACCGAAATTCACCGATATTAACCGAAATTTCACCGATATTAATCGAAATCTCACCAAAATTTAATCGAATTTTATCGAAATTCACTGAAATTTTGGTAAAATTTCCACGAAATTACAACAAATTATACCTAGAGATAGCCCAAATCGAAATTTTCGGAGATTTCGGAGAAATTTCGGAGATATATCGGAGATATTCTGACATAAATTTATTACATCCGAATTTCGTTTCGGTATCGCCAAAAAAGAGAGATATCGGAGAGATATCGGTGAATATCGGAGATATTTTAATCCTTGGTTTTAACATCTTCAGACTCATGGTTAGTTTGGTTATTGGAAGACTTTTGACCCTTAGGTTTAAGTCTTCCTTTAACAAACATAACCTCACCCTTGCTACTAGGATTGGTTTTTAAGTCCATTTCCTTGCTCTTTAAGCTATTAATAACAGTTTCAAAATTCACCTGATCTCTACCATATTTTATAGCCGTTTTTACATCATTATAAGAGTCAGGTATAGCATTCAAGAGCACAATAGGGTCTAATCATCAATATTTTTGTTTCAAGTTTTCTTTATGTCTTGAACAAGTTTGGTAACATCATGATTTTCTTCGATATCTTTACTTAAATCAAGTTTGAATCTAAAGAACTTTTCAAGCAAGAACATTTTGTTAGACAAAGATGTTTCAACATACAACTCTTGCAACTTAGCCCACAAAGCCTTACCTTTCTTAACACACATTCAAAACGGTTCTGGATAATGGATGAGTATGGAAGCTCATCCATTTATGCTTTTTTCTCGGCGGTGTCAGAATCAGAGAATGCAAGGCTAATGCAATTGAACACACGCTGTTGAATTAAAATCTCTTTCATTTTTTGTTGCCAAATACCAAAATCAAAGCTCCCCTCAAATGGGGCCAAGGTAAAACTAGACAAGGAACCCATCACACAGATACGAAAGGAGGACTGAACAATCCAAGGATTTCCCAGTTCTCAGCACTGGTTGATCAGTGGAGCGGGGGGTCACTTGGAAGCCTCCGAAAACAAGCAATCACACAAAAGCCCACAACAAACCAGAAACAAAAAATTAGAGAATAACAGCGGAAGCAAACAAGCAATCACACAGAAAGCCCTAAATCTACCAACACGTAATCTCAATCCTGACTGTTTCAAACGACATCTACAAACATAGTAAATAGGAAATCAACCTCTTTACCAGAGCGGATCCTCACCGGAAGGAGAACCTGACTTATCGAAATGAAGGAAATTACAGCTCACGTCGGGCAAAGGCGCGACGGAAGGACTGCCAAGGGGGCAGGGGCAGCAGTACTGCACCAGTTGAAGGGACAGTACCGGGAAGGGTGTTCTTGGCAAAAGCAGGTCGTGGTTGAAAAACAGTGCCCTGGAGGCGCGGCTGGACACCTTGATTGTGGCCGAAACAGTGCTGTCGAAAAATGCAGCTGAAGAAGTTCGTCGTTTGCAACCCAAAAAAATAGGCCGTCGGCGCGGCCAAATTGGATCCGCTTGAGAAATTTGGCCGCCAGAAAAGAGGCCATGATGATACAACCGTGGCTCTGATACCATTATAAATCGAACCGTGGTCGGAATTAATTTGGCTCAGAATGCCTTGAGCCCGTTTCGATCGATCTTCTTGACAGTGTGGTAAATAGGCCCAAATTAGTGGTTTCACTTCATAAAGAAGACCCCCGAACCCAAACTCGGTAACACCGCTCACTCTTACTCGTGACCCACTGGACAAACAACTCACATAGAGAGACATGGACGAAGAAGATGAAACACGACATCATGTCAAGAATGGATTGTGGTTCTCACAAAGGAAGTCATTCTTATGGGAGAAGAGGAACATAAAAAGAGAGGGGGAGCGTGTCTTGGGAAACTGAGAGACATAATGAGGGACAAGGAAGATGGACTGGTGCATAATAAAAGGGAGAGGAGGCAACATGGGCTTGGGTTGTAAATGGGCTCGGGTTAGGTAGAAAAAGGGGCAACCCAGAATTGGGCCTAAACCCAAGAGATATGTGTAAAATAGATCAAGTCTGTTGCACTTTTAGGTTCGTGCATACATGGTGTATAATTTTTATTTTTCTTGGAAAAAAGAAAAGAAAGTAAAAGAACAAAAGGATATGAGAGACCTATAAATGTAAATTTAACATAAAAAGGAAGGTGGGTGGAGGTGGGATGTTATTTTTGTGACTTGGCAAACGAGAGAGTAGCGGAGAGGGGAGGGGACAACTAATAATCTTGAGTATCATAAATATCCTATATTTTTAAATACCGTAGTAGCAATATGTTGTTAATCATACATATTTATTTTTTTGAAATCATAATTCTATATTAATATTATACATATATTTATGAGTAGGTCTTGGGTGCACCCAACACACAATAAGCTTATTGTACGCTCCTCAATTTAATTTTGAAATTAGATATATATTAAGGGTTGCATTTGGATTATAAAAAATTGCTGGTGGAATCCTGCCTGTGCGCGCTGAGGTCTCGCGTTCGAGCCTCACACAACGCGTAACTTTTGAATTTTTTTTTCTTTTGATTCAGACTAATAATATATATATATATGTGTGTGTGTATGTGTGTGTGTGTGTGTGCGTGTAATTATTAGTATTAATACATTGCGCTGCATTTTGTGTAACAATATGAGGTGGTGGCTTGGTGGATAAACACCTGCTTGTGCATGTAGTGGCATGTTTCGAATCCTATTAAGTGATTCTTATATTTTTTAAACAACATAATGTATTATGAAAAATAAATTTATATTATTAAAAAAAAATGTGTATACCTGTAACTAATAAACTTATACTATTAGTAAGCATAATATATACTATTAGGCAACATAATATATTTATTCAAAAAATAAACTTGTAACTATAATATATACTATGACACCACATAACTTATACTATTACGCAATATAACATATTCTATTAAACAACATAATATATTATTGAAAATCATACATGTAACTATAATATATATGTTAGGAAAGAGTGTCAAAATAAATGACACCGGCACATCGGAATATAAATCTTTTCCCACTAGCTGGATTAAAAAGAGGAGCAAACCAAGAAAATAAATTTGTGCAGAATAATAAAATATGTAGACACGGATTTTACGTGGAAAATCCAAATCGAAAAAAATCACGGGTCCAGACCTTAGTCTAGAAAACTTCCACTATGTGTGTATAGTAGGCTTACAAAATTCTCCATAATTCATAGGGGTATACGAAAGATCTCAATTTTAATAACTTGGAAACACTCTCAAGTTTAATAACTTGAAAACACTCAATATCTATTTTAAGATGGATAGAAAAGTACTCGTGATTTTTCTCACTTTTTCTTCTCTCAAAATGAACTCACAACACTCTCATGTCTCTCACAAACAGCTACACTCTTGCACTACTCTTGTTGTTGTGGTACATCTTGTTTTGCAGAACTGTCCTTTATTTATAGGCAAAAGGGGCACCACAAAGTCCACTTTTATTGCCAAATTTTCTTCTTCACTTATTAGCATGCATGCGTGCAACTATTTTTCATTGTCCCTTTCAACAATTGTGGCTACACAAGTCAAAACATGTTGCATTTTGTCCGATGAGTGAACATGGGGTGGACCCCAACAATTCTCCCCTTCCATCACATGTGGAGATTCTGTTAAACTCGCTTTACGTCTGTAAGTTTCAAACTTATCTTTGGGTAAACACTTGGTTAGCATATCTGCTCCATTATCATCGGTGTGAACTTTTTCAAGCTGCACCAACTTTCTCTCGAGTGCATCCCGAATCCAATGGTATCTCACATCAATTTGCATTGATCTTGAGTGGAATGTAGAATTATTACTCAAGTGGATTGCGCTCTGGCTATCACAGTAGAGCGTGTACCTTTCTTGCTTCAAGTCTAACTCCAGTAGGAAATTCTTCAACCATAACATCTCTTTACAAGCTTCTGTTATGGCTATAAATTCTGCCACAGTTGTGGATAACGCCACACACTTTTGAAGTCTCGACTGCAAAGATTGCTCCCCCTGCAAGTCTCATCAGGTATCCGGATGTGGACTTCCTGGAATCAACATCACCATCCATATCTGCATATGTATACTCATCTAACACAATTTGGTCATTTCAAAATATTAGACATAGTTTAGGAGTACCTCTGAGATATCGAAATATACATTTCACAGCTGCCCAATGCTCTTTTTCGAGGTTGGAAAGAAACCGACTGACCACTCCAACTGCATAAGCAATGTCAGGTCTGGTACATACCATAGCATACATCAAACTGCCAGCTGCAGAAGCATATGGTATCTTTTGCATTTCTTCTTTATCTGTCTCACTTGTGGGGCTCTGCACCGAGCTGAACTTCATGTGACCCACAAGTGGAGTGCTGGCTGGCTTCGACTTACTCATATTGAATCTTCCAAAAACTTTTTCAATATACTGTTCTTGATATAACCAAAGCTTCTTGCTTTTTCTATCCCTGAAGATCTTCATTCCAAGGATTTGCTTAGCCGGACCTAAGTCTTTCATTGCAAAAGACTTGCTAAGCTCTTTCTTCAGCTTTCGGATCTTGTTGACATCATGGGCTACAATCAACATAGCATCCACATATAATAACAATATTATAAAGTTTCCTTCAGAAATTTTCTTGATGAAAACACAGTGATCCGAGCTGGTCTTGTTGTAGCCGTGGTTAAACATGACTGAATCAAACTTCATTTACCATTGTCTGGGAGCTTGTTTCAAGCCATACATGCTCTTCTTCAACCTGCATACAAGGTTTTCTTTTCCTTTGACTTCGAAACCTTCAGGTTGGTTCATGTAGATTTCTTTGTCTAAATCTCCATGTAGAAATGCGGTCTTCACATCAAGTTGTTCAATCTCCAGATCCAAACTGGCAGCAATCGCGAGAACAACTCTGATTGAGGACATCTTCACCACTGGTGAGAAAATCTCTTCGAAATCGACACCCTTCTTCTGACTGAAACCCTTCACAACCAGCCTCGCCTTGTACCTTGGTTGTGAGCTATGTTCTTCAGACTTCAGCCTGTAGACCTACTTATTTTTTCAGTGGTCTCTTTCCAGCTGGCAACTTTACTAAGTCGTAGGTGTGATTTTCCTGTAAGGAGTTCATCTCCTCCTTCATGGCTTCTAACCACTTCTCTTTTTGGCCATGTGCCATAGCTTCCGCAAACTTTGTGGCTCTCCTCCATCGGTAAGCATCACATACTCACGTGGGTTGTATCTGGTGGAAGGTTGCCTTTCTCTGGTTAACCTTCTAACTGGAGGGACATCATCTTGTACAGGTGGATTTTGTTCATCACCAGCGTAATCATCAACCACATCATTATGCTCTGGTTGGGTATCTCCTCCGTAATCCTGGATCATCGGTGAAGAAACTTGATCTAAGTTGTCAGGAACTTCTAAACTGGATTCAGGCTTCTCTTTGGCATCATCAGGAATTTGATCTTCAAGTAATACATCATCCCTACTTCTGATGACTTTCCTGTTAACTGGGTGCCATAATCTATAACCAAACTCTTCATGACCATATCCCAAGAAGATACATGGTTTGTTTTTGTCATCAAGCTTGGCTCTTTCATCTTTTGGAATAAGTACAAAAGCCCTACAGCCAAACACTCTTAAGTGTTTGTAAGAAACGTCTTTCCCTAACCAAACTCTATCTAGAATATCACCACCCAGAGGAGTTGACGGAGAAAGGTTGACCAAATCAACTGCAGTCCTCATAGCTTCACCCCAAAAGGATATTGGCAATTTAAAATGTGACAACATACATCTGATTCGCTCATAGATTGTTCTGTTCATCCTTTCTGCCACACCGTTATGTTGAGGAGTCTTTGGGACGCTCTTCTCAAGCTTGATACCATGGTTCTTGCAGTGTTGCTCAAACGGCCCTTGGTATTCGCCACCATTGCCTGCACGAACACACTTCAGCTTCCTTCCGGTTTCTCTCTCGACTTTTGCTTGAAAATGCTTAAAGACATCCAATGTTTGGTCTTTGGTTTTCAAAGCAAAACTCCAGACTTTTCTCGAAAAATTGTCAATGAAAGTGACGAAGTATAGTGCGCCACCAAGAGTCATGTCTTTCATGTAGCACAGGTCTGTGTGCACCAAATCAAGAGGCTGAGCTCTTCTTGAGGGGTAGAAGCTTTTGAATGCAACTCTGTGTTGTTTCCCTGCCAAACAATCAACACATGTTTCCAATTGCACACCTTTTACATCAGGGAGGAGGTTCCTTTTTGCCAAAATTTCTAAACCTTTCTGGCTCATATGCCCAAGCCGTTTATGCCACAGCTCAATGGAGGAATTCTTGTCAACAACATTCACGTCTCTAATGAAAATAGTAGCATTTGTCAGATAGAGTGAATTTTGCTTTCTACCCTTGGCAACAAAAGAGAACCTTTGATGGGCTTCCATTTTCCTTCACAAAAGTGGTTCACATAGCCATCATCGTCGAGCTTTCCAACGGAAATAATATTACGTCCGAGATCAGGAACATGTCTGACATCCTTGAGAATAACTTTGCATCCTATATCAGTATATAGGACAATATCTCCAGTACCAATGACCTCCGTTACACCTTGATTGGCCATCTGGACTTTGCCAAAGCTACCACTGGTGTAAGATGAAACATATCACGACTTGGAGTAATGTGATATGAGGCTTCTGAATCAATGATCCCAGTCTGTCTGTTGGCACGATGAGCTAATACAAGCATCATCACAAAAGATGACAACATCACCATCGACTGCAGCAGCGGTAGTGTCTCTGTCATCTTTCTGGTTATCATTATTCTCATTCTTCTGGTCTCGCTTCTTCCTTCGACAATCTCTCTCATAGTGGTTTAGACCACCACAATAATGGCATTTGAAGTCTTTTCTAAGTTTAGACTTCCCCCTGGATCTGTCTCTAGGGCATCTAGAGCTTTTGTTTTTGCTTCTCCCTCGATCAACGTATTCAGCAACCATCGCATTTGTCTTAGAAGAATGATTCTGCTCCTTTCTTCTGGACTCTTCATTAAGAAGACAATCTTTGACCATCTGTAAGGTCAGTGCTCCGTCTGGAGCCGAGTTGCTGATTGACACCACAAGAGTGTCCCAACTATCCGGCAACGAACTGAGCAGCAATAAAGCTACAACTTCATCATCAATAGAGATCTTCATATTGATGGATTGATTGATAAGACCCTGATATGCATTTAGGTGCTCCGTCATGTTGGCACCCTCCGCATATCGCAATCAAACAATTCGTCTTATGATAGAAGCTTTATTTAAGGCACTTTTCCTCTCAAACATAACTTCCATTTTCTTCCATAAAACATCGGCATTTTCCTCATTAGCAAAATGATGGAAGATACTATGCTCAATGAAGAGCCGGATGTAACCAACAGTTTTTTCTGTGCATGATGTTCCATTCAACATCACTCGTATCTTTTGGTTTGGCATTATCACCATGTAAGGGCAAATAGACATCCTTACAGTAGAGAAGATCCAACATGCTTGGTTTTCAAATTGAGTAATTTGATCTGTTCAATTTGAACATACCACCAAGAGGCGACGATTCCTCCATTTTTTCGATCCGCTAACTGAATCAATAGGATGATTCCAGACACCCCAAGTGAACCTGGGGCTCTAATACCACTTGTTGGGAAAGAGTGTCAAAATAAATGACACCGACATAGTGGGATTGAGATAAATCTTTTCCCATTAGCTGGATTAAAAATAGGAACAAACCAAGAAAATAAATTTGTGCAAATATGTAGACACGAATTTTATGTGAAAAACTCAAATCGGGAAAAACCACGGGTCCAGATCTTAGTCTAGAAAACTTCCACTATGTGTGTATAGTAGGCTTACAAAATTCTCCCTAATTAATAGGGATATACAAAATATCTCAAGTTTAATAACTTGGAAACACTCTCAAGTTTAATAACTTGAAAACACTCAATATCTATTTTAAGAGGGATAGAAAAATACTCGCTATTTTTCTCAATTCTTCTTCTCTTAAAATGAACTCACAACACTCTCATTTCTCTAACAAACAGCTGCACTCTTGCACTGCTCTTGCTGTTGTGGTACATCTTGTTCTGCAGAACTGTCCTCTATTTATAGGCAAGGGGGCACCACCAAAGTCCACTTTTATTGCCAAATTTTTTTCTTCATTTATTAGCATGCATGCGTGCAACTGTTTTGCATTGTTCATTTCAACAATTGTGGCTACACAAGTCAAAACATGTTGCATTTTGTCCAATGAGTGAACATGGGGTGGACTCAACAATATACTATTACACAATATAACATATACTATTAAACAACCTAAAAAGAGGTAAAAACAGCGCGAGAGCAAGATTCAAACCCCTGACCTCTGCGGGCCTGGAAGCTTCAAGAAACGAAGCCAAACCACTGCACCACATGTTGCTGTTGCGAATCCATCCAAACGCAGCCCTTATATATTTTTTTATTTCCAAATTAAATAGAGGAGTGTAGGATAAATCTATTGTGTGTTGGGTGCACACAAGTTTTTGTCTATATTTATATAATTATGTATGTATGTTTAGATAAGTATTTTTTTAATTTAATATTTTTATTAACTTTTATTTTTCTTAATAAGAAAAAACTTTGAAAATAATTGGAATTTATTACTTAAATAATAATTTATGGCAAAAACTTGTGTGCATCCAACACACAATAGGCTTATTGTACACTTCCTTATTTAATTTGGAATTAAAGATATATATAAGGGCCTTATTTGGATGAATTTAACAAGGCGGTGACTATTCGCAGCCCACAAAATTTCTTAATACAGTCCACTAAATTTAATAAATTAGAAAGCTATTAGTAAAAGACTATAACATCCTTAACGAATATATAAAATAATCAATTAAAACAATATATATATATATATATATATATAATTAAAAAATATATATATAATTTCTCTTTCTTCTGTGTCATCTTCAACACTGCCGTGTCTATTTCTTGAACTCCATAAACCCTAGTTTTCTTAAAAAATTCATCAATGGAGGACATAAATAATCATTGACCATAGATATTAAATCTTAGAATAAAGATCATAATAAGTAATAAAACATTAAGTGATTTCGCCAATAACAATTTCCGACCCGATTATAAACGGAGTTTGAAGTTTGATAAGTGGATCAATGATGAGTTGTTTTCTGTTTTGATTTTAAAGAACACAAAAACATTGTCATATGATAAACCCGCAGGACAGTAACATAACTTCTATCTGTTATCTCAAAAAGGAAGAAATGTGGCTTAAATCTGATTAATCTCTGGGAATGGCGATAAAAAAAGAAAGGAAAAGATCGGAAAAAAAAATGACGCACACCCTCTCAATTGACAATCCGTGGACACAAATTATTTATTAAGTCTTCATTATGCTGTATGGAGAAACAAACAAAATTATTACACTTTGAGAACTAAAACATCACAAAGTTGATCGGATGAAGATGTCAATAAATTAGTTTGCAGAAGACGACACAAATTATACGTATTATTTTTAACCTTTTTATCCTTCTATTTATAATGTTTTAATTTTAATTTTAATTTTAATTAATTTGATAAGAAAAAAAGGTTATAATTGGTATTTATTGGGTTGTATTAAGAAATTTGTAATGAATTTAAATAAGAGTGGGCTACATCGAGAAGTGGGTTGCGCTAAGAAATTTTGTGGGCTGCAAATAGCCGTCGCCATTTAACAACAGCCGCATGTGGTGCAGCGGTTGGCTCCGGGCGTGAAAGCTTTGAGGTGCGGATGTCTAAAATAATATAAAAAGTGTTTAATAAGGCTCAAACCTGGACCACTACATGCACAAGAAGACGTTTATTCACTCGGCTACTACCTCATGTTGTTACACAAAACGTGGCGCAATGTATTAATAATAATATTAATACACGCACATATATAGAAAAAAAGGGAAAAGAACAAGATGCACCGCGAGGTTTCAAACCCACATCCTTTAGGACGCAACATGCACCTTTACCACCAGGCCATCACCTATTAAATGGTATCAAACATGTCACGAGACCTCAGAGCACGCAAAAGGCTTTGACCGCTGGGCCACCAGTGCTTTCGAATTTTCAAACGCAACGCTTAATATATATCTAATTCACATATTAAATTGAAAAGTGCACAATAAACTTATTGTGTGTTGGGTGCACCCAAGACCTACTCATAATTTGTCACATACACATCATCCTCATCAAGTATCTTTACTTCTACGACCCCCAATAATCTTTATTACTTTACTAAAAGAAGGACTGCTAAGTACATGCGGCAGTCCCACCACATTTCACTCCAATAATTCAATTGTTTTCTTAATTCACAGAATTCTATATACAAATATTTTTAAATGTGCGCATCAATAGGAAACTGTTGTACCTCCGAAAATTTCTCCTCGCAAAACTGCTACACCCATTGAAAGTTGAAACCATAATTAATCGAATTCACAAAGTTTTATCACTTTCGGCTCTGCTAATTGTACCTATATAATCCCTATCTGTTATCAGCAAAGATTCATTATATTGTGCTAATTTCTCAATTTTATCATTTATTTTCGGTTTCAAATGCTTCTCTGCTATTCGTTTTCACCCGGAAATATGCACCATTTGTGTAAGAAGATTAAGGATCATCGTCTTATGTAGAAATCATCCACTTTTTCTACATTACACCGAAATAATAAGTAACTGGATTATTGAGAATGCAACCACCGGTCTGTCTTTGAGTTTAAGTTGAAATTTTGATTGAAGAGGACAAAGATTTTTTATTTTCTCTCAGGAGAGTTTTAACAGCAAGGACACCTTCGCCATTCTTGCTATTTCTAACAACAACTATTTGAAGCTAAAATATACTATTCTTTTCTTACAGATTTTTGGAATAGCCATCGTGCTTCTTGATGCTCTAACTACAAGAGGTTAGCTATTCCTGAAAACAAGAACACATGTAAAATAGAATCAATGGGCAGAATGCATGGTATGATTCGCAGGCTCCCCCTGTTGATGTGTCATGCCACTTAAGTGGTGAATATACAAATTTGATGTTCACTTTTGACATATAATCTACTGTGATCTAAAATTCATCAACTTCGCTTTAAATAAAAGTTTTTAAAGGATTTTGGAGGGGTTTGTATCCTTGAATTTCAAATGCATGTATTTCAAGTCCTTCAATTCAAATGTAAAATTAAAGTTTCCAACAATACAATCGTTTATTGTACAATAAACTCATTATTTATTTTTATTTTTATGTTATCAACTTCAATATAAATTCCATGTAATACACCGGTTTTGCACTAGTTTAGAGAAACTATTAGCCCAGGCCTTGATAGTTTAGTGGCATCGCCACCAATTTATGGTGAAGGTCACAAGTTCATACTCGCTCCCCCTCTCCACACTAGAAAAAAAAAAAAAAAAAAAAAAACCTTAAATCATACTTACATTACTTTTCCCATTTGATATTTAAGGTACATATTCAACCTACTTCAATGCAAAACAAACCAAATACTCCATGATGAAAGAGAAAAATTAAAAATTAAATATCTTTGACAAATATACTCTCAGTTAATATCTATTTAGGAGCTAAGGATTTATGTGATAGATTAAAAGGTAGAGATATTTTAGTATTGAGCGAGTTAAAATTGGTAGAATTTATGAAAAATATTTAAAACGTCAATTAATTGGAAAAAAAAATGAACAGCTAGAAGCCTAGAACGTCAAGTATTATGAAAAAAAAATAACTAACTAGAACGTCAATTATTATGCAATGGGGGAATATAATGTTTCACTTTTAATTTGACTTCAACCATCCAAAAATCTAATTTGCCACGGACACCTCCGGTCCAGTCCAAACAGAATGCATCTCAAGTATGAGAATATGAGAGAGGATTAATGTCTGATCCGCAAGGACAAATGATTGATTTCATATTCATATAAATTTACACAGAGGCCCATTTGCAAAGACTGGCTATTGATAGTAAAAAATGCCTTCAACACATTAATTAAACACAGAAAAAAAACATATCTATACAGCACACAGACCATTTATACGCTAACTGAAATACAGGACCTGTACATGCTGACCAATAAAGAATTGATATCGTCCCAATCTGCAACCAAACATGCCTCAACGCTCCCAATACGATTCATCCTGCAAATATGATCAGATCAAAGTATATATATCAAGCTGCATAATGATCATTTGCTGAAAATTAGCATCGCAAAAATCCCTTCCAACGCGCTAGGCTACCCTTAGCCATTTTTACTTTCCCCTCCTAACTTCGCCCCGGCCTTGTTTAGACGTTAAGCCCCACTCTGCCACCTGCCAGGCGCCTAGATTGGCATTGCCTATGTCCGCCCGGGCCCCATTTAGGCGCTTATACCCTAGTTTGCCATCCCACTAGCGCCATTGCTAGAAATAGAAAGAAACCATAATATTAAACACAAAAGGTTTGTAGAGAAGAACATGCAACCTTAAACTAGTGATTTTCTGCTAAAAGATGGGTTAAGTATGCTTATATTGAAACAAAACTCTTATCACCACTAACCTTTCCCGATCTCAGTAGGCCAATTATATTACCGAGCATCATGTCAGTGACAATGTCCTCACCATCAATCTCTGCATTGGTAAAAGTGAGCGCTCGTTGCAACTTCTTTGAAGAGAATACTTCGACTTCCACCATGTAGGTGGCTGTCACGGGGCGATGATCAGATAGCTTTACTTCAGTTCTCCTATAGCTTAGCAGCCTCATTCCAATCCCATTGGAGAGAATGCGATCACACCTGGACATGATACAACAAACGCTAAGAGGTGCCAGAAATGTTCAAGATAATACAGATGGTAACTTTTTTTTTACTCTAATACTTCTCAATTATAAGTTATTGTTTATCTCCCTTTTTTTAGCCTTGTTATATTGTTTCTTTGGACAATCCAACTTCTCCTGTCTCCATGGGCTGGGTTTGAGTAGTAACGATGTGTGAATGTTTATATTAAAACATACATATTAAAGAAAGCACTGAAAACACAGGAGGAGGAACGGAAAGTAGTAAGAAATATGGAAAGATGAAGCAAGAACCAACATCTCAACTTGACCAAGGCTGTGGTTAGAGGCTACTTAAAATGGAAAAACCGAGAGAGATTTCTGCTTTGTGGATAGAGTAGGGCTTCAGAACAAAGCAAAATGCATACCATGAAGGCGTTCGTCTACTGGCTTTCAGATCCTCTCCGACGTAAGACTCAGAATGTAGATCGTACTTGTAAGTCGGCGCAAATCTCAAAGTGCCTTCAGACCATCCATCAAATGCACGGCCTTTCTTAAGCTCTCTGATAAGCTGCAAAAACAAGGCAGATAACATTGTATTAGGAACAATGAAGTACCTTCCTGCTCATAATCAATGAACCTCTTGTTGAAACTCCCAGCGTTTTGAGTCAATCTCAATAGTTCTACGGTTGGGTATTTCAGCTGTTTTATCATCTTTCTTGAAACGAGGAATAAATTATTCATTTCTTGTTCATTAGCCATGAGAGATTCTGTATAAAATTGATTCTTTGTGTTGATCTATCAGTAGTTCTAACGGCTCTAGACGAAAAGATCCAATTTTCTTTCTTTTCTTTCATCTTAGTTATGGTAATGAACTTGCTAAATCATTCGTAACATCTCTGAGGATGCTCATGTTTTTTGCAGTGTTTGGCAACCGTTGGCAATATTCTCAAATCTCAAGTTGTGGTAGCCCAAATGCTTTCATGAATGAATCTTGAGACGAACCTTTTCCACGTGATTAAGAATAAGTTTTGCTTAACAAGATTCATATTAAGAATTATTGTAAAATAGGAGAAAAACCACACAGGCAAAACAAGAGGATTTTCATGTGACTCAATTATTTTAGTGTTTCAGCTTTTCTGGCCAACATAGGAAACAGAAGGGTATTCATGTTACCTGATCATGCTCGACTAACTCAGACCAGTCTTTTTTGGAAATTAGATCTCTTGTCCGCTCATAAGAAAGATTGATTCGGTAATTTAGGTCACCTAGCCAAATTATTCTCCTGCAATAAGTAGAATTGTTACCATCCAGTTGTACTACAAAAAAATAAGTACAATCAATCGAAAGATGTCAGTTTCTTGGTTCATGCAAATGTGATTTTGAGTGGATCAACTGATAAGGCACTTGCATAATTTGCGATTTCACAAATCATATGCTTACTCATGGTCATAGATTCTTTTAGGAAGCCCGAGGGCCGAGCGAAAATTAAAAAGGGTTCGTTTATGAATTTCATGCACATCAGCATTTCTCTTGGCTGCATCTGCATCTCTCTCTCCTGATGTTAGATGAGTACAAACAAAACAGAAGACCGTCTGATGTATAGACATGCTAACTGATATGGATCCCTGAAAGACAAAGGAGAGTTAGTTATGTTACTCTGCAGTATTATATAATGTATGGGAACATAAGTGAATTTTAGAAATCCATTATGTATGCACATCATTAAGAAAATTGAAGTCAATAAGAAAATTTTGGAAGAAGAACAAACCTTGTTGCCAATATAACCCATGACACCAACACCAACATTAGACACATTCAAGTTCTGTATGCGTTTTCGCAAGCTCCTTCGGACCCAAATTGTGATAAAAAGCCCAACCATTTGCTTGCTTACTATCCTAACAAAAGGCGGCCTTCTTTTACGGTTAATTAGGGACTCAAGGTCAAGTTCCACTAGAGATGCTAACTCAGATCTCATTCTGTTTTCATTCATAGATACAGATTTGAAAGACCTATAAGCCCTGAAAGATTTTGAAGTTCTGAAAGACTTAGGAGAGTCCAAGGAAATAGGCTTCTCCAAGGCAAGCTGACCTAAAAGATGAAGTGGTGGCTCTGGCCAGCTTAAGCCTATTCTTTCTGTCCCACTAAGTGATTTGGTTAACTTATTAACGTACTGTTCAGTGGAGTCCACATTTTCTTCGGGATCATCCTTCCTTAAGCAGTACAATCTGTCCATCTTTCCCAGAGAAGAAAATTGCCTCTTCAACTCCTTTTCGGGACAAGCTGTATTTGTTTTCTCTACAATTCCATCATTTGTTTCGTAGAAAATAATTGGTTCTTCAATCAACGGGTAGATTCCCTCCTCAACATCACTGTCAGATTCGAGCACAACTTCTTCTACTATATCTAGAGCATCTTCAGATGGCTTGAACTTTGACGGAGAAGGAGGATCAGTGTAGCTCTTGAACTTAGTCATTGGAGGAACTCGGTTTAGAGTTTCGCGAATTAAATTTTCCCATTTTGTGGCAGGGCGATTATCTTCAGCCCCGAATATGTTACCAGCATTTAAGGGGATAATCTCCTGAAAACTGTAAAAATAAAGACTTGATAATCAGAAATCATGAAAAATACTTTAGCATCAATTAACAAGTTAAAGAAAACAATCACCATTTACAGGATAATGTAATCAACATACCCTATAACATACATATCTGCAGGTTCCTCAATACCTAACCAATCATCAAGATCTAGATCATCCGGAGGAACTTTTCCTCCAACATTCCACGTGGCAGCACATACCCTAAGTATGAAAATCAAAATGTTACTGTTTGCAAACTCAAGTTAATACGTGCTCACTTATCTTAGCAACAGTTGATTGTTTTGGTCATGAAAATGCAAGGAAAACATACTTTATTTCCTTGTTGTTTATATATTGTGCTCTAAATGTCTCTGATTTTCGCCTTCTTGTCCTGGGAAGAGCCTCTGGGTTTGAACAGCAGACAGATACAAAAAACACTATTTAGAATTTGCTTCTGAAAATAAAAAGGTAACTACACAGTAAACACTCTAGATCAAAGTGGCATAAGCAACATCAAAGCACACACAGACATATATATAAGTTAAGGAGACAGGAGAGGACTACGCATCTGAAAATTCTTCAACAGTGGTTTGAACATCAGGCTGAATAACGACATATACACTGAATAGGCAAGTGGTTGTATCTTCACCACATGACAACTAGTAAAGTAGAGCGCACTAAAGTGACATAGGGTCACACAAAGATCCATTGGAAGATTATCTGTACTTTTAAGTGGGTGAACCTGAAGGCTATGCATCCAGAATCAACAAATTTGCCAGAAAGATCAATGTCGACAAATATAAATACTGAATATAATAATAATATAAAAAAAATAATAGCAAAAGATAAAACTGCTGTCATGTAGCGCAGATTGCTTTAAAACGATGACCACAAAAGTTCTCTGAAATTGACACTTTCTTCAACACCAACACCACCAAAAAAATCGATTCGGAAAATCTCAGTTTGAAAAGAAAACACGTTACCATTAGGATCAACCTGAAATTCATCGGGTGTATCATTTTTGAACCGTGATTCTTTGCGCCTATCACAAAACTCTACAACAAAACCAGCAGAAGAAATTCATCAAAACCTGGAAAGGCAAAAAAAAAAAAAAAAAAAGAAGGCGAGGATTCAGAATGACGAAAAAGGACCTTGTTCGGAATCTGAGTCGGAGCCGGAATCACTATCGGCTGAATAATCGGAGTTGCTGGTCGTTAAGTTGAGCCACTTGCGCACCACAGTGCGCCGCCACGATAGCTACAATATGGAACGTAGTATTTTAGATCAATCCATCAGCAATTCTTCTGAATTCATCCTCGAACAAAGTTATAAAAAAACCACCAGAAAAAAGTAGAAAAGTGAAAATGGTCGAACGGAGTAATTAGCATTATTAGCATTACCTCCTGCTGGTGCTGCTGGCCGTGGCTTCTATTATTGTGCTTGTGCATATTTGGAAAAAGTGATTTTGCAGGCAAACGCAGGAGCGATTTTGAGAGAGAATATAAATAACTGCCGTATAGTCTTTGGTAGTTGTCATGGTACAGAAGACTCCACCAATATAAAATACTCCACATTTTAGTGGGAAATTTAATTTGGCTTTTATTGTTTATCTTTTTTAGAATGAATTTTATTTTATTTTATTTGTAAGAGATCACTAGTTGACTGAATAGTTAGTGAAAAGTGATCTAATATTATTATTCTGGGAATGGAATTGAGGAGCTGAGTCATACGACAAATTATTATAAATAATTGTATGTTACATCACCATAATTTTAAAAGCTGAAATTGGTGCCAACGTCTCTTTGATCATAATAATCATTATTATCTACTATCTATTGTATTATCACCAGAAAATAAAGTAATATTTTTAACACAGATGTTGCGTGTATATTCCTACGTAACGTTGAAAATAAATGATGGGATATTCAAACCAATAACAACCATAAAATTAATAAATTAACTCATTAAAATGAATCTTAGGGTCCCTAAACTTCAGGATGTTTCATAAGGTCGCTAATTATACTCCCTCCGTCTTATCTTATCTTATACACTTTCTTTAAACGATCGTCTCATCACCTTATCTTGCGCAGTTTAAAAAACAAAAGTTATAACATAATCTCCACCCTCAAAATCTCTACCTTTGAAAAATCAACAAACAACCAAAAAATAATTTTTCTTAATGTCCATGCCAACGCTTCTATGCAAGATAAGTCGGGACGGAGGGAATACAAATTTTTACACTAATTATTATTATTATTATTAATTTTTTTAATATAAAATTATCTTAAATTTCAATTAATTTTTGTTTGTCAATCTTGCCCCTTTTAAATATAATTTTGGAAGGTTAATTATTTATATTCATAACTTTTTAAACTGCCTATTTTATCATTAAATAACTATTATATTGTTAGTTAGTATGTTCTATGGTATTTGACTGCCAATTTTAGTTTGACTATTTTACCCTTTTCAGATATAATATTAAATGGGTTAACTTATGTATCTGCATTATTTTTTTAACTGTCTAACGAGCTTACCAGGCGTTTGATGAAATGTATCAATTAGTATGTGGAAATAAAAAGAATTAAGGCAACATTGTAAAATATCATTGTAGATATTTATTCTTCGTCCAAGTAGCGATTATTTACAATCCACAATATTTCTTAATGTAGCCCACTTATTTAATAAATTAAAACGCTATTAAAAAAAGATTATATTATCCTTAATGAAAAAATAACATAATCAATTAAAATAATATATATATATATACATATATATAAGAATATATAATTTCTTTTCTTTTTTGTCATCTTCAACTACGCTGTATTTTTTCTAGAGCTCCAACTGTCTTAAGATTTCATCAATTAAGGGGATAAATAATCATTAATCACAGATATTCAATCTTAGAATAAAGATCGTAATAAGTAAAAAAAATAATGTGATTTCCCCATTTATAAGCAAAGCTTGAAGATTGACAATTGCATCCATGGCGAATTATGTTTTGTTTTCGCTTTGAAGAACACAGAAACATTGTTTCTGATAAAAAGAAAATCCTTCTGATATCTCAAAAAAAGAAAAAACTATAGCTTTCATGGAACAATCTTGGAAAAGACGAAGGAAGAAAAAAAAAAAAAAAAAAAAGAGAAAGAGAAAAGCACGCAACCCATTCAATAAACCATCTCTGCACATTATTAATAATTACTCACGATTATACTATATGGAATAACAAAAGATTTGTGAACAAAAAAATCACAAAACTGATTGATGAAGAAGACAGCAGAAATTTTAGGCATTCTTTTTTAATGTTTCATCCTTTTTCTTAGAATTTTTTAATTTGAATTTTTTAATTTAATAAAGAAAGGGTATAAATGGTATTTAGTGGGTTGCATCAAGAAATTTGTTCTGAATTTTAAATAAGAGCGGGTTGTATTGAGAAGAGGACTGCGTTAAGAAATTTTGTGGGTTGCGAATAATCGCTGCCTTCAGAAAATTGATAAAAAAAAATACCCAACTGTTATATTTTTCCTGTACAAATCAAGATTTTGCATAATAAAATTTTGGACATTTTTAGACAACTTTTATATGGTTTATTTTTCTCCGTTTAAATGTAATATTAAAGGGTTAATCTTACGTTACTCAGTTTTTGTCCATTATATTTTTTCTTGGGTAAGGTAAAATGCAAGTTTCATTTTCCAACAAAATTGTCATTACTAACATTTTAAGCTCCATTATCCTAGATTTTCCAAACAATTCAATAATTTATTTCTAAAATAAATTTAACATTTTATAGACTCTAAAATCAGTTTATAAGGTGTTTTATATAATCTTAGTTAAACACGTTCAAATCCATATCTAGAAACCACATAATATTGACGGCATAAAACAAGTACTATGTAGAAGGGCTTAGTTGGTCTATCTTGTAACTAGGCTATAGACTTGGGATCGATTCCCAACAACCCCTCGCAATCAGAATTATACTAAAAAATATTATGTAGAAAACACATTATTGCCCGGTATATGTTTCATTGTTATTATGTACATTTAACCATGTCATGGTTTTCTAAAAAGAAAAAAATTATGTCATAGTTAATTTTTCATGAAAAAATATTAGTGCTTATACTAAAAAGTATTATTTGTTAAGAAATATATCATGCTGGATATGTATTAGTATTAGTGCTGAAATATATTACTTGTTCAAGAGAAATGTATTATGCTGAAAGCAAATACTCCCTCCGTTTTTTTTAGTTGTTTTTTTAGGTTTTGTCATATGTTTATAAATAGTTGTTCTTTTATTTTTTTCCATAAATCTTTTAATGCTACCCTTTTGTAATTGTAAAGTAAAATATAAAAAGGAAATAATGATATAATTTTAGAAGTTTGATTAAATAAAGAAAAAGTAATTAAGTACTTGATTGTCCGTTTCATTCAATCCTTAATTTTCAAATTCTAAGCTAAAAGAACAACTAAAAGAAAACGGAGGGAGTACATTTCTTCAAAACAATACCTTTCAGTGTAATGAGTGATACATTTTTATTGATCGATCCTTTAACTTGAATTATAGAGATCTAAAATTTGTATACATGAGAACTAGTGTAAATATATATTTATGTATGACTTATTCTATATATTTATGTTGATTATTTCACTGGTATAGATCCCATATTTAAAAAGTAGAAGAACATTGAACCCAAAAATTGCCAAGACCTTACCAAAAGAACAAAGATACACATGTTTGATAGATCTTATGGTATTAACTATGCCATTGAAGCCTCACATGAACTGGGAGTAATCCTGGGCATGAATGCATATACGTCAACGTTATTTAAAAGATTAAAGAATAACACAATAACACATTTTTGTGCCTCATTGTACTACAATCTACCTTAAAATTCAATATTGTAAATGTTGCTAGAACCTAATTAGACGATATATTAGGATCTAGCAACTTGTCAGGATCTAAATAAGACTAGGTGGGACTCCAATGTGGTTAGATACAGAGAAATCAAGAAAAAAAATTTAGGGGATGAGAGTCTAGCGCCTAAAAGAACACTAATCAAAATTAGCTTAGAACTTTTACAGCAGAACGTGTGTGTGATTTTCATAAGGTTCGCTCCGACACAATAGCCATCAACATTATCGTAAGCACCCGCGCACCTGATCAGTAGTATGCATATATAGACAACATATTATATTTTTTTTTAAAAAAAAGACCTTGGGAAGGGGTTTGGAGGTTCTAAAAGCTAGGCATGGAAGAAATATGGGGTGTTTGGAGTATTGTTTTAAAAAAGATTTTCTAATCGGAGGAATTTGGAGAGTAGGTTACTAGGATTCAATTTATCTTTTTATTTCTGCATTTTACATGTGTCCAAGGAACCAAGCATGGGAATCTCCACTACTTGCTTATCATATGCGAAAACACTGTGTCAAACATATCTGCTCCTGTCGTGCCACAATCAGTGGGAGATATAATCCTCAAATCAGTTTTTATCGATCCAACGTCAGAAAGATAGCTCAACTATTAATTTAAATCTTAAAACAAAAATTATAAATTCGAGACATAAAAGATTTAAAACTATCAATAAAAAACTTATAAATCTAAAATCATTATATGAAATGTTTGGAAAATTGCAAAACCTACAAAATAAACTTAGCTCGAAGTAATAAGCAACGAAATGTGCGTAAAAAGTAGTTCAATACATTGCTTTTTAAATTATCATGATATACCTAAAATAATTAAATGCAATTTGTTTTTTCTAAATATACAAATTAACGAAGACAGGTATTTACATAAGAAGAAAATACATTTTAGTGAAACATGTTTACATGAATCTAACAGGATGTTTGACTAAACTTATTTAAAACATCTTATTAGCTCTCACATCGTATAAGATGTTTTTAGAGCTTATAAGTTGTATGATCTTATATTAAAATAAGTTGTACAAGTGTTTTGATCAAATAACTTATAAGATATTGATGTGTTTGGTAAATAAGATCTTTTTGTAATTATAATGACAAAAAAAAGTGTATTTAAAAAGAGCTTATGAAAAAAAGGTGGGGGACGGTACTTTTTTTAAAAGAGTTCATAAGCTCTTAAGGAGCTTAATTATATACTCCCTCCGTTTCAAAATAAATGTCTTTTTAGTTTTTTTTTGAAAAACTTAAGGATTGATATTTAATTGGTATGTCTTGTGAAATAAGGAAATAATCAACTAAATTAAGTAGGTTGTTTAAGATAATATTAGAAGAATTGTAGTTTTTTTGGTAAAGTGACACTTATTCTGAATTTTTTCAAAATGTCTAAAAATACACTTATTTTAAAACAAAGGGAATATCTTATAAGCCCATTAAAAAAAAAAAAAATTGCTAAACAAATTTTGATAGGTTATAAGATCTTTAAAATGTTTTAGAGATCTTAAGTTCTGCCAAATATCCTCTAAATATTATAATCTAAAAAAAAAAATTACAATTTTTTTTTAAAAGAATAGTTTTTTGTTTTTCCGCATATAACTTAAAAGAGAAATTACAGATTTTTAAAGCAAACAACAATTAAAAAAATAATAATTTAAAAATAAGAAACTACAAAAAATTAAGAAAAAACAATTTTTTTTTTTTAAATAGTGTCATGAAATACTTTTAAGGTATACTTCTCCTGCTTATCACTTCGAGACAATTTTATTTGAGGGTTTTGCAATTTTTCAAACATGCCCTGTAATGATTTTAGATTTATAGGTTTTCAATTGATAGTTTCAAAACTTTAAGGTCCTAGATTGATAGAATTTTTCTTTTAGGACCTAAATTGATAGTTGATCTATATTTTGGATCCTTAATCGATAAAATTCCTGAAATTAATTATAATTCTATTACAGGTTTTTAGTTTAATTAATCTTTCAGTTTTTTTAAAATATTATAAAACTCCTACAACTTTTTTTTATAAGAATGCACTTGAAAACTATATATTCATCAAACAAAATATGTGCAAACCAGTGTTTCACAAGGTGTTACGACACCTTGTGAAGTTTCATCTGATTTATCTACGTTGATTTTTCAGCCCATTGGGTTTATATATTTATTATTTACCTTACTTTATTTAGTATTATATATAATACTCCCTCCATTCTATAGTAATCGACGTCCTTTTTTTTTTCCAATTAATTTTCGTTTTAGATATTTCTCACGAATTCTACCAATTTTTTCCCTGGCTTAATCCTAAAATATCTCTACTTTTCAACCGGTCACTAATATTTTGATTTGGTCTAGCGTAATCCTGAGAGAGAAGACCGAAATATAATTGTTGAAAAGCGAGATTTTATGAATTAATGGGTGAGAGATAGTTATTAGTTGTGGGGTACATTTGTCAATCTATTTCATTCTTAATTCTTTCATTTTTTTTAAAACATCAATTAATATGGAACGGATAGAGTATATTAGTTAAAGATAGCGGTTAATCTTGGATAAGGATTGGTTAATTTACCAAATTAACCGTCGTTATCTTTAACAACTCTAACTAACAAAATTTCATTGGAAGATTCTTTCTCTCTCTCCAAGGTAACTATCAACCAACAACTATAAAATGAGAAGAAATGATCTTGAAGGGTGTTGAGAAAAATAGAAGAAAAATCGAAGGATACAAGAGTGAACAATGATCTCAAAGTTGAAACGTGTCTGTCACACACACTCACTTATTCTCTGTGAGATTGTGGAGAATTAATCTAATCCCAGATCCTCTTTTTAGATGTGTGTTAGGTTAGTCGAGAGAAAATCGAATTGAAGGATTGTCTTTGTCGTTCAATTCAATGTTGAGAGTTTCATTGTACATGTAAGAAGATTAGCTCAAAGTTTTTTTGTTAATTCAGTTATAAGGTCAATTGAGAATAGAAGAGTAAGTTGAGGGTATAACAATTATTTTGGAGTAAGGGTTATTAAGAAACGAATTAAGGTTGCATTAGGCTTCAATTCTGCATGGTTTTCTCTGATTACTCTTAACTGCAAAATGTAACAGAATTCAGTTGTAACATGGGTGTGATTTCTGTGACTACTTTTTTTAATTTGATCATCATTCATTCTCTGATGTTCTTTGGAAGACGGAAATGCGCAGAAAGAGAGGGTGTGAGGAGTGACTAGCTTGTGGAAGAATGTGATTGTTATCTTGATTGAGAAGAGTGGATCAACTCATAGTTAGTTCTTGTGATTTCCTTGTAAACACTTCTGCAGATTCCTAATAAAGAAGCTCTATGTTTTGGCTCCGTAGATGTAGGATTTGATACACAAATCTGAACCACGTAAATCCCTTTGTTGTGAGTGTGCTTGGTTGATTGTTTGAGATTGTGTTGTTTCTTGTCAATCATGTTAGTATTGTTGTGTTGATGTTTGTTAGAAAAATGTGAATTTTATTACAATTAGCACCGTCTGTGGGAAGCTGCATGGGTTCTACACGATTTGATGTTGATAAGTTCACAGGAAAACTAATTTTGGTTTATGGCGATTGGAAATGAGAGCGTTACTAGTACAAAAAGGACTTGTTGTAGCTCTTAAAGGTGAAGAGAAATTGCCATCAACCATGAAGGCTAAAGATAAACAACAAATTCTTGATAAAGCACACAACGCTATCATCTTCTGCTTAAGAGACAAGGTATTGAGAGAGGTGACGAAATAAACATCAACTAGATATGTTTGGCTAAAACTTGAGAAAACATACATGGTGAAATCAGTGGCAAATCATATATGAAACAGAGATTGTATGCATTTAAGATGCTTAAAGAAAGGTCCATTTCAGATCAAATTGATGATTATCATAAAATCTTGGATGATCTTGAAAATATAGATGTTAAATTAGAGGATGAAGATAAAGCTCTTATCCTTCTATGCTCTCTCCCTAAGATATATGATACCTTCAAAGATATCATTCTCTTTGGTAGGGAAAGCAAGATCACACTGACAGAAGCGGAATCAACTTTAAAGTCCAAGGAACTTTAAAAGGGTGTTGAGAGTGGTAAAGTGGAAACAACAGGAGAAGGACTTATAGTCAAGAAGTTCAATCCAAAGAAATTTCAAAATCAAAAGCAGAAGTAACACTGGAAAAGCCTTAGCGCAATGCATCTATAGAATTTGAGACGAGAAAATGTTTCAAGTGCCATGTTGTTGGCCACCTGGTTAAAGACTGCCCGAAAAAGGGTAAACAGAACCAGAAATTGAATAACTCACAACAACAACAGAAAAACAACAAAGCAAAGCATACTGCAGATTTAGTGGAAGCAACAGATGGCTATGAATCAGCTGAAGTTCTTACTATTTCCTCAATTGTTGTAACAACAGAGTGGGGATTAGTTTAGGGTGTTTATTCCATATATGTCCTAATAGAGAATGGTTTAGTAATTTTAAACATCATAAAGGGAGTTCAGTTCTGTTAGGCTATGAAGTAAAATTTAAAGTCAAAGGGACTGTGCTTGTGAAAATCAGAATGTATGATGGAGTAATTAGAATCTTGGATTATGTCAGATTTGTTCCACAACTAAGAACAAATTTGATATCTCTTGGCATGCTTAACTCTATGGGTTACAAATTTCACTCAGAGGGTGGAAATTGGATTATGTTAAAGGGCTCTCAAGTAGTGATTAAAGCTAAAAAGAGAAATGAACTGTATTTTCTAATATGAAGTACTATAGTAGGAGAAGTGTCCAATACTATCATCACTGATAAAACACTACTATGACATAAAAGATTGGCCCATATCAGTGAGACAGGTCTTACTGAGTTAAGCAAACAAGGTCTGCTATGCGGTGATAAAATCCCTCCTATGAAGCCGTGTGAACATTATGTTTATGGAAAGGCCAAGAGGTTAAAGCTAAAAAAAGTAGTTCACACCACTAAAGAGAGATTGGATTATGTACACTCAGATTTGTAGGGGCCTTCAAAGGTTCAAACATTAAGTGGTGGTAGATACTTTCTGACAATAATAGATGGTTACTCCATAAAAATTCGAGTTTTCATACTTAAAGCAAAGAGTAAAGCATTTGATAAATTCAGAGAATGTCTTATTGAGATTTAAAACAAAGCTGGTAGTAATCTTAAACACTTGAGGACTGACAATGGGTTGGAATTTATCTCAGAGGAATTTAATCAATTCTGTAAAGACGGAGGAATTGTCAAGGCATAAGACTATTGTTGGAACTCCACAACAAAATGGACTTGCAGAAAGGATGAATATAACTCTATTAGAAAGAATGAGGTGTATGTTATCAAGCTCTAGTGTAAATAAGAATAGGGTGAGATGGTAAATACAACAACTTATCTGATAAATAGATCACCCTCAACTGCTCTTGATTTTAAAACACCAGAAGAAATGTGGAATAACACGCCAGCAGATTATTTAGAGCTCAGAGTATTTGGTTGTTTGACATTTGCTCACATTAGACAAGATAAGCTGGAACTAAGGGTCATTAAGTGTATTTTCTTAGGATATCCTAGAGGAGTGAAAGACTATAAACTTTGGACTATAGAGCTTGGAAATAAAAAAATGCATCATCAGTAGAGATGTGATATTTGATGAACAGGTTATGCCTCTTAAGAAGACTGAAGGTGATCAAGATCCTAGCACAAGTGAAGACAAAACTGAGCTTGAGGTGGAGCCTCAGAGAATTCTACCAACTATAAATACAGATGATGAAGATGTTACAGTGGATGCAGATACTACAGAAACACAAGATTATAGCAATTATCAGCTTGTAAGAGATAGGCAAGTCCATCCTCCACATAGATTTGGACATGCAGACATGGTATCCTGTGCACGAATTGGAATGTCATGAGCAAAGTACATATAATGAAGCTATAAGTTGCTCTGAAAAGGATCAATGGCTATTATCCATGCAAGAAGAGCTCTTGTCTCTAGAAAAGAATGAGACATGAGAAATTGTCAATACACTTGACAATCAGAAACTTGTAGTATGCAAATGGATTTATAAGAGAAATTTGAATCTGGAAGACAAGGAAACATCAGATTTAAGGCTAGGTTGGTTGTTAGAGGATTTACTCAGAAAGAAGGGATAGACTACAGTGGTCAAGCATTGTTCCATAAGAATAATGCTTGCTCTTGTTGCTCAGTTTAATCTAGAATTACATCATATGGATGTTACTACAACATTTCTTCATGGAAGGATTAAGAAAGTGATATGCATGAAGATACCATAAGGGATTCAAGGAGTGGATTCTGTAAATAAAGCTTGTTTGCTGAGAAGGTCATTGTATGGACTAAAACAAAGTTCAAGACAACGGTACTTGAGGTTTGATGACTACATGCTGAAAATTAGTTTTACCAGACGCAAGTATGATAGTTGTGTGTACTTCAGAAAGGAAGAGGATCAGTCACATGTACATCTTCTACTTTATGTCGATGATATGTTATTATCTTGTCAAACTATTTATGGGATAGAGAAGATTAAGAATTTGTTGAAGTCTAAATTTGATTTATAGGACCTTGGAGAAGCTAAGAGAATTCTATGAATGGATATTGATAGGAACTTTAGTGAAGGCAAACTGTCTTTATCACATAATGTTTATCTAGAGAAGGTATTACAAAGATTCAAGATGCATATGTCCAAGAGTATAAGTACACCTTTGGGTCAGCACATTAAATTGTCACTGCAACTGTGCCCAAAGACATCTCAAGACAGATCCTTAATGAGGTTTATACCTTGTGCAAGTGCAGTTGGAAGCATGATGTATGCTATGGTCTGTTGCAGACCTGATTTGGCTCATTCAATGAGTGTAGTAAGCAGGTACATGGAGATCTAGGTAGAATGCACTAGGAGGTTGTTGAATGGATTCTTAGGTACTTGAGAGGAATAGAAACTGCAAGATTAAGTTTTAGCAAACAGACAGAAGCACACAGTTACTTGGTTGGTTATGTGGTTGCAGGTTATGCTACAAATTTAGACACGAGGAAATCTCTTATAGGATATGTGTTTACTTTGTTTGGCACAGTAGTAAGTTGGAGATCTACACATTAATCAGTTATAGCTTTGTTCACAACAGGTCTGGGTATGTAGCTCTTACAAAAGTCATCAAAGAAGCTCTTGGTTGAAAGGGATCATCAAAGAGTTTGGACTTGCATATAAGAGAGGGACTGTTTTTTGTGATAACCAAAGTGCTATACACCTTGCAAAGCACCACGGTTATCATGGAAAGACAAAACATATAGATGTAAAATTACACTTTGTGAGAGATATTGTGGCTAAAGGAGCTGCGAAAGTTGCTAAGATTCCAACTGAAATAAATCCAACAGATTGTTTCACTAAAGCCTTATCATCTGCTAAGTTTGAATTGTGTCTTGAGCTGATAAAAGTGGAGAATATCAAGGTGTCTTGAACAGGGACAGTGTTCTGAGCGCTCAGACTTCTTAATCAGGATGTTTTGAGCTAAAGGTGGAGATTTTTAAGAAGATTAGCTCAACATTTTATGTTAATTCAGTTATATAGTTAGAGTTGAGAATATAAGAGTAAGTTGAGGGTACAACAATCATATTGGAGTAAGGGTTATTAAGAAACAAATTAAGGCTACATTAGGATTCAACTGCGTGGTTTTCTCTGATTACTCTTAACTGCAAAATGCAACAGAATTCAGTTGTAACATGGGTGTGACTTCTGTGACTACTTCATTTTATTCGATCATCATTCATCCTCTGATTTTCTTTTGAAGACTGAAATGCGCAGAAAGAGAGGGTGTGAGGAGTGAGTAGGTTGTGAAAGAAAGTGATTGTAATCTTGGTTGATAAGAGTGGATCAACTCATAGTTAGTTCTTGTGATTTCCTTGTAAACACTTTTGCAGATTCCTAATAAAGAAACTCTGTATTTTGGCTCCATGGATGTAGGATTTGATACACAAATCCGAACCACGTAAATTCCTTTGTTGTGAGTGTGTTTGGTTGATTGCTTGATATTGTGTTGTTTCTTGTCAATCTTGTTAGTATTGTTGTGTTGTTGTTTGTTAGAAAACAATGAATTTCATTACAGTACAAAACTTTGAATACCGATGTTTTTAAAGGAATGATGGCTCAGATTTTTTTTGTCTAAGTTTTTCATTGAATTCTCACTCTAACTGATTTAAAAGTTTGTGCAAATTTATGTATCAACTTTGTTACATTGTTGTTGTACAACGGGTTGCAACACTCTGTGCAACACCGTTCGAATTCGTGGCATAATTTCTTTCAAAAATGAATTAGAAATAAAGTAAATCAGAAAAAAAATTAAAAATAATTTGTCAAGATGGGGAAGTGCTCATCCAAGAATCATACATTTCAGCCGCTTAAAATGTCAAGCGGACTATGTTGGCTCACGGGTTGGACCAATTTTATCAGCTCTAAACCACGGACAAGCTAACATAACGTCTTTTTTCTTTTTCATTGTAGTCCGTCCATAATGATAGGTCACTTTCTATATTAAGTACATTATTTATTGTTCATCTTCATATTCTCCTCTAATAAATATGTTTTGATAATCTTTATACCAACCAAATATCTTTAAACATGAATAATAGGTAAGAACATAAAAGGAAAATAAAACTAAAATTTAATATGTAAAAATAATTGTAAGCTTATATTTGTAGAATGGAATGGATATTGTTATGAGTCACACGGGTGACCCATGTATTTTGTGGACACTATAACCTATCGCTTATCTTGTAAGTGGGATCCAAGCACGACACTGGAAGTACGACAGTTCGGAAGCATGTCACTGCAAGCACGACACTACAAGCACGACAATGCAAGCACGACAGTGCGGAAGCACGTCACTGCAAGCACGACAGTGCGGAAGCACGTCAATGCAAGCACAACATTACAAGCACGACAGTGCGGAAGCACGTCACTGCAAGCACGACACTACAAGCACGATAGTGCGGAAGCACGTCACTGCAAGCACGACGCTGCAAGCACGACAGTGCGGAAGCACGTCACTGCAAGCACGACAGTGCGGAAGCACGTCACTGCAAGCACGACACTGCAAGCACGACAGTGCAGAAGCACGTCACTGCAAGCACGACGCTGCAAGCACGACAGTGCGGAAGCATGTCACTGCAAGCACTTGTTTTTGTAAATTTTTCTATAAATAGGGCTCATATGTTGAATGAAAGATCGATGATTTCCTCTGGAATCTCTACTTTCCCTTATGTTCTTGTTCTGTTACGAATATTTTATAACACGTTATTAGCACGAGTTTCGCTAAGAAGGTAGGAGAAACTGAATCGATATTCTTTTTCCCACTTCTATTGTTCCCTGAAGGAAATGACGGGTATTGAAACAAAAAGTTTCAAATCCTCGATATTATCAGTAGTAATTATTTAACTTGGTGTGTTAATGTTAAACTACACCTTCGAGGTACATCACTTGTTGAAACTTTGAATAATACAGATATAGAACATGTAAACAAAAGGGACGAGGCAAATGGTGCTGATATTCATTTGCCATCACCTTTATGAGGATCTCAAAAATGAGAATGTACAATTGAAAGGGCATGTGAAATATGGGAAAGACCCAGATAGAGGTTCGACCACACCAGAAGTGTGATGCTACTACAAACGCAATATGAATGACAACTATTAAAGTTGCTCGATTATGTTTTCTGTTGCCGATTACAACTCAAAGTCGCTGTCTTGACTTGCTCTTTGCGGGAAAAAGTTATCAGAATATGAAAAGTTAAAGAAAACTTTCTCTACTATGTATGTCCTAAATATGGTACTCCAGAAGCAGTATCGAGAAAGACAATTTAAAATGTACCGTGAGTTAATTTATATCCAGCTGAAATAAAGCTAATGTGTTACTCTTGAGAAACCATGATATATAGTTGTGCCTGAAGCACATGTTAATTCTAGCATATTTATAGGGCGATCTAGAGGTCACGAGTATAAATCCACTAGCAGACCTACAAGCAGGGCCGGACCTAGTCATCTTCGGACCTGAGTCGAGTTTCTAGATTGGGCCCCTATTTTTTTTTTTTCTTCAATGTACAAATATGAAAGAGAACACATAAAAATGAAGCATTTATAAAGCTAGAAAAAAAATAAATTAAAGTTAAAATATTAAATTAACAATCTATGAATTATTTATTTATTTTATGACTATGAATAAAAGAATTGGACATATACACACAAATATCTCAAATTGAGTTCATTCTCAAAAACCAAAATAAATAAATTAATTAATTGAGTTGGGATTTCAAGTTTTCATTCCACGTACAAGTAATAATTGACAATTAACTTTGTAAAACGACAATCACAATCAATCATACCCTTAAAAAAAAAAAAAAAAAGTAAAAACAATCAAAACCAATCATAAATTATTATTAAAAAAAAAAGAATAATAAAATATAATTACCTTGTCTTTTCTATGGTTATATGATGAGTAGAGTTTGAAATTGAAGAATCCTCCAATTTGTAAAGAAAAAATTTCATGATTATGATATTATTTCCCTCTCCTCATTTTTGTTTTTATTTATTTATTTATTTATTCTCGGTGAAGTGCTGCCCTAATATATAGACAAATATAGTGTCAGGTCGTGGGCTTGCTTATCAGGGCCCAGGCTCAACAAGGCATTACAACAAAAAACAAGTAAAATTGGCAAAAGCCAGAATTGAACCTAGGTCTGCAGAGCTAAAGTAAAGATGCCCAACCACTAGACCACAAACCAGTTATTGAACATATACAACAAATATTAGATATATTACTTGTGTCTATATATATACATATATGTAAAAATTATTTCGGGCCCGAGTCGACGGACTCTTCCGACTAACGGAAGGTCCGGCCCTGCCTACAAGGGTAGACGTGGTGGTCCTCGTTGATATGAACAAAGTTATTCTAGAAATAACATTTATCAAATTAAACAAGTGCAATCTACATAGAAAAATCAGAATCGGGTTAAAATGCCTGCAAGAAAATCTGATGAAAATACTTGTTATAGATGTGAGATGACCGGACATTGGTCAAGAATATGTTATACTGCCCACACTTGATAGAATTGTATCAGCCTCGAAAAATGGTAATAAGAAAAGTGTTCAAGCACATGTGACTGAGATTGTTAAGCCCCTTGCTATTGTAGAGGCCAGTACATCTAAAATTGTACATGATCAAATCTCAAGTCAGGATAGAAAATCATTAGATGTTTGAGATTTCTTATAAGAACATGATCCTGAAGCACATGATTGTGATTGGTGAAAAAAATATTTGAACTTAGTCCACTTTTTCAGAAAAGTAATATTTTTTTTGTACATCATGTTTTGTACCTCCCTCGAACTGTGTGCTTTCCCGAGGTTGAGATTGTTTTGTCTTAAAGTTATGTAAATAGCCATCCAACTCGGATGATACATTCCCGAGCATGAATTAATGGTACAAATGAAAAATATTGAAGAGGAAGCCTGTTGTCTACTTGATAGCGTAACAACGCACACAATATTATTTGACAAAAGGTATCAAGTATGACTTTGTGCAAAATACAAGTCAAAATCAAATCTAGTTTCCAGAAATTATAGATGGCTCTGGAAATGTAACAATTATGTTACCAAATGGTACCATCTTGCATATTGAAAATGCATCCAGAAGATGAAAAAGAAACTTGTTAAGTCTTAAAGATATGTGTTTGAATGACTATAACTTTACAGACTCTCACTGAAAGTGATATGAAGAGTGTATATGCATCACATCTTTTAAGACGGGTAAACGGGCTACCCATGAAAAGATTAGTTGAACCTAACTTCCATTTATTTGCATATATTTGTGCTAACATTATTTGCATAACTGCAAGAATGATTAGTTCGCCTGACTGTGATTTTACCACCAATAACGTGATGATTTCATTTACATGTCTTGTACTACATTTTAATTACTTGATTTATTTATTCGTGATATTATCACCTATAGGGATAGTTATATTGTTCTAGAAGATCTTAGTAATATCAGCGCTATCTGAAATGTATGTTACCTGAAGTAACTATATATCTTTGTACCTTGAAATAAAAGTGCACACTGGAAGTTTGATATATTAACAACTCAAATAAAGTCGATACTAAATGGGGATGCTACATAAAACCGAAACACGAAATGAAATTATTCAAAAGTGGAAGGATATGATATTCTCCATTAAGCATGCATGCTGTGAATATGGTACTCTAGCAGTAGTATCTGAAAATGCTTGAAGAAAAATAAATCCAGATCTGGTTTATGTTTATTAAAAAGGAAAGTGATAAACACTTCTTAAATATAATGGTTTGTGACCTTATGAGGTCCCACATAGTGCCTATAGAGCACTTGAAATTCCAGCAGAGATAGAGGCCAATGAGAGGTTAGTGATCCTCCTCAAATAACATATGGGTGACCGTGACGGATGTGAATATTCCTGTCAAGATGATTATCCGGTCTTAATAAAAATATCTTATTCAAAGATATCGTGATAAAGACAAGACATATTCAACCCCTATCGGATGAAAAGTTCCTGATATTGAGAAATGTAATGCTTTTAAATTACCTCTCCTAGATGTCATGTTTTCCTGGGATTGAGATGTTTGTATCAATAATAAATTATTCTTGTCAAATTATAATGAGGTTATGTTTATTGTGTTTGAAATATATGATCGTATATTTACTTCCCTTGGATGTTACATTCCCGAGGTTGAGTGTTAACTCCCTTGAATGATATACTCCCAAAGTCGAGCTAATATTGTCAAGTTAGAGTAAACCATAAATATTTCTCGAGAATGAATTTGTGTACAAACACAAGATATCCATACCATGTCCCATTGAGATTATTGATAGCTCTGGGTGTGGAAGAATTATATTATTAGATCTAGAAAAGCTACTAAATTCAAACATGCACATCGTAATGTGCATAATTTGGAGATACTGATTAAAAATAGAAGGGGTGTCTGTATATCAAATTATATTGTAAAGATAACGAACAATCAATGAAAAATTTGAAGCAACAGCTTTTGGATTGTATTGTGTCCAAATTTAGACTTTGGAATCATATATCATTGTGCTGGAAGCTAATGAATCTTGATATATATTCAGGTTGTGGCATGATCGCCTTGACACCCGAAAAGTACAAAGGTATGTATGATTGTTAAACATACTAACGAAATTCATTGAAAGAATAAAGAGCTAATGTCCAAAGATCATTAATGTGTATCATATTACAAGGAACTAATTTCTAAACCTTCAACCAAAATGGTTAGTTATTATATTTGTAGACCAATACACCCAGTAGGTGGGCTATTCGAATATGTTATGGAGCTTGTAAGCACATCCTGTAGATGATCCAAAATATATTACTTCAATGATGAGTTAAATTTTGTTGCTTGATACTATTGATATAAGATCCGAACTCAATAGTATGACTTGAAATTGTGCAGTACTGCATGCATCAGCATTAATGAGAATATGCCACACTACTTACGACATGAACTCCAGAAAATGGAGAATGAAATGTTCAACAGTTCGATATTACCAAGATCTTGTAGATATAGCTACAAAATCCTTGTCAGCAAGTGAATTTGAGAAATTACATTGGAATGAGAAGAGTTACGAACTTGCAAGATTGATAATATTATATGCATCAGGGGGAGCGGATTTTGGTGTGTTGTACTCTTTTTCCCTTATGCCTGGTTTTTATCCCATTAGGGTTTTTTCAGCTTGAGGTTTTTAATGAGGCAACTATATGCACCTAACATGAATTAGAGTTATGCACTCTTTTCCTTTTTGATCGGTTTTGTCCCATGGTTTTTCCGACTTAATGTTTTTAACGAGGCATACTTATATTCAAAGTAGCCCTGAAGACTAAAACAATGATAAAGGTTGGGCCATAAAAGCTAATATTCTTACGATCGGGTTTTTCCCACATGGCTTTTCCGACTTAAGTTTTGGATGATGAATATCTATTTTGAAGACAAATAGTTCTACTCTTACTTTTGACCACTTTCTGCCAATATATTTTTTGGGCTTGTAAATTTTACGAGACATTTCTATATTCATCCAATTGATGAAAATCAATGATGATAATGTATCCAAAGGGGAGTGTTATAAATTACAAAGTGATTCATATATATTGTGGACACTTTAGCCCGTTACTTGAAAGTGAGGGGGAGTGAAATTATGATTACAAATATGACAATATTTATTGTCCAAAATCTCATACACTAGAGTTCCATAAGTATGAAGTGCCTATAACCAATCAAAAAGGGGAGTAATAATAATGTGTCCAAGGGGGAGTGTTATGAGTCACACGGGTGACCCATGTATTTTGTGCACACTATAACCTATCGCTTATCTTGTAAGTGGGATCCAAGCACGACACTGGAAGTACGACAGAGCGGAAGCACGTCACTGCAAGCACGACACTACAAGCACGACAATGCAAGCACGACAGTGCGGAAGCACGTCACTGCAAGCACGACACTGCAAGCACGACACTGTAAGCACGTCATTGCAAGCACGACACTGTAAGCACGACAGTGCGGAAGCACGTCACTGCAAGCACGACACTGCAAGCACGACAGTGCGGAAGCACGTCACTGACACTGCAAGCACGACAGTGCGGAAGCACGTCACTGCAAGCACGACACTACAAGCACGACAGTGCGGAAGCACGTCACTGCAAGCACGACACTGCAAGCACGACAGGAAACACGTCACTGCAAGCACGACACTGGAAGCACGACAGTGCGGAAGCACGTCACTACAAGCACGACACTGCAAGCACGACGATGTTTTTGTAATTTTTTCTATAAATAGGGCTCATATGTTGAATGGAAGATCGATGATTTCCTCTGGAATCTCTATTTTCCCTTATGTTCTTGTTCTGTTACGAATATTTTATAATAGATATTATTTATTTATATACTCTCCATTTCTTATTAAATATCATTTTTGAGAAATGCACTCTAATTGAGAAATAGGTACCCAAATACACCCTTGCTTATTTAGTTTTATTTGCCAACATAAATTAGCAACTTTTATTTTTTATATATTGACTCCTATTTTTCTATTGTTGTTGCTCCCTCATATGTGATTAAGACAATGAAATTTAAATCAATTTTTTAATTCGCTCAAAATTCTTCAAATCAATTTTAAACATGGAGTCATTTTAAAGTAGATTAATTATTGAAAATTTAGCGATTTAGGGTAACATAAAATTCCAGTTGACAAATTTATATATTGAGATTTAAATGTTCCAGTTACATACAGTGCCCCCACCCCCAATTTTTTAAATTTCTTTATATATAGTTATGTATATTATATGAATATAGGGGTAATTATATAGAAAATTGACCCTCAAAAAACCATAATACACATTTTTCTATGTATTTATTACGTATATATATTATTCCCTCCGTCCCGACTTATTTTTCACACTTTCCGTTTTCGATCGTCCCAGCTTATTTTGCACACCCCTAAAATAGAAACTGATTCCCACAATCTTCACCCTCAAAATCTCAACCCTAATCTCCACCTTTAAAAAAGTCAAAACAAAACTTATTTTTTCATAACATCCGTGCCCGATCAACTATGCAAAATAAACCGAAACAAAGAGAGTACTATATATACATATATATGTGTGCGCGGGGATATTAATAGAGAAAGAGTTGAAATATATGAAGTAATAATATTTCAAATGTATGTCATCTAAAAAAAATTATGGTAACATAGGAGTGAGTCTTGTGTGTGAACGGTCACACGTGTGACGGAATGCACTTTTACAGAAAATATTGATATTTTTACAGAAAAAAGTGATACTTTTACAAGAAAATGTGATACTTTTACTACATTGATACTTTTACAGATAAAAGTGATACTTTTGCTACAAAAAGTGATATTTTTTTTTGTTAAAAAAAAGTGATACTTTTACAGATAAACGTGATACTTTTACCACAAAAAGTGATACTTTTTCCTGTCACTTCGTGTGACGGTCACATACGAGTTTTTGCCTAATTGTATTTGTATGATCGGCCCTGGAAGTCGAAATGTTGCGTGCGTCACTAGTTTGAAGTAATAAATATTAAATTTAAGCATAACTCCGATCTAAAAACAAAATAGAAAATGTGGGAAGGGTATTTAGTGAAAAATGGTTGATGATTTATACAAGTAAATATGAGTTTTGAGGTGAAAGTTGGGTAAAGAACGAAAATGGAGGGGGCGTTGTAGGAGTGGATAATGCGGCTGGGAATTCCGTGTTTGGGTGTGGTTGCGAATGAAGGAGGGTCAAACATGAGTTCGATAGCGACCACAAATCCGAATAAGTGCGTATAAGCCAAACAAACCCCACTGGATCGGGACCATTTCGTCAATTCACCAACTTTGGATTGCTTTTTCAATTTGTCGCTGGTCCCTCTACACTAACCACAACATCACTTATACGTGTATTTTGGGCAATCTTCTTTTTATTATAATGTTTCCTAAACGCCTCACCTAATAATTAACAATCTTTTGGGGCCATTCCACCAAAATTTTAGAATCTCATGTCAAATAAAATAATTATTCATTCCTACACGATCAAACCAGGACTGTAAACACATTTAATACTTTTAATTCCATTCATAATTCAAACTTAAAAAATTCGACTTCAAATACAAATATAGATGTATTCGATTTGAATAATGCAAGTATTCAGTTTGTTTATATTTCATACAGTTAAATATTTTTTTTATATATTATTTAAAAGTTTTAAGTGAATAAAATTAATATTATTTAATATTTTAAAATTACAATATATTATGTATAAATATATATATTTTTTTTTAATTTTGAATTAAATAGAATATGTTTGAATATTTTTATCAAAATTTGATTAGTATTTAAATTTGAATTCAAATTAATATTTATGAAGTTGAATTTAATTTTTTAGTATAAACTATTTGATTGGATGCTTTATATTCCTAGAAGTCCTATGTGTGGTATTTTTTGTGTTGAGAAAATAAGCTTACTTGCTATGTAGATAAATGGTGGTATGAGAGAGCGAGCTAATTTGTTGTTCACGTGTTCTTCACATTTGTTACATTATTTCACAAAATTTTGAAAGAACCAAAGAGAATTTCTTCCTTCATATGTCTAAGAAAGAGAACTGGCTGATATATACATATATATAATCGAGATTACTAATTCTAAGAAGTTACATCTCATGAAAATACATGTGGGTACTCAAAACGATCACATAAAACTGGTCAATAAAGTTGAATTCGAGTGGCAAAATTTAACCTTCATTGAGTCGAGCCGAGTATGCACACACTTGCTCATTTACTCACCTGCAGGTGTAATCATTAACGCCACTCTATAGAATTTTAACTTATAAGATAGAAAACAAATCATGAACTCTTACTCATTCGATAATGTGAGTTGGATACTCATATGCACCCGCTTTATATTTTAAGTGGTTTATACATTAGTTTTTCGGTCATCCTAATTGAATTTGAGAAAATCAATACACAATATCTAATAAATAAAATAAGGATTTTAAATCCACAATTTGATTCTGACTAAATTAAGTATTCTACCACTTAAAACTCAAACGAAATTAAGTCAACGCTTAACATTTTAAAGGCCAAATTTAACAACAACCATTTGCATCGGAAGCTAATATTTGAATCAATATGGATAATTCCATTTAATTTGATTGGCATTAAAGTTTTGTTTTATTTTAGTTGAATAGGATAATTTTGCACTTGTATTGTATTAAATTGCATGATGTCACTTGTTATGTATGGAAGTCCAACTAAAAAGGTGAAATGTATATGGCCCACCTCATAGTTCTACAAAGGCCACTTAGTTGTACTACCATTTTCATTTTAAATTAATTACAACATATGCTTGGTATCAAAACAAATAAAGACAGTCAAACAAATAGTAGGTCTTTTACCCCACTTATACACATTTTAGATCTTTGTAATTCGGGTCATGATCATTTTTTCCATGAAGAGGTATTAGTGTTCGTGCTTAAAAATATTACTTGTTCTGTAAAATTGTATCATGCTAAAAAAGATATTAGTATTTTTGCTGAAACATATTACTTATTCCGAGTAAAAGTATTATAATATATTTGCCCAAAACAAGTAATATTCCTAACTCGAATTGCACCGTGCACTTAATATATAGGAAACTTTTCACAAAAAGAAAAAATAGGTCGAAATATATATGTAATTCAAAGGAGGAGAAACTAAAACACTTAACTGTATACCAAGTGTATAGATTTTAGATCCATACAATTTTGGTTGCGGACAAACTACGAGTTATGGATAATTTTTTGCAAAATAGTGTCACTGTTATATTGAAATGTGTCTTGTTTTGAGGAAAGACAATGTCTTTTGACATAATATATATAATACATTTCAGCATAAACATAAATATCTTTTTCAGCATGATACTTTTTTCTAAAACAAACAATTCCTTTCAACATAAGCACTAATAAACTTTTAATTAAAAACTGTACACTAATTCACAAATCTGTCCGCGACAAAAAATAAACAATTTTAAAATTCGTATAACTAATGTAATAAAAAATCGTATAGGCTAAAAAGGGGTAGAAAAATACATAGAGTGAAGTCACCAAGACTCAAAACACATGAATTTGAGCTAAACACATCAATTGAAACAAGCTTAATTATTTACCTAACAATAATTCAAAGTGTATACATATATAACTATTGAAAGTTAGGATCCTCAAACTTGTAACTTAATTTTGGCCCGAATCGACCGACTCTTTGGAGGTTTGACTTAGTAAATGTGTGGTCCTGGGTGGCGTCGTGAGTCGGAGTTGGGCAATAAGAAGAGATATTTATTGGAAAAGGAAATGATTAATTATGGTAAATATTGTTGTACATGAAGCATGATTTGATTACATGTCGTTAATTAGGGTCCCTCCCCTGTAACAACAATATTGACATTTTAGTTATTCCAAAACTCATCACTAAGTTTTCATTATTATTAGCTGTAACTCTAATATAACACACTGTTGTAAATATCATTACCGACAACTATTAATTATTTATTTTATTCCTCATAATTAATTATTTGATTATCAACATACCACCATAATATTTGTTTAGATAATCAAAATTTCAGGCTTGTGTCGTAAGCACCGTCCCCGGCCCTTACGAATTGTGCTATGTAAACCACATGTTGTATTTTACATCACTTAGATTAAGCGTATATGTAATCCTAGAAGGTGTTACATAAACAACCAAATATGTTACTATAAATTTTAATGGTGGGTGTTATATTTTCCTGTGTAGCATAAAATTTAAAGTAACATTTTTGTTGATCTTTAGTCACATTCTTTATAAGAGATTTTTCAATTGTAATACTTCATTGTATCACTTAAAATTGTAGGTGTTACATTTGTTTGTGTTACACAAAGTTTAAAGTAACATTTTTTAAAGATCTTTAGTAATCATATCATAAGTGTTACACTAAATTTTAAATTTAACACTTCATGGTATCATAGAAAAAAAGTTACATCTAGCCATTTGCATAAAACTTTTTTCTTGAAGCACTTTTAATAAACAACCCAAATAGAAACAGAAAAAATTATTGATTGTCTACAATATATTGTTGGATTTCGAACCCAAGTTACATGTATGCTTGCAAAACTTTAATTGTCCAATATATAATTAAGGCAAAACCAAAACCACTAGGTGTAATATCTATATTATTTAAATTTACAAGAACCAATTTATATATACTCATTTTTCTATTTTTTTTTTTTTGAATAAATCAAATATTTTTATAAAAAAAGAAAAGGCAAACAAGGTACAGGAAAAGCCAAAATTTGTGGAGGTCATAAACCGGTCACTCACAAAAGAGCAAAATGTATCAGGACTTTGAGCTTATTAAAATATCCGTACGGAAAAATTCACTAGGGAAAACCCATAAAGAGATAAAAGAGTAACAAAAGAGCCTGATATGCCACTAAACATAGCGAAAGATAATTCCTACAAATGGATATTACAATGTACGATGGACTAAAGGAAATCACACATTGATGACCACCAGATAAAATAAGTTCCATCTTTGAAAGAGTATCGGCAACTCTTCGCTTCTCGAAAGATATGCGAAAAAAGAAAATGCATGCACTCAATAATTTGCAACTTCTTCAACCATTGTCTATGAAATTTCTAATGGACTTCCAAAGAAAATGTCAAATGTTCTCATACAAAGAGGAAAAAAAAAGGACTATAGGTGGAATTGTAACTACGGAAGAAAATATTGAAGCTACCTACTTATCCGAAACACCAAATACTACTTCAGCTTGTTCTAATTGATGTTGGTTACCTCATAGGCCCATGTAAAGATCATGGCTAAAAAAGTTATGTATTACCCTGAGGAACAAGATAAAATATTAAGATCAATCAAGCACAACTCATGTAACTACCTCATCAAATCACTTTGAGATAATTGTCCTAAAAGAAGATCATGAGTATCTATGGTCAAAGTACTGGTGTTACGAGTTCGACCATTAAAGAGCCTACATGAATCTATTAAGATGGTGTTATTTGCAACAAATAGGTGAAATCATATTACATCAAAGGTGTACGAAGCATATACCACAAAGATTTTTCTACAATTCTAACATATAGGGTAGGGTGTAGGTACATCTTCCCCATACCCTACTTGCATGTGAAATACCCTGCCCATACGCACCCTACCCTATTATCCTATTTTTTGCATCGGGTAGGGTACGGGTAATACCCTGCAGGTATGCAGGTACCCGTGGGTAATCGGGTTGCCCACCACTTGTTTCCTTAAAAAACTAAACAATACTAAATAATTTAATTAATAATAACATATTTAGTATTTTATATTTTAATTTTTGTACATTAAACATTTAGAGCAATGGATGAAAAATGTATAATATATACATAACAGTGATATAGAAACTCTAATTCAGGTGGGAAAAAAATGAGGGGAAGATTTTCTAGAAAAAATTCCATCGGCTAATCTAACCCCTCAAACTGAGGTGAAATAATGACACTCATGAAAACTAGCATAGGCCGTACAATATATATATATATATATATATATATATATAGATATATATATATATATATATATATATCGGGTAGACGGGTATAACAATAAACCCTTACCCTACCTGTACCCTAATATTATTTGACGGATACGGGTGATGTCTGATACACGTTGTGTATGCTTGCATTTTGGTCAAATTAGAAGAATATTTTATATCATGTGCATGCGTAATTGGCTGATTTGTACTTGTATTCATCATATTTGTGTCGTATGACGTGTGTTTGCTTGTTTCAGGCCAAAAAAGTCTGTTTGGTCTAAGTTATTTTAGTGGTTTTAGGCTAAAAAGTCCGTTTGGACGAAATTTGACGAGCATACGAGTCAAAAAGAGGGATGAAACGATGGAGTTTGGAAGAAAAGAGTAAGAAAGGGGCCGAATGATCAACTCGGTCGAGTGGCTTGTTGAGGAAATCAACTCTGTCAAGTCAGTAGTTGGAAGGACGAGAGACTTTTGTTCAAGAAGGTCGACTCGGTCGAATCAAATAAGGTGACTCAGTCGAATCAAATAAGGTGACTCGGTCGAGTTACGAATCAATGCAGACAACTCGATCGAGTCCACTAAGCCAACCTATCCAATTTTTCTAGTTCGGTTCACGCATTTTCGATCCGTTTCAACCCAAATCATCCTAACTTATAAATAGAGGCTTCCAAGTCCCAAATCAATCATCTCATATCATTGGAAGCACTTTGGAGCCTTGGATTGAAGAGCAAGAAAGGCGAGAAGATGAGAATCAAGATCCAAGATTTCGGGTTTTATTGCTTTTATTTATTTTATTATTCAAGAATGTTTATCTATATATTGTTGGATCTTATTGATGAATATGAGTAGCTAAACACTCTTTGTATTCTAGGGCTTGAGAGTAGGGTACAATTGAATATGTTTTGATTCTGTTTTATTAATTCTAGACTCTTTTTATTGTTTATCAGTATGTTTGTTCTTATTTCATGAATGAATGAATTAATTGGGCCAATTGATTTTATTTTACTTGCTTAATAACTCGATGTCCCATAGGAAATGATTGTTAATAGGCATATAAGCATATAACATATGTATGATAATCGTCCGAGATGAGTGAGATATATGTGTAGACATTGATTTTAGGATTCATTTGGAGTTACGCATGTGATAGTTAGCCCGAGAGAGTAAATTATTCATACATAATCTACATGCTAGCACCGTCTGAGAGGAGGGCTAATGAAGAGTCGTGCACATAATAAACATTGGAATTCGGTTTAAAAGCCTAGAATAATAGGATAATCAAACACAGGTGATTGTAATTAAAATCGAAACTCTAGAATACTTCTTTCATCTTATTAAATATTTCATTATTATTTGTTTCCTTCTATTCAAGCATTTGTTTATTTTAATTATTCCTTTTCTGCAATTTAGGTTTTAGGTTAAACAACAATCAATCACCTTTCGAGAGTCTAGATAAGGTTGACCTGTTATGATTAGGTTCTCAAATTGAATACAGGATATAGACCCTGTGGGATCGGCCTTGCTCACTGCTATCTGCACTAGTACCGTACACTTGCTGTATACTAGGTTAGAAAATAGTGCGTCAGTGCCCTACCCTGTTACCCTAAACTTTGGGCAGTGCTCTACCTGTTTACCAGTTTACCTGTAGGTAACTCTAACCTACAGGTAAAACTGACATCCCTATAACCAACAAGCACAAACTCTCCTTATGAATAATGTGAAATCGAGGAAAGAGGGACTTTCAAAACTCTTCTTGATATAGGTACACATCAGGAGAGAGGTACTTCATGGTAATCACTCTCAACATAGCTGTGTGTACTCTTTTTCTTTCGATCAAGATTTATTTTTCCATCGATTATGTTACTTGGTTAATCAGACAACAGCTCATGCACCATTTTACCCTTTGACTTGGCACACGTAGAAATGTAGAAGGAAAATACACTTACTGCACTTTCGACAAAGGTAACTGGTGAGAGGAAACCTTCCTATATAATAAAAGAGAACACTCTATAAAAAGAAATCAGACATATTTTTCCGCCCATTTTACCTTCTACAAATAGTAGTTTTAAATTATAACTAACATAAAAACAAATATTTGAATATATATGGAGAAGATTTGTATATAACTATATATGAGGTAAAATCTTCCCAAAATTAGTTCCAAATTTAATTTTGTTGATTTGCTACATAAATATAGGCGCCAACTTTTGATTGATTCATTTTATAATAAAAATATTTTTTGTTCTTTTTTCCATTTTTAATGAAATATATAGCAAAATTTAATCTTTTTCATGACCTGTAATTTGGGATAAGTCTATGCAACCTTTAAAGGTAGTGCATGCACACACTAGATGTGTGACATGTGCTCATCTAAATAAATGTTAAAATTTATTTTTATAAATACTTATTAACTAATACTCCCTCCGTCCCAGCTAAACTTGCACTGGGAGGGTTGGCACAGGTATTAAGAAAAGATGTTTTTTTAATTTTTTTTTACTATTCAAAGTTGCTTTTTCCTTTATTAGCTGATTATTAGAGAGGTGCTTAGTGTGATTAATTGCATTTCTGCATTCAGCAGAAACCAGAATAAAGGACAAGAATTATAAAACTGCCAAAAATAAATAAACACTGGAAATAGCCACGCAAACAACTTAAAATCAGGAAATTTTTTTCCCTCCAATACAATTCAGTCAAAAATCAGAAATTACAGTAATCTACAACCAAAATTACAAAAATTTGGAACCAAATTTTGAATTACAATTGGAGGCCTATTTAATGAGCATTGAATGTGGTTTAACCACATTCAATGCTCTCTTCTGGAAAAAACCAAAAACAGCAGAATTAAAGCTGGGAGTTATGGTTTGCAATCGAAAGGGTTTTAATCATTTGGCTCCGTCAGATCGCTCGTTGGTTGCTCAGTTTTTGATCGAGAACAGCTCGAACAGGGTCGTACATCCTGGCAAAATCAGCGAGGCGGCTACATCATTCGGAGTCAGTCGGCGTACGATTCAAAACATATGGGCGGCTACAAGAAAGCAAATGTTAGCAAATGTTCCTATTAGTTTAACAATAAAGGGAAGAATCCAGGTATAAGAAGTACTGAATTAAACATAGTGAAGATGAAAAGTATACCATTTTGCAATAGGGGCAGCATAAGGCGGCTTGCCTCAGAACTAGAGGTCAGCAAAAGTGTGGTGGGGCGATGGATAAAAGCTGGAAAGATTAAGCCCCACACTAGTGCTATAAAACCGGCGTTAACCGAGCCCAACAAACTACAAAGGCTGAAGTACAGCCTTTCATCTTTGCTTGTTAAATCTCAATCAAATAAGATAAGGTACGATTCAATGCATAATGTGGTACATATCGATGAAAAATGGTTTTATATGCAACGGACCAGCGAAAGAACATACAAACTGCAAGAAGAACCCGAGCCCTACAGGTCATGCAAAAGTAAACGCTACATCCCAAAGGTAATGTTCATGTGTGCGGTTGCCCGACCTATTATCTCAAGCCAAGGCTCGGTTGAATTTGATGGGAAAATCGGAATTTTTCCATTCACATTACAAGAACCGGCTAGGAGAAACAGCCGACACCGAGCTAGAGGTACTCTCGTGACCAAACCAATAGAGTCAATCACAAAAGAGGTTATCAAGCAATGCATATTGCAACAGGTATTATAGGGCTATCAGAATTTAAATTCATCATATAGCTTAGGAGCTGTTGTAAGTCTCCATAATGTTGTTTAGCAACTTCAGGAGCTGTTAAACTACCATTGATGACATTACAACATGCCTTTTTCTCATGTTTTCAGATTATACCAGCCATAAAAAGTCAAAATGGGCAACAAATGCATGCAAGCACATCATCATACAACAAGATAATGCTAAACCACACATCAGTAACTTAGATTCAGAATTTAGAGCTGCTGCTTCAGCCGATGGTTTTCAAATTCAGTTAGTTTGCCGGCCACCTAATTCCCCCGACACAAATGTACTAGACCTGGGGTATTTTAGAGCGATTCAATCACTACAAGTTGAGAAACCATCATCTACAGTTGAAGAGTTGGTCACAAATGTGTTGAAATCATTCGAAGACTTGGAGGTACCAAAATTAAACAATGTCTTCCTAAGTTTGCAAGGATGCATGATTGAAATGATGAAGACCAAAGGAGCCAACAGCTACAAGGTGCCTCACATGGGCAAGGCAGCATTAGAAAGACAAGGGAGGTTGCCTAATTCATTGGAAGTAGATGAGAGGGTGGTTAGAGACGCCATTGAACATTTAATTGCTTGTGAAGAAGCTGCTGGGACTTATGATATTAATGGCTTAAAGTCAGCCTTAGGGTATATGTAAGAAGTGTAGGTAATTAATAGCTTAGGTACATTTTGCTAGACGGTGTTTAAAGCATAAACACAATAGAATGTGATTTTTGCTTAGGCTTTAAACATTGTCCAGATGCTGTGTTTTATGTTGTAATGGACCGAAACCCTCAGATAACTATCATCACAGGGTTATTGACATTTTAGTTTTGAATGGCAGCTCATGAAGGACACCAAAAACTAAGCTGAAGGCTGTATAAGAACAGCAATTAGCCTAGGATGGCATCACATCTTGCATAAACATTAAGAACAATCATCAAGAACCCCAATTACCTAAACCATCAGCTTGTTAAAAGCATCATATGGTATGGATGGCATCACATGATGACCCAACAGAAACCAGATACCAGAGAGACACCAAATACTAAACCCAACGGCTGTATAAGAGCAAACTTTGAGTTTAGAATGGCATCAAACACTGACTAAACCGAAACAGATATCACAAAGACACCAAATGCCTAAACCATCAGCCTATAAGAAAGCATCATCCGGTTTAGGGTGGCATCTCAACGGAACCAACAGTAAGAACATGCAAATGTGTACACATAACCCAAACCAACATGCCAGCTTAAACATAATAATATGGACACCCTAAACCTAAACTATCAGGCACATAAAACATCATTTAGTTTAGGATGGCGTCTCATAAACAGCCCACAGATACAAGAACTAATATGCAACCATAAAACCGGATGATGCATATAACAATTCATGAAACAGCAACAGCCTATCAACAAGAATATACAAATCTCCCCAAAACTGACCAAAACCCTAACCAAATCAGCAATACCCCACACAGATTCCACACACAACAACTATATTTTCGAAACAACCAAATCCCCCAAGATCGACCTATTTCACAAAAGAATAGACAGAATCAGAGTCACCTTAGCCAAAATAGGGAACCATAGGGTCAATTGCTGCCTGAAGAACAGTCATTTTTCCTCCGAATCGAACCACGAACTCATCCCTGTGCTCGATTCCGCAACGAAATCAGCCGACATGCGTAGATTACCGTTTTTTTAGATGGGAAACCCAGACCCGAAGCGAGATCTGGCTTCTGCACATCTTCGATTTCGGGCGCGTGTAGGCTGATCTGAGTTTCAAGAACGATTGTTTCCTCGGAATCGAAGACGATTCGTTCCAAATCACAATCGTCGTCCATGGGAACAGAGGGTAAATTATGGATCGGAAAAAGCAGTTTCGAACCAACAACGGACTCGTTTGGTGTATGTGTGGGAGAAGAACAGACAATAAACTATGTGGGGGGAGGATTTGGTGGGGATTTGGCTAGGGTTTCGAAAATGGAAGATGGAGGCGGATAGAGTGTTTTGAGAGACGACAATGAACAGTCGTTTAGGGTTCTTGATGAGAGAGAGAAAGCGAATGCCCTGGATCGAGAAGGATCCAGGTTTTTCCAAAGTAAAGAGAAGTGGGTAATGGGTTGGGCTGGGTAGTGGTTTTAGGTCCAGAATTAGTATAAGTGGATTTGGGTTATCTTTTGGGTAATGAAATTTTATGGGTTTAAATTAGTTTAGAGTTAGTTTTAGTAATGGCAATTTTGTAATTTTGGTAACAATGAGAGGTAATAAGTGTGAGAAATATTTCCATTTAAGGGGTGTGCAAGTTTAGGTGGGACGGACGAAAAAGGAAAGTGTGCAAGTTTAGCTGGGGCGGAGGGAGTATTTTTTAAATAATTGGTATTTTTTTAATTATTTTTTAGGACTTCATTTTTTTATGAACAAACCTTTAAATATGTCTTCCGTACAATATTACAATTATTCAGAAATAAAGCTATTCCTTATTTTGTTCGATGATTTAATTTTAATTTTTCTTACAAATAAATATATTTTAAATCGTGCATTGCATGACGAAAAATTCGAGTATTATTATCGTTGTTATATTTATAGAACTCTGTGTTTAACCGTTTGTAAAGGGGATCTTTATCTACCTTATTCTTAAAAGTAAAATCTTTGAAAAGTCAAACTGCTTATGTGTCTTTTTCTTAGCTTTTTGAGTTTTTTTAAATTCTAATTCATTGATAATTTAATTTTCTTTAGCGTAAAAGAGAAAAAAAGAATGGAAAAGAGAGAAATATGAGGGAGTTGGTTAAAGCCAACCAATCACATTTTTTTTTTTGTTTTTTTTTTTATTTTTCCCCTTAATATTTAAAAGTCGTATAACTTTTTCAATTCAACTTCGTTTTTTGTAAGAAATATACTGAATTAATCTCCGTTTCACGATCTTCGATTTGACATCCACTATGCATATATTAAATATTAATTTTTAAGTGTAACTTACTTTTTTTATGATTATTATGATACATTTCAATTTGAATTATTTTTTATATATAAAATAGAAATGTCAAATATTATCAAAATAATATTTTATTTGAAAAATTATCTACTATTTTCTAGAAGCTTAATTTCTTTTATTTTAATTTGTCCTATCATAATAATTTTGGTGAATCATTTTGTTCTACGGAAATTTGATAAAAAATGGGTCGATTTGTTAAAGTTACAATTTACCTTAAAAAACTAAGATATAATAGTTAAAATGATTTGATGACTGAATTAGTGCCTCTTTTGTGAAAAGAAAAATGATGTTACAAATATAATAGATTGTTTTTTTTTTAAATACGTCACAATGTTATATACTTTAGCACCATTGATTAATAAACTAATACCATTGCGCAATCTCATGCTAATATTACTAAATATGAAATACGAAATATAATATATGTGACTTCTGGCATTGCTTCGCCTTATACGAATATGTAATTGCATTAGTATATTATTTAAATATCCCAAATATACAATTATCACATAAACAGTGTCATGCAATATATTTTATACTCCCTACGTCCCGCCTAATTTTGCATATTTTCTCTTTTGGCCCGTCCCACATAATTTTGCACACCCTTAAAAAAGAAAAGAAATTTCTCTAACGATCTTCACCATCAATCTCCATCTTTGGAAATGTCAACTAAAAAGTAAAAATAACTTTTTCTTCAACTGTGCAAAGTTAGGCAGGACGGAGGTAGTATCAAATTTTTACTTATTATAGCACAACATTTCGTACAGGTCATATCTAATATATTTTATTTATTACTTATTTTAATTTTCATTATTATACATATTTCCCTTTATATTTTAATAATAATTTAATAAAAAAATTCTAACCCGTGCATCGCACGGATGGAAAACTAGTTAATATTAAAAGAACATGCCTCTCTTTTCTTCTTTTTCTGGTTTACTTTTCATCTCTCCTAAAACAACTTCATTATTTGTCTAATTTGATTGTATAAGCTCGGAGGTAATCAGGATTAATTGTTTCAATTTATGAGTCAACTTAAAGTCTATGACGAAAGTAAATTAATTAAAATATATGCGAGCACACAGAGATATCAAATATTGTTCTATCCTTCGTGGACACATGTTACTATATATAAATGTTGAACACGTTAATATATATTCACAATAGGTAAGAGCTAGAGATATCTAAGTATATATATATATATGGGGATTTTCTACTATATTTAAAACGACATTCTTTACGACTATTCTATCGATCATGTTGTGTTTACTATTGTAGAGTAACTTATTAGTTATATATAGAGAAATAATAATAATAATAATAATAATAATAATAATAATAATAATAATAATAATAATAATAATAATAATAATAATAATAATAATAATAATAATAATAATCCTATAACAACGAGAACATTCTTGTTTCTTCACAATAATAAGAATAAAAATAAAGTGAATCTAACACTTTGTTACTATTCATTCCATTCTCCCCCTGCCTCCTCTTTCCCCTTATGTCAGACTTTTCAGTCCTCCCCCATTTACTCTTTCTATCTCGCTTTTCTCTTTCCATTTCTCTCTGTCTCTTTAATGGAGGAACCAAAATCTCTACAACCTAAAACTCTACCAAAAAATATACTGACGACAATGGATTTGTCCAAGCAACGACAGATCTGCTTAACAGGCTCAACTGTGGTCTTAAAGCGGCGGAATAGGGTGCGATGGAGTTTTCGGCATGGAAAAACATCTCCGTCATTGCTGCAAGTCTGCAGCTTTGATGGGTCAACAGAGAAGAAGAAGTAATTTTATGTATTTTAGTAGGCACGAGTAGTATTTATCATGACACGCTGTATATTTTATTTTGACACGAGTACACATAAAAAGTTCTACGCGTGCCCCCTAATATCTAGCAATTGTTTATTCTCACACGTCGTGACAAGATATGTCATGGTCCGAGATATATTCACGAACTATATTGATCATGGCACAAGTACACAATAACATTTTTACACGTGCCCACTAATATCTAGTAACATAATATTACGACGTCGCGCCATGTTGAAAATTAAAAAATGAAAGCTTAAAAATGACAATGACATCTTTGTAAAATGAAGAGAGAGTGAAGTGAAAATGAAGTCAGCGAAAAAAAAAAAAAAAAAAAAGAAGAAAGAAAGAGAGAGAGAAAAAGAGAAGGTAGAATTAATTAAAGAGGAGAGAGAAAAAAATGATGGAAAAAATGGAGTCTGTGACCATTTTTTTTGGGGGTGGAGGGAGGGGGGGAGGGGGGTTGAGAGTGGGATGGACACAAAAAGATAAAGAGTGCGAAAATTATTGTATTTTTACAAAATTGGCGAATTTAATATGTTCACTACATGAAGTGACACATTTGGGGGTTTTCACAAACAATAATAATAAGTCTTATCCTGAAAGGATTCTCTTCCGAAAAATCCTATAGCCTCCTTCTTCCTCCATATCCTGCAAGTTTAGAAATCCTCTTTCTTCTCTAATCATTCGATCATAGGAGGATGGGGGAATACTTCTATTTTGATTATTTATTTTGTTTAATTTCGTCTTGTTTTTTTTTTTCTTTTTGTCCTTCCCTTAAGTTTGCCTTTGTGAGATTTCTCGCGCCTTTTTGCGTTTTTCGACGCCTTGTGCAGTCTCTGATCTCCAGTCTCCTATGAATCTTCCGACCTGAAGGTTGTTGTGATAGACAAGCGTCTGAGACGAAGTTTGATGGAGATGGATGATCTTAATTCAGAGTAGAAGATAGTTGTTCGTGTTTTTGTCCGTTTCGTTGCTTGTTGTGCATGAAGTCACGAGACATAAATTGGGTCTTACTGCTATTGACTTCTTGTGGATGATATTTAGTTTATGCTTTTGATGGATTATTTAATGTAACTGCTCATAGGCTTGCGCATTTTTTCTTTTCATCAGCCGATTTGATTGTGTGAATCGGTTCTAATTTTTATTGGGTTGAGAGTGTTGTAATTAAGATTGATGAATGAGATTCTCGATTTTGAAAAAAAATAAAATAAAATGTCTTATCCTGAAAGATCCTGGCCATGAAAAGATCCAGCTTAATCTTGTGTCTTTTTAACAAAAAATGATATGAAAAGGGGACTTTTCGATCCTGCACCCGGAGTCGTGCTCCGAGTGCCTCAGTTGCAGCCGCGTGTCCACCTTTTTTATCTCCCCATGCTTTTTTTTTTTTTTTTTTCCATGTAATTTGCTTCAGCTGTCTTAAACAATAATTACAACAGAATTGGCACAACTTTTGTCTATATTATTATATGTTTACAAATTACAGTATTATTTATAATAAATTATATTGAAAATTTTATTTAGCAATATGATTATTTAAATATCACAAGTAATGAAAGTTTATTAAATAGAAAAACATGCAGCATATTTTTTTAAGGCAATATACATCTTAAAGTCCTTAAAGTATTGATGTTTGTTTTAAATAGTCCTTAAAGTATCATTTTGTTTTAATTGGTCCTTAAAGTTCTAATTTTTTTTATTCAATTAGTTCCCTGAAGTATTTTTTATTTTAATTAGTCCCTTATGTTTTGGAATTATTTCAATTGGTCCTTAAACTATTACAAAAATCTATTTAAGGCCCCTAGAAGAAAAAAATACATAAAATATGTGAAATCACCGATTTAATTCAAAATGATATTGTAACATATCTTTTATTAAATAAATATTTTATAATTTATCATTATGATGCTTTCCCCCTGAAACGAAGGTGATTTATACAAACATATCGATTTGAATAAAACTCCGAGATTATATTTTTTCAAGAATTTCATCAAAACTTTGAGAAAATACTATGTGCTACTTTATTTTAGTTAGAAACTTACTAATTTGATCTAGATATTTTGAACTCTAAATATCTTGAATTTAAAGTAAAATTGAACATTATCAACGAAATAACTTTAATTTTTTTAAATATTGTAAAGACCTTCAAACATAAAAATTCAAAGTCCTTTCGTTAATAATGTTTAGTTTTACATTAAATTCAAGATAGATAGAGTTCAAAATATCTCAACTAAATTATCACTAAAATTAAAGTACCACAAAGTATTTCTCAAAGTTTGAATAAAATTATTGAGAAATTATAATCTCGAACTTTTGTTCAAATCCTATTATAGTATAATTCACCTCATTTGATGGTAAAAGTATCATAATAAAAATATACAATATTTATTTAATAAACGATATGTTATAATATTATTTTGAATTAAATCGGCGATTTCACATATTTTATGTATCTTTTTTTTCTTTTAGGGGGCCTTAAGCTAGAATTTCGTAATAGTTTAATGATCAATTGAAATAATTGTAAAACATAAGGGACCAATTGAAACAAAAAATACTTCAGGGACTAATTGATTTAAAAATTTATAACTTCAAGGACCAATTAAAACAAAATGATACTTTAAGGACCATTTAAAACAAACATTAATACTTTAAGGACCTTAAGATGTATAATGCCTTTTTTTAATAAAATAACCAATAGTGGAAAGTATCAAACTCTTTTTTACCAGATTTTAATAAAAATATAAAATAAGTAAGGGTGACAAAAAATACCGAAATACCGCACGTGCCGTATCGAAAAATTACTGAAAATACTAAAATTTCGGCATACCAAATTTTCGATGCATACGATATGATATTGTACCGAAAATTTTATGTACAGTAATGGTAATCCAAAAAATTTAGTATTTCAATATATATCGGTATATCTAAAGTTTTTTATATTTAATATATAGTTCAGTATATATAGATATACTAAATTTTTTTCGGTATTTTGGTAGTTTGGTATACCAAATTTTTAACAGTATATCAAAAATTTCGGTATGATAATGGTATAGAGGATTTGGTACGATATACCGTATCGAACCACCTAAAACTAACAGTATATAAATTAAATCTCGTAAAAATTGTTATCATATTTTTAATCTTGAAAATTTATACTAAATATTTCGATTTATAACAATATATATTGAATTAACGAACTATTAAAATATCGAAAATTTCGATATACCAATATATACTAAAAAAAATTGGATTATCATTCTGTTATCGTATCGAAATTTTTTTTACAATATCAAACTGTATGTACCGGAAATTCAGTATGTTGAAAATTTCAATATTTTTATTAATTATTCGATTTGACATGTGGTATTTCGTTGTTTTTCTCCATCCTTAGTTATTTTATATTTTTATTAAAATTTGGTATAAATTTTTTGGTACTTTCCGCTATTGGTTTTTCTGCATTTTTTACATTTAATAAACTTTCATTACATTGTGATATTTAAATAATTATATTGCTATATTTAAATAAACTTGTCAATATAATTTTATATAAATAATACTGCTATTTGTAAACAAAAGTTGTGCCAATTCTGGAGTAATTATTAATTAGTACGGGTGAAGCAAATTACATGGAACAAAAAGAAAAGAAACAAAAGCATGGGGAGAGAGAGAAGCTGGACACCCGGAGCACAACTCCGGGTGCAGGATCGAGAAGTCCATGAAAAGGGGTGCAATTGAATAAGATGGTGATGTTCATTCATATCCGCTAATCTAGGCGCCGCTCTTACTCCTACGTTACTTAGGGTTAGGGAGTATTATTATGTTAACCACAACTGCTTTTACAACGTCATTCTCAATTTCAAACTTTCACTTTTTTGCCCTAATCAACTAAAGTATAATTCATACAACCTATCATTTGCAAACATCATATTCAATTTATATTTTACATCACTTGTATTTCTAAATACTACTTCCTTCGTCCCGGTTAACTTGTCACAGTTGATCGGGCACGAATGTTAAGAAAAAATAGATTTTGTGAAATCTTTGACTTTTTTAAAGGTGGAGATTGAATGTGAATATTTTGAGGGTGGAGATTGTTACCTTTAATTGCCATTTATGAATGTGACAAGTTAAGTGGGACGGACCGAAATGGAAAATAGGACAAGTTAACTAGAACGGAAGGGGTAGATGCTTTTAATTTTTCTAGAAAAGTAGTTGGATCACTTGCATTATATGATCAATCAGAAACATGATTTTAAGAAGCTACAAGATCTGGACAGGTTTGGCAAACATAAGAAAGTGACACATAGACTACTTTATTTATGACCTTATTTAGGAGAAATTATTTGATAGCAGGAGTAGTATACATCTATATCTATATCTATATTTATATATATAAAAGTAAAATTGAGGTTAGTTTAGTAATTTTAATTTTCTCGCCTAAACTTTAAGATCATAGTTGGTAAATTTTTTATCAGTTTTGATAAGTTCATAATTTTCTTATAGATATTTTAAATACTAAAATACTAATAACTTCTTTTTCTAATCCGTTTTCTATGCATAATATATCAAATTATTCATGATTTTACGAGCTTTAATTTGACATATATTATATAGAGATACTTGATGTAAATAATAATAGATTGTTTATTGATTAATTGTTTAGGTTAGATATGCATGTTTATTATGAATTGGACTATAATATCGAGTTAAGTTGCAATAAAAAATTCGTAAATAATTCCTTTATAAAAAAATATTGGTGGACTTTTTTTATAAACATACAAATAATCAATTTATTTTATTTGATATGAACTTTCAAATATTTTCTTTGTTTAAATTACTCCCGGGAGATAAACCATTATTTAAATAATGAAACTCCTAATTTATGAAATTAAAGGTAAAAAGTTAATATTTTATTTTTATAATCAGTTTATTAAACTATTATTTATGCTTATATTTTTTTTTTTAATTACAATGTTTGGTTGATTAGTTGGGTAAATATGAGAGCTTTGGGCATGTATTTTCTATATAACAATGTTTTTCATAATTATAATGGAAATAAATTTTTAGTACTTACTCAAATTTTTATATAATGTAAAAAGATTACGAAAATTTACACTTTGTAATCTAAATTATGACATTTGCTAGACTTTACATTTTTCTTATTAAATAATGAACCTCAATTATATTTTTTTTACACTTTGCAACCAATATAATAATTTTTTACGTTATGTCTTTTTTAACCTAATATTTTTTTTATATTTTAATAAATATACCATTTAATAAAAGTATAAAAATTTATGTGAATAAATTACAATATCAAATAAAATTGAAAAAATATTCAAATATTTTGAAGAACTCACATAATTTAATTTGTTTATCTGATTTATGGAATACCATTTGGATTGTCTTTTCATGTTGAAATTTATTTAAAAATAAGTATTTGAGTATATCTGAAATCACCTAGTGAAATTTTAAAAGTTGCGAATGATAATCTATATTAGGTTTTTGTTTAGATAAATTTAAATATATATATATACATACATGTATATGTATATGTATATGTATGTATATATATATATATATATATATATATATATATATATATATATGCGTCACAGGAAGGTTAATTTTGTAATTTAAATTTTGCCGGCTAAATTTTGGACCATAATTTGGTAATTAAGTTGGTATAACTTTGGAAAGTTTTAGACTGTTTAAAAAAAAACTAAACTAATAACTTTTTCGTTTCTAATCTGTTTTTATGTAATATATATCATTTTAATGGTCTTTTAACGATCTTTAATTTAATATTCATGTCACACATATTATAATGAAACATTCAATATGAAAAGTCATATTATTTTTGGCCTGATTATTTGTATTAAATATCAACGTCTATTGACCTGTAAACTAAAATTAATTAGATAACTTTTTTATAAAAGAATTAATTAATTTATTCTTAAAAATGCAATTAATGACTATGCTTCATTTTATATAAAATAAATTAATATTTATTCACCTACTTCATATACATATAAGTAAAATAGAGGTTACTTTTGTAATTTTAATTTTCCTTCCTAATGTTTACTCCACAATTTGGTAAGTTGTACCTTTAGTAAGTTTTAAATTTTATTTTAATTTTTGTAAATACTGATAACTTTTTCACTTTTAATCCGATTTTTATGTAAGATATCATTTAAATGATCTTTTCACGAGCTATAATTTGACATTCATATCACATATATATTATAATGAGTTGAAAAGATAATATTGTTTTCTTTGCTAATTATATGTATTAAATATTATTTATTGGCCTACAAAACTAGATTAGTTAAACAGGTTTTTTTGTATTTCGTCTAAAATTTTGGACCATAATTGGTACTACCTCCGCTTTTATTAGATGTAGTTTTATGTTTTCAATTGTTTTTAAATAGATGTATTTTTTCCTTGTTTTTCTTAACTAATTTTTTCACTACTATCCTTGTCATTTTTCTAATTTTTGTTAGATGATTTTTTTTTTTTATATAAGATATAGTTTTGGGTTTTGTCAATTATTTTTAAATAGATGTTTGTTTAGCATTTTTTTATAATTTTTTCAATATTATCTGTATCATTATCTCTAAAAAACTCAATTTTCTTATTTACCATATCCAGTACATATTTAAATGGGAAGAAAAATAATATAAATAAAATATGATGATAAATTGGGAAATTTCACTAGAAGGTTTCAGAAAATCAATTCAAGGCCTGAATTTTAGGAGTTTTCAATTCGGGACCTGAATTCTGAGTTTTTTTTTTTATTAGAGGTCTAGATTTTGAATTTTATTCTCACTCTTACATCTTGAAAAATAGAACACATTATCTGGTATATGGAATGTCCATTATATTTATATATATATATATATATATATGTATATATAAAATTTCAATCTACTTCGTACTGAATCTTTCGCACATCGAATAATATATCTGGCCCGCTAATTGAGAAAAACTTAAAATTCAGATCTTGAATTGAGAACCTCCAATATTCAGGCCCCTAATTGGGGCTCAAAATTCAAGTCTTCAACTGAAATTCTGCTAGAATAAATTGGAGGAATTTATGGGGAGATACGAAATTTGGTTGAGGATAATATCATTTCCCCTGTATTATGACTCTCTAATCCAAATTAAAATTGCATATAAAAAACGACAGATGTAGTATGTTATTGTCACATTTAGTAAAAATAAAACTTTATTTTAATCTTTTAAACCGCAAATAACTTTTTCAGTTCGAACCTATTTTTAATTATGTATAATATATCAAATTAAAGATCCATATCACACATATTATAATTAGATATTTCATTTAAAAATATTATATTATTTGTTCGTTGATTATTTGAATAAGATTTGAGCGTTTAAGGTGATTTGTACTATAGCCTAAGACAAGAATACAACTAAAATTAGGTAAATAGTTCTCTAATAAAAAAATAACTATCTTGATTATTTTATTAAAAGATAAACTAATTAATTTATTTAATTTACCGAAAGTTTCCTTTATTTACGTATCGAGATAAAATTCATTATTTAAATAATTAAATATGTAATTTCTTAATTTAAAATAAAAGTTAATGAATAATTTATTAATCGGCTTATTAAATAATTATAGTTGCAACTATTAATTTGTAGTTTCTTATAATAATAATTTTGTTTGGTTAATCACAGAACTACAACTTTCACACATATTTGTATATTTTTATATGAAAATTAATATTGATATTTTTTTATTACTTATTCATAGTTCATATTTATTATGTTATTTTTATTTAAAAAATTACACGTTGCACCATAAACTATGAGATTTTATACGTGTTGCAATCTAATTTTTTTAAAATAAAATAAAATTAATCTGCCTAATCTTTAACTTTTTAGATTTAAACATTACTCTGTCGCATTAATTAACTATGTCTATTTCCTACATTTTTCAACCTAATTAATTAATTTATTTAAATTAATAAATTTGTATCTTTAAATAAACCTAATATTTATAATAAAAATATAGAATTTATTTGAATATACTTCAACATATATGAAATTCTTAAGATATATTGAAAAACTCATATATTTTATTTTGTTATTCCAACTATTGAATGATCTTTGAATTTATTTTGTTAGTATCAAGAATCATTTAAATCTGAACCGTATTTGAGTATATATTAAATCAATAAAATAAGTATTTTCTTTTTAAAGAGGGAGTTAAATAGACATATTCAAAATTTTAAAATTATTTAGATAAGTTAAAATATCTAATAAAATGAAAAAAAAAAAAAAACTATTTGACATATAACATTATTCAGTTTATTATATTTTATATATTTTAATAGATTCTATGATACTTAAATATTTGCGTTTGTTTGAATATTCTTTATCACTTAAGCTATTTGTGGGTGTTCACATATATCAATATGGATACAAACACACTAAATATATGTTTGAGTTCAATATTAAGATAATATTAGTGTTTGTTTGAATATTCATTATCACTTAAATATATACTCACACAATAATTTGATGTTCTTAAATTTATTTAGTTTTTTGTTTGAATATTCATTTTTTTATATTAATCCATAAGAGAATACATTTACAAAACATATATTATATTAAATCTATATATCATGTGAACACAAACGGATAATTACACTACTTATAATTTTTATATGTTTAATCAAAACTATTCAAATATTTATTTGGTTGAATGCAATAACTCCATCTTTTAATATTAAATTATATAATATTTAATTTAATTAAATTATTATTTTTAAATAAATTTTCGTGCATCACACAGAATGTTACTGGTTAATGACAACAACAAAAAATTTGTAGTCAACAGCATAATCCCATCAACAGACCTTACAAATAAATTTCTTGTTACTCATCAATTCACATGCATTGTTTATGTGAAACGTATATATGTATGATGGCCACGTCGATATACTCACCGACATACAATCATAAATTGGAATATTTTATTTGTGTTAATTTTATGTTTTTATTTATATGCACATTTCTTTATTCCCCCAAAAAAATAAAATAATTATGTTCGATAAATGTATAAATTCTAATTTTTCTATCGATAGATGAAGGTATAACTTTCTAATTTCATATGGACGACTTAAATTTTGTTATTAACTTATTTGACTATGTTAACTTATTTGTGAATTAAAATTTATAATTTTTCTACCTTGACTAAAATAAAGCATTAACATTTAAAACAAAAAAAATGTTACGAGAAATATTTTTGAAACATAACTCTTTTTATGAGTTTGATGGAGTATTTATACACAAACTACTTAAACACTTGAAATATACTCCATATAATTACTTCGGTTCTTATTTAGTTGTATTTTTAAGTTTTACAAATGGTTATGAATATTGTTCTTTTTAATTATTTTCCACATTTCTTTTTGTATTACGTTTTAGTAATTAGAAAGAGAGATAATGTTAAGGAAATAATTTAGAAATTTTAGGATTTTGAGAGGACAAATAAAATTTAATTAAAAGTTTATTGGTCTATTTCATGATTTCATCTCTCCCTAAATTTTCTTATCCTAAGCTACAACTAATTAATATGAGATATATTAAATTGAGTTACACAGAGGAAGTAAACACGCAAGCTTATAAACAAGTATATTAAATAATCCATTAAAAGCATACTCTAAATATCGTTTACAAGACCCTCGACTTCGATATATACAATAATGAATCAAAATCACCAATCTCCATCAAATTTGTATTACGATTAGGTCCTTCCTCCACATACATACATACCTGGAATGGTGTGAAGGGTGTTCCCATGGATAATCCGAGGGTCTGGCAGGCCCCGGCCCCGGCCCCGGCCCCTCGTGGAAGTTTGTGTTTGACTACGGCCACGCCCAGCTGTTAATTTGCAGTTGCAGAGCTGGGCTGCCTACTCCATCAATTCATTTGCCCCACTCCCCACCATCACTTCTCTCCAAAATTCAAACAAATAAATACTTATTACTAAAAACAAATTCAATTTTATATTACGTTTCGTTTTTTTTCCTTTTATTTGTCATTATATCACTATTTATTTATTTAAAATGTAGATGAATTCTCTATTTCAAATTTGATTATACGTTGTAATTAGTGATTCACTAAACAACGTGATATGTGATAGTTATTTTGAAGTACTAGATGAAAGCTCTGTTTAAGAGTCTCCGTTTACTTTCGACTATATAGACCCTAGAAGATGCGGCCTATGTATTTTCGCAGCACTTCCTCTTTCGTCCTGCTTAAACCAAATTAATCCCGTCTAAGTTCTAACTAGGTCCTACAATGGCTCTAGTGTATTGCTCAAACAAAGGATCTCATTTAGATTTAAATAAAGGATCCGATTTTCTCTGAATGATGTCGACATATGATATAAAGAGAGTAGAATTCTGAAATAATTTAGTAGAAAGAAGCCAAACGAACAATCATTCGATCTCAGACGACCATTTTGGAGTGTTGTATTATTTTTATGTCTTAAAATTGTCATTCATCCCTCCTACTCACCTACATAATAGAAAAAACTCGAGGACATGTATATATATTGTTGTTCCTACAATGGCGACGCAATAATATTCACATCCGCTTATGTTTCCAGCAAAAATCTAGGGGAATTTTTTTGATGTGATGTATTATAACATACCTAGAGGATATTTATTTGGCCGAGCATAAGTTCTCCAAAATATATAATAAGATACGGACATATTAGCCCTTAATTAGTTTGGACACCGACTAAAAGGCAATTTTTCGCCTGTGAGTCCCGCCCGCTATTACACTGCATTAATTAATTAAGGATGTCCATCTTTTCTTTTACATCATTAACTTGACTACCTAAATACTTAACACTTTTTTATTGCTAAAACTAAACTTGCACTTGCTGCCAAAAAACATATGTTGCATAACACGGCAAATATGATGAATTTAGGGTGGCAAGCATGCATGAGTTATTTAGTTCCGACTGGCGAAAATGGCGTTGAAGGATTAAACGGTGACAATGTTCCACCTAATCTAACAAATGGGAAAGAATGTCAAGATTATTTTAGTTCGGTGGGCACTCCGTCCAGTGAAGTTGAAGACAGAATCATCGATAGAGAGGTCCAAGATACATTAGCAACCGCTACGATTTACCCTAGTGGCTGATAGAATATATGCAGCGTATCAAGCATATGGAAAATACAAAGAATTTTATGTTGTTAGAAGAATAACAAAATTATAGTACATCTTATTTGTACGTAGTAGGGCCGAAAAATTAATTGCTCGAAAAATTTCTAAGAAGATCGGATGTCATATCAGGCTAAATGCCATAAAACTAGACGATGGCACATGGAAGATATCTATAATGGTGCATGACCACAATGACAAGATTAATGCACGTGTTCCGAGATTAATGCCTGCTCATAGGACTTTATCAGTACGCATGAAGAGACTTCATCACAAAGGAGATTGTAGAATTCCGGTAAAGAATAGTCGGAAAATAAGTTCAGTGGTTTATCTACCAAACCCCTATAAGTTGAAAAAATATGTTTAGTAGTTTATGTGCAAAAATATTATTAGTTTGATGGCGTTATTGTAGATAACCTTATTTTTACTGGGTGTAATTTTTTAGGTTGAGTTGGCATGCTCACAGCGGTTAATCCAAGTGGATGGCTGAGATGTAGAGAATCCACGAAATTCACTAACTTTTAACTGTTGGGGATCCAGAGGCTGAGCTACACTAGAGCAATTCTGGGCTTCAGCCCAGTCCAAGATGTGTAGAGCCCCTTTACTACATTATCTTTTTAGTTGTTAAAATACGACTTCAGCCCACCTCAAAAAGAAAATATTAGGCCACCTTTCCTTTGTTTTCATATAGTCCAGCCATCGTACTAGCTTACCAACATTATGTACCAATCAACAAACAAGGAATTGCCTCAAACTGTCAAACATAGTATGATTTTCTGTGATTTTTATGCTTTTGTAAACAAACTTTTAATTTTCAAATTTTTTCTACCGTCACACGTCTCCAACTTTAATAATTTTTTTACATATATCTAGTTATGTATTTGTGGGGATATATTTGTACTGATATAGAAATTTCCTCTTCCACCGAAAATTTACAACAAGTTTTCTTATGTGAAGGTATATTTATTATGTATATATTAGTGATAATATTGACATAGAAAATTTTAAATATATCAAAATTTAGCATATAATAGTAGTAAAAATGTTTTTTTTTACAAAATATTGTCCACTGTTCTGAGTCTTCCCCTCTCATAATTTCTGGATCCGCTCCTGTGGGGATCCATATTCTTAAACGTATACCATCTGCAATATGTAGGTCCAAATATATGATTTATTTTTCTAATCCTGTTTCCTTGTAATTATATACTACCTTTGTTTTTTAGTAATTAGAAAGAGATTTTTTATAAATGTAAAAGTAATATAATGTAGGAATATGAGAAAATAGAGAAAAATAATTGAGGACTTGATTGTTCATTTCTTTTATTCCTTAATTTTCTAATTCTACGTTAAAACAGTTAAAAGAAAAGCAGGTAGTATATGTAATTTTTTTTGTGTGTATATATTATTCTTGCATATTTTACGCGATTGTCTATAAAGACGGACTTACATTTTTGTTAGTATCTAGTGGTATTTTGGTAAATATAATATAATATAATTAAAAAGATATATTTATATTATTGAATTTGAACAATTATTTAGCAATGAATTGATGTAGTTTTAAGTATTGGTTGTACGTATAAGTACCATTCAAAAAATAAGAAAGAAATGTATATGCATTTATAACGTTTTTGTGTTTAATTATTCATTTTTATTAATGATGTATGACTAAGAATAATTAGACTATGAAAAAAAAAAAATCCGGAGAAAATTATTTTTTTATTATCCCGCGTAAGAAATAGTTTTAAGGATTTTGAAGAAAAATTTGATGGGTTTATGGAGTCTGAGCGACTGAGAAAATTTTTTGGGCCTTAAAAGCAGTACTCCAAATGAATGGGGTTTTAAGGCTACGCTTCAATTGGGTTATAAATTACCTTCTGATTTATTGTATTTGTTATCACCGAAATTATTAATTATATCATAGTTTGGTAGTGCTTTCTAGACGTAGTAATTCTTGATGAACTGGGTTAATAAATTTGTGCATTGATATTAAATTATGTATAATTTGACTATAATTCCGAAAAAATTTAATTATATTGTATCATCTGGAAATAAATATATTTTAGCGTGTGAGTATTTATAGGTAGAATAAATGGTGTTAATAAGGGTTTTACAGCAAAGCGCATTACTGGTGTTGGAGAATGGGCAATCAAGTGTGAGTTGGGAATTAATTATTTGATTTATATAATATTAATATTATTACTGCATGATCTCACTACTCTCCAGATCAAAATATGATAATATAGAAAAATCTTGTTATACACTTATGATCTTGCAATTCCTATTTTCTTTACAAACCACATCCACAGCCAATAAATTATTCTTAGATTACGACATTGATGTCAGCATAAGTCAAACAATGAGAATTTAAAAATGAAAAAGGAGAATTTTCTGGAACATTAATTCTACTAAGATTGCATACTAAATTAGTTTAGTCACTTCGCAAAATAAAAAATTAATAAAGGAAACGTCAGCATAGTAAAAGTTGGAGAACTAAAAAATTTAATCAACTTATTTATTTTAATTATCATCTAAGTCAATTATTCTCGGATAAACCAAACCTGTATGAACGCACTTTTTACTTCCTATAATATTTGACTTCTATCAATACTGGCCGGTGCATATCCAAGTGAGTGTGTTTACTTAAGATCGGAGAAAACTGAAAGAATTAATAAATGTGATTTATTAATATTCGATTCTCTCAAATCTATTGAGGAAGACTTTAAGCAAAACACATTTAGGACCTCATGTTTAGTATTATAATTTTGGGGTGTTCTATAATACACTTGGTGCATTAATACACCTAGAAAATTAAACCACTGAATTTAATTTCACTAGATGTTCACCCGTGTGATACACGGGATGGGTACGTTTTCAATAATAATAATAATAATAATGAAATTATCAGCTTATATATTATTTGAGAATATAAAAACGTCAGTTGATATTTTTTTGTCTAGTAATCTTTCTTTCTCCTTACATGTGCGTTATTTTACATGTAATATTTTGCATTATTACAAATTGAAACTACCAGTTAGATTTTCATAATTTTTTTACTATTCAAATTTTTATAGTTTTACTTTAATACATTTCATTATCACAAATAGAAACTACCAATTATATTTTCATAAATTTTGTTAACTCAATTATTTGAATGCATGACCTGATTATGCTGATTATTTTAAGTAAAATTATAAATACACACTTGAAATTCGATTAATTTCCCTCCCTGTTATTTCAATATCCATTACACATGTTGTAATTACATATGCATATAATGATAAAACAATGTCAAATATTTTGAATAATTATCGTTTGAAAGTCACATGTATTAAAAAATATAATATTAGTATAAGAAGCTACAAACATATTAGTTACTTAAATATATGAGTGGTACACTATATTATCATGTCTATGTTCAAATAAAAATAATCGACTTATTGTTTTTTTAGTTAACATAATTTTTCTTTTCACAAAATAGAAGAAAATAATAAGCAAACTAATTCAATCAACAAATCACTTTAGCAAATATACCTAAATTTTTTCTCTATTGTAAAGTGTAAACTGACAAATTTTGTATTTTTTGTGAATTATTTTTAACCAAATACTTTAAACCATCCAAAATTTATTAAGATAAAAAAGGTAAAATTAAAGTAAGTAATTTTAATCTTCAAAAAATTTCATCGGTTAAAAAGATTCATTTTGGAATTCTATCACATTTTAATTTTATATAAAAATATTTAGAAATCAAAATATATCATTTTTTTAGAAAATCAAAATATATCATTACTATTCTAAAATGGTATTTTACACCTAAAATTAATATTTTAATTATAATATATGCATTATGGATGTCAAATCGAAGATCGTCAAAAGAGAAATAATTTTATTTATTGCTTATAAAAAATCAAGTTGAGACGAAAAAGTTAAAAGACTTTTAAATTTCGAAGGTAAAAGATATAAAAAAAAAAAAGAAAAAAGAAAAAAATAATTGGAGGAGAACCCACAAAAAAAAAAGGTGGATGCCCCCCTTCTTTAGGAGTTCTCTACGTATTTAAGAATATTTTTTAAAATTTAATATAAAATAAAAATTCGGAGAAAAATTATGAAAACGACATGAGTCTTTTCTTATTTTTATGCAACCTTCTTTTAGTAGAATAAGTTGATTTAATCACAGCTGTTACATTAAAAATTAAAGTAACCTGATAATCAGGTCGCCAATTTTAAGTGGATTAACTTACAAATTAATTTAGAGGTGAAACCTAATTTTACTCATAAAATTATAGATAAGAGAGAACGTCTATGTTCTCTTCTCTATATGTCCGTTCTTTACTATTTTAGTTTTTTTAACTAAATAATGTTGAACATGTAAATGCTTGCATAGTACTTCTTCGTCCCGGCTTATCTTGTACAGAAGGGACGATACGAAGATTAAGAAAAAAAAAAATTGGTTGTTTGTTCCTTCTTAAAGGTGGATTGAGGGTGTAGATTTTGATTGTGGAGATTATATTATAACTTTCCTTTTTTAGGCTGTACAAGATAAGGTGGGACGACCGTTTAAGGAAAGTATGCAAGATAAGGTGCAAGACTAAAGGAAATGAAAGAGAGCTAAAAACAGAGACAATTTGATATAGCAACTTTTTTCAACAAAAAAATTAGTGATCAATTTAATTAAGGCGGCGACTATTCGCAACCTACAAAAATTTTCAATGTAGTCCAAATTTATGCAACAGTCAATATAAAAATCTTAATAGAACCCATAGAGTACCAAGTATATCCTTTTATTTATTAAAATAATTTAAAATTGTAAGGTTTTACACCCTATATCACAACCAAACAATCAATGATTTCAGAAACACACAACTACAAAACATGCAACAATGTTTATCAAACTATAAAATAAGAAAGCTAGAAAGATTAACACCCGATTTACGTGGTTCATATCACAGTGTGTGATCCTACATCCACGGGAGAAAAAACCACCAATTCACTAGTATTCAGAGTACAAGAATTACAAGAAAAAAAATCTCAACACAACAATAGCTCTCCTCATCTATTGTCACTCCTTGTTTGTTTCTCTCACTTGTATCTCTCAAGTTACAAGAAGAACACATCTCTATAAACTCTCTATCTAGTATTGTAACTTCCCTCTCTCTTCAACATGTGAGTTATACAGCTTTTAATCACAACAAACTTGTAACAGAATTGAAAACCAACTCCATGCATGCGTTCGGCCCATTCCAACCGAAAACTTAACTGTTGTTCGACCCAAAACTGAAATTTATGGCCGAACCGAGTTTCTAATTTCATTTCCAATTCAGATCATTACCAAATTTACTTTTATGCCCTCACAACACTCCAAGAATTCCACCAGAGTCCCTTAACTAACTCTTTACTGAATTTTGAATATATGAATGTGTTTGATTATATTTGAGCTACATTTTACAAATCTCCACCTTAGCTCAAATACCAAACACTCCACCTGCCTTTACTTACTTTGAGTAGATCCCTCTGTCTTCACCTTGATCAAATCCAGACACAACTCAAACTTTCCTCCAGGCAGAGCTTTTGTGAAACAATCAGCAGGATTAAATTCAGTAGCAATCTTTGCTACCTTAATGACACCTGTGGAAACTATATCTCTTACATAGTGAAGCTTAACATCTATGTGCCTAGTCTTCTCGTGATATCCTTGATGTTTAGCTAAATGTATGGCGCTCTGGTTGTCACAGTTGACAGTAACTGATGGGTGTCAAACCGCCAAATTAAATAACCTACTTTCAAAATAACGAGTATAGTGGTAAGTAGGGTCGAATCCACGGGGAACGGGGATTAATTTCTTTTAAGTGATAACAAGAAATAACAGGGGGTTTTTGATTTGTTTATCTAAGCTAAACTAAGAATCTAATAATTAACTAAAACATGCAAATAGAATAATTAAAATATAAAAAGACGAACAAAAACTAGTAACTCTGATCCAAGGGTATTGATATTCAATTACATTATTGATCATAGGCTCCCAAATATATTTTCTTGCAAATTAAATAGTTTAACCAAAGATTTATTAGGATAGCCATAATAAATCTTGCGTTTTCCTAAATTAATTGACCAATCCCAGCAACCGATCAATACTTATTATTAACGAGTTGGGCACGATAGCATTCCATACCACGTTAATGATAGCATGGCGATTTATGAAAACAGCTAAACCTAATTACTAATAGTTGAGATAGCTGCAACTATCAATAATTAGCTTGTAGATTCAATTAGGTTAAATTAATTAGGATAGCACGATTAATTCAACCTATTGCTACTAGGGTTCAATCCTTCATGACAATTACAGATCATGAATTCATGAATGACAGTAAGAAATTGAATAACTAATTGAGTTGTCAATTCAATCAAATAAATAATTCCTATATAAATAAGCTTGAATCTACAAATATTTGAATTAAACAAGAACGATTAAAACGCATAGCCTCACAATAACATAATTGAAATCAACCCTTGAACCAGAAAATAACCTTAATTAATGAAGATGAGATCCAAGGTCTTCAACAAAGCGTGAGAACAAAGATGAAAACTAGAAGAAAAGGAGAGAAAGGTAGCGTTGATAATTGGGGAGAGGAGAGAGAGAGCGCGTATGGAAATTCTTCTCCTGGACTGGCACGCCTCTCTCCTTTTTATTCACGCTAGGAATTCCTTAATTTCTATTCCTACTCCTAATCAAATCTTAATCAAATTCAATCTTATCTCTAAAGGGAAATATCTAAATACTATCTAGATAATTACATAAAAGAAATAATAAGCCTAATTAAATAAAGCTTTTGATGGGCTTCTCCATAAAATTGAAGACTTTAACAAATCCAAGCCCATCTTCTCTCTATCTAGGCCCGCTTCTTCACTTTTCAGCCCAAAACATTAATTTAAGCCCAATTTTGCTCCAAGTCCAATTATTATTCTCCTACATCAAAAGATAATTAATTAAGATCAATAAAGAATAATAATCATCCAGAATTAAGGGAATATGGATATAAAATATGGAATAATATATGCACATCAAATACCCCCACACCTAAACCATGCTTGTCCTCAAGCATGCATTAGAACAGATCAGCACAAGGTGAAAAATTGTAAACCGCTCAATATCATCGTCATTCTCCCACTCAGTTATTTTCCATGACAACTCAAGCTACTATGCAATGAAGAAATCAAGCAGACGACTTTTCTCAAGAGTAAGTGATTATGATTCAAGTTTGTTCAATGAAATCCATATGTCCAATCAATACTTAACAGCTTCAATAAGCTCCAGTGTAACAATAAACAACACCTCACCAAAGATATTACTCATTCCACTCTTTAAGTGTATATGCTAAGGGTATGTATATGTAATCACTCCATATCAAAACATACATGTCATTACCATATGCTTGCTAATATATCAAATCTCCACCATTGAAGTATGAAATATGCATCAATCAAAGGGTCTTTTTCATTGGTTGTAAGGGGGCCTTGGTTAAAGGTAGGATAAAACGGAACATTGAAGGCTAGCAAGTCAGGAAGTTATGAAAATTCATATCACGTTGTCTCTAATGACAAACACACCTTCATTTTCAACAAGATCAAAAGACCATTTTCTACCAACCACACTTGGTAATCTAACTATATCATAAGAATCATCAAAACAAAATCAAGTAATAGCCTAAACTCTCAAGTAGCAATAATATGTCAAACTTTTTATTTTTGACATGAAGAGAATAATACAAAGATATTGACAACCTCACAATTTCTCTACCCTTTCTTCATTGTGGCAATCTCTATTTTTCACTTCTTTTTTTCTTTTCTTTTTTCTCTTTTTTTTTTCATCTTTCTCTTCTTCTTTTTTCATTCTTGCTTTTTTTTTTTTTTCTTTTCTTTCTTTTTTTTTTCTTTTTTTTTTCCAATGCCACAATGTCCTTTGTACTTCTTTCTCACTCCTTTTGTGTTCACAACAAAAATTCACCTTTTGACATGCAATTCCACACTTCTTGACAAGAAGGTTCAAAATTTTCAGGTAGACTGTCATAAACAAGAAAAGGAAATAGGCTATGTATAAACACGGTAAAATCAAAGAATAGGCTATAAGTTCAACGTGTTCAACTAGGGGAAAATGTTCGGGTAGGATATTTAGAAAGAAAGGCCATCAAAGGGTTATTCCTAAGTGCCGTTATCATTTTAATGCACAATTCATGAATGTGGTCTCGAAATGCATAACAAAACAAGTTCTAGAATGTACATGATATGTCTGATTCACACACAACAAAGAAATTATAGCACAATCGTATGTATTGCTCTTAGGCTCAAAAGCTCACGGAAAAGGCTAATTTGTGTTGAATCTTGCACACTTTCACTCTATCCACTATCAAGATCAAAGAGACACATTATTTTTTTATACCAAGAAAAATAATCAATCACACTTAACTCTTTTATTATGCCAGTCATACTCAACCCAACAAAGACATAGCAACTAAGTCCACAGAAATTAGCATATATGCACAAGAATACTCCCAATCGACAAGAATTTCAGTTTTTTTTTTTTTTTTTTTTAGAAACAAGCTCCTCTACAGGTTCCTAGTATGAACTCCCCCCACACCTAAATTCTACATTATCCCCAATGTAGACAACGCAATTCAAAGCAAGCACTCAAAAAAGGTTAGGTAAAGTGCTACCATGAATTGTGCAAAAACGAAACAGCGTGAGATAGAGCGGAATATAACATCATCGGGGACCAAAATAGTCGCATATATAGGGAAGACAGATAAAAGAATATGAGCACAGATAAAGCAAGAGGACTTCCCTGAAAACGACAGAGGTAATCAACGACAGCTGGGGGACTTAGATGCCGATTCACGCAAGGTGGTTCGCGCGTCATATAGAAGACACAGTGGGTCTGCAAAATTACTGCGAAGAAGAAGATCAGAATTAGGCTTTTTTCGATTTTTAGATTTTTTTTTTAATAATAAAAACCTGAAAATAAAGATTGTAAGACATTTTTAGGCAGAAGACTATTTCAAATTGGGCGTGATCACGCCCAATTCAATTCTGACTCAAAATTAGACTAGTCCGTTTTTGGCATGATCACGCCAAAACCCGACTAGTCTTCTGCCTCCTACGAAAATTAGGCTATTTAAAGGGAATTTAACTTTTTTATTTGGCGTGATCACACGAAACAAAAAGTTTTTCCTGAACCTATTACTCTACTAGACATGAACGAACAACTAATAAACCTAAAAAAAAATTGAAAATAACATTAAAGACGAAACAAAGCAAAATAAAATTTGGGTTGCCTCCCAACAGCGCAATTTTTTTTTTTTTTTGCATCGTTATGCTCGACGTTCTTCCTCCATCATTATGGTTAGCCAATTCCACGAGCATCCGTTAGTATCTCATTCAGGTCAAAACAGGCATATGCTTCACAGTTGTCAATAATTTCCACGTAATATGTGTCAATGAGAACACCATCCTCTATCTTTCGAATATAAAAGCTAGTTGGAACCTTCGATTTTTCACTTTGTTCTTCACTTTTCATGTTCCTCAATATCGTGTGTAATTCCTTCGAAATCTCCGGATACCCATGGATTTCCTTGGTCTTCTAAAGGCGGGATCATGACTTCCACCTCTTGAAAGATTCCAAAAAATTCTTCTTTGCTCTCATTCTCCTTGGATTTTTCTAGTCTGCTAGGAAATGGAGGAACAACCAACATTAGTAATACAAGGAACAGAGAGTGAAGATTTTATCTTTTGTGGATCAGGTGAGTTTTCTTTCACTTCATTCTCCTTTTCACTTTGATGTTCAGTGGTTTCCTCAAGGAAAGTAAGTCTAGACTGTATCTCTTTTTCACTTTGGAGCACAAGTGAACTGACATTCTCCCTCGAACTAACTTCAATTTGTGATGCTAGCCTCTCTGAGCTCTTAGCCTCCAATTCACCAATAGAAGTAGTCAACTGACTAATATGATTTTTGAGGTCCTGGATGCTGGCTATTATTTCCCGTTGAAACTCTTGTGTATTTTCTTGAAACTGTTGAGTATTCACTTGCAGCTGTTGTGTACTCGTTGCTAGAGCTTTCACTATTTCCTCCAATGATAGACCAGAATCGGAGTGTTGATTGGGAGCTGGCTGTCTCTCGTAATTATACTGAGAAAATCCTTGTTGTGCTCCTGGATTTTGATGATTGGAATTCATCCATCTCGGATTGTATCGAGCATTGTAGGGACAAGTTTCTGTAGGATGTCCAGGAATTGAGCATATTCCACAATTTTGGACCTGTCGTACCTGAAATAAAACCAACTTTTCCGCAAGAGAGATTACTTTATTTATCCTTCTATCTAAAGAACTCTCACGTGGAATGTCATCATGCCTAGTTCCAAAATAATGTGCATACGCATCAATTGAACAAGGCAGAAACAATTAATGAAGAAAATAGGGGGACAAGGAATAATTAACTAAAATAAATACTAAAATAAACTCAAAAGAAATAAATCACTTTGCACCGTTCCCCGGCAACGGCGCCAAAATTTGATGGGTGTGAAACCGCCAAATTAAATAACCTACTTTCAAAATAACGAGTATAGTGGTAAGTAGGGTCGAATCCACGGGGAACGGGGATTAATTTCTTTTAAGTGATAACAAGAAATAACAGGGGGTTTTTGATTTGTTTATCTAAGCTAAACTAAGAATCTAATAATTAACTAAAACATGCAAATAGAATAATTAAAATATAAAGACGAACAAAAACCAGTAATCTGGTCCAAGGGTATTGATATTCAATTACATTATTGATCATAGGCTCCCAAATATATTTTCTTGCAAATTAAATAGTTTAACCAAAGATTTATTAGGATGGCCATAATAAATCTTGCGTTTTCCTAAATTAATTTACCAATCCCAGCAACCGATCAATACTTATCATTAACGAGTTGGGCACGATAGCATTCCATACCACGTTAATGATAGCATGGCGATTTATGAAAACAACTAAACCTAATTACTAATAGTTGAGATAGCTGCAACTATCAATAATTAGCTTGTAGATTCAATTAGGTTAAATTAATTATGATAGCACGATTAATTCAACCTATTGCTACTAGGGTTCAATCCTTCATGACAATTACGGATCATGAATTCATGAATGACAGTAAGAAATTGAATAACTAATTGAGTTGTCAATTCAATCAAATAAATAATTCCTATATAAATAAGCTTGAATCTACAAATATTTGAATTAAACAAGAACGATTAAAACGCATAGCCTCACAATAACATAATTGAAATCAACCCTTGAACCAGAAAATAACCTTAATTAATGAAGATGAGATCCAAGGTCTTCAACAAAGCGTGAGAACAAAGATGAAAACTAGAAGAAAAGGAGAGAAAGGTAGCGTTGATAATTGGGGAGAGGAGAGAGAGAGCGCGTATTGAAATTCTTCTCCTGGACTGGCAGGCCTCTCTCCTTTTTATTCACGCTAGGAATTCCTTAATTTCTATTCCTACTCCTAATCAAATCTTAATCAAATTCAATCTTATCTCTAAAGGGAAATATCTAAATACTATCTAGATAATTACATAAAAGAAATAATAAGCCTAATTAAATAAAGCTTTTGATGGGCTTCTCCATAAAATTGAAGACTTTAACAAATCCAAGCCCATCTTCTCTCTATCTCGGCCCGCTTCTTCACTTTTCAGCCCAAAACATTAATTTACGCCCAATTTTGCTTCAAGTTCAATTATTATTTTCCTACATCAAAAGATAATTAATTAAGATTAATAAAGAATAATAATCATCCAGAATTAAGGGAATATGGATATAAAATATGGAATAATATATGCACATCAGTAACTCTTCTCTGTAGCACTCCAAATTCATTTAGAATACCCTTTAACCAAATTGCTTCCTTAATTGCATTAGTGAGAGCAACATATTCTTATTCTGTTGTTGAAAGAGCTACAATAGATTGATGACATGCTCTTCAACTTATTGTTGTGCCAAAAAGTGTGAACACATATCCTGATAATGACTTCCTTGTATCCAGATTAGCAGCATAATCTGCATCTGTGAAACCAACCAGTGGACTGTCTTGTTTTTCTTGCATTTCAAACCTCAAACCTCTGTCTGTGGTTCCTCTAATGTACCTCAACACCCACTTAACAGCTTCCCAATGAGTATATCCAGGATCACTCATGTATCTACTGATAACACTCATGCAATAGGCCAAATCTGGCCTGCAGCATACCATTGCATACATTATACTACCCACTGCACTTGCATAGGGTATCTTCTGCATCTTAATCCTCTCTTGAGCCGTTTTAGGACACTGCATTAAAGACAATTTCAACTGTTGTCCCAAAGGAGTTTAGATAGGCTTGCTACAATGCATATTAAACATGTAAAGCACTTTCTCAAGATAGTGTTTCTGTGACAGAAAAATTTGGTGTTTCTGTCTGTTTCTCAAAATATCAATCCCAAGGATTCTTTGTGCCTCACCAAGGTCCTTCATTTCAAATTCTGATTTCAATAACTCTTTGATTCTGTTTATACCATCCAGATTCTCACAAGCCAACAACATATCATCTACATACAGCAGCAAATACATGTGAGAATATTCAGAGTCTTGTTTGAGATACACACAGCTGTCATACTTGCTTCTTTTGAACCCAATCCTTAGCATGAAGTCATCAAACCTTAAATACCACTGTCTTGGACTTTGTTTGAGTCCATACAGGGATCTTTTAAGCAAACATGCCTTGTTCTCAGCCTCTGTCACATGAATACCTTCTGGAACCTTCATGTATATCTGTTCCTTCAGTTCTCCATGTAAAAAAGTTGTAGTGACATCCATCTGATGAAGTTCAAGGTTAACTGGGCTACAATTGCTAGCAAGATCCTGATAGAACAGTGTTTTACTAACAGTTGCCTTGTTCCCTGTCTCAAACTTCTTCATAAAAAATCCACTTACATCCTATAAGTTTCTGATTCTTTGGTCTTTTCACTATTGTCCAAGTATGGTTCTTCTCTAAAGATAGTAACTCTTCTTGCATAGCTAATAACCATTATTCTTTGTTAACACATGTGATGGCTTCTATGTAGGTTGTTGGTTCAGTGTTTTCCATTTCCTCAGCAGTGTAAAGTGCATATGAGACCATATCAGCATGTCCAAACCTCAATGGTGGATGAATCTTTCTTCTTTCCCTGTCCCTGACCAACTGATAGCCACTATAATCTTGCTGATAATCCTGCTCCTCTTGATCTTCATGAACTGATTCAGTGTTTTCAGATTCAGGATTTAGAACAATTCTTTCAGGCTCCACCTCAAGCTGAATTGGATTATTCACCTGATTTGAACTTAAACTTTCCTTTTTCAGTGGCATTACATTCTCATTGAATGTAACATCTCTACTTATTATACATTTCTGATTTCCAGGTTCAATGCACCACAGTTTAAAACCCTTTACACCCTTTGGATAGCCAATGAATACACACATTTTTGCCCTTGGTTCAAGCTTGTCCTGTTTGACATGAGCTAGTGCCAAACATCCAAACACCTTGAGATTCATGTAAGTTGCTGGTGTTCCACTCCAAACTTCCTCAGGAGTCTTCAAATCAAGAGCAGTAGAAGGACATCTATTCACTATGTAGCTTGCAGTGTTGACCATTTCTCCCCAGAAACTTCTACCAATCCCCGAGCTTGACATCATACACCTTACTCTCTCTAGGAGAGTCCTATTCATTCTCTCAGCAAGTCCATTTTGCTGAGGGGTTCCAGCTACTGTCTTATGCCTTTGAATTCCCTTCTCCATGCAAAACTTTTGAACTCATCAGAGACAAATTCCAAGCCATTGTTTGTTCTAAGACATTTTACCTTCTTTCCAGTTTGATTTTCAACCTCACTTGTCCATTCTTTGAATCTGATGAATGCTTCAGACTTTGCTTTCAATATATATACCCATACTTTCCTAGAATAGTCATTAATTATGGAGAGGAAGTATTTTCCACCACTCAGTGACTGAACTTTTGCAGGTCCCCATAGATCTGAATGAATGTACTCTAAAATGGCTTTTGTTGTATGTTTGGCCTTTGGGAACTTCATCCTTTGAGCTTTACCAAAAACACAATCCTCACAGAGATCAAATGTAACGCCCCGTTTTTCCAAAACATAAATAAGTTCGAGACGTTATGAATTTTATAAAAGAAATGACAAAATTTCAAAGACAGCGGAAATTCCAAACCTAATAAAAATAAGAAACAAGTCAACGTGCGTTTGGGCAGTAACATATCCGTAACACAATATAATTTACATAATTATAGTACTTATTGGTTAGAAAGTTTTTAACTGTAACAAAATGACATTTCGCTCACAGGCGAATCAAAAAGTAAAAGACAGATCACTATTCGTACACAGACGAATAGTTCACATAAATCCCTTATTTGATTTACAAGAGAGACTCAGGATTTGTAATTACAAGTCAAAAACGTCAAGCTAGTAGTCCGCACACCTAGAGTCATACTTTCACACTTACTCCCTGACCTGAAATGTTTATATTTGGGGTGAGTGTTTGAAATACACCTAGTGAGGGACTTTGAGATTTCATAAGTTCAAAGGCATGAATGTGAGTTCACATGACAGGATATATTACATAAAATCTAAACAGTAGTATCAAATGTAAATGATACCCCCCGGAGTAAACTCAACGTGGGCATCATATATTCGGGCGAACCCAACAATAGGGCGAAGCACATTCGACTTAGGACAAGACAAACTTAGCATAGGAAGGTGTTATACCCATACGATAAGTTTGTCCAGACCCATGACAGAATATACCCGTCAATATAGGGCGATGTATGTCCGCAGATCATACCCGTCATGATAGGGCGGTGTGTACACCTGGCCTAAGACAGGGTAAATCTAACACAATTGGACTGTTCCAACTTGTAGACCTATTCCTGGCCGAGGACGGGGTACAGAAACTGTCAATATAGAACAGGCCTTGCCTGTGAAGTTTTAGCATATTATGCAAATATCACTATACATGTAAATCACATAATACATTTCAACTTAGGCAATCATAATATTCGAATATTTAAACTCAGAAGTGAGAGTAGAAGTTACCCCCACCTTAGAATGCTAAATGCTCGTGAAGTGCAGTATTCCCAGTTTCCGCCTCTTCGGAACCTACAATAGTGAAAATTCTTAAAAAGTTTAGTCGTATTTGGGAATTGTTTCTAAAATTTAGGAGATAATTAAAATTAATTAAAATTTTCTAATTAATTTCTAAAAATTCATTGGACATCTAATTAGCCCCTAAATTTTATTTTATATTAATATGAACTTAACATTATTTCATTTCTTAGAAGAATAGGTAAGCTTATTATGTAAATTGTCTAATTAAACTTAGTAACAAAATTAGTTCCTGTGTTTAACTGTATCTAATAATGACAAAAATAATCCCAACTTTTACCACTTAATTAGGCTTATTACTTAATCCTTACTATTATGATTTATACTCCCAGACTCCATTTCTAACTAATAGGTAACTTATTAATCAATTCAATAAGCCCACACTAATTAAATAAGCTTACACTAATTTTCATCTTCTTCCCCACTACCCACATAACAGGACACACCCACACACCACCTAAAACACACACACACCACAAGTGACACACACACACCACATGCAAAGTACGCACACACACTACATATGACACACACACACCATGCAAAACATGCACACACACTATGCATGCAATGCATGCATATACACTAAAAGCACACACATACAAACACACGCAACATTTCACACACGCACACGACTATACATTGCCGGCGACGACGGTGGCGTTAGGCCCCTCGTCGCCGGTGACTCAGCGCTCGGTACAGGTGCAGGGATGTCGAAGGTGGTCGAGAAGAAGGAAAATCAGCTATTTAAGCCTATCGTCTAATTTGTTATTTTCTCCGTCCCTATTTCTATCAAATTAAGGGCCTAAACTGTCGATTTTCATAAAACTGATCGAATATTCACGTTCTACGGATTGTGAGCTTCGATTTGGTATATGGGTTGACAGGAATCAACAGCTTTTGAAATTAGTTTCGGTCCGACGGGTCGATTTGAAACGTTGGTCCAACGTCTATTTCGGCATCAATTTAAAGTCGGAAGATGTTGTCTTTTGTTCTAACTAATTGAATATCGAAGCTCTACGCGGAACGAGCTTCATCTGGATAAATAGATTATAGTGATCGGACAATCCGATCATCGAAACGGCGAGCCCGAAAGTAGGCCGACTGCTGATGTTATTAAAGAAGAAAAGAAGTAAGGGTTGATATTCTTAACTATGTTTCTCGCAGAAGACCAGTAACTAAATCAATTCTATCCTCCATGTATTTATATAGGATTCTCCTCAGTGCTGATTCGCTTGCAAACTTGTTAATTAGCAGACACGTGCCCAATCAATTGATATTTAAGCTGACTCTGCAAAGCTATTCCTGATGACTAATAGAAGCTATATCAATATTATACATTATCTGATACCTATAAATGTAAAGATATATATATGTATTGATTTTTATCCACAAGGCACAATATTAGTAGTTGTGTCAAAATACGGTATTGAAATAATTGTAAATTTGGACTAGTTTATATAAATAACTGTGGGCTATAAAATTAATAGATAGCTGGATTATATCCATACTTTTAAATAAGTTCGACTAACTTGAGATTTTTAGCCCACTAAATAGTCCCACAATTGATAAAGTAAATATAAAATTTTGGTTGAAAATAATAAGTAAATTTACTATGGGTCTATATAACTTAATTTCGAATCCTATAATTATCGTGCAAAAAATACTAATATTAGTAAAATAATTCAGAAAACAAATTAGTCTAGAAATATAGTAGCTTTTTTTTTTTTTTTTTTTTTTTTTTTCCCGGGTGTTACATCAAACTTATTGAGTTTATCATCTCCTAAGAGAACTTGTTTACTCAGTTCCTGTAATCCTTTGAAACTGATATGGCCAAGTCTCTTGTGCCAGAGAATTGTTCTATCACCACTTGTAGTATGTGAAACTTCACCAAAAAAAGTAGAGCCCAAAAGAAAATAAAACTCATTCCCCTTTACAGCTTTCATTACAACATTGTTACCTCTAGACATTATTAAACTACCACCCTCTGATTGGAATTTATACCCCATAGTGTCTAGCATGCCTAGAGAGATTAATTTCCTTTTGAGTTGAGGAACATACCTGACATTCTCTAGAATTCTGACCACACCATCATACATCTTTAGTTTAATTGAACCTGATCCTTTAATCTTGCACTCTAGATCATTTCTAAGTAACACTGATCCACAGTTCTGTTGCTTGAAATGATAGAACCACTCCTTGTTTGGACAGTTATGGAATGAACATCCTGAGTCCAATACCCATTCTATGTCAATTTGCACAGAAGACACGGTAAGAACTTCTCTAGATTCATACCCTGCAGTATCCTTTGCAATATCAGCAGAATGCTTTGCCTTTGTATTTTTGTTTGCTTGAGCTTGTGACCTGGCTTGATTCTTAGGCTTCTTGGGACAGTCTTTGGCTCAATGACCTGGGTTGGCACTTGAAACACTTCCTGGTTTCTGGTTCGATAGAAGAGGAGGTCTCATTCTTCTTCCACTGAGTTTTATTTTGATTTTGAAACTTCTTCTTGAAGTTCTTCTTGATCATCAAACCCTCACCATGTGTTTCTTGCTGTCCAGTTTCATTTATTTTCTGCAATTCCTTTGATTTCAAGGCAGATGTAATTTCAGCCAATGTAATCTGCTTTTCCCTTCCAAACAAGATTGCATCCTTGAAGTTTTCATATGACTTTGGAAGAGCACTCAATAGTATAAGTGCTTTATCTTCATCACCCATTTCTACTTCTATATTTTCCAAATCATCCAGAATTTTGTGGAATAAGTCAATATGATCTGTTAATGGCTTTTCATCAAGCATCTTGAAGGCATAAAGCCATTGTTTCATATGAGTTGATGGCATACCTGCTTCTCCATCCAAGGCCATGGACAGACCTTGCTGCACAAGTAATGCCTTCATTTTCACCCTCCATAAACCAAAATCAGACTTCCCTATGAACCTTTCTACATCAAACCGTGTTGATCCCATCATTTGGTTGCTGTTTCCCACAGACGGCGCCAATTGTAAGGTTTTACACCCAATATCACAACCAAATAATCAATGGTTTCAGAAACACACAACCACAAAACATGCAACAATGTTTATCAAATTGTAAAATAAGAAAGCTAGAAAGATTAACCCGATTTACGTGGTTCAGATCACAGTGTGTGATCCAACATCCACGGGAGAAAAAACCACCAATTCACTAGTATTCAGAGTACAAGAATTACAAAAAAAGAAATCTCAACACAAAAATAGCTCTCCTCATCTATTGTCACTCCTTGTTTGTTTCTCTCACTTGTATCTCTCAAGTTACAAGAAGAACACACCTCTATAAACTCTCTATCTAGTATTGTAACTTCCCCCTCTCTTCAACATGTGAGTTATACAGCTTTTAATCACAACAAACTTGTAACAGAATTGAAAACCAACTCCATGCATGCGTTCGGCCCATTCCAACCGAAAACTTAACTGCTGTTCGGCCCAAAACTGAGATTTATGGCCGAACCGAGTTTCTGATTTCATTTCCAATTCAGATCATTACCAAATTTACTTTTATGCCCTCACAACATACCAAGAATTCCACCAGAGTCCCTTAACTAACTCTTAACTGAATTTTGAATATGTGTTTGATTATATTTGAGCTACATTTTACAAAAATATTATAAATAAGATAATAAAACATAATATATATATATATATATATATATATATATATATATATATATAAAAATTGAAAAGTAGGGATGGATATCCCTCGAATGAAGGATGAAATATGTGAGTGCGGAGGTGATCAATATTTGTGTTTATGAAACTGACATGATAAAAGAAGAGGAAGAAGGAGGAGGAGGCTATAAATGGAATTTGTCCAACATATTTGGCAGCTCTAAACTCAATTATCTCTTTGGGCCCATACAAAATTTAGGGTCAGCTTGGTTGCTAATCACCAATGGCAATGGTAATGGGTATGAATGAGGGGTCAATCATACTATGAAGTGAAATTAGGGAAATTGTTAATAAAAAGGGATAATGATTAATTTATTTATTATGTACCAAACATTATAAATGAGAATGAGTCCTCATTCATTCTCATTCCTTACCCCTAAACCCCCAACCAAGCGGGCCAAGGAGATAAATATACCAGATTCTTAATTACGCTGGGAAACTAATTCCTTAAGAATTTGCCATCTTAGAGCACGAATTCAGATACTTTACTTTAGAAAGAATAATGATAAATACATTAATCATCTATTTTAGTAGCAAGTACAGCGCTTCTTATTGTTGCTATACTTTATCCAGTGGAAAATTGTTTATGTTTTCATAACTCTGGGTACTGCAATTAAAATGAAACAAACGCATGTCCAATAAGACCAAAAGTACAATTTTCTCGCATGTTGAAAATGACACAGAAGAGAGAAAGTTATATATTTTATGTTTCTTAGTTTTTCGAATTTATAATTGATTACATTAATTTTTTATTAAGGGTATTGTAGTCTTTTGCTAATAGCATTTTAATTTATTAAATTCATGAGTTACACTGAAAAATTTGGTAGACTGCAAATAGTCGCCGCCTTAAATTAATATTTTAATAATTCAAAATTAATTTTATTATTAAAATTATATAATATTCAGTAGGGTTTACTCAAATATAACAAAACAATATTAACTAAAAAATGGAAGAGAGCAAAAAAGGGGAGAATGTTTGATGCAGACGATTTTCTCAACATACGTAACATACATCTAGGGATACAAATTAACTGATATAGTAATAATTTAAAATTAATTTTATTTACTAAGATCCTACACAATTAGGAAAATTGAAAAAATGTCACTTGTTTAAGTGATTTCTCTTTAAGTATATATTAAAAAATAAAATAAATTATAAATAAAATCGTTTGATATGACTATACAAATAGCGTGAATTGAAAACGCAGTCAAAGTTTGAAACTTTTTTTGGTAACTAATTCTTAAAAGAAAGAATTATGATAAACAATGTGGGGGAGGAGGCTATAGGAAATTCTAATGTTCTTTTCTCAAATAGTTACCGACATAATTGGGAATATGGGTGAGTAAAATCGAATCGAAACTGAAAAATCGATTCGAATCGAGTGATTCGGTTCGGATCGATTCGGTTTTTTATATACAATCGGTTCAATTCGGTTTCAAATATTAGAACCAAATTTTAATTCGGTTCGGTTCGATTTTTAACAAAAAAGAATTCGGTTGACCGAACCGAACCGAAATACTCATATTGAATTATATATTTTCAATTATTTATTTATTGTTTATTCTTTTTCTTGATTGAATTGTTATATATATATATATATATATAATTTTTACATCGTTCCATGCATGAAAATTAAAACTTAACCCAATATTTTGGTCTCTTCTTTAATTTGCCTATTATAGAGAAAAATTATCATAGAAATCAAGATTTTTTTGCTATAAAAAAATAAAAAATAAAGAAGTTAAAAATTTAAAACCTAAACCGTCAACCAAACCGAACCGAACCGAAATCTTCGGTTCAGTTCGGTTTGGTTGAGAATATGTGTTCGATATTAGAAAAAATAAAAGAAATTTGATTTCGATTCTTCTCGTTTGATTCGGTTTTCAATCAAACTGACCGAATGATCACCCATAATTGGGAACAAGCGACTAAAATACCAAAATTATCTTATTGTATTTTTATATATTTGAAATTCATAAGTGAAAAATCTTTGCTTTTCAGACCATTAAAACTCGGGGCAAATTTTGAAAGAAATATTTTAATTCAAGAGGGACAAAAAGAATACCTAACATGCGATTTTCTAATGGAAAATGAAAAAAAGGAAAACATCTAATAAAAGAGATGAAAAAGAAAATATGTAAGCTTATAAAATCCATAAAATCTTAAAAGGTCCGCCCAAAAAGAAAAAGATTTTAACAATCCATTAACATGTAGCAAGTTAAATGTAACCTAAACCCTTGATAGCAGGTAAAATTATAGGTGTATTAGTACATCAGGGTATAAGATATAGAATTGCCCTATAACTTTTATCCTTTTATTAGTTTTTCGGCTAAAACCTTAACTAAATCAACCACATTAATTTTATTATTCACAATCTAGTCTCTAACACATATATAAATACATAATTCATACTCAAATATTACCTTTTTTTGTTCCGAACTCGTCTATTAATGTTTTAGTAAATTTTCTGTCAAAAAAATCTACTAATATCTTTTCTCCCCATCCTTTTAAAACTCATAGCAAGTTACAACTTCATTGAACTCTAACGACATCTCAATGTATAGAAATTCCTATGTTTCAATCCACCCTATAACTAAATTATGGATCTGCCCCAATATGTTGATAAACGAAAAAAAAAAAGATAAATATTAAAGTCATGAATCACATGTTAAAATTATAGTAAAAATTAGAGAAAAGGCTATTTATATGATCACCTTTAATTTTTAACTATATTAATATTAAGTTTTCTTTTATAATTATTTATTAATTTGAGAAACTCCATATACATGTGGGATGCTTATATGACCACCGTTGGTATATGTTAATGAGTCCACGCTGATGTGCCAAGATCATACTTGTTATTTTTAAATAAGAAATTTACTTAATTTCTATAAAATCTTGACATATTATCTGATTGCACATAAACATACAGGGCCGGAGCCAGGAGTAGGAACAAGGGGGGCCAACAATGTTATTGCTATTAGCAACATATATTTACGTGTGTTATACACACATATGCATGTATGTGTGTATATATTTCAGAGTACTATAAAATGCAAGTACATAATTCAAATAACATATAGGGTTAATTTCAGTTTGCAACCTGAACTATACGGGTTTTTATACTTTGCGACCTAAACATTTTATTTTTTCCGATTGGAACCTGTATAATGCGAATTGTTACAATTTGGAACTCCGACCATATATTCTGACTATATAGGTCATGTGTCCCTCACATGACCCAGTTTTTCTGTATTTTCATTTTATTTTAATCACTTAATGGTATATTATAAGTTTTAGAATTACTTGTATTTTATTTATATAAAAAAAATTGTATAAGTAATAATCATGTATGATAGGACTGACAAACAATATTTTCTCTGATAAAAACTTAAAAATGGAACCGGGTCGGGGCTGGCAAAAGATTTTTACTCCACTACGAATTCAATAATATATATGAATATGGGTATATATAGGTAGTAAGTGATGAAAGTTTGGGCAGCCATGGCATCCCTTGCAATGTAATTGTCTGCGCCCCTTAAACATATAATCAAGGTGTATAGCTAGACCTTTGTTAGTCGAAAGAGTCCGTCAACTCGAGCCCAAGAATTTCAAAAACTTTTAGAAGCCAAACTAATTTTATATATATCTATATATATATATATACATACACATACATACATATATACATACATATATATAGATATACATGTTTCACGTGAATTCCGCATAGGTTGGTAAGTGGCATAGCAGTTATCATAGGTCTACGATTACCTTGTGACATATCCAGTTTGCGTGTTTTTTAGTGTTGTTAGGTGGCCTGCTCTTTGGCTTGTATGTAAAGTGCTATTTATTTATAGAGTAAGTTTTACCTAATAAACTGCTATACATGATTCATCAAGAATTTTTTTTTTTAATAATTGGATGGTGTTAGCCAAAGTGATCAAGTGCCACGTCAATCACCAAATTAGCAAAGTCAAAGGAAATCAACTTGCATTGAATGAAGGTAAAAAAAAAAAAAAAAAAAAGGCAAAATACGTGTTGGTCATTGTCCTCAATCTGCATGCATGAAGAAGTACCTTGTACTGTGCATTAATTGGATTAGGCACTTTGTATATCTAGGTTTTCAATCCCTTAGTGATTGACGGCTGGGGGTTTAGCTTTAGTTGGTATAAAAGGTTGTTGCAGTATATCCATTTACTACATGAAAATTAATGAAACAATATTGAAGCATTGCTTTGTTTGTTGAACAATATGGAGCCGTTTATGGCCCTGTTTCCTATCTCTATCCACTTTCCATTATGGTATTAGAGTAGATTTTGAACCTACCTCTGTTTATCATCCCCTTTTTCTTCCTTTTATCTCTTATTTTTCATTGATATGTCAACCTCAACAGAGGTGACAATCCCGGGAAATCCGGTAATTCCCTTAGCTCACCAACTTATATCTACCAAGCTTGATGAGACCAATTATTTGGTCTGGAAACAGCATGTCCTCATCGCCGTAAGAGGGTATGGACTCGCGAGCTTCATCAATGGTGAAGGAGAAACACCAGTTCAGTTCATCACCGAGAAGGATGACACCAAGAAGATCAATCCCGCCTACACAAATTGGAAGAGGCAGGATCAATTATTAGCGTCCTGGTTATTGTCGTCATTGTCTGAGAGCATTCTTGTACAAACTTTTGGGCTAAATACCTCGCTAGAAATTTAGGATTCATTAGTTGTAAGTTGTTCGAGTCAATCTGAGGCCAAATTGATGCAGTATAAGTACAAGTTGAAAACATTAAAGAAGGGCAATTCCACCATAAGAGACTATCTGAACAAAGTTAAGGAATGCTTTGATCTCTTATCTTCGGCTGGATAGAAACTTGAAGAACATGACCAAATTCTTCACATCATAGCAGGTCTTGGAAACGAATATGATGTCGTGATGATATCTATCACTTCGAGGGTCGAACCATGGACTGTCCCGGAGGTTCAAGCCTTGCTAATGAGCTACGAGTCGAGGTTGGAATCTTCATCTTCCAACCTTATTCATTCCGAAGGATCACAACCAAGTCTCAACAACACTACCATAGGGAATCGGATACCAGTAGAGGCTACCGTAATAATGCTCAAAGAGGAAGAGGAAGACCTCCTCATGGCAATCCGGGAAGAGGAATATATTCTCCTAAAGGTGGTCAAAATCCCGGAAGAGGCAGGAGTTTGGGAAGAATTAACAAAAATAATCTTTTCTGTCAATTATGTGAAAATTCGAAGCATGCTGCATAAGAGTGCTGGCATCGATTTGATGAGCCTATCCTATTCCAGCCTACACCAACACTTATGCCCAACAAAACTTCACCACTAATCCTAACCAAACTTTCGGCAGAGGAAGTAACACACCTCCAAATTTAAACATGATAAAGTCTTCTACTCTTATTTTTATGTTGATTCGGTTCTTGGTATCCCGATACAAGAGCCTCAAATCATATTTCTCCTCGACTTCAGTAACCTTAACAGTGCCACTGAACACTATGGAGGTGCCAAACTTCACCTAGGAAATGGCTCAGGTATATCTATCTCTCATATAGGAAACTTTATATTAATGTATCCATATCATAACAAAAGTTACATTCTTAGAAATCTATTGCATGTTCCCACTGTCACCAAAAACCTTCTAAGTGTTTCTCAGTTTTCTTCAGATAACTTTGTATATTTTGAATTTCACCCTTCTTTTTGTCTTGTGAAGGATTTAGCTACACATGAAGTTTTTCTCAAATGGACGGTTAAAGAGTGTCTTTACCATTTCAACCTTCACAACATCAAGCCAATCACTCCGTCAAATCAAGTCATTATTCCTTACATTCAGCCTCCAAGCCTACTCCTAAATCTGTCCTAGATTTAATCCTAGTATCAATCAAGTCAGTATAGGCTCAAGTATTAAATTATGGCACCAACGACTTGGTCATTATGCTAATGATATTGTAAAGAAAGCCTTGACAGGATATAATATCCCTTTTTCTAATGAAAATGATATCAATTTGTGTTCTTCTTGTGCTGTCTCTAAATCTCACACTCTACCCTTCCCCAACTCTACTAATGCTTATAATAGGCCATTTGATCTTGTTCATACCAATCTTTGGGGCCCTGCTCCCACTCCTTCTAGAAATAGGTTTCACTACTACATTAAATTTATTGATCATCATACCCATTTTACATGGTTATATTTACATAAACACAAATTTAATGTTAAAGAGGTATTCACTCACTTTCATATTCTCATCGCAACCCAATTCAACACTACCATCAAAATCATCGAAAGTGATGGTGGTAGTGAATATCAATCTCTCAAACCCTTTTTCCAAGCCAAGGGCTTGAATATCGTTTCTCCTGCCCCTATACTCCTCGATAAAATAGGTTAGCGAAACACAAACATAGATACTTGGTCGAAATGGGTCTCTCTCTCCTATACAATGCCTCTTCACCCATGCATTTTTCGGATGATGCATTTTCTACAGCAACACCCACCAAAAACACCCATCTTCGACCTCTCAACCAACATAAACTCCAACTTCGATCCACCTCTAGCACTTTTCTCAACTACAACCCCTCATACAAAGGGTATAAGGTGTTACTTCCATCGAGGAAAGTCATCATCACAAGGAACATCATCTTTGATAAAAATACATTTCCATATGCTGCCTCCCCCCCCCCCCCCCCCCAAAACCTTTCCACCCTTCCAAAACCTCCTCATATCACTATACAACCACCCCTCTCGATTAATCCCACCCCACTCACTATGCCTGGTACACGTGTTTCGTGCACGCACTTTAGGGCACTTTTAGTGTCATTTTAGTGTCAATAATGTGCATAATTACGTGTATCTAGTGCTTTTATACTCTAATGGGCAAAATAATGCGTTTGTGCTATTTTTGTATTAAGACAGGTGAAAAAAGGATCGAAAAAGAACATCAAAAGACCGCGGAGTCGAGGGATTGATCGAGGCAACAAAAGGAAGGGGCAGTTGAAGATCTCGGCCGAGACAGGATGGAAGTCTCGGCCGAGATGAGTCTCCAGGACATTCATCAAGAATTGAACAGACTGAAGATCTCGGCCGAGACACACAACGCATCTCGGCCGAGATGCAGTCCAATCTCAGCCGAGATGAGTCAAGCCCTAGCCAACCCCATTTTCCCCTTTTTACGTCTCGGCCGAGATGAAGTTAAATCTCGGCCGAGATCACCTTTCGGCCCACAAATCTTGAAAACCCTTTTTCACGTCTCGGCTGAGACACACTTCCATCTCGGCCAAGATTCACTACCCTGTTTTGAAATCCTGAATACGTTTTTGCCTATTTTTTACTAGCACTTTCTCTCCTTATATATATATCATCCCACTCGAATTTAACCTAACTTTTTATACCTTTTTTATACTTGAAAGCACTATTCAGCCGCAAAAGCCACCAAGGAAGGAAGATTGGAAAAGAGATTGAAGGATCATCTTCTCCAATTGACATCTTTGTATTCATCCATATCAGTATCATGTTTCTTTATTTTTCTATTTATTTCCTTATTGTATTAGTTAATATGGGTGGCTAACACCCTTTAGTTCATCCTTGATCATTGTGGAACCTTGAGTCGAGACATTGATGTGATTATTGCGGTTAATGTTACCGAGATTATTGTGTATTCAAGTGTTTTGTGTTATTTGTTGTTATTGAGTCACATTTATGAATTGATTATTGGATTGATCACCCTTTAAGGGATTTGTGAATGTGTTGCTAGAATAGGAAATTACTATCCTTAATTGTAGGATTTTTTATTCCCGTGTAGCAAACAATAGATTTATTTATTGGGGATAACACAAAGTTCAACCACTAAAATCGAGCTTGTGAGTTTTATGTTGAATTTATCTCGTTGTCCTAATGTTTAATGCATTTGGTTATTGGATCTAAGAGAGCTTGTTCTAGGATTCGGTTAAATTGAATAGGGTTAGTCGAAGAGCTTATTTTGATTAACTAAGATTAAGGGACAACAAGACTATTAGAGCTTGTTAATAGCCTTGAGATAAGGGCTTGAATCACAATTAAATCGGGCATTAACATAGTTGCATCAATTGTATAAGACCAAGGGGAAGCATGATCAAGGGTGGATTGTTTTATTACTTGAAAACCAAAACCGAAAAAGATCTCTTCTATTGTCTTTGATTATTTGTTTCTTTAATTTTGAACGTTAAAGGCTTTTAATTCCGTTTAGTTACTTCTATTTGCTACTAGTAGATTGTTAGTCCTTAATCAATTCCCCCCTCTTTACTGCTTTCTTAAGAATTTACTTCTTGCATATTTAATCATAATTTACTTGACATCGGGATCAAAACTATTTGGCCGTTCCTCGTGGGATTGACCCTTACTTGCCACTCTACTAGTTAGAGCAGTAGGATAAGGTTAAGTGTATATTTCTATACATTAATTTGGTAGTAAGAAATGACTATTTTATCTAGTTTTTAAGACTAATTGTTGATATTATCGTAATGTATAACCTCATTTGAGTGTGAATTGGTTGTCATTGCATGGTTGATACATTTTGACTTGTTTTTGTTGGATATATAGTCGGATTCAAGTGGACTTAGGCATCTCCTACTTGAACTTGAACTCGTTGTTTTGCCACTAGTTTTGATGATTTAGTTGTTGATTTTAGGTACCCATGGCACCTCCAAAAAACCCAAAAGGCAACACTCAAGAAGGCACTTCTGGCAGAAGAGTCACACAAAAAATCAAAAAAAGTCAAGCTAAGGGCAAAGAGAAAGCTGTTGAGCCTACTCCGGAGGTTCCCCCGCCGAAAATTCCACCGACTACAACCGACAAATCCACTAAACCCATTGATTTTGACATAGTGCTGGAAACGGAGGATCAAAGAAACCGATTTGACAAGTTGATGAAGAGGGGGGTGTCAGCTACCCGCTATGGTGATCCCAAGATCTTGGAAGCCATGGGAATCCGGCAAAACGTTCGGGAACTGTTAGACACAGCAGGTCTAGCTCAGTGCCTAGCACCCCGCCCAACTTTCCTTAAATGCGTGCTCGAGTTTTTCAGCACTCTCAAAATCGAGGAGGAGGTAGTTTCCTGCTCAACTACAATTCACCATTTCAAATTCCAACTTCTAAACGAAGAAAAGATACTTAGCCACGACAACCTGAAAAGCATTTATGGCTTCAAGAGTCCAGTTGTTTATGATAGCCATGTGTCGAAAGAGTTTAACGTGCAACAATTCTGGGGGCAAATCACTGCCGCCCCTGGAATAGTTGCACCTCAAGCATATGACCCGAGAAGCTCTAGGCTAACCTCCATCAGAAGCCCAGTCGTGAAGTATCTACAAAAGTTGTTGAGCTCCACCATATGTGGAAGTAAAGAGATCAGTTCCCCCCGGTTGTACTGTTGGGAAATTACGAACAATACAAATAATAACGAACGATAAACGAGAACCATCGACAAAGTCAAAACAAAGACACCAAATTTAACGTGGTTCGCTAACAACTTGTAGCTACGTCCACGGCCAAATGAGAGGAACCAATCAATATCAAAAGAGTGCTTACAACATAGGACAAAGACAAACTTGACCCTAGGTCAACTATCCAACTCTTCATCCTAACAAACGGAGACAAACTCGAGTATCAATCAATTGATACTCGACCAAAACCAAACTCTCCACACTCTATGACCAAACGACTCTAAACTCGAAAATAGAGTCCAAATCAAAAGACGACCTCTCTCTTGTCTCTCAAATCAAATTCAATGACTGATCAATCAACCTATTCAATCGATTGACCAATACAAATTCCAAAGGCAATAAGCCTATTTATAAGCCCCAAAACCTAATCCTAGACAAAGAAGGAATCCAATTGGGCCCAGGCTCGCGCTGGCCCATCTTCTGTGCCGCCAGGCCTGCCGCGCCCGCGGCCTCTTCGCGTCAACTCCTCCTTGCTTCGAATAGCTGGTCGCGCTCGCGACCAGAAGTCGCGCCCGCGACACACCCTGTTGTAGCAATGTGGCGCCAATTCAATACTCAACTTCAATCCCGTCGTGGTCGTGTCCTCCGACGTGCCCAATTCCAACGACGTTCAAATCCAAGCCTCCACCTTGATGCGAACGTCGATACAAACCTAACCAAATTCAAGGCACAAATTCCTAACATGTACGACATGGAGATCCTTTGGGCCATTGTGGATAGGAAGTTGAGGAACTTCCAGCAGGATCTAGTATCAAGCTTTCAGAAGATAGTAAAAGAACTGAGGACAGAAAGGAAAAGAGAGACAAAGATGCCCGACCCAATCTACTGTGGGGCTTTGATAACCCCTATACTTGAGCATTTCAATGTCCCCCTTCCGGAATACACACCCATCACCGCTGATTACTATTTGGATTGGGAGGAGATGGAGAATATGCATATTGCCATGCTCGGGTATAAAAAAGGAATATCGGGTCCGGCTGTCCCTTATGTTCTCCAAAATGAGGGACCCTACCTCCGCCTACCCAACCCCGGACTGACTTACATCAGAGACTTGGAAAGCAAGCTGAACTTGGAACTGAGCTCCGAGGCACACCTCAATGCCTCTTTGGAGCCAAACCGTGAAGAATTGACCAAGTTCAAGAGAGCTAAAAAGCCACGTCCGGTGGCACGGGTTCGGAGCATGGGAGTTGAAGGAGAAGGCAGTAGCCAGCCAGAGCAACCATCAAGGAAGAGATCATCCACAGCTGTTCTGTCTCAATCCGAGTTCCAGGAATGGCAAGAGGGACTGATGGCGGCTATGGGGGACGAAATCAAGGGCATCAGAGCCTAGTTGGTGGACATGTGGGCATCCATTGGGGCTGAATTGAGAGAGATCAAAGAGACTATCCACAAAAATCAAACAAAGCTCCTCGATCTCTTCAAGTCCATCAAGGGATGTTTCACCGGCTCGAACCCCCGACCTTCTCGCTCTCTGTGAGTAGAGTACCAAAAAGCCTTACCTTTTTGTCCCAAACTTAGTTGAAAAACTAAGTTTAGGGAAAAACAAAGAGGTAAGACAATTTCGGCCGCTCGAAATTCCCTACCCCTCGTTTTTCTTCCTTTACTATCTTTACTATTGGCCTGTGAGCCACTTGGCATGATGTGTTTGACGGATTCCATGTGATGGCCTGTGTGCCAATACTGATTTGTATTTTAATTGCCTTTTTTATTTGTGACTATTTTGATTGTTGATAATGTTGCCGGCCTGTGAGCCAATTGTCATTTTTCATTAGTCTTGGTTTAGGTGATATTATTGCATTTGCATTTGGATGCTTCGGGTTTTTTGATAATTATTGGGTGCCTTTAAGTCAATTTGCTTATTTCTATTGATAAGTACACACACATTTTCTCTTTATTTTTATAGGAGTAGGATTCTTAATGGATTAGTTCATTTAGTTAATGACTGCGAATAATGGTGCATAAAATGGTTAAATTCGGTGAGCACCAAATTGTACTTCTCTTTTTCCACAAACCTAGTTTGCAACTAAGTTTTGGGAGGGGGTGGAATTCGTACAAATTGGCAGCTCGAGAAAGCATCTGGATGAGTTTAGGAAGGAAAAATGTGGCATTGATTAATGATGAAAAATTTTGACAAATATTTTTTAAAGAAGCACATGGTAGAGCATGATAGACTTTTTGAAACAAAATCGAACTTACACTCAAAATCTTTGATCAAAATTGCAGCCGAGTGAGTTTTTGAGCCTTAGAAAATACTTCCATCTTTGGAGTAATTTAAACTTTCTTTCGGTCTGAAATTCATTGAATGCATTTAGTTGTCTCTAGAACTTGCCTTATTCTCTATTTTGAATGATTCGGTGAAAATGATCTTAGGCAATTCTTGAATTTTTTTAGCCTATTTGTAAACTTGAAAATGTCACACATTTTCACCAAAAATTGGAAAATTGCCCCTAGTTACCCCCTTGAGCTTTTAGCCTTTTGTTTGACAGCCCAACTTTACAAGCCAAGTACCTTTCAATTTAGCCTTTGACCTTAATTGGACTATTTGAGTATGAAAGAGGTGGTTGGAAGGTAGTCAGGTAAATTTGGGATTAAAAAGGGTGAACTATTGGGAATATTGAAGGGTGAAAGGAATTGAAACAATAGGAAAAGAATCGAGAATACTAGTCCTCTCCAATTTTTGTTTATATTTGTTTAAAAAAAAAAAAAGTCGAAAAATCAGAAAAACAAAAGAAAAAGTTAGTTGTATATACCTAATTGTTGCTTTTGATTTGGAGAGACTAGTAATGTAAATGTCTTTTAATCGATGTTCTCAAAGTTGTAAAAATTCAAAAGAAAATACACTCCAAGGGAGAATTGAGAAAGCATTTAGGTTGTGGACTTTGTGGTAAGGAGAAGAAATCAATTCTTGGGATTGGTTTACTAAGGAAGTAAAGAGTGAGGTTGAGTGACCATTGTTTGAGGGGAAGATGGGTAGTGCACGACTCATCTAGTCCGTTTTATAGTCACTTATACCAGAAATTTTCCCACCTTATCCCAAGCCAACATTACAACCTGTTAAAGACCTTTTTGATGCTTTATCACACATGTAGGTATACATCGAAGTTTAGATGATTGGCAAGCCTATGGTAGGCATTTTATGCATTTCAATGTGAGTGTATACACTACCCTTTTGATACACTTGAGAGTCGAGAGTTATGCTCACCATGTGAGGATCTTAAGTTGAGAGTGTTTTGTCTCGAGACTAGTGGATCTAGTCTATCACACATGCTCGCTTTTATCATGATCTCTTACTCTTTTTCATGAAAATTCTGAAATCAAATGCCACTAAACTTTGCCCTAAACACGTGTCCTTTTGTCTTTCTCTTTATTGTTCGGGACGAACAAGTTTTAATGCCACACACTCCTAACACTATCAATTCAGATTCCTCTCCTACTCCAAATCAACCCTCCCCATGCAATTAGGTTCCTAATGATGATAATGCTTTTTTTTTTATCTTGATGCTTTAGCTAATGACTCTCCTGTTATGAGTACCGATGTCTCGGAGCCAACAACGATCGTTAATGCTCATCCAATGGTCACTCGTAGCAAACACGAAATCTTTTAATCAGAAGTTTTTCTTACCGACACTTTCTCTATTCAAGAACCAACTTTTATTCAGATGGCTCTCAATATTCCCCTAAGAAGGCAGCCATGGAAGCCGAGTATCAAGCTTTTATCCAAAACTGAACTTGGACACTCACCAGTCTACCTCCGGCCTTAAATCTCATTGGCTGCAAATTTTTTTTTTAAGCTTAAGAGGCATGATGATGGCTCTATTTCCAAACATAAGGCTAGGCTCGTTGCTCAAGGTTTTCTCAAAGTGCCGGTTTGGATTTTTTAGACACATTTAGCCCTATTGTGAAACCAACCACATTTCGGGTCATCTTAACGTTGGCCATCCATTTTAATTGGCATGTTCGTCATCTTGGTGTAAACAGCGCCTTTTTACATGGCGATGTGTTGGAGAAATCATATATGAAACAACCTCCCAGTTTCAAACATGGCTCCAATTCAGTTTGCAAACTATCGAAGGTTATCTATGGTTGAAACAAGCCTCAAGAGCATGGTTTCTCAAAGTCAAAGTGTACTTCACTCACTTGGCTTCGTTGACACTAAGGCTAACTCCTCACTCTTCTTTCGGTTCACTCAAAGCTCTATCATCTACCTCCATATTTATGTTGATGATATCTTTATTACCGGAAATTATGCCTCGGCCATACACTCTGTTATCCGTCAGCTAAGCTATTATTTTTTCTCTCAAGGATTTGGGTAGATTACATCATTTCCTTGGAATTGAGGTCACATATTCTACTCATGGCATGCATCTCTCGCAACATCAGTATATCCAAGATATCCTCACACGAGCTAACATATCTACGGCCAATCCTAGCTCCACTCCGATGATCACTTCCCCAACCCTTTCCAAGTTTGATGGCAGTCCACTCTCAAACCCGAGCCAATATCGCAGCATAGTTGGAGCTCTTCAATATCTTACCTTTACTCGACCCGACATTGCGTACTCGGTCAATAAAGTAAGCTAGTTTATAACCCGCTTGATACTCATTAGAAGGCAGTGAAATAGATTCTCCGTTATCTCAGTGGCACTTCGGCCTTCGACCTCCATATATCCCATTTCAAAACTCTTCATCGTATGGGATTTTGTGATTCTGATTGGGGAGGTGATCTCGATGATTCCAAGTCTATATCCGGCTTGTGTGTGTACTTTGGCAACACTTTTATCTCTTAGAGCTCTTAAAAGCAACATTTTGTTTCTCGATCTAGTACCAAAGTCGAATGCAAAAGCCTTGCTCATCTCACTGCCGAGCTTATTTGGCTTCAATCTCTTCTTCAAGAACTCCGTTTTCCCTTACGTAAACACCAATTGCATGGATCGATAATCTCAGTACCATGTCCATGGCCTCAAACCCTATATTTCACTGTCGCACAAAGCACGTCCACCTTGATTATCATTTTGTTTGTGAAGTCGTTGTAGCCAAACGATTACTAGTTCAACACATTCCCTCTTCGGATCAAGTTGCCAACATTTTTACAAAACTTCTTAGTCTCCAATTATTTACTCAGCTACGTAACCAGCTTACATAGCCCAAATTGAGGAGGATGTTAGCCAAAGGGATCAAGTGCCACGTCAATCGTCAAATCAGCAAAGTCAAAGGAAATCGGCTTGCATTACATGAAGGAAGAAAAGAAGCCAAAACATTTTGGTCCTTGTCATCAATCCCGCATGCATGAAGAAGTACCTTGTACTGTGCATTAATTGTATTTGGCAATTTATATAACTGGGGTTTCGATCCCTTAGAGATTGACGGCTTTAGTAGGTATAAAAGGTTGTTGCAGTGTTCCATTTATTACATGAAAAATTAATGAAATAATATTGAAGCGTTGCTTTATCTATTGAACTACATGGAGCCGTTCATGGCCTTGTTTGCTATCTCTATCCACTTTCCATTAGATGGTTCTTCAAATTTAAAAATGTAGTCATTACATTAATTTGAAATATTTATGTATATATATGTTCTATTCTTTTCTTGATTATATAAAATAATCTATTGATAGTTAATTTAATATTTTTAACTTCAACTTAGATGTCTTTGCTTTGTATGATAATATAGATGTTTAAAGTATTATAAATACTTCATTTTTTTTATTTTTTCTTACACTGTGTATTAGAGAAAATATAATTTTAGAAATACATTTAAAAATTCGACTCACATCTAAATATGTCTAGGTATAATTCTATATATAGGAAAATGGGATTGACACCTAGTATAATAATAAACAAGCAAACAATCCAAATTGAAAATGCAAGTCATTAACACTTTTTTTGGAGGGCATTACTATAAATACTTTTCAGTTTATTGTTGATGGAGTGGAGTTCCAAGTAACGGAGGCCTTAGGCTCTCTAGCAAATGGGCGGGCTAAGTGGGTGACCAAACAACCGAGCGTGGCACCTAGTCGGACCGGACAGTTATTTTTAGGTTTTTCTCTAATTTAATATTTTTTCATTATGAAATATTGAATTATATATATATATATATATATATAAATAGTACAGTATTTTCAAAAAATTATAGGTGAATTGATGGGAATTTGCAAAAGCTTTTACTCCCTCCGTCCTGGTTAACTTGTCACAGTTGACCGGGCACGGATATTAAGAAAAAATAGATTTTATAGAATCTTTGACTTTTTTAAAGGTGTGGATTGAATGTGAATATTTTGAGGGTGGAGATTGTTGACTTTAATTGCCATTTACGGGTGTGACAAGTTAAGTGGGACGGACCCCGATGGAAAGTAGGACAAGTTAACTGGGACGGGGGGAGTAATATTTAAAGGAGCTTGTCATGTAATATCGAAATCACCATAGTCTTTTATCTTGACATGTTGGTTCCCTGAATCGTATGTGTCTTTTCAAAAAAAGAAAAGGATTTTGTCCCAAATTGAAGAGTGAGTGCGTGTGTAGTTTATAATTGATTCCTCAATACCGAAAGTGAGCATATTTTTATCGTATTGACATGTTGGTTACCTTCAGTTCTAGAAAAAAAAAGTAAAAAAAGAGCTTCTAATTTCTTACTCAAAGGAGAAAAATAATAATAAAAAGAGGAAGATTAAAATTTCGATAAACAACTATACCCGTAATTAAATGTTTGTTAATAAACCCTAGGCACATATTCATAAATATTCTCATATCACAACCCAACCAAACCCAGTAGACCCGGCCCGATCATATTATACTTGAGAATGGACTTGGACCGAGTCCCTATAACTTGGGTGGATCTAATAGTAAGTTTTGCATATCTATATATCTATATATATGAGTAACACTTGTGTGCGTGTGATGTACAATAGGCTTATTGTACATTACTACAATTTAACACATGGACTCCAAAAAATCGCTAAAATATAATTTATAAAAAAATTCGCGTCCTCGAACTGGGTCAGCGCGCGGGTCGCGCCTTTTTTCTAAAAAAATTCTACTACAAGAACACAATAAGTCTACTGTAAGAACACAATAAACCTACTCTAAACACAAAATAATTATACTGCAAGAATACGATAAGTTTACTGAAGAACACAATAAGTCTACTCTAAACACAAAATTACTATACTATAAGACTCTAAACAGAAAATTACTATACTACAAGAACACAATAAGTCTCATGTAAGAACACAATAAGTTTACTCTGAACAAAAAATAATTATACTATAAGAACACGATAAGTCTACTGAAGAACACAATAGTCTACTCTAAACACAAAATTACTATACTACAAGAACATAATAAGTCTACTGTAAGAACACAAAAAAAAAACTAAAAATCGCGCGCGGGTCGGGCCAACAGCAACGGGTCGCGCGCGGATCTCAACGTGGGCTGATATACAATAAGCCTATGGTGCATCATATGCACACAAGATATATAAGTCAAATGAGTGGCATTTATGTAATTTAGATTTTTCGCCTTAATGTTTACATTATAATTGGCAATTTTTGTCACTTTTGATAAGTTGATTACTTTCTCTCATTTTTTTAAATGCAAATAACTTTTTTATTTATAATCTATTTTTAATACACAATATATCAAATTATTCATCTTTTCATGATCTTCAATTTGACATCCATGTCACATATATTATCATGTGGTATTTGATATGAAAAATTGGATTAATTTTTTATCAATTAGTAAAATAATTTCCTAATAAAAATACAACTAATTAATTTATTTTGTTTGACAAAAAATTTCAAAGATTTTTTATTATTTAAGTTACGCAAGGAGAAAAATAGTTGTTTAAATAACCATATTTTACTTTATTAAATCAGACAAAAAAAATAATATTTATTGTATAACAAGTTTATCAATCATCAAATCTGCTAAGATTTTTTTATCACGAGAGTACGAGAGCTTTGAGGATATGCATAATTATATATTAAAATATTTATTGAAATATTTTTTTAAGAAAATTTACTCTGCAATTCTTTTTTTTTTTTTTTTTATGTTAACTAAACCTCAAGCATATTTTTTGCACTTTATAACCTAAACAATACTTCGTAGCACTGACTAACGTCAATTATGTCCGTCTACGACAATTCCAACACAAATGAAACTAAGTACCCGACGAGAAGTCCAGGACTGATGCTTGCTTCAAAGTGTGACTGTTTTATCATAATAAATAAATAATGACTACATTTTGCTTACGGAATTAAATTAGGACTACATGGAAATGATTTTATCCACTCGTATTCGTATAGCATTATAAACACCAATGTTTAAATTAGTCGGAGTGATTTTTGCTTATTCACATTTTATGTCCTTTTACAAGTAATAAAAACAACTATGTCTTTTTTTCCTCTTAAAAACCTATGTAACTTTATTCGCATGTATTAATCAATTTTTAAGTAAATAAATTATTTATAACATATAGTATTTATATAAATAAACTACCATACCAAATAAAGTATGAAAATGTTCAAATATTTTGAAGAACTCACGGCCTTTAATTTGTTTTGAATTAATAAGTAACTTTTATATTATTTTTTGTTGACGTAAGAATTTATTGAAATAGGAAGTATTTAAGTACATTTAAAACCATCAAGTGAAATATTAAAAGTTGCAAATGAGAATCTAAGTTTAAAAAGAAAAAAATTAAATTTGTGATTAGAACTTGGAATTTTATTTAGATAAATTAAAAAATATAAAATAAAGCAGGTGCTGAAAAAAAGTATCAAATTAATATTACATCTGAAATATCCAAATAAATTCTTTTATTATATATTCATGATTATTATTAATTCTTTATAGTTAAAATTGAAAAATTACTTTCATAAATAAAAAGAACTATATCGGGAAAAGGAAGTGCATTATGTTAGGATATCCTGCAGGGGTTAAAGGCTACAGGTTATGGTGCACTGAACCTGGAAAAGGAAGAATTCTCATCAGTAGAGATGTAGTGTTTGCAGAAGACATAATGCCATTCAATGATTCATACAAACAGAAGGTGATTACAGAATCCAGTTCTAAGGGGTCACAAGTCAAGGTGGAGCCTGAAAATGAGGATCATACTGATGAATCAGAAGACTCTGAGGTTGAGGAAACAGAAGAAGATGAACTACATGACTACCAACTGATAAGAGACAGAGAGAAAATGATAATAAAACCATCTACTAGATATACTGAAGATTATCTTACAGCTTATGCATTAGTTACAGCTGAAGAGGTTGCATTCCCTGAGCCAAGAAATTTTTAGGAGGCAATTAACAGCTTTGACAAAGACAAGTGGTTAATAGCCATGAAGGAAGAGATTGAGTCCTTAGAAAAGAATAAAACATGGGTGTTAGTGGATAAACCTCACAAGCAGAAACTAGTGAGCTGCAAGTGGATATATAAGAAGAAGGTGGAGGTGACACACACTGAGTCTGATAACATGTTACTTATGCATGTATTTAGGTCGATTTAGGATCATATTTTATAGCATATACGTGCATATTTGACCGGCACTTATTTATATTTATAATATTTGGGTCATTTGATGTGTTTCGACTTGTTTTGAAGTTAACTAGGTATTTTTATTCCATTTGGATGAAGTTCGAAGAAGAAACAAGTCAAATAGAGTGAAAATCGGCCCAAAAGAGTGAAAACCGTCCAAGAACCGGTCCGAACCGGCCTGAACCGGTCCAATAGCAAAACGACGCAAGAACCGACACGGCCGCGTCAAACCTTCAGCACGGTCGTGTCAAAAGTGGTGCAGAACGTTCAAAACGGCTCTGGAACAGAACACGGCCGTGTCACAATTGCAACACGGCCGTGTCAAATTGTTGCTGAAAAAGGAAGAATTGTAAAGCAACACGGCCGTGTCACTTAAGCAACACGGCCGTGTCAGAAAGGCTGCCGATAAGAGATATCCTGTTTAATAGGGGATTTGATTTCCTAATAGGATTTTGAGCATATCTTCTCAAAGATTCGTCCTCCAACTCTATAAAAAGGACCTCAACCTCTAAGAATCAGGGAATCAATCAATCAGGGAAGAACATCAATTACATCATTCCACCTAGAAGAAATCTTGGAGGACAAAGAAGACGAAGATCATCGAGACGGATTTATCCGGGTTTAGTCGTTCTTTCTTAGTTTTATCTTTTATAATGTTTTTCATAGAATGTTGTATTGGATTATTGCTAGGCATGAGTAGCTAAGCTATTCGTGTCCTAGGGTTAGAAAGTAGGGATTTTTATGACAATGGTTTGATTATGATTTAATCTATTTAATTCCGTTCTTTATGTGTTTTATCTCTATGTTTGTGCTTAAAACTGAATTTAGCTTGATCACCTAGATTTAGAAATTTAGTTTAACAATTCCGCTTCGAGAGGAGGGAATCGTTATCAGACTTAGAACATAGAGCGCAGTTGTCTATGACTGTGTAGGCCGTGGCTTAGGATCGTTTGGGAGTTATTAGGTTTAATTGACTCGAGAGGGTAATTAGTTTAATTAATCAACGGTTTAATCGCTTGGAGAGAAGGATTAGATTATTGTCGTGCCGCCTAATAAACATTAGAATTGGTAAATTTATAGGTTAATCATATTCAACATTGAATTAATATCCTGAAATCGAAGCCCTAGGATACCTTTTCTCAGTGATTGTTAATTCTTTTTGTTTGTCAAGTATTAGTTAAATTCCTTAAGTCGTGTTAAAATCAACCTTTGAAACTTAGTATCTAGTTAGGACATTCCTAGAGTATTAAGGTATCAAACTACCTAAAACTATTCCTTGTGGGATCGACCTTGACAATAGTACTACACCTACATCTGTACACTTGCGGAACACTAGGTTAGAAACCGACGTGTCAAGTTTTTGGCGCCGTTGCCGGGGAATAGGATTTAGCGCTTAGTTTTTATCTTGAAAAATAGAAGGAAACTAGACTAGATTTTATTTTTTAGTAATTTAAATTTTAATTTTCGTTTTTATTTCTGGGTTATTTTTTGTATTACGCGGTAGTTCTTGTTTTTGGTGTTTGCAGGCTTCGTATGCTCACCAGATCAAAAGGGAAAGAAACCCTTCTTTCTTTCGATCCAGAAATTGAAGCGACAGCTCGCAGTCACCGAACTAGAAGAAATTTCGCATCTGAGATGGAGAACCCACCACAGCATCCGAATCAGGATGACGCACTTAACAGAGTACTGACAGCTCTGGCACGTTTGGATGATCGAGTCACGAATATACAGCAGCAGCTACCTCCACAAGGGCCACAGCTACAACAGCAGTACGGCCCGATTCAGATAGACCCAGCTGCAGGCGATGAAGATGACACGCCTATTAGTGACTGCTTGAAGCCCAGTCCAAACCAGCAGGCAGGAGGAGTGCAACCTCCACCACTTAATGCCAACAATTTCGAGCTGAAGCCTGCACTAATCAACATAGTGCAGCAAAACCAGTATGGGGGAAGTGCTTTGGAGGATCCGAATGCGCATCTGATCAAGTTTCGCAGACTGGCCGACACAATCAAGATCAATCATGTGCCGCACGAGCAAGTCAAGATGAGATTGTTCCCGTTCTCACTGAAGGACAGAGCACTACAGTGGTTCAATTCGCTGGAAGATATCAGAGATTGGGAAGACTTAAGTACTTCTTTTCTGTTAAGGTACTTTCCACCAAGCAAGATGCTCGACCTGCAGAACCAGATCAACCAGTTCAAGCAATTGGACCAAGAGCCATTCGGAGAGGCTTGGGAGCGATTCCGGGATCTTATCCGGAGTTGCCCTCAACATGGGTTCACCAAGAAGCAGCAAGTGTGCAAGTTCTACAATGGTCTACTTGCTCCGACTAGAAACCAAGTGGATGCAGCTGCGGGTGGAAGTTTGATGGAGAAGTCAGTAAGGATGGCATTCTCAATCCTGGACGCTATGGCAAGAACGAGCTACCAATGGTCAAATGAGAGAAACATGCCAAGGAGGGTAAAAAGTGTCCAGAAAGTCGAGCCCGTCAATAATGAGCCAATTGAAAAGCTCACAGCACAAGTAACAGCATTGACGAGCCAGGTGAATTTGCTAACTAATCTGACGTTAGCACAACAGCCAGGGGGTCCGGAAGAAGTTGAAGAAGTGAAATTTGTGAATCAACGGAACTTCAACAATTTCCAGAACAATCAGCCTCGGTACAATCAGTACCCTCAGAATCCGAACCATCAGAACTTCTCATATGGGAACGCGCAAAATACACTTAATCCGCCACCCGGATTTGCTGTTACAAATGGCATGATCCATGACAGTAAGAAGCCATCACAAGAAGAAATTGCGCAGTCACAATTTGAAAAGTATGATGAAAAGTTAGCTCAGTTGGAGAAGAAAGTAGATGGGAAATTTATGGAGCTAAACAAGCATATCACTGGGCAAGGGGCAGACATCAAGAGGCTCGAGAACACACTGGTGCAGACTCAAGCTAGCATTGGAGAATTGTCATCAAACATGAGCCAACTGATAAAGATAGTAGGAGCTCAACACAAGCAAGGCCAATATCCGAGTGATACAGTGGTTAATCCGAAGGAGCACTGCAATGTTGTGGAGCTAGAGGAGCATGAAGAGAGCATGAAGGACCAAGAAGCGAAGGAATCAAGCGAGGAAGTAAAAAACATGGAGAAGGAGGAGGTCAAACCAATCATAGATAAGAAAAGTTCATCTCCTATTCTTGATGAGTCTTTTGATTTTTGTTTTAAATAATCGTTCTTTGCTAACCTTGATCCTTTAGAGCAATCTAGAGTTGTTGTTGTGAAACAGGAACCACTAAAGGAGAGAATCCAAGATAAAGAGGAAACAAAGAAGTGGAAGGATGGAAAAGAGACGACGAAGAAGAAACCGAGCAGGCCCAAAAAGAACGCAACTACAAGTATGAAACCGAGAAGAGCAACAAAAGCAAAAGATCCAGGGAGTTTTACTATTTCTTGCTCAATTGGTAGTCATGATTTTCAAAATGTCATGTGTGATTTGGGGTCTAGCATAAATTTGATGTCTCTTAAGCAGTATAGACAATTAGGACTAAGGGAAATTAAACGATCCTTTACTACTATCCAATTGGCTGATGGATCGTCATTAACGCCGTTGGGAGTAGCAGAGGATGTAGTGGTGAGAGTGCTAAATTTTGAATTCCCTAGTGACTTTTTAGTTGTCGACATGAAAGGGAATGATGAATTTCCTTTTATCTTAGGAAGACCCTTCTTGGCGACTAGCCAAGCACTAATAGATGTACCTAAAGGGGAGTTGATTTTTCGGGTTCAAAACGAAATAATCACACTAAAAATACATAAGTCGGGTCTAAGGGGTAGGCACAATTGTAGCATTGTTTACACTACCAAACTGCTGTAGAAAATCCTCATGTCCCAAATAGCTCTTTAATTGTTCAGAAAACATCCAACTCGGGGTGGCTAGAAAAAGGTTGATAGGAAAAGGACGTCCGGCTGATGACGTAAAACAAAGCGCTTATCGGGAGGCAACCCGATGTTTATCAATTTATTTTATTTTCATTTTCAGTTTTATTGCGTTAATTTTATGTTTTTACTTGTGTTTTAGCGTTTTATGTTTTTAGCATCAACATGGACGAGTGTTGCAAGAAACGGGGGGTCGAAAAGATGGAAAATGGCGTGTGGACGGAAAACGGAGCAACACGACCGTGTCACTTGATAAACACGGCCGTGTCAAAACTTGCGTAAAAGGGCAAAATCCACTGGAAAGCAACACGGCCGCGTCATTAAGTGACACGGCTGCGTCCAATTCAGCTCAAAATCAACACGGCCGCGTCTCACAAATGACACAGCCGTGTCAAAAGATCGCTCCAAAAGGTAAAATGCACTGGAATGCAACACGGCCGTGTCACATTACTTAACACGGCCGTGTCATAAACGGCTCAGAAATACAGGTTTGATTCCAACTCAACACGGCCGTGTCACATTACAACACGGCCGTGTCACCTTTTCCACAATTTAAAATACGCGTCAGTACCTTAGCCGCTTAAAAAAAAAAAAAAAAAGATGCAAACTTCAGAGCGTGATGCGGAGACGGCCGAACCAAGATTCAGTAGGAGCAAAATGGCACGATTTCGGAGCTCGTAGGGGTTTCAAAATGCCGCCGTCATAACAACGATTTGTAAGTTAGCACCAAGGCGTACCACGTTTTTCCTCCAAACATTGGCTTTCAGCCAAGTTTGGGGGAAGGGGTCGACCGTGGGACGTCTTGGCAGCTATATTTCTAGTTTTGATTTACTTTTAGTTGATCGTTCGAGTCTTTTGCTGTTAATTGTGGGTCCGTGTGCCCATTGTGCTGATTTTGATTGTTTCGATTGGTGTTGTTGGGTCTGTGAGCCCAAGTTTGACTGCATATCGTTTCCATGTTGAGTCTTAGGAGTGTAGAGTTTAGAGTCTTATTAGTGTTTTAGTTTTTAGAGTCATAAGAATAATAAAACCCGAAAATAGGTAACAAGTGAAAAGAAAAATAAAGAGAGAACAATAGGGAAAGATGGATGATGAATAGTTAATGATGAGATGGTTTTGAGAAGTAGAAATGGCACATAATAGAGCATGAGAGGTGTTTTGCGACGAAATTGAGCTTGAACTTAGAATATTCAATCAAAATTTACCTTGTGAGAATTTGAGCCTAATTATACTCCTATTTTCGGGGTAATATACTTTCTTTCGGTGTGAATTTGATTGAATATATGTACTAGTCGCTAGAACTTGCCTTGAGTCTTTACTAAGAATGTGTCAAGTATGTGTTGTGATTTAGGAAATGATCTTAGGCAACTTTTTGTTTAAGCCTATTTATTTGAAACATGAAAATTGCCTTTGAACCATAATGGAAAAAAATTGTCCCTAGTTAGCCCAATTGAGCCTTATAGCCTTATTTATTCATAACCTAACAATGTCAGCCGAAACCTTTTGATTTAACTCTTTTGACCCTAATTGGATTAATCAAGTTAGAGGGATTAGAATTGGAAGGAATTTTGGGTGAACAAATTGTGGGAAGGAATGGGAAGTAGGGATATTTTCAAAAAATGAAGGAAATAAGAGAAAACTGATAGGTGAAATTCCAAGAAAAATAGCCTCTCCTAGTGTGAAAGTCTTTAAAAAAAAAAAAGAAAAAAAAAAGAGAAAAAAGAAAAAAAAAAAAAGGAAAAGTTTGTTGTTGTTAGTATTCTAGATGAGAGGCTAGGAAATAAAGTGCTTAAATTGTGAATTTGATTAGAACAGTCGGGTAGTCCCAAAGATGTGGTACCCACAGAAATGAAAAGCACTTAAGTTGTACGGACTTTTGAAGGTGAAGAAGTCACTTTGCGGGGTGATTTGCTGAGATTTGAAGAGCGAAGTTGAGTGATTATATTGAGGGGTAGTCGGGTTAGACGTAACTTGATTAGTCCAATGAATAGTCACTTATATCTACATGTATCCCACCTTACCTTAAGCCCACATTACAACCAAGAGAAAGACCTTTTTGATCCTTTGTCACACGTATCAAGTACGAGGTCTAGTTTAGATGATTGGCAAGCATATGGTAGACTTTGCATTTAATTCAATATGAGTGGAAATTATTTTAGCCTAAACACTTGAGAGAGGAGTGAAACACTTACCCGGTGAGGGTTGAATAATTCGAAAGTTCAAAGTCTCGAGATTAGTTGATTTTCGCGTTATCACATATGCTCAAGTGAATTGTGTTGCCTAGTTGTTTTAAGAAAAATCAAACTGAAACTAAGTTCATCATCTAGTTGCCCTAAACAGATGCATAATCACTTGTATTCTTTGTGTCTTTTTGTATGATGTTCGGGACGAACAACAGTTTAAGTTTGGGGGATTTTGATAACATGTTACTTATGCATGTATTTAGGTCGATTTAGGATCATATTTTATAGCATATACGTGCATATTTGACCGGCACTTATTTATATTTATAATATTTGGGTCATTTGATGTGTTTCGACTTGTTTTGAAGTTAACTAGGTATTTTTATTCCATTTGGATGAAGTTCGAAGAAGAAACAAGTCAAATAGAGTGAAAATCGGCCCAAAAGAGTGAAAACCGTCCAAGGACCGGTCCAAACCGGTCCGAACCGGCCTGAACCGGTCCAATAGCAAAACGACGCAAGAACCGACACGGCCGCGTCAAACCTTCAGCACGGCCGTGTCAAAAGTGGTGCAGAACGTTCAAAACGGCTCTGGAACAGAACATGGCCGTGTCACAATTGCAACACGGCCGTGTCAAATTGTTGCTGGAAAAGGAAGAATTGTAAAGCAACACGGCCGTGTCACTTAAGCAACACGGCCGTGTCAGAAAGGCTGTCGATAAGAGATATCCTGTTTAATAGGGGATTTGATTTCCTAATAGGATTTTGAGCATATCTTCTCAAAGATTCGTCCCCCAACTCTATAAAAAGGACCTCAACCTCTAAGAATCAGGGAATCAATCAATCAGGGAAGAACATCAATTACATCATTCCACCTAGAAGAAATCTTGGAGGACAAAGAAGACGAAGATCATCGAGACGGATTTATCCGGGTTTAGTCGTTCTTTCTTAGTTTTATCTTTTACAATGTTTTTCATAGAATGGTGTATTGGATTATTGCTAGGCATGAGTAGCTAAACTATTCGTGTCCTAGGGTTAGAAAGTAGGAATTTTTATGACAATGGTTTGATTATGATTTAATCTATTTAATTCCGTTCTTTATGTGTTTTATCTCTATGTTTGTGCTTAAAACTGAATTTAGCTTGATCACCTAGATTTAGAAATTTAGTTTAACAATTCCGCTTCGAGATGAGGGAATCGTTATCAGACTTAGAACATAGAGCGCAGTTGTCTATGACTGTGTAGGCCGTGGCTTAGGATCGTTTGGGAGTTATTAGGTTTAATTGACTCGAGAGGGTAATTAGCTTAATTAATCAACGGTTTAATCGCTTGGAGAGAAGGATTAGATTATTGTCGTGCCGCCTAATAAACATTAGAATTGGTAAATTTATAGGTTAATCATATTCAACATTGAATTAATATCCTGAAATCGAAGCCCTAGGATACCTTTTCTCAGTGATTGTTAATTCTCTTTGTTTGTCAAGTATTAGTTAAATTCCTTAAGTCGTGTTAAAATCAACCTTTGAAACTTAGTATCTAGTTAGGACATTCCTAGAGTATTAAGGTATCAAACTACCTAAAACTATTCCTTGTGGGATCGACCTTGACAATAGTACTACACCTACATCCGTACACTTGCGGAACACTAGGTTAGAAACCGACGTGTCAGAGTCCATCAGATTCAAAGCCAGGTTGGTTGCAAGAGGGTTCACACAAAGGGAAGGAATAGACTATGATGAGATTTTCTCACCTGTGGTAAAGCACTGTTCCATAAGGATTCTTCTTGCAATAGTTAATCAATTTGATATGGAGTTAGAACAGTTGGATGTCAAGACTGTGTTTCTTCATGGGGATTTGAAAGAACAGATATATATGAGACAATCAGAAGGTTTTGAAATGCCCGGGCATGAAGAGAAAGTGTGCTTGTTAAAGAAATCCTTATATGGACTCAAACAGAGTCCAAGGCAATGGTATATTAAGTTTCATACACACATGAAGGCTATTGGATATGAAAGGTCCAAGTATGACAGCTGTGTGTATCTTAAATTCTCTGGTAAGCAAGTAGTGGTATTTCTACTTCTGTATGTTGATGACATGTTGGTAGCAAGCAAGGATAAAGAAGAGATCAAGCATCTCAAGTCTGAGCTACAGAGGGTGTTTAACATGAAGTTACTTGGCAGTGCTAGAAGAATATTAGGAATGGATATTGACAGAAGAAGGTCAGCTGGAATACTCTGTTTACATCAGACAGATTACATAAGGAAGGTACTCAGAAGATTCAACATGCATGAATCAAGGAAAGTTTCCATTCCTTTAGGTCATCAGTTCAAACTTTCAGAGCAACAGAAGCCAAAAACAAAGGCAGAAGCTGAAGAAATGAGAAGTATACCTTATGCTAATGTTGTTGGTTCAGTTATGTATACTAGATGTAATATCCCAAAATTTTAGTGTATTATTTAATTCTAAAATATTATTTTACATGTTCAATAATTATATATATAATTTATTACGTCTTTCTAAACTAGTGTCTTGGTATCCTTTTGTAAAACAAAATATTAGTGCTTGAATTAAGCTCAAAATCTTATCTATAAATATTTAAGATTCTAGACTAGTTATAAAATTTATATAATATATTTGGCCCTCGTCTTGATCAAATAACACTCGATATTCTATTTTTATATGTGTTTTCAATGTATTCGCTCATTTATTGATTTATTAAATTGGACCAACTCATTAATATTTTCAATGCATAGTTGGGCCTACGGCCTAAGAATAAGTCAATTTGGTCCGTTTAATATTTCCAAGCCTAATCATATTGGAAATCATTATTATTATTAATTCCAAACTCATTTGTTGGTAATTTGTTGGTTAATTTTAAGCTCAATGTCTCAATAGGAAATATTATTTATTTATTTGAGTCTCTTTTACATTCATTATTCATCTTATTGTTAAGCACAAACCCTTGAGCCCAATACTCAAGCCCCATGTACTAAAGAAAATGAAAAGGGCCCATGTCTTGAGCCTGAGAAGTAATAACCGCTTATAGATTTGAATTACATGATCTCATCGCGATCCCTGATTCTTTGCAACTAACAGATATGTCAACCCCCTAAATCTTATTGACTGAGACTCTACATTAGATAAGATTTACGGGGCAGTTAATCTCTATCAATTACACTCTTAAACCTAATCGAGTAGTTTATAACCTAATAAATTGAGGACGCTGCATTACCGCCATTCCATCCTCGCTGCCGTCACCACCAATTACCACTCAAGACCTAATCACTACTTCCATCTCCCTGTCCAAAGCACTCAAGCACAAGTTCATATTATAATTTTGATACTAATAAATGTCAGTTTGAATTCATCAACAATTCAAAACCAGCATACATCTACATAATCACCAACAAGGTGAGGTCCACTTCTTTCGAGACCTTCCTGTTAATGGCCACCGACATCCCTTCAATAATCCGATAGCCTTATCACTGCAATACACCGCGGTTCTGCCGATGCATCATCGAATCTCGCTGCCGGAACCGAACCAATGTTTCAGGTAATGATATTCAACTTCACACCTAAATTTACACCATTTCAAGTTCAATTACTCCGGCGAGCTATCGTCATTCATGAACAGCCCAAACCATCTTCTATATACCCAGGTTCAAGAATCCAACTCGAACCACAATTCCAACCCCAAAACGAACAAACCCAAACCTAATTCGTAGAACCAGTAATAGTATTGAGGTGAGGGTTTGTGTGAATAAATTTTGTGTGTGCTGCGTATGTATATCAAGTGGGTGTGCTTAGTCATGTGTATTAGTGTGTGTATGCGTGAATGATAGCATGTGCGGCTGAGTGTGTGTGTGCTGGGCTTGTATCGGTGCGTGTGTGTGTCGGTTTGTACAAGTGTGTGAGTGTGTATGCATGATTATTGTGTGTGTTTATAGGTGTGTGCTATTATGTGTGTGTGTTGATTTTATTGTCTCTGCTGGTGTGTGTGTGTGTTTTGTGTGTCCCTGTTGGTGTGTGCATTTGTGTGTTGTGTGGTGCGTGTGTTTGCATGTGTGTGATATTGTGTGTGAGTCATGTGGAAGTGTGTGTTAAAGTGTGCGCTGCATGTGTATACCAAATGATGTGTGAGTGGGATTTAGTGTGTGTGTTTAATAGGAGGAAGAAGCCTTAATCCTCAAGTTCCATTTTTCATGACTTCCATTCTCCATTATTTATTTTTGTTGGCCCAGACTGCCATAATATCCAAAAAACCATTTCCACTTCCAATTTGTTTAGACCATCACCATGTTTAAACTTCTATATTCTTATATCATTCAATTCTCTAATTAGTTAATAAATTATTAATAATAATCATGTTAGGGCATGTCTCGGTAATTGTAGGTTGCAAATATCAGAGACACGGTGCTATAACGTCTACATAAATATTCAAGCATTATTCAGGCATCTTTATTTGCATCTCAATTCAGGTGGGGGTTTATTGTTTATCGCTTTAATTATATTTACTTGACTGCCTACGTGTGCTTTTATTTTCAAGTTGTTACTTGCCAATACAAGTAATTATCCAATTTGCTACTTGCCAATACAAGTTTAGCTTATTGCCATTATGCTACTTGCCAATACAAGTTTAGCCCATTACCAGTATGCTACTTGCCAATACAAGTTAGCTCTATGTGTCTTGCCAATACAAGCACATCATTATAATAATTGTTACATTGTATGCCTCTTGTATTTGTAATTATTGTGATAAGTTGTAATCCTCCACGAGCTAAAGGAAGCTCACCCCAGCCCAATATTGATCCTTTCAGGTTACCTCGGTGTAAGTCGGTGGAGTTGAGGCGGAGCCCGAAGCATATGATAGTCACTAAAATTTTAGTAAATAATTTACCATTTATATGCAGCTACTTGAAATTTATGTGGAGATATTGAAATGAGTTGATTGTACCTTGATTTGATTTGCATTTTATATAGGCTTGTACGTCAGGTATGCTTGTACATTCACACATACGAACACCTATACTTAATAGGATAAATTAAAGCACCCTCGTATGGGTCTCCTTCCATACGGGATCTCCTCTCATACGGTTAAAGTCAGTTTATGTGGGTCTCTTTCCATACGGGGTCTCCTTCCATACGTGTTATTAATTAATTATATTATAAGCATAATTAGATGTGATAATTAAACTATATTTTTGTTGGAGGTGTGATAAGTTTATCTTAATAATCTTATTTGTGACATGTTTATTAATATTATGTTCATATAGTTTAACTAATAAATTATTTCTGCTTTAATTATAAACTTTACTTGTATCTATGTTGGTACGATTGTTTTCACTTTCGCTACAATCTAGGTCGTGTATTGAAGATAATTGTGTTCTCAAATAAATTTGATACAGTTAGCCTGTGCATAACTAGTGAAAAATTATGTTTAATAAGTGTATTTCTTTTAGGGATAATACAAGCTTATTTGGAATATTTTCCTAGTATCGTATGGATGTTTAATTGTGTTATCTGAAGTATCCAAAAGTGCAAACTGATTTTGGTAATAAAATATTGACTAGAATATTATTTAGTGGTTTGATTTTGACCAAATTGCGCTGATGTAATACGTCGTGGATGTTACTAGTAATTATTCAAATATTTTTTTAATAGCTAATATTATGAAAGGTGTCTTTGATAAAATCATGATTATTATGTGAAGTTGATTGGTCAGGTTAATCTTTGGGAATAATTCTATTTTATTATTTTAGTTTAAATTAATCTTCTATGATCGCTTATTTGCTAATAAATAATATGAGTTTGACTCGTAATTGTATACTTGTTTTATTGTTACATGTGTTGTGAAGTTTTATGATATTCAAGTGATGTTAGTTGATATAGTTTACTAATAGGGATTTAAAATTTGAGTCCGATATTATGTGAAAAATAAATTTAGATGCAATTTCATTTGGTTCTTTTAACGGCATGTCTAGTATTGTCTTTTATAAATATATAAAGGAAAAAAAAAACAATTACTTATTTCTATTTGAAAATGCTTTAAAATATTTTTATGATAATCGGGTCGTTACACTAGACCAGACCTTGCACATGCAATAAGTGTAGTCAGCAGGTATATGGCAAATCCTGGTAAAACTCATTGGGAGGCACTAAAGTGGGTACTCAGATACTTAAATGTGCTGCAGCAGGTTGTAGCATTATCAACTATAGAGGCAGAATATTTGGCATTGACTGAATCAGTAAAGGAAGCTATGTGGCTTAAAGGGATTCTCACTGAGTTTGGTCTTGGATAGAGAACTGTAGAAGTCTTGTGTGATTCCCCGAGTGCTTTACATTTAGCAAAGCATCAGGTGTTTCATGAAAGAAGCAAACATATTGATGTTAGACTTCATTTTGTAAGAGACATCACTGATAAAGGTTTAGTGAAGCTGGTGAAAGTAAAGACAGAAGAAAATGCTTCTGATATGCTAACAAAAGCTTTGACTGCTGGTAAGTTTCAATACTGTCAGCAGTTGGTTCAAGTGGAGCAGGTTTGAACAAGGACAGCCTGAAGAGGCTGTGATTGATTAAGGAGGATAAAGATTGGATTGCTATGGATTGAGTTTCTGGTACTGAGTAGAGATATTTTGTTTCAGACAAGGTGGAGAATATAAAGTATATGTATGTGTCTTCAACAATCACGAGGATAAATCTTGAAGGTGTCAAAAAGCTGAGCAAATACAGAAGCACAAGAAAAGCAGCTCAAGAAGCAGTTCAAAACTGGAAAACTGTTTTCAGCAATAAGACAACGGTTTTAACTAACTTAACCGTCAAAACCGTTGTCTATTAAGAAAATAACCGTTGTCTTTCTTGTGATGTCGTTTAACTTTGACAGCAAGTTGGTTTTGGTTGTGATTACGTGGAGATTGCGGTTTTAACTTCCATTTTCTTGTTAACCAAGAACAGCAAGTGGGAAATTCTATTGTAACTTGCGGTTTAGCACTTGGTTAGGATTGGTTCTCTCTCTAGAAGGTAGTTACAAGAGATTAGAGCTATAAATAGATATTCAAGCTCTTGGAGTTGATTGTAACTTGTAATTCTTTCTCTCCTTGATCCGTGGACGTAGGCATTTGCCGAACCACGTTAATTCTTGTGTGTTCAAGTTCAATTTCTCATTAGTGTGTGCATTGTATCGTGTGCATGCAAAGTGATTGTAAGATTGCTTATTAGAGTTGATAGGGTTTCTTTGATTGATTTCTTTGCATCATATTGCAACAGTCTTATAACTATAGTGACTTTCACAAAAAGTTCCGTAGCTATCTGTTTTTTCAATTTCATCTCATACGTTTTGAGATTATCCAACTTTGTCCCAAGATTCAAATTTTGTTGGAAAAAGTATGTGTCGATCACGTGCCAACACAAATTTGAGGCTTTTGCCCACTGTGACACCGAAATAACGTGCTGGATTTGCATTTTTTCTTTTTTCCTATACAAATATGATTAGAAAATCCACATCATCAAGCCCCTAAATTTAATTAACTCATCTTCCACCACAACCCTCATCTCTCTCGTCTTTCTCTATAAGATTTACAGAAACTGGGTTCTCAACCCATTGAACCCTAGGGATAAAGTAGTGCGCTGCCGCCTATCCACGCAGCAGCAGCCGCCACCGGAGTTCACACGGCCACCGCCATGGCTCGCCGGAATACCGTGGCTGAAGAAATCAAGCATAATAATAAAAAATAATAATAATAAATAAATAAAAAAAAAAAGCAAAATTGCTCGTCGCCGGAATCTGAGTCCCGAACTCGCTGCGCCGTCGACGAAGAGCCTACCCTCGCGACCTTCAGTAAAACAGCCGCCGTGATCGCCACTCCATTCTCCAAGATTCAGTTTCCCTTCAACCTTAAACAAGCATGATCATGATGACTAGTAGGTATCTTGCTCAAGATGCCGATTTCTGGATTTCTGAATTTGGGAGGTCAACCTTCGGATTCACTTTCATGGTTTATTTTAAATGGGATTGCAGAATGACCCTTGGACTTTTGAAGAAGAAGCACTTTACCCCCCACAACTCTTGTTGTCTTCAAGTCGGAATTGATGACGTCGATTTATTAATCTTATTTGTACACGAAAAAAGAAAAGAAGAATTAAATAATTGTACAAGAAAAAAGAAAAGAAGAATTAAAATGCAAATTCAGCGCGTCATTTCGGTGCCATGTGGGAAAAAGTCCCAAATTTGTGTCAGCATGTGACAGACACATGCTTTTTTGGGCAAAAAATTGAATTTTGGGATGAAAATTGAATAATCACAAAACATATGCAACGAAATTGAAAAAGCAGATAGTTACGAGACTTTTAGCGGAAGTCACTATAGTTATGGGATGATATATGAATATTTCCTAGGAAAATATATATACATATATATATATAACCGTAATAGGGACCATTCTGTAATTAACACTTCCCCGCCCAAAATTTTAGATTATAATAGGTAAATTGTTATCACATTTGGTAAGAATCAATTTTTTTGCTTTTTAAAGTTGCAAATAACTTCTTTTTTTTTTTTTCATTTCTAATCTATGTACTATGTATAATACATCAAATTTATCCTCTTTTGACGATATTTAATTTGACATCCATATCACATACATTATAATAAGACATTTAACCTAAAATATTATATTATCTATTCATTGATTATTTGAGTTATATTTTAGCGTTTATTGTGGGTTATATATAAAGTATTGGTTCGGAACACAACTAAAATCAGTTATAAATATCTTATAAAGATTAATTTACTTGACTATTTCATTAAAACCTCACTAATCAATTTATTTTATCCGACATGAATTTTCTCTCTTCGCGAGTGTATATAGCTTTATATATGATGATTAATCGGGAAATTATTATTTATTGTCGATTCATATTTTTCATATTTTACACTTTTTAATATTACTTTCTTAAAAAATTACACTTTCCAGCCTAATCTATGATTTTTCACGCATTGCAATCTGAACTTCTTTTAAATAAGTAAAATGTACCAACCTGAACTATATGTTTTTTTAGACTTTGCAACCTACACAATGCTTTGTCACATCAATCAATTTCATTTATGTCTTTTTTTCATATTTTGCAATCTAAGCAATTTTTTAACATTAATTAATATGTATCCTTAAATAAATCTACTATTTACAATATAAATGTATAATTTATATGAAAATTTTCAACATACATATGAAAATATTAAGAAATATCGAAAATCTCATATGTTTTATTTTGTAATTCCAATTATTGATTAAGTTTTGAATTTTATTTTGTTAATTTTTAATTTCACCAAGTAAAGTATTAATACTTCCCATGAATTTTTTAAAGTTAAATAGTTAGAATTTGAAATTATATTTAGATAAATTAAGATATTTAAAATAACATGATAAAAATAAAAGAAAACTTATTTCGTATAATATTATTCAACAAATTTTATTTTAAAATATGAGTTGATATTAAATATTTCTGTTTGTATGAACATTCATAATTAATTAAGCCATTTATGTTTGTGTATAGGTCAAGAATGATAAGACACAATAAATGTGTGTACGGATTTCAAAGATAAGAAATGATCATTTTGAGAATAAACGTATTTCATTATTTATATTTAATATTTTATCTTAATGTTAATATATATATATAAAGTCAGTTATATTTAATTCATATATAACGTTAGAGAAATTTATATTTATATTACTTATATTTTTATTTTTATTTAATCATAAATTTCTAAATATTTATTTTTTTATGATAAAACAGTCATATTTTTAAATATTACATTATATTATATTCAATTTAAATAAAATTATTACTTTTTTAATAAACTTAATACTATTTAGATTTGGCAGCAGCATGAGTGGGTTGGAAACAGGTTAGACATGGGCTAAAGCGCAGCCCAGCTCGTTAAAATTTCTTACGTTAACCTCTTAGTTATGCCACTCAAAAATCCTCTATTTGCACAGCCATTTGTCCTATAAACTAGCCCAACCTTTACAGATGTTAAATGATTTGCCTGCCCAGCCCATTTACTTTTTCTTGTAATAATTAGTACTGATGTCCTTATTTATTTTGTGGACGAGAACAGTGATTTTTTTAATTAGGTTACGAGACGCTCTACCAACTAAGCTATAACCAATTCTTCACTAGAACAGCGCTTTTTATTTCTTGATAAAATAAATAATTTTTTATATATGTACACAGTTTGTTCGTCGCAAATTTCAAGATTTAACTATGAAAAATTATTCATTCATAAATTTTCCTTGTATTAGATAATTAATTTTGTATTCATTATCTATGTCAGATAAAATATGCACCTGTAAATATTTTGAGGTGTTCCTTAAGAAATATTATGAGGATAATTTATGTTACTATCATTATGTAAATATTGAGGATAATTCAGTATACAGAGTAGAAAATTTTGAAATATTGATCATTTTAGAAAATGATTGATGAGAGATGAGTAGTATCATCCTAATTTTTGCATTTCTCCCTTGGCTGAAACCATATCTGATCTTGTAAATTTTTTACGTTAAATAGAGCACAAAACTTTAGATTAAGTTTTATGTTTTGAAGTCTCGAGTACAGTTTTAGTAAACATTATAAATATTTGTTTGATGTATATAACAATAAATTATTATGGTCACCGAGAATCTTATTTCATACCCACTCCACTACATTTCAAAACCTATTTACGTACAAACTGCTCAAGCTTGCTAATGCACCAACTAACAAAGTCTTGTGCAACTATTAATTTATTATTTTGCTGTTTGAAATCAAATATACGTACTAAAATACAGCCTGAAATAGCAGAATTGTAACCAGGGAAAAAATGAATGCAAATAACGAATGGCAAAACAATTCTATTAAAAATAAAAACAAAAAAATGCAATTATTCAGATTTTGCACATTAAAAATAGCAGTGAATTAAAACCTGTCGAGGGGTAAAACCAGCTCAAAACGGATGATGCACAAAATGACCCAAGTTTTCTGCATTTTATAAATTTATCTTTCTTTTCCTGTTTGAATCAGATAAATACTAAAATACAGCCTCTATAAATAACGAATTACAACATACAGATTGTAAAAGAATGAAAGTAATGTCTCAGACAACGGCACGCCTGGGCAATATCACCTGTTTCTGGTTTAGATTATTTTGTCTTACTCTCCTCTTCATTAAGAAGCATAAAAATCCTAACATTAAAATCAATAATATAGAAATTTCTAATTGTGTGACGGGTAAAAATTCGGTCACTTGAAAACTGCTCTCAAAATAGCAACCGGAATCCTCTAAAAGTTGATTACCCTCGTGTGTGGTACCATTTTCTGGATCAAGAACAAAATCAACCATCAATGCTACATCCCCAAGTACAACACAAGCACGCTTTGATTTGTACCCGGGCATACTCACGATAACTGCAGGGAAAATTGCAAGGGTTATATTTAGTTGCAGTTCTAAAAAACCACATGATGTCCAAGTAGTCTCACTGGATTAAATTGGTGTGTGTTTGAGAGAGAGAGAGAGACACAGAGAGATTTGTCTACATGCAATAGGGATTTGTCTCTCTTGAATATTCTTTTATTGCGGGCCTCAATTGATTGCAATCTAGCTCCATGAATCGATAAAATTATGATTATGCACGTAAATTGTGTAGCTAGAATGTATTCACAATTCCCTTGTGAGAAACCATGAGTAATTGAGGATGTGAAAGAAGGCTAAGAATGATAATAACTCATTACCTTCATATTTTTCTCGAGGAGCTAGCAAGCGATAGTAATCAGCAAACTTTTTCCCAGCAGTAATCTGTCAATGGTAACTGATCAGAAAGCAATACCGAAAAGAGTAGCAATAAACAACACACCATCATAAACAGAGCTGATACGGAAAACAGAGCGTGAATTATTTACTTCATTGGAGATGAACCTAAATATGCGACTAACGAATATTCTGTTAAAAATTGAAAGCATTCAGTTTGGGCCTCTATTTGAAACAGAAAAATAGAACAGAAACAAGAGAGCCAAAAATGGGATATGACCAAGATCTTAATAAAGTGTTAGGAGTTAACCCTTTGTCGAGCTTACTCTTATTTACTTGGGTTATGCTGGTTTTCTAACCCTGCAAGACATTAAGGGCATCTCCAAACTCTTTGTTAACATTAAGAAACGTGGTGCAATTGTTATGTCTCCACGGGAGTATTCAATCAAGTGTTGGCATATATTCTTATCGCCACATTGTAGAGGTTCAACTGAGACTCTGATCAATTTGTTCCTTCAGAGTCCAATTTTGAGATGGTACGGAAGAAAATTTATATGATATGTATATTCAACCCCTCCATTGCTACACTAAATGTATTTTCAGTGAATTGAGCAAATAGTGAAATTTTCATTGTTCAAGATGCATACTCCAGTATAAGGTATCCAAGGTGACGGCTTAATTGGATGGACTCTCTTTAAATAATTATAATTGGCTCATCCATGTACAGAAGTGATGATTAAAAGTCAAAAAATAAACAGAAAGAGATTATTTTAGCCCTAAGGAAGGAAATTCTATTTGTGGGTTTGGGCCATATGGCAAAACCAGATTAGAAATGCAGAGTTCTTTAGGGGCACTCGTACCTGAAGGCTTCACAAGTTTGGAAACAAAGAGAAGTAGGTTATGCAACCACATTATGGTACTCAACTGTCACAGCCACAGCTTCATTTTAACTTACTCACCATATCATGGGTTTGCTTTTCTTGCACCAACCCTTGATATACCTACTGGGTTGCCATTCTAATATAGAGATGAATGAGCTGGCACATTCACAGCTCCTACCATATCAAAATTCTAACATTGTTACAAATCCAATCGACTAGTAAGTTTTTTAGCTTCGTATCCAAGACATAAAGAGTAGAATTTTTCAGTTGTTTCAGTATGCCTGTTCTAATGAATTACTAAGATATATTCTAAGGTTATATTCTACAGTGAAATATATATGGAACTCCAGGACCATTACTTACAAATTGCACAAGTAGTTCGATTCGCTCAAAACTACGTTGGTTGATAACCTGACTATCTTGAATTTAACTATTAGATGAGGCAATACATATTGTATGAAAATGTTAATATTTGAATGTCTCCAAAGTTTCAGGTCGTGTAAAGCCCAAGTACATGAAAGAAAATCTAGTCACTTGTGAGTCAAGTCTGACTAAGATATGCTATTTCATTTAATACCACAGGTGGCAATATCTGTAAATTTTCTCAGAGGAAGCTTGAATAGTTTTAGGCATTTAGATGATACTACATAAACATCGATATGTGAGCGCACCGTGTAGTTTATTCCCTTGATAGCAATTGATGCTGGTAAAGGTATTCCATTATCTGATGAAAATATTCGTCCATGTATTCCTGTCTGGATGAATGACATGAAAATCAATAATATTAGGTGAATTGCACAGGTTAACATATGAAACCATACAAAGCAAACCTTGTTTACAAGCTAATGGCAGGTAAAAGTAACTCACCAGAAGAAAAGGCCCCTAACAATAAAGGTAATGACGAGATAGAAGGATTTTTTAAGGAAAAATGATGATATTTCTGAAATAAATACTGCACATGGTAACCAATTAAAAGACACTCGGACGTACCTTAGCCACACTTGCTGCAAGGTTTAGCATGCTCATTCTATTATATCTCCATATAGTAGGAAGCTGCAAAGTAGACAATGATTAAGGCCTTGAACACAAAATGCAAGAAGAACAGCAGTCACTAACGGGAACTGCTAAATCCAGAGAGAGAGGTCACATAAAGAGAAGGAGAAGGTTTGACACAGAAATTGTGGAGCAAGACGTGATCTTATCCTTACACCCAACAAAATCAACAGAAGAAGAGTGTCGGACACGGAAAATTAACAGAAACCCAACTGCAGACATTGAGTACTCGACTTGAAATAGCGCTTTATGTTTCAAGGAGAATGGTGCCCCAGATTTTGACTCTGAAAATTTCTCTTTTTAATTGAAAGATAGGCATGTTTCAGTATTAGCTTCTAAGTCCAGAATGGATCTCAACTAATTAAACCCTGCACTAAAGAAGAATCTGATACAAATTCTAGTGTTAGATGTGATAATATACCTAGATGAGAGGGAGGGACCTCATTGAACTATTACATTCATGCAATTAATTGTTTCTTTTTCATAAATTTGGTACTTTTGACAAGTATGAATTTAAATTCAAATCATGATACCACCAAGGTGATAAAGTAGCCTAATATGAGCTTGTACGTCATTGATCAATGGTAAGAATGTTTGCCACCCAATTCACCCCCCACCTAGAAACCATGGTGTCCCACACCTGTAACTAGATGCAAGATATATATATATACACACACACACATATATACTATGTATATACGAGTAATGCTGTTGGAGTCCCAAGATGCCGGTACTGTTTCTTTTTATTCTTTCTTTTTTCTTTTTATGAGAAATAGAATTTAAATAAACAAAATTAGGGAAATACAACAGGAAGATGCTGGTGATGTTTCAGCAATTAGTGAGTGCAAAATTGCAATAAAATTTTGTATTTTGAAGGTATCACATCCGTTTCTGTAAACTTCAGTATTCAACTAGCTGAGGATTTTTAAAAATATATTTTATGATCTCAAAACCTTATTCTTGAAAATATACTATGAAAGTGATGCAATACATTGGCCAAGTTCCTCACTACACTGAGAAACTGCTAACATTTCTAAGAATTATCGTGTCCTCCAATTTAACAGGATAAGTTTGAGCAAAATATTCTAATGAAAAAGTAATCAAATGTTGAAAAGCACCATTGGACTCGGTGAGCCTGAAATCATATACTGTCAAAAACAGTGCAAGGAAATAACTGAATATCATAAGAGAATATTTACATGAAGACAACTGCGGTCTAACCTCACTAGCATTAGGCCATTTATTGTCGCTAATCTCCAGGGTAAGCTCAAAGCAGCCGCGATGAATGTAATTCCAATCTTGCATGCCTCCATATATCGGATACCTGCAAAAGAGGAAAACGGGATCTAAGCAACAAAATGGTATTTCTGATGCAGTCTGCTGAATTATTTTCAATGGAGTACAGAAGACAGCTATAATATCTTGAAGGACATCGCCTGAGCATAAATGATTACTCTTTATTTTACATGCATACCAGAGTGCTCCATTTGTAATTCCACCAGGAAACTCCTTGCTTAAGGACATGTTGTAGTGGGATCTGCTGTATAAACTGGCCAAAAATCTGAAGGTCTTATCATCAGGGCACCCAAAGTAATTTTTCCTGCAAATAATCTTTTTCAGATTAGTTCTTATCAGAAGTAGCTGTAGTGAGCTATACAGAAACTTCTGAAAATATAATATGTAGAAGGAAGGAAAAATGTCCAGGGAGTCCACCAAAACACGGAGGCAAGTATGTAACAAAACATGCCAGTACATTTTATATCAGCACAAGTTCCCACACTAGAAAACATACCAAGTTGAAAATTCTAGGAAAAACAGATACTTGAAGATGTAACATCTGAACCCTTCTCACAAGAATTCGAAAGATATCAACTCTAGAATACTCACACTTTATCTTCAGTTCCATCCCATGGATAGTTTGCAACCAACGCCCCCTATGAACATGAAATAAGTAAATGATTATCAGGTCTCTGAAAACAAAGCCTAAATTATTATTTACAGTGTTTTCCTTAAGCGAGTATATTTAGCCCCGCGGGAAGGACTCAGGTACAGTTCATATATGACAGAGAACGAAGCAATACAAAAAGCTCCAAATGGAAAATCAGAAATATTGACAAAAAAGAAGCAGCATAAGAAACGATGGGACATCGATTTGTAAGGGATGAGAAGGACCAAAGCATTGAAAACATGTAATTTTGATGCTGAATGGGGTATTTTAGTGAAAGCAGTTGAATAATTGTGCAGCATTTTCCTGAAAATTATGAAGATAAAATTTATGAAAAGAATATTCAATAAGCACAAGAAACATTATGCTTCCCTTAAATAGAACAATGGAGCAATATCTTCTAAGACACAAATTTTGACTGCATTTTTAACTTTCAAGTTTTCAAGCAAGATTGTACATTACCCCATGCAGACTGGCAGATGCAGTGAAGTGTATATCTTCCATCCATTTCATGATTGCTTTTGTTTCAGGTTGGCGCAAGTCCATATCATCATTCATAGGAAAGAACTATGTCAATCAAGTCAGTCAATGCTCCTCATAGTGTGTAATTTCATTTGAAATTACAGTGTTAAGCTACTAGCCATGTATTTATAAAAGAACAGTAAAAGGTAAAGGGAAAAAATGTGTTCTATTTGAAGTGCTTGAAGGTATATCAAAGAAAACATCTACTCAGGAATCACTCATTTATTGTAAACGAAGAACAGCTAGGTCCACCTTGAAGAAACAATAAGCCCTACCACAAGCAGAACTCATAAATGATATTCTCTAAGGCAAATTTCATTCAGTAGATATCTGGCTTGTAATTGGTTTCATAAATGTCAAACCCGGAGATGGACTATGATTCATTCAACATTTGGGGCTCATTTAGCCTTATTAAGATAAGGGTGAGTAGCTATCTTTAGATAGTTTAGCGGGTTGAGAGCTCATTTGGTAGCCTTTATAAGGGCTAGATAGTGATATCATCATGCCTTAATTATTGCTTGGTAGTCCTTACTAAAGCCCTTCACTCAAGTGAGGCACAGTAGTATTCTGCTGTTACACCTTGTTTATTAATCCGGCCAAATTAGGCATATAACTACTACAGCCTGCTACATTAAGGGGGTCTTTGCAAACTCAATTTAGTTTTAAAAATCACTTTCTAGAAGCAATTCTATTTGAAGGGGTGTTTGCAATCACACATTAGGGCCCTAGAATAACTTTGAGAATCAATTAAAAGTGATTCCGCAAATCTGCCAAACCCAGCTTCTCACAGATTCCCATGGCATTTCTGAAATTATAGTGAACTTTTTTTATTTTATTATTTTAGTAACTTAGCCTTATACCCCATGCCTAGCTTTCTTGATCACACGATTGCAGAGCCGCCTGAAATTCTGTGAAGAAACATGGCGCTCCGATTAACCATTATCATCATCCTCGCGAAATCCCATCATCATTTTCATCGTCGTCTAACTCATCATCTTCATCGCCATTTCATCATCATCTTCATCATCTTCCTCGCAAAAACTGCTACAACCCACCGTCTTCATCATCTTCCTTGCGATACTAATCATCAGTACTAAAAGGGTATTTGTCTAAATTTTATGTGAAAAAGTGATTTTATTTTGCAAACACTCATCATAAGGAAAGCACTTATAAATTGTCTAAGGTTGCATTTGAATGGAAGGATTTGAGGATGGATTTACAATTCTTAGTCTCATATCCATTATTGATGTTTAGATTACCATGGATTTCTAAATCCATGATATCATTTGAGCTATTTTTTAAAGGATTTGAGTGAATTTCAAATTCCTTCTAACTTGAGTAGATTTGAAATCCATCAATTTCAAATCCCTCAATCCAAACACAACCTAAAATCACTTTTCTTCCAAACACTACCAAATTCTAATTTTGCCACAAAATCAATTAAAATCACTTTTCAAGAATCACCTTTGTTTGCAAACACCCCCTAACTTTTATAACAACTTTTTAGTAAGGGCTACCAAAGATATCACTATATAGCCCATATAAGGACTACCAAAATGAGCCCTTGTGTACTAAGATCACAGGTTATTACAAGGACAGTTATATAGTTCTGTGGCTTGCGTACACTTGTCCAAGTCCTGCAACATAGGAGATCTGAGATGCTAAGTAGATATTTCTAATTCCTAGGAGAACGGTTCAAGTTCCAAACGATTGGATTTGGATAACATAATTATTTTTCTCCGAAGATTGATAGTAAACTAAATTATGAGGATATAAAACAAGTAGCAGATCGGAAAATAAGCAAAGTCTAATTTTGCCAGAAGGCACCGCATACCCCTTACTATAAAGGTGTACGGAAAGAATTAGTACTGAATCTCTTAAAACATTAAAGAACAGAAGGACAAAACCAGTTATTCCCTTTCCATACAGTTATTCAGTGTCTTGACACAACTCTCAAAAAAAAGGAGCGAATGTAGATTATAATCTTCAGTTCGCTAAAGCCTGAACTCATTCATCCACCTCCATCCATTAGTTTGACACTAGGACATATTTCAGAGAATCAGAAGTTGCAGCAGAATACCTGATCTGGAAAATCCCTATTCAAATCAATGTTGTTTGCATTTCCACGCCTCCTTAAAGAATATCCATCAGGGTTCATGGATGGAAGTATATGAAGGTGGACATGATCCACAATCAAGGTCGCCTGTGATCACAGCCACGTTACAATTTAACATACATGACACCAAACATGACAGTCACATTCAAATGGGAAACAGTGAGTCAAATTAAAAAAGATAAAAGACAAATATCTCCTTATGGAGTGAGCCGTAGAAATGCATGGTACAGCACAGCAAACCATTCTAATGAATTCGTGTATTTAACTAGCATGCTATTTTTCAGTAAGCAGTAAAGTTTTAGTTCAACCAAGTTGAAGACCAGTACAGGGAGGAAAAACAACTGCTACGATCCATGAATTGTAAGTAGAAAGTAATTTGCTGATAGCAGTCTAAAGAGCATGATTTCCATATAAGGATATATTTATACATGGCCCCTAAATTAGATGACCTTGAAATAGTCATCAAATAGAATAACAATTAAATATCATGAAGAGCAGATACAAAAAGAACAGAAACATAGGAGACTAGAAGGCATTACCAAGGGGTCCTTCATATAATTATTGCACAGCCAATTTGCTAGAAGCAACAGAAGTTCACGGCCTACAGGTTCATCACCATGCACATTTCCGATGAACTGCAATATAAGGCAACTGAGAAAAACAAAGGAAAGAAAAGTCCTAATTCATTAAGTCAATGTTGTGATTTTACACATAACATAAATGTGTAGTTATGGAAATATCTCAAGCATCTCAGATTCAGTGAAGCGTAGACAGCTTTATCGCCCTTCAACTCTTCTAATTCCCTTCCCCTCTATCTTTCTCTAAACCACTTACAATCTAATCTAGAAGCGTTAAATTCTTTCTTATTGCACACTTTACCAATATACGTACAAAGTTCACTAATGTAAGAATGCTTCGTCGAAATACTGAGATTACATTTAAAATCTTAGATTGGTTGTGTTTGAATGCCATGCTCCAATTTCAATATATTGTAGAATGATACTATAGTAAGTTTCAAAGTAAACCCAAATTGTCTAATTTTCAAATGAAAGAACATGGTCATTAGATGTCAAAACCTTGAACCGTTTGCATTTATTGTTTATATTAAGGAGAAAGTAGGGCATACCAAACATCATTGTGACAAGGACAAGAATCATTAAAGATTTTCCTTCGTTTATTTAAGGAAGAGGACAAACTTGTAGGAGAGGCTACAAAGAGATAAAAATTTGGTCAGTTTGTGTGGAGATCTCATATCTATTTAGAGATTTTTTTCTATATCTTGTACAATCTAAATACAATATCAAATTTCCAATGACAACCTTTTGCATCAATACAACAAAGTAAAGGCTCATTATTGGAAAATTGAGATTACATTTAAGACAGTCTAAGATGTAGAAACATCAAGATCTTGTTTGATTATGCTAACTAAACAAGAAAATTTTGTAACTTCTTTCCTTCATATAAATGTAACCTCTTCCTCTAATAAACAAACCAACATTTAATCATCTTTTACCCTGTCATTATATAGCATGCTCTACTTTCTCCTTCATCCAAACAATAATATTTAGGCTTCCGGCTCCTTGAGAAACGACATTCTTCCATTGGAACTTAAAAATATGAGTTATTTGGAAAGTTATAAGTAATTAAAAAAAATGGAAATTTTGATCATTTTTTCCCTTTGTAATAAATTTTCTGTTTTCCATAAAAATTACATTTATCTACGAAACTGAAAAGCAGACATCGATGCACAATAGATAGACAGACCATTCATTCGCCACAAGTTTTAAATGAACGTGATTGAGAATATCAGTATCCAACAGCACCACTTATACCTCAAATAATTATTCAGTCACGTTCTCTATCAACTTACGAGTAATCAGTATTCACTTTTTACTGCACTCCACAAAATACAAGAATATTAGTTGATATCGCAGTTCACTTTTCATTTGTTAAATGGTTACCTAGAATTTCAGAGTTCACCGAATACCTTATCAGTAGAACAATCAAATAAAGCCACAAGTTAAATGGATGGATCATTTAATCACTTGTCATTTATCAAATATAAATTTTTCTTTCACTCATCAGAAGTTAATAAATCCACATAATTTGCAGAAGCAACTTATTAAGCAGAACAGCTAACAAAAGCTTGAGTGATATTGTATAAAACATACTACCTTGAAAGCGGGCTCGGCTTCTATTTCTCCTGGCAAGTCAGAAATTTCTATGGCCCACTAAGCTCAGAAATAGAGGTAAGCAAGTTAAAATTAATAACTAATGTTTGACAACCTACAATGTCTGCATAACAAACTAGCTCATTGCAAAGAAAATTAAACAAATTAAATGTTCAGGAGAACTAGAGAAGCAATAGTACCAGAGGAACTCCGAGAACACTTTTTCCAATGCTGTTGTCAATTCCAAATTTCCAATACCACCACAAAAGAGAAAAGGAAAGTATCAGATCATCGTAAAGCCCTTGAAACAATACTGATATAATATAGCGACAATCTAATATATTCAAAGTTCACTGAAGGCTAACTTGGAAACCAAGGTCATTTATCACTTCTAACAATATCTAATGAAATCTAGCTATTTTCTGTTTATCCCTGACACAAGATTTTTTTTTTTCTGGAAAGCATCTTCGATCTGAAATGTATGAAGCTCTTTTACAACTATGGAACCAAGATAACTAGACAATGCAGAGTGCCACTTTAGATTAATTCTCTTTGAATAGGCCAAAAACGCTATCATATAAATCATCCAAACAAAATTCTAAGTACCCATAAATATTATCAGGTATAAATTGTTCACTCCAATGGAAGTGAAGGAAGAAATCTTTAACATCCATTTCAGAATTGAATAACAAGTCCAAAAGCAAAAGTTAGTTACTTTGTGCCATGCCTTTCTTTGAACTGTCACATCAATTGCTTGAATCCTTGTTTAGGATGTTTTAGTTACCCTTAAATTGCTCCTTGACTAGACCCAGGGAATTTAGCATCTTTATGTTGCCGTTATCATTTCTATTCTACAGTTCACAAGTATGCCTTCCGATCTCATAAATACGTATTATCCTGTCAATATAAATTAATAACAAGTGTTCACACAAATACATCTATTTCTTAAAAGATCAGTGAATTTTGTTTTACAAACACCCCATGAAGTTAAGACCTGATTAGCTTTTATAAAAACCACTGTTTGTATTGAAAGAAGTGTTTCATGGCCAAAAGTACCAGCATAATACTCTTTTATATTTCTTTCAGAGTGATTGTAAGATGTAATTATGACTATCTCAGAAATTACCTGTAAATTCTGGAAATGTTAGCACAACGGCTGTTAAATTCTCTCATTGCCTTCTCAAGATCAGAATTACTCATATACCCTTGAGCTAACTGCTCACTGAAACATAAGGTAATCCAATTTTGCCTCAGAATTTAATTAATGTGCAAATTAGCTAAACTAATCCAACAAAACACAAATAGGAAGGCTAGAAAAGCCGGAGAATTTACAGCTTCTCAATGTACTCTGCCTCAGACATGTAATTCTCTGAATACAACCGTCTTCCTGAACGCCCATAACTACTGTCAGCATAGCCTGACAAAATTTAAATGTAAAAGAGAACCTGAGATAAAAATTTGAATGCAACATGAGATAAAAATAAAGAGAAACATATATAAACTACTTCCTGAGGAAATGTTCATGAGATTCACACGTAATTGAACCGATGTGATCATTGATGAAAACGAAATCTAGTAGCTCACAGTAATTAACATCATTCAACCACTACAATTATCATTTTCCCCTTCTATCCATCTCAAAACAATAAATAAAGCAACTAATACTAACAGAAATAGCATTTAAGTCATTCTAAAACATTCATTGTCAATTACATTTAGAGCTTGAGTCACAGATATCGAAAGATTAAACTCTATCTGAGATGAAGAGCGTAGAGAGAAAGAGACCTGAGTAATTGGAGGTGTGAGGGGCGGGAGCTCTGGCAATGGAGAAACAGAGAAGAGAAGCGAGGTTTAGAGAGAGAAAGAGGAGCGAGGTTATCATTTGAAGGTTCCTCTTTCATGGAATAGTGATCGAATCTGCTGCAAGTTCTAGGCTTCTGGGGAAAGACTAGTTTGGGAAAAGTCCGCCCATTGAACGCTGAACCCGGAACAAATGTTAATAAGTGGCACGTGATTCGTCAAATTGTTACGCTCGATTCATTTATAAACAGGATGTTCGCAATACTTTATTTCTTATGAATTTGTGTTTTGTTATCAAAAAATAAATTAAGGTAATTTCTTATGAAATTTTGATAATTCTGTATTGGAAAATAAAACATGCTTGTAATATAGAAAATTATGTTGTTCATGTAATTTGCTAGTTTTGCAAAATTGTCGGACGTGGATTGTATGTCGTGAGACTCATTCCCAACTTTTATTTGTCAATCAATGCTAGCTGATTCCAGCTTAATAAAATTATTTTTTTCAAAAAAAAAAAGTACATGCTTGCAATGAAATCATAAAATCTTAAATAGTGGTGTAATAAAGTAATATGAATTATTTATTACTAAATTTTTTACAAAGTACACATTATAAACAATTATAATATTTGATTATTATTTTTAAAAACTATATTCAATTGTTTTATATTACGCAATAAGTATTACATATTTTATTTAAGAAATAATAAAAGAATAACCGATATTTCATAGCATACATAGCTAGTGAAATGATTACATTTTGTTAATACATCACTAAACATCTTACATAGTTCAAACCAAACAAAATTATAATATACTTTGGCTCCTACTTCATACCAGACCGCTTCCGTTTTTTGTTAGTATTCAACTCTGTCAAGTAAGTCTTTGCCTTCATATTCGATCTTTCGCTCTTGATTTCGAACTTCCGATTGTCTTTCTCGATTCTCAATCTCACGATAAGGTCCTCAAGCTCCATTTTCGTACGTTTGTGCTTGAGGTTGTTCTTGAAATCCTTCCACAGAAGCGGTAGCTTCTCAATCATAGCAACTACTTGAATTGATTCGCTTAGTTGCATTCATTTGGCATGTATTTCATGCAGGATCAGTTGCAACTCTCGAATTTGATCCAAGACTGTCTTGGAGTCAGTCATCTTGAAGTCCCTGAACCTTCCGACGATGAACTTTTCAATCCGGCATCTTCGCTCTTGTACTTCTCCAACGATTCCAACAACTCCTTTGCAGTTTTGGGAATCGCGTAGACGTTGTAAAGAGAATCATTGAAACTGTTGAAGATGTAATTGCGACACAAGAAATGCGCCTTTTGGCCCTTGGTGGCACTGGTTCGGCCAAGCCCGAACTGGTTCGGATCTGGACACACCCGTCTGTTGGGTCGCTCTCACCCTTTCGTCGAACCCGCGCTCCGCCGGCACTTGGTCGCGCTTGCTTGCCAACCGGTGTGGTGGTTCACTGACCCGACCCGCTTCGGACATTGGCGGGCAGGTCCAACCCGACCTAGGGTACGCGATCCTGGTGTGTCCCGTTCCTCCTCGTCAAGGTGATCACCGCACCCAACCTGAACTGTCTCAAGCCCATCAAGTCACCTGTCCGGACCAACTTGCCAAAACTTTAAGGCTCATCTAGCTACGACGATGCGTACATGTGCACCCAGGCTCGGATGGTGATGGTGCTTATCACCATCCTCGAGTCCATTTAGCCAAAGGCTAAAATCCCACTAAGATTCACAATATCAAGTGTGCTCCTCTTAATAAGGAGTTCCAAATCTTTCCATATTTCCTATGTGGGACAAATTCCCACATTTCTTTTTAACTCTTCCAACTTTTCATGTTTAAGTTGTTTACTTTAGACATTAATTTCTCATTCTCCCGAAATTGATTTTGAGAACATAAATACATTAGATTCATCTACTCGCAGATTATAATTTTGCAACTTAATTCAATTTTCAACCAATGAAATTCAAAATTGAAATTGTTCAAAAATTGATTAAAACCAACCTTTCAATCCAGCAAATATGTCTAGGGAAGTGGTCAATTTGTTACCAAAGTTATTTGCACATATTGCTTTGGATGAAATTTATGTCTTTAATAGTTGAATGATATTATTTTTCTCTATATATTTTAAAAAAGAAACCAAAAAATAAAAAAATCGTTAAAGGTTGTCTTCATGTTAAAAGAAAACAACAAATTCTTGGTCATCATCAATATTTTTTTCTTTTAATCTGGCAAAGTTTTTCTTTTTTCTTTACCTCAATGGAAAAAAACTTTCATGTAGCCAAACTAGCTAATTAGTTCATTTGAGTTACCAAAATATAATTCACGTAGAAATTGAAAACCCTAATCAACAAACTCGAAAAGGACGCTGGAATTCAATAGAAATCGCAAGGACCATTACCTTGAAAAATAATTATTGGTAGGGGCGAAGCATTTTAATGGAAACAAATTGACAATAATCGAATTTTTTTATATTTTTTAAAATAAATTGAATCGAACTCATTTTCTTGACCTAATCGAAGGTTCAGTTGTCTGTTTATATTCTTAATTTTTTACATCTATATTTTTTATAGCAAAATTTCTTTATTTTCATGATATTTTTTCTCATAAATTGGAAGAAAAAAATTAAAACATAGACATAAGTTTTAATTTCATGATTTTAAAATGTGAAGATTACATATATATATATATATATATATGTATATTATTTCAATTGAGAAAAAATAATATACAATGAATAGTCATATAATTAAATATGAGTAGCTTGGTTAAACAAGAACTTGTAGCAACAAATTTCGTGTATTATATTGAATAAACACAAAAAACATTACAAGATCGAATTTCTTGAATCAAATGAATAAAGTTTACAATTTGTGAGTTCTATCTCTAATTCTTCTCCTCGAGTTGACTTTGAGATTTGATGGAGATGACTTTGAAATTTGATGGAGGACTCCTTGAGTTACTTGAGTTCACTAGAGATTTGATGGAGATGACTTTGAGATTTGATGGAGGACTTGATATATTGACGCCGATGTTGAATGGTTGAGAATTTCTCCTCAATTTGTTAACTTGTGGTATATTTTTTTGGTGGAACAATGAGACCTTATTTATAGTTATAGGATGAAGAATCTTAATGGACTTATGTCTGAATAATAATAATAATTACTGCAACAACTTAACACATGGAACATTCTGATTAGCCCACCATAACTTGGTGTTTCTCATCATCTGCATGGATTATTACTAAATTAATGTGATTTAGTTTAGTACTAGTTACATCACTTTGACATGTGTCGACTTTTAATTTTATGCAAAATTTGTGTATTTATAGAACTGAATCAAACTGAATTACAAATCGATTCTAATTTGTGTAATCAAACCGAAGTACTTGTATGAAGAAAATGGAAGCGAATGACTTAGCTCATATCGGTTTTCGATTTTGGTGTCCATTAAAACCGAGTTGCAGTTCGAACTTACTGTAGTTCCTTTTGGGCCTTTTTAACTTTTTCAGAAAATATTTTGGGCTTAGCTCTCTCCAATACAAAACTTCACTTATTATTTATCTTTTGCAGCACATAAACTCCAACGTTTAACAAAATATCTTGAGAGGTAAATAATGTTTTTAAGAAAAACATATATTGTTTCATACATTAATCTTTCAAGCTAAACTCTTACATATTCTCTATATCAAGTATTTCAAAATCGACTAAAATTAAAAAATAATAGACATTCATTTTCACTTATCTTCAAAAACATAAATGAAAATAATTCGAGACTATAGAAATACAAGGCTATGATGGGTTCACTTCAACAAATAGTTTATTTTTTCTTAATCCAATACACTTTACATTCCACAAAAATGTACAATTTTTTTTTATCAGTTTGATGAAGGTACAACACTCTCAAAATCATCGATACACACTTACACAACATATTTTATTTTCTTATTTAACTTATTCAATCATATCTAACTTATTTGTCAAATTAAAAACATTAATTTTTACTTAAATTAATAAATCGAAACATTGATATTGAAATAGGACTCTTATTTTCGGAATTTTTTTTTTAAACATGACTCTTTTTATGAGACTAAGGAAGTATATAAAGAAAAATCATTCCCTACTTCAAATGTGACTTGATATTATAATTATAGATCTAAAGATAAATACTCGTAACTTAGTTGTCCATTTAAAAAATCATAATAAAATATTGTTAGTTTTAGTTTAATAAATTGCAGTTTTGTTTTGATGAATTTAAAAAGTAACTTATTGGTCCAAAGTTGATTAGGTCCTCACCATATATAGCTCTAACTTTCCACCGTTGGTTGCTAATGCATGCTATAGAAACATTTATATAAGTACGCTATGAATATAATTAAGTTGTGAATACTCCAGCCCAATAAATATAAAACCATGCTGGTTGTTACTGTTATTGTACTTATCCATGAAAACAATGGTGGAGCACAAGTGTCACTCACAATGTCACATTTCAACCGTCCAATGGTATATAATCCAATCACACAAATACATTACAATTGCTACCAACTAATTCACTAATAGTAAAAAATAAACAAAGTCATGTCTCAGATCCAACGGTATTAATTTTGGAGACGGATTAAGAGGTGGGCGGGCCTCTGAAAATTTCGACAAAATTACTATATATATACAATGTTATATTTTGAAAAATGAACATTATCATTTTCAAATTACAAAAACTTTAATAAAATGTAACTAGTTTGTTGTTGTATTTATCTTTTTATCTTACCCGGAAGGTGGCCATGATGGTTGACTTTCACTAATTAATTTCATTCCAACTTTGTGCCGACCCTTGATTACTTTTTGTCACACATTTACTTTGTTTATCTGAAATTTTCATTTTCAGAGTTGCCATGAGTGAGACAATGATGGAGACATTTCACATTTATTTATATTTTAATTAATAGGTGTGTGGGTGCATGGATGGCCTGGTGGAAATAAGATGCATATTAGTGATGTTAGATTGGTCAGTTTTACTTTATGATTCATGTTGAACTTTGGCTAATTAATTCATAATGGTATAGGTGACTAGATGTTAGTGATGGATCGTGACTCCATAAAATATAATAAAAAGTTAACTTACACTTCAATACTGTAAATATTTGTCCTTCAACCAAAATAAAAGTTTTGTTCTCCAAATGTCATTATTATTATTATTATTATTATTATTATTATTATTATTATTATTATTATTATTATTATTATTATTATTATTATTATTATTATTATTATTGTCAATTTAAATGAGGTAGGAATTATGAATTCTTGCCTCCACAAAGTTTTTTACTTGTTACCTTTACTTGTTTCATCATATGTAGTTAATATAATTTATCTGTTAATATTTAAATTTTTATTTTAGCTAATAAAACGGCAGATTAACTTTTAAAATATAATTCTTATTTCTAGAAAAAAAATTCTTTTGAACTGGAATGTAAGCTAACCACAATATTTGCATACAAAAGAAAATATGAAATCAGAAATATAATACAAAAAAAAAAAAAAAAAAAAACTAAACATATTCTCTATTGTCCTATAAAGAGTTTTATACAAAAAATTATCTTATTTCAAAATAAAAGTCTTGTCGAAAACTAACGTCTCGTTTTACTAGTTCAAGTAAAAAAATAAAAAAATTTAATTTCATATATTAGTTATGTGTATAATTGAATTAGTCAACTGAAAATTAAAATAAGTTGTGTGAGTCTGTATTGATAGTTTTCGAAGAGTTATACCTTCATTAAATTGATTAAAAGTAAAAAGTTATACATTTTTCAAATATGACTCTTTTTATGAAACGGAGAGAGTAATATTTAACTTTTAATAAATTTCTCAGCTTTCTTATACCTCTTGCATTGAGTACTACTTGCAACATGTACATGCATCTTGAACTTCAAAAGGCGCAACAAAAGAACAATGATCCTACCAATTTAGTGAAAATATTCGGTTGACGTTTTCATCGAAGTATGCCTTGTAAATCATGGTGACTCTTCATGGTGGATTGATTCGGTTGCAACTTGTCATATTACACCAAATCATGCTCTCTTCAAAACTTATCTACACGAGCAACTCTTCAACTAGTGAGTGATTGGGCAAAGGAACAATGTTTCTTCCAATTTATTTAACAAAACTTTAACCTTAACCAATGTCTATCACATTCCTTCAATGAGGAATAATCTTGTATTAGTGTACAAGTTAGATGAAAATGACTTTAAAGTAACTTTTGAGTCCCAGAATGTTATCATAACTAAACATGAAACCTTTGTGGGAAAAAAAGTTACATCAAAGATAATATGTATTTGTTTAGCATGAATAATAATACTAATACCTTTGCTTTACTTATCTGATTCTTTTTATAATGTTGATGTTGATAATCATGATTTTTGGTATTATAGATTAGAACATGTTGGGTACTGCATGATCAGTAATAACTTAATTCTTGATTCATCTACTGTTTATTCTATGAAAACATGTGAATGTTAATCTAAGATTGTTAAACCATCTTTTAAAAGTTTTTGCTAGAACATGTAGTTTACTTGAACTCATTCATACGGGTGTACATGATAATAAAGAATATCTAACTGGGGGCGAAAAATGCTATTTTATCACAATTATTGATGATTTTTCTAAGTTTACTTGTATGTATTTACTTAGAACCAAGGATGAGGCCTTTGAAAAGTTTAAAATATTTAAAGAAGAAAATAAAAAGATTAAGATGGGATAGGGGTGGTGAATATCTCTCTAATGAATTTATTGGCTTTTATTTACAAAATGGAATTATGTTCGCCTATTTTATAACCTAACGTTCCGCAAGTGTACGGGTGCAAGTGTATATAACGACAAACAATGTCAATCCCACAAGGACTGACTTAATGACTAGTTTGATACTCTAAATATCCTAAAAACTCCTAACTAGGCTCTGAATTGGAATGATTTTACTATCAAACTAATTTTCCCAAACTATTACTTAACACTCAAGTTTCAAGAAACAAGAAAATACTTTATCAAATAATCAAGATTGGAAGACAAATTCTAGAGAATTGATTTCAGAATTAACTAAGTATGACAATCAAATTATTCTAACCTAGCAATGATTATTATCGTTATTAGACGGCACTCATATATGTTAATTCTCCTTTTGAAGCAATTAACTTGTAGATTCATTACTCCTAGCCACCCTTTCAAGTCGACTAGACCTAATGAACTCCCAATCGATCTTAGACCAATGACTACGTACTCATCTCACCTCCTTCCAGAACGCTCAATAAATACGCTATATGTTGTCTTTCCATTCACAAATTCCTCCTTTCAAAGCGAACTTATGTATTATATAGAATTAGTCAAGTGATTAAATTAACTATTCATAAAAATAACCCACAACACATAGATAACGAATAACAATCATTAACTAGAATAGAAAACTTTAATTAATCAAACATCGTCAAAACCTACTTTCAAAGCTCTAGAATATTAAAGAACTACTCACGCATATTCAAATTCATAACATAAAGATGTTCATAGATAAACATTATCTGAAATTAGGGGTGTGCAAAATTCGGTTATAACCGAAAAAACCGAAAAAAATCGACCGAAAATTGGCAATCGGTTCGGTTATCATTGTGCTCGGTTCGGTCATCGGTTATGTATTATAAAAAAATGGTTAAGTCGGTCGGTTTCGGTTCTGAAATATTAAAAATCGAATTAACCGAAATCGACCGAAAATTTTACCCATATATAAACCAAGTCCTAAAAAATCGGTTAAGTGGGTTGGTCGGTTGGAATGTTGCATTTTGATAATGCTTGAAAACAAGTCTTTCGCTTTGTTTCTGTCGGTTTTCGTCGATTTTTTAGTAATCGGTCGGATTTGGTTTTGGTCGATTTTCGGTTTTATCCGAAAAATTCGGTTACATAGACCTGAAAATAGGAATTTTATTTATTTACGTCGGTTTCGGTTATAACCGAAAAAACCGACCGATTTCGTCGGTTCGGTTAGAGTCGGTTGTTTAGAAATTTTCGGGCGGTTCAGTTATTATTTTAATACCGGTCGGTTATGGTCGGTTTTGTAATTTCGGTCGGTTCGGTGACCGAAACCGACCGATGCACACCCCTATCTGAAATAACAAAAGTGAGAAAGTGAATAAGAACCCTAATTGTTGTCTTGATCTTGATCTTTGGATCTCTTTTTCGTCTCTCTTGTATCTCGTCTTCTTCAATATGGTAAGTAATGGTATCTGATAGTGTAGTTTCGAGTTTGGGAACCTCTTTATATAGTTAAGGCTAAGTTGGGGTCAAGATGGACTTAAAAATCATAAAACGCGCAGAATCAAATTTGGACTCGGAGTACTCACTCGACCGAGTCAGAATTTAACTCGACCGAGTCAGGATTTCTGACCAAATCACGTTTATCTCTTCATTTCTCACTCGATCGAGTAGGAATCTCACTCGACCGAGTCAGAAGCTCTGTGTTGACTCTCAATTTTTCTCTTTACCTTCACTCGCCCGAGTGACAAAACAAACTCGACAGAGTTAGATATTCTGCCCATGTTTCAACCCCTCTTTGCTATTTTCAAATTTTCTTGCTCGTTTTTCATCCGAACATCGCCCAAATGAACTCTTTGGCCTTTTTATACCTGAATATCACTAAAACAACCAGAAACACGTCATCTAGGTCAAAATATGGATTTTAATCACTTTTCACCCAAATACACATGCATATGCCACAAAGTACGACCTCTAATTGACCTAAAATACATGTATCAAATTGTTAGAGAGTTTTCTACAGCTAATACTCCACCACAAATGGAGTGGCTGAAAGAGAAAAATCTAACATTGATGGAAATGGCCAATGCTATGCTAATACATTCTAAATTACCAACGGGAACTTGTATATTAACACAATCTCATTATATTGAGAAGGTGTTGAAAAAGTTTAATTACTTCGATTACAAAGTTAGTAAAACACTTGTTGACCCTCTTATGAAGCTTGTTCCAATAAAGGAGCACCTATAAGTCAAGAACAATAAGTCAAAATATTTGGTAGTATTATGTATGTGGTGAATCACATCAGATATATCTTGCATATTAAGTAGATTTACAAGCAATCTCAGTGAAGAACACTAGAAGGAACTAAGAAGAGTAGTAAGGCGCTTAAAGTATACCACGAACTATGTCTTACATTATAAGTGTAGTTCACCTACGCTTAGTGTTATAGTGATGCTAATTGGGCTTCAGATTCAACCAGTTCTAAACCAACTAGTAAATGGTTGTTTACTATTGGAGGTGTCATAATTGCATGGACTTCAAAGAGGCAATCGTGCATAACTTTGTCTTCTATGAAATCTGAATGCATATCATTGTTCATGGCAAGCAAATATATTGTTTGATTTATCATATTCCTTAGGCCTATATCTTTTCTAGATCCTAAAAGGAGTCCTGTTACTTTGTATTGTGATGATCAAACTGTTATTTGCAATACAAAGAATGAGAAAATTTCAAACCACAACAAGCGTATCGCTATGAGGTATAACTTTGTGAAACCATGTTAAAGAAAGATAAGACTATTCTTAAGTATCTCCCAACAAATCAAATGTTAGCATATTCGCTAACAAAACCTTTATCTAGAGAAACAATCACAAAAGTCATGAGCGATATGAGACTATTAAGGATTAACTCAATATCTTGATTGAAACTAACTTTATCTTGAATAACAAGTCACACATTGTCACCTTGTCTTAGAGTTAAAAAGGAGCTCAATATTTGACATTGACGAGATGGAAGTTTGGATACATCTCAAAGTGCATAACTTGAAAATAGTCAGAGCGTCACTATTTTGAAAGTCTCATATCTGACCTATACATTTTCTGCTACCAGCCTACCACAAGGTAAGATAGAATTTTTAATCCTTAATAGACCTATAGCTATGTGGGATGTTGTGGACATTCCATATAGGCCTACCTATGCAAATACAGGAGTGTGTGATCTCTCCTTATGGATTACCCAGTAAAAAAATCAGAGAGAATTTGTGAAAACCAGATTAGCACTAGGCCTGTAAAATTGTTGTTGCATTTTTTAAAGAAGCAAATTATTATCCTCTGTGAAAGTATGTCTCATTTGTGTTTCATACTCAACCATAAGTTACAGGCGAAGTCCACTTCATGGCTATCTGTGTAAAACAAGTTTTTGTTGTTTAAATAATATTATTACTATTATATATAAATAAGTGGGGGATTGTTATATGTATAAATATAAATAGTATTTATATATAATAAAAATTAAGGTTACTATTTTATTATTATATATATATAATGGGACATTTTTTAAGAGACATCTCTACAAATGAAGAGATGTGACTTTTCAGAGAAGATACATATGTTAAGAACAATCGGGTCAATCAGTTCTTCCTAATAGATGTGATCATTCGTACTATCTCTTGGAAATTTATAAAATTTTCGGAGCGAAAACCTTAGTTTACGGTAAACCCCTTACAATTTATACAATATAAGCAAGATTCTTTATTTCCATTATTTCCTTCATACTTTTAAAAAAAACTTATGATTCTTGCTCCGTGTAGAATAAAAGAGTGCAACGTAATCGTGTATATGCTTTGTATCTTGGAAGGTGAATTCCTCTATATCAGTTGCACCATACTGGGAGGACTTTTTTCCTTTTAAAGATAGCATTGTTACAGTGTTTCTAGCTTACTTAATTTATTCCATCACCCACATATATATAGATTTGATATAACAACACAGAGATAAGGTGTAAAGTTTAGCTAATCATGATGTAGGCCTCTATTCTTGAGCGCCAAGATTTTTTCAGTCACGTCGACGGCTCCAAGCGCAACCACCTCCACTCATCAAAGACAATACCGGAAAAGATGTCGCTAATCCCGCTTTCCTTGCTTGGTGTACGATTGACCAACACCTTCTCACAACTCTCCTCTCATCCCTCATGAAAGAATCTATGGGAGAGGTTCTCGGATGCACCTCTGCTAGTGCTGTTTGGAAGTCCCTTGAATCCACCCACAACCATTCGTCTAAATCCCGTGAACTCCCTCTTAAGGATGATCTCCAACTTATGAAGAAGGGCTCCATGTCTGTTACTGAATACGATCGCAAATTCAAGTCCTTGTGCGAACAATTAGCGGCGAATGGACGACCCATTGATGAAACAGACAAATCATATTGGTTCCTCTGCGGTCTTGGACCCACTTTCACGAGCTTTTCTGCAACTTAAAGGCTCTCTCACTTTTGCCTTGCTTCAATGATCTATTGTCTGATGCAGAAGGTTTTTTTATGTTTCAACAATCCATGGAAACCTCCGGTACATCCTCCGCTGCCTTCTCAGCTTCTGCCCAGCCGCGCAAGAAGTTTTCTTCGCCTGCTACTGGTCGCAACTTCTCCTCTCAGTAAGCCCGTGGATCTCATCAGTTGGGTATTGTCCAGAATAGGGGTTAACCCTCCAATTTCCGTTCCACTAGAAAGGGACAGCGTCCTAAATGTATACCCCATTGCCAAATATGTCGAGAGGATGGTCATTATGCCCCCGACTATCCCGAACGATATGCTTCGAAGAAATCCTCCTCTACGGCCAATCTTGTTGAGGCATTTCAGACGGGCTACTCTCTTGACAACTCTAATGTCTCATACTGGTATCTTGATACAGGTACAACTGCTCATATGACGTCTTCCACCAATGCTCTTTTCAATCATCATACTTATTCGGGTAACGATCGAGTAATTGTTGGTAATGGTGCTCGTCTTCCAATCTCTCATGTTGGAAAATTGAATTTGACTTCTTGCATTGATTTATTGGATGTTTTAGTGGTTCCTCATATCACAAAAAATCTACTGTCTATTAGCAAGTTAACGACATACTTCCCTGTTGATGTCCTCTTTACTGATAGCTCTTTTGTTGTTTAGAACCAAATAACCAAGGATCCTATAGCCACGGGTCGGCGTGATAATGGGCTATACGTTTTGGAACGTGGTCACTCTGCTTTGATTGTTGCTTTGAAAAATAAAAAGTTACGTGCTTCCTATGAGTTATGACACGATAGATTAGGGCATGTAAACTCTGATGCTATCAATTTATTACATAAGTTAGGACATTTACAAGTTACTTCTTCATTACCAAAGCCTTCTATTTGTGCCTCTTGTCAACTTGCGAAAAGCAAACAATTATCCTTTGCATTAAATGATAAACGTGCTATCAATATTTTGAATTTAATCTACTGTGATTTGTGGGGGCCTGCGTCTGTTACTTCACCTGTTGGTTATCACTATTATGCTGTTATTGTCGATGATTACTCTCGGTTTCTTAGATGTTTCCCTTGGTTGCTAAATTGGATTTTTATGTGCATCTTGTGCAATATCTGACTATGGTGGAAACTCAATTTGATTGAAAGGTTAAAACTTTCCAAAGTGATGGTGGAACGGAAGTTGTTAATAATATCATCAAATCTATATTTCTAGCAAAGACATTCATCACTTTATTTCTTGTCATCATATTCCTGAGCAGAATGGGAGAGCTGGACGCAAACATCGTTATATCACTGAAGCAGGGCTTGCCATGCTTTTTCATGCCCATGCTCTAACCACACTATGGGTTGAAGCTTTTTCGGCTGTGGTGTACACTATTAATCGCCTCTCTTCCTTTGTCTTACACGGGAAATCACCTTTTAAATTTCTATTTAATTATGTTCCGAATTACAATAACTTCCATCCATTTGGTTATCGAGTTTTTCCTTGTTTGCGCAGCTATGACGAAAATAATTTTTCCACTCGAAGCAGGCCCTGCATTTTCGTTGGATACAGTTGTCTTCTTAAGGGTTTTTTGTGCCTCAATCCTGTGACATCACGTGTACTTGTTTCTTGCCATGCACAATTTGATGAAGCATATTTTATGCTAATAATAGTCCGTCACCACTCTCATGGACATCACCGAATTTCTTGAGTTTTATTCAGCTCCATCACCGCCTCCACCTTTGACAATCGGCAATCCCTCGCTGTCACATGCATGCCGCTCCTTCCGAGAACCTTGCGTCTTATGTCCACACCACATTCCTCCCGACGCGCCTCCTCTCGAGCCTCAGTCCGTGGCTGCTCCTTCATCAGCACCCATTTCCCCAAATCCACTTCATCCAATGCAAACTCGGGCTTGTTCTGGTATTTTCAAGCCTCACCATATAGCTGCTTGTTTAAGGCTCTTCAAGTTTCTACTGTTCCTAAAGGCTTCAAGAGTGTTGTCAAACATCCTCATTGGGTTGCTGCTATGCATGAGTAGATGGAAGCTCTTCGGGCAAATTCAACTTGTGATCTAGTCCCTCGTCCTCCGAGAACTAATGCTGTTTGGCTCCAAATGGTTTTTTCGCACAAAGTTTCTATCTGATGGGTCCGTGATTATCACAAAGCTCAATTTGTGGCACAGAGATTCACTCAACTCCCAGGCTTTGACTATTTCAGTCCAGTTGTTAAGGCATCCACAGTTTGTATCATATTATCTCTTGTTGTTATGAATCATCCAAAGTGTTTGTGTGCTTAAATTTTGATTTCTAATATATCTTTGATTATATATGATATGAATGATTTTAGAGTACACTCATTTAACTTTTGAGGAGCTGTGTATATTTTAAATAAAATGAACAGTCTCAAATTATTTTGTAAATATCATGCTATCTCAATTGTGCAGACTCTTTTTTAACATTTCACTAATGTAATTTTTTTATGATTATTTTAAGAGTACCTTTTTTTAAATCTCTATTGCCTTTTTTTTTCTTTTTATTATGAGTAGTCACAGCTTCAGAAACATTACAAGTGATCCCAAGTAACCCCATATCATGCTCCAGACTTTTAGCCCAAAATTTATGTTTCCTTTATTCTTTTCCTTTGTCGCACTCATTAGAATATACTGCCAAACCTTCACAAGGAAAAAAAGAATATATTAACTCAGTTTTTTACTGTAGGGTTCAAGAGAAAAAAAAGAATACATCAACTCCATTTTTAGTATCCTGAATTTGTAAAGTAATAAGAAATAGTGAAGTTAAAAAATATCGTGTGACGTAAAGCTGTATGCCTCACACATGTACCACATTTTCTAGCTATTTTTCCTTCTTCTGAATTTCATTTTGTTGTTGGCATTTTTCCCAATCTCTCTTTGCCTTATTGTCTTATTTGTAGGTCAAAGATTGTTTTCTTCTTCTTTTTCTCTCACTCATTTCCCTTCACCCTCCACCCTCTCTCTCTCTCTCTCTCTCTCTCTCTCTCTCTCTCTCTCTCTCTCTCTCTATGTTATAGTTCTATTTATTTATGTTAAATTTGTTCATTATTATGAGTAATTTATTTTATTATTTCCCATTTAAGCCTGTGGTATATACATTTTGGAGGTTGAAATGCATAGGAGATGGAAAAAGAATTCAAGGCTTAAATTACTGGTACAAAGGAAACACTAATTATGTAAAAGTGAGGTCATTAAGAATGATTAATTCTATAGCAGACCAGTCTCATTTGACTAGATTTTAGCAAGTTGTTGAAGATGTGTTGGTAAAAAATATTTTTACTTTATTTGCTTTGTCTTGAATGAGTCTGATGTTCAATATTTTGAGTCTTTCAAGGATTGTGACTCGAGAGGGTGCAATATATAACTAATTGGAGCTGAAAATTAGCTTGGTAAGACATACAAACACTCTCTATAAGCTTTGTACTTGACTTCTATTGATTGACATTTGCAAAGTATTATAAAATCCTATATAATTCATCTAAAAGTTCTATTCTTATTTATATCATAATCATAATTTTGATCGTGTTTAAAATATATATCTCACCTTGAATTATACGTATACTTACATTCATTACATTTAAAACTTCATATATTAGTATCTATTTATAGGGTGTTTGACTAGCTTATTCCAAACATTTTATAAGCTCCAACATCTTATTAGTTGTTCAAAGAGTTTATAAGATGCAATTAGTTAAGAGCTTATTAACTAGCAATTGAATGTAGTACTTTAGCTATGAAGTGTGTGTAGTGTGTGAAATGTGTGTAGTGTGTGTAAATATGTGTAGTGTGTGATGTGTGTGTAGATGTGTGTAGTGTGTGTAAATTGTGTAGGGTGTGAAGTGTGTGTAAATGTGTGTAGTGTGTGAAGTGTGTGTAAATGTGTGTAGTATGTGAAGTGTGTGAAATGTGTGTAGTGTGTAGAACGTGTGAAGTGTGTGTGTAGTAGGTGAAATTTGAGTGTAACTTATAAGATCTTAAAAAATAAGTCGGACTAGAGGAACTTATTTTTTTTGGAGCTTATAAGCTCTAGGATCTTATTTTACATCTTATAAGTTGTCTAACATCTTATTTTGCCAAACACATTTGAAGAGCTTATAAGCTCTCAAACATCTTATAAGATGTTTTGAGAAACTTATAAGTTTAGCCAAACACTCTCTTAGTGACAACAATTAATATATACACTAATCAATATAGTACTAAAATATATTAAATACAATATTAAACATAGAAGGTGACACTTGGCGACTCCAAAAAGCTCAAAATAGTCCTACGTGGCAACACTTGAGAGTGTCAACCTTATATATATATATATATATATAACTTCATATATTAGTATGTATTTAGTGACAACAATTAATATATACACTAATCAAATAGTACTAAAACATATTAAATACAATATTAAATATAGAATATGACACTTGGCGACTCCAAAAAGCTAAAGAAAATCCTAAGTTTCAACACTTGAGAGCGTCAACCTTACTTTTATATATATAGATTCTACAAAAAAAAAATCATCAAGAGATAAAAGAAGAGTTAATGAAATAATAATATTTACAAAACAAAATTTAAAATTCTAACTGATAAATACTCACATTCCAAAATTTATCAAAGTATAAGTTTTAATAATTCAAAGATATGTAGGAGTGAGATTACAGAAAATGAGATGAGCTAATGTATAAGTATTTATTTACTTAAAAAAAATATTGCTTAGGATTAGTCAAATATTCCTGGACCAATGTAATAAGTATTTGTTTTTAAAAAAGTTTAATCGATTAGAGGTAGATCCGAAACAAAATTTGCTAAAAGAAATAAAAAAAAAATGTTCTAAAAAATGAAAGAGAGCTGAAACTAGGGATTTGAAATAATGAATCTTATAATAATTTGAATTGATTTTTCTGCTAAAAAATCTACAAAGTTATGCTCCCTCCGTTTCAAAATAAGTGTCAATTTAGTCTTTTTAAAGAAAATTAAGGAGTGGTAAAAAGGACAAATATATTCATATAAAATCTATTTAATTGGATATATTTTGTGGAATAAGGAGAAAATCAACTAAATTAAGTACGTTGTTTAGGGTAAGATTGAAAGAATTGTAATTTTCTTTTGTTAAAACGACACTTACTTTAAAACGGATGGAGTAATAATAAAGAGAATGCTACATGTGTAAGTGATTTATCTATTAATATATAAAAGATAAAAGATAAAAGATATTTGAAGTACATATCTAGTATGTGAATCTGATTTAAATAAAATTAAGGGTTCGTTTGATTGCAAATCATCAATGACAATGGTAATGGATATGAATGAAGGATCAATCATTCTAGAAAATTATTAATAAAAGGGGTAATGATTAACTTATTTATTAGGTACCAAATACCATAAATGAGAATGAGTCATAATTCATTTTCCTTCTCTACCATTAAACCCCCAATCAAATGTAGAAAGGTCGAAGTATTTCAATGTTGTTGGAAGTATAGTGTTGAAGACGCGTTTTAGTTAATCTTCTCTAAATCAACGAAAGGGACCATATAAAACTACTATCTTGCATCATTTCTCGCTTGAAAAAGAAGGCTCATGCTCATCGAACCTTAATGAAATGGAACCATACATTACTCCATATTAAAATAATTGTTCTTTTCAACATATATGTCTTTATTTAAATTTTATGTCATAATCTTTTAATTTTTTATTTTTTATTTATCTATCTCCATTTTATTAACAAGTAATTCTTTATTCCAAAACGTATTTATAATATGAGTAGTATTAAAGACTAATAAAGTTGCATCTTAAATTTCTAGGGAGAACTGTCCCTCTACCCCTGTGAAAATGTGCTACTCCTTCCGTCTCACCTAACTTTTCACAGTTGGTCAAGCACGAATGTTAAGAGAAAATAAATTTTGATTTTTCTTTGATTTTTTTAAGGTGGAGATTTTGAGGTTGAAGATTATGAGAAAAATTTATTTTATAAGGGTATAAAGGTTAAGTGAGACGGATCGAAACAATAAGTAGGAAAAGTAATTGGGACGGAAGGAGTATTATGTAAGTTTATTTTTGTCAATTTAATAGAGTTTAATTAAATAAACAAATAATTATATTGTCCATAGATAAAATTTGTGCGTCACATGGTGGTTACACAAGGCCATGTGATGAATGTATATGACCCCATGATGCCATGGCTCCTGGAAGCCTTGCAACAAGTGGCAGTGATGAAGAGAAGATATAAAACTTGCATCTGATGAAGCCACGTGTCCATAGATACAAATGTCTGTATATATCTTGAGAGGGGGCGGAATATCTGAAGTATCAAATATGGGAATTGGGTACAACTAGGCTAGGCTGAAATATCTGAGGATATTTTATTATTTTCTCATTGGCTGCCCGTTTAATCTAAACCACTTAAATGGTGGCTACTTGTCGAGATGGGAACCAAAGTTGCCTTTTAGCGGAGGTCCACCCCACGTTGCTCGAATAAAGCCAACTTTCGGAAAGTAGGAATTTTCGATTCCAATTTCCCATGGCTATTTTTGCAATCATTTTCTACTTTCTTTCAAAAAAATATTTTCCGATACTTCCTCCATCTCACTCTAATTTGTCTATTTTTATTTATTTATTTTAATCTAATTTGTCAACGCACAAATGACAACTTTCTCTCATAATCTCCACCATCAAAATCTCCACATTCGATCTTCATTTTTAAAAAAGTCAGAATTCCACAAAATCTATTTTTCTTAACCTCCGTGCCCGACCAAGATAGGCAAATTGAACCGGGATGGAGGGAGTATTTCCTCCATTTCAAAATAAACATCGTTTAAAGAAAATAAAATTTTAAAATAAGTATCGTCTTCACAAAAAAAAAAAAAAAAAACTATAATTCTTTCAATCTTACATTAAACAACCTACTTAATTTAATTAATTATTTCATTATTATAAAAAACATACCAAATTAAATGAATTTTGTATGGATATATTTGTCACTTTTATCAATCCTTAATTTTTACAAAAAAAATTAAAATGACATTTATTTTGAAACGGAGGGAGTTGTCATTTTATAAATATAAATTTTTTTAGTTAAAATATCATATATTCCAATAATACTTTTTGAATATATTTCAGCAAATCTTCCAATAAAAATCTCATAATTTTATTTTCACCTTAATTAATAGTAATAAAAATCAATGGGAAAGAAGGATTTTTTGAAGATAAAAAAGATCTATGATAGTAGAGATAGATTACATAAATGTATATTTGTCAATTAAAAAAATTCTTAATTAGTCTTATAAGGTTTAAGACAACTAGTATTTAAGAATATATAAAGTATTATATATATTTATACACACACATTTTCTAAAGTATTGATCATGTTCACTGAATCCTAAATTTATGTCCAAAAAATGTACTTCATATTTATCCTTTAAAAATGTTATTTATATCTGTAGTGTCGTTATGAAATCGGGTTCGGCACTACGAAGAACTGTTGGGCCCGAAAAGCTTTTCGGATCAGGCCTCGTCTCCGATCTTCAACTTTGGGTTAAAGGTGGTCCGCCTCTTGATCGATTAGACTTGCAAAAACTACGCCGCGAAGGTTCCGCGCTGAAGTCAGTTCGTGCATATAGTTGAGTCGCAAATGTGTTTATCGGTATTTTGAGAGAGTGGGTAGACAAGATATTAAAGTGTGTATTGGAGAAAACTTACCTCAATTTAGGAGAAATGTACGATTTATAGTATCCCTTACCCGAGGGTATAATGGTAATTGCAGTGTGACTCGGGTTGTCATTGGGCATGGGCCCTCCTCCGTGGGCTTGGTACTTACTAATTATTTGGGTGATATGAACTTAGGGTATGATAGGTATGGCCCAGTAACTTCGGATCGGGTCGACACTCCGGACTAAATCAACCCGACCCGAGCAACTAAGCCTAGGAGGATAAGCCCAGTAACCGACCCAGAAACATGCGTCCCAAATAGCGTGGCCCAATTGGCATGGCCCAACTGCGGCGTATCCCACGATTCTAGGCCCACGATCTGCTCCCAACTTCCATGCAACGGAAATAGGCGCGATTACAGGGAGTTAGTTAGGGTTGGGGATTGAGTAGTATAAGTAGGAGAATTGTACTCGGAATTAGGATTGGCTTTTTGCATTAAAAAACAATAGTGTGTAATTTCAAAGCGATCGTAAAGAAACACCTCGGCCGGTGCCGTTTTCAGCCCGTGGACGTAGATCTCCGGATCGAACCACGTATATCTTGTGTTTTTTTCATATTTCTTGCATTAATTTCGGCTGAATTTATTGGATACCGGATTGCGCTTTATCAATTGGCGCCGTCTGTGGGAACTACGACTGGTTTTGATATTGACATTACATTTGATATACTATGGTAACCACTCGCTTAAATCAATCTCGCCAAGGAGATCAGATCAATCAAGATCCACCCGTGGATCAAGTTTTGTCGCCGAGGCAATCGCCGATGCGGGATACATCTCATCATCAGGGCAACCAAGGCCCGGCTAAGAATCCGGACAACCAATTCTTACCTCTACCTCCACAGGACACGCAAAACCCTAACCCCGCTGCTGCACGGCCGCAGGTTAATATTCAGATGACTCCAAAACTACTCCAGGCTTTCCTACAAGAACATGCTCATGTTCTCCAAGATTGGGCAGCCAATCGCCTGCATCCTGATGGACTTGCCGGACACGCTACCAATCCCGCAGTGCATCCACATCGTCAGAACCCGCACATCCGACAAGATCCAGTGCACCATGGACGCCAAGATCGACGACGGGAGCGACCCGGTTCTCCCGAGGACCATAGGAGTTCTAATGGGTCAAGACAGCGCAACTACGAACCTGCAGATGCTGATCGTCGCCGTCCACTTAACGCGACTAAAAGAGTTCGTTATGCCAATCCCCATACTCTAGATCTCCAGGAGTATGAACGAGTACAACGCAATGTTGAACTAGATAGAATCCTAGGCCTTGACGCCAATGGGGACATTATCACACCATTTTCCCAAGAAATTCTGGCTACGTCCCTTCCCGAAGGGTTCAAAAGACCTGCCATACCACCCTACGACGGCACTGGGAATCCAGTCAATTTTCTTGGAGCTTTTAGGCACAACATGCTTAGCCGCGATCATACCACGTCCCTTCACTATTGTAAGATCTTCCCCGAGTATCTTCAGGACGAGGCTCGGGTTTGGTTTGTTCTCTCCCTCGTAATAGCATATCCTCTTTTAGAGAACTTACTGAGCACTTTTGGGCACGTTTCGAAGCACGTGCAAAGCCCATGGCCACTTTGGCCGACCTTATGAATATGGAACAACGGGACAGCGAAACCGTTACCCAATTTCTTGACCGCTTTACAGCGGAGAGTCTTAAGGTAGGAAGCTGCTCGGATGATGTTATCATCAATGCCTTCATGAATGGTCTTCGTCCCGGACCGCTCTACACCGAGTTGGTTCGTAATCCTCCGGTCACAACCCGAGCTCTGTTTAATACTGTGTGCAGATATGCTAAGGCCGAGGAGCAGACTCGTCGGAAGCGTGAGAAACATGCTAGTAAACGGCAGTCCGATAGGGCACAGGTTGGGCCCAGCACACGACCCAGTGCTTTTTCTCGTCTGAACCAGGGGCGTTCAGAATCTAAAGGGGATATTCCACAATTCACCCCGCTTACAAAATCGCGAGCTGAAATTCTTTCTGTTCACAAGCATGATTTACGTCCCTGTCCGCGAATGACTGCTCCGCCTGAAAAACGAAATCGCGAGAAGTGGTGCGCGTACCACCATGATCATGGACATGAGACGGAGGAGTACCGAGAGCTCGGAAAGGAAATTGAAGATTGTCTAAAGAAAGGTTTCTTGCGACAATACATTGCTCGGACCGATGACAAGCCTCAGTCAAGCCAGAATGGGGGTTCGTCCCAAAACCGTGGAAGTTATCATGACCGTGGTTCGCGACAAAACAGGCCGCAATGGCAGAACAATAGGCCGGGGTCTAACAATTATGCACGGCAAGACCCCGGAAATCGTCAACAACCTCGTTTTTTGCCACCACCACCTCCTCCGGGAGGACCCGGGAACAATGCACCTACTCATGTCATAAACGTGATATACGGGGCCCTCCCCACGGGGGCTTCTCGAAATGCATTGAAGGCAGAGGCACGCCGTCCTCCTCCCGAGGAGCCGCGTCATAAGCGCCTCCATCAGTTTGAAACTGTTAGTTTTACAGATAGAGATCCAGTCCCAGAGATTACACCCCATACCGACGCCATCGTCATTGATATGGCTGTAGCTAATGTTACAGTAAAGCGAGTCTTCGTAGACAATGGAGCCGCAGTGAGTGTTATATTCACCGACTGTTTTCAAAAAATGGAGATTCCTCGTGAGCAACTTCGGCCGGCCCCCGGGCCATTACAGACCTTCACCCAGGGTGAAGTTTAGCCAGATGGCGTTATTAATCTCCCGGCGTCTCTGGGAACTTATCCGGCGATAAAAACCATTTTTGTGGACTTTTACGTGGTTAACTCTCCGTCCCCGTATAATATGATTTTGGGTCGGGATTGGCTTACTCCCGCCAAAGCCATATGCTCCACATACCACCTCGCATTAAAATTCCCCACGTCACATGGCGAAGTGGCAATCCGCGGCAGTCAGCGGGTTTCTAAGGAGTGCATGTACGTCGCACTCAAAAAGGCAACAAAGGTTCCTCCTAAACAGCAGCTTCAGGTGGCATCATCGACTCTCGAACCTAAGCTATGTACATCACTGGGGGACACTACTGTCCAGGTGCCGCTTGATCCATCCAAGCCCGAACAAATAGTAACTGTCGGTGCCGTGGACGTGCCGTGGTTACATCATGCCATCATCCAGACCTTGCGAGAGTATTCCGACGTTTTCGCCTGGTCTCCTTTGGATATGCCCGGGGTCTCTCCTGATATAATAACCCACAAATTGAACATCGATCCCAGCGTCAAACCTATACAGCAAAAACAAAGGAAATTCGCTCCGGAGCGAAACGCGGCCATTCGAATCGAGGTACAACAACTTTTAGATGCAGATATCTTGTTTGAAGTCTATTACCCTTCTTGGCTGTCTAATCCTGTGATGGTAGTAAAGTCCAGCGGGGCATGGCGAATGTGCGTCGATTTCTCCGATCTCAATAAACACTGTCCGAAGGATTGTTATCCTCTACCCTCCATCGACCAAAAGGCCGAAGCCATTACTGGGCACGTGGCGCTTTGTTTCTTAGAATTATATAAGGGATACCATCAGATCTACATGGATCGTCAGGATGCCCTCAAAACGGCATTTATCACTGATTTTGGATGTTTCGCCTTTAAGAAAATGCCCTTCGGGCTCAAGAACGCGGGGGCCACGTATCAACTTCTTATGGACCGCGTTTTTCGCGATCAAATAAGTCGCAATGTTGAGGTTTACGTTGATGATCTAGTCATAAAAAGTACCTCTCATTCTAAATGTGTGCAGGACATTGTTGAAACGTTGCGTACTCTGCGGCGTTACAATCTGCGTCTTAATCCGGCAAAATGCACCTTCGGTGTTGGCTCCGGAAAGTTTCTCGGGTATATGGTTTCGCAGCATGGCCTTCAGGCCAATCCGGCCAAGCTTCGGGATGTGTTAGATCTGCAACCACTGAGGACGTTCAGAGACGTACAACGCCTCACTGGTGGTTTTGCGGCCTTAAACCGTTTTTTGTCTAAAGCTGCGGAGCGTCAACTCCCATTCTTCAAGATTTTGAGACAGGCGAAGTCATTTGAGTGGACTCCGCAGTGCACCGAAGCTTTCGAGGCTTTAAAGCGTCATATACAACAACTGCCCACTCTATCGGTTCCTCTCTTCGGAGAGCCGCTTTACATATATTTGGCCTCCGCCGAAGAAGCCATTAGCGCCGCTCTTGTGCGCGAAGTCAATGGTGTGCAACACCCGGTGTATTTTGCAAGCCGAGTTCTTCACGGGGCGGAGACTCGGTATTCCATGGTGGAAAAAATAGTGCTCGCTCTCGTCATGGCGGCTCGGCGTTTGCGGCCATATGTCCAAGGGCGCGAAATATGGGTTCTAACTAATCATCCTATCCGTCAAATTCTTGTCAAGCCCGAGGTGTCAGGGCGCCTCGCCAAGTGGGCTGTCGAACTAGGAGAGTATGATATTCAATTTCTTCCCCGCCGAGCTATTAAGGGTCAAGCACTAGCAGACTTTTTGACCGAGACCCCAGGGGATAATCATGAATCTTCTGCAGACAATGATAATCATCACCCTGCTGCTCTTGAACCCATACCACGCAAGTGGCAATTATATGTGGATGGTGCTTCCACAGCTCGTGGGAGTGGTGCCGGGGTGCTTCTCATTGACCCCGAGGGAGTTGAAGTTAAGTATGTTATTCGATTCAAATTTAAGGTGACCAATAATGAAGCAGAATACGAGGCAGTTCTCGCGGGGCTCCGACTCGCTCAATCCTTAGCTATCCGCCATCTTGAGCTCTTCACGGACTCCGAGGTTGTTTCCAATCAGATCCTGGGTACTTATACCGCTAAGGATGAAACGATGATCAGGTATCTCGCTTTAACACTCAAACTTATGTCAACTTTTGATTCGGTTGTTATCCAGAAGGTACCACGTACACAGAATGTTAAAGCTGACGCGCTCAGTAAATTAGCCTCCGCGGTCCGCACTAATGTATCTCCGGATATTATAGTCGAAGATTTATTTCATCCGGTGATTCATGAGGCAACGGTCTCGGTATTGACCGACAATGGTCCGAATTGGATGACTCCTATTGTTCAGTATCTCCGAAATGGAACTTTGCCTAATGACAAGCTGCAAGCTCGGCAGATAGTTCTCAAGGCACCCAAGTACTCATTCCATGATGGAATCTTGTATCGACGGTCGTACTTACAGCCAAATCTCCGGTGCCTTGCTCCTGCCTAGGCCGATCAGGTTCTTCGGGAGGTTCACGAAGGGGCCTGCGCCAGTCATATCGGCTCACGGACGTTGGCCAAAAAGATTCTTCGGTGGGGGTATTATTGGCCAACCTTGTTTAACGATGCCAATGATTTAGTGACCAAATGCAGCAAGTGTCAACTGCACTCCCGTGTGAAACACCTGCCACAAATCGAGCTCACTGGAATTCAAAGTGCGTGGCTATTTATCCAATGGGGAATTGATATTGTAGGCCCATTTCCAGTCGCTCCGGGTGGACTGAAGTTTCTTGTGGTCGCCGTAGATTACTTCACCAAGTGGGTAGAAGCCGAACCTCTTACTGCCATCACTGGTCAGAACGTTTTGAAGTTCGTCTGGTGAAATACTATATGTCGCTTTGGCATACCGAGCACTATTATTTCGGATAACGGCAAACAGTTCGCCAATGATCCCTTCCGGTCATGGTGCGAGGAGCTCCACATTAAACAAATTTTCACCTCGGTAGCTCATCCTCAAGCCAATGGTCAAGTTGAAGTCACTAATCGTACACTCCTTGTGGGTATAAAGAAACGTTTCGATCATGCTAAAGGTCTTTGGGCCGAAAATCTTCCGCAAGTCCTTTGGGCCTATCGCACTACGCCACATACCTCTACTGGGGAGACCCCCTACAGTCTTACTTACGGCTCCGAAGCTGTTATTCCGGCGGAAATCAGCGTACCCAGCCCCCGCCTCGTAACTCTGACTCCCGAGGATAATAACGAAGCTCTCCGTAGAAACTTGGATGAGCTTGAATATCGTCGTGATCAATCTTTCATCCAGCAAGCCAAGTGTATGCAACGTGCTGCTCAGTATCATCACCTCCGGGTTCGGGGTACTCAGTTCAATGTCGGGGACTTAGTACTCCGACTTAACTCAGCCAGCAAGGCTGCCCCCGAGGGGAAATTACATGCTACCTGGGAAGGTCCTTATCGCATTGTTGCTGCGCACGATTCAGGGTCCTACCAGTTGGAGCATCCGGATGGAACCCCGATTCCCCGAAGCTGGCATGTTACCAACTTAAGACGTTTTTATCTATGAACACCAAATGACAAGTATCATTCCTATCTTTATGTTCATTGTACATTTCTTTTTCGTTGCTATTTCTCTTTGTATTTTTTAAGTTGCTCCTGCACTCACCTTGAATAAAAGTTCTTTATTTGGGCATCTTACTGTGCTTTCTTCTACGTTACGGGGACGCCCTAGCGTAGTCGTATTATTATTGCTCATCTCCGGACAATTGGATCTCTCTCCCGGTCCGTCCGGGGAGATTCACGTTTCGTCCCCGGACTCGTATCCCCTCTCGCCTGTTTAACCGGAGAGGTGTTTTACTCCCGCCCGATCCGCCCGGGGAGATTTTAATTGGCACTATCCATATCGTGTTCCCGAACACCCATTAAAGCAATTATTACTTTTGGTTAACAACTCGTTGTTTTCCTTAACACAACTTTGCAAACCAAAACGGTTTATTACATTTTTTCAATTAAAGGCTACAAGGTTCTTTACATATTCCTTTAAAAAAAAAAAAGGGGGGGGGGGGGGGTCCTTTTTTCACAACTATCTATGGCCTCCGAGCCAGTATTTGGCGCTCCGGCGTCGAGATCTGTTCCCGGACTTACTTCGTGTCCTACGGGATTCTGTAACTTCTCGGCCTTGAGCTCCGGCTCTCTCCCCGCCGCGGCCCCCTCGACGTCGCGGACTCATTCTTGGCACTTGTCTAGGGGCTTCGTCTCTTGTGCGAGCCCGAAGACTCGGCTGCGGTGTAGACCTCGGTGTTTGGGCCCATTTCACAGGATCCCATTCCCCGGGGTCCATTACCTCGATCTCTTTGGCCAGCTCCTCGACTACTTCTTCGGCGACGACCACGGGCCCTTCTTCAACTGTAGTCACCGGAACTGGCTCTCGAATTATAATTCCTTGGCTTTTACCCGCTGGCTTCTTTTTACCCTTCCGGGGGATTTTTGAAGTGCCTCGGCTTCGGCTAGGACCCGCGATATATTCCTCGGCAGTGAGCCGCCACCTGCCACGACCTTTCAGTCCCTCATACATGCCGAACAATAATTCCAGCACCTCTCGCTTTCTTATTAGCTCCGAGGACTCGGCCGGACCCTTCGCCATCAGTGCTGAAATTTCTCCTTGAATTTCTATGACTCGCTCCTCAACTTCCTCAAATGTCAGTAAGCCGAACTCTGTCAGTATCCGGTCATACTCCCTTTGATGGATGAGAACACGATCCAGTTCAGCAACTTTTGCCAGGTACTTTAATTCCTGGTCCCTGGCCCTCTCCTCGGCCTCCTTCACCCTTCTCTCCGCAACGGCCGCCCGCCTCTCTAACCTCGGCACCACTTGCATTTGCAAGTTATTTTTCTCACCACGGAACCACTCTAATGATTGCATGAGCTTCTTAATCGTGTTATGCAATTCCGCGGTGTCCTGAACGGGCAACAGAATCAGCGAGAAAGATCAATTTCAAAGTATACAATGAACGGCAATTCAGTTAATCAACAACATTTATATTCAACACAATCAAAGTACATTATCAGTAGTCTTGTACAAGGGGTTTACATTTACTCCTATTATCTACTATATCAAATTTGAGGGGAACGACTGACCTCCTCCTCCTCGGTCCCCTCAGCGTCATCGGGCTCCACTTCCTGCTGAACCTCCGCCGTTCCAGCTTCCTTCCCTTCGGCTCCCGCGGCAGTTTCTAGGGGGAGGGGTGGTTCTTTGTTTCGGGGCTCAGAGATGAATTCACCCCGGCGGAATGCCAGGAATTCCTGGTCCTGGTCCACCTCACAGCTTGCAACCTCCTCGGCCCTTAAAACCTCTTTCTTCTCAGCTAGAGCCTTCACAAGGGGCCACTCAGGGAGGTGCGTTAAAGTTTTGTAGTAGGCCTCTTCCACCCCGGTCACGGCATTATAGTCATACCCGAACTCTGGACGATATACGTCCACGTTCGGGTAGACTTCTTTGATCTGCTCTAGCAACACCGATCGCGTGGCCGTGTCCCCGAGAGCAACAAAGTTGGTCTGAAAGTCAAGAAATGTGCTCGTCTGGAATAACTTCTTGGCAAACGCTTTCAGCATTGCCTCTTGACCTTCGATAATCGCCGCTTCTCGGGCCTTCATCTCTGCCCGCAGCTGAGCCGTTTCTCCACGGAGAGCCCCGGCCTCCGCCTCCACCTCGCGCAGTCGCGCAACTTCATTCTCCACCAAAGCCGCCCTCTTGCGCGCTTCGGTCAGATCCTGTGTTAGCCTGTCGTTGCGCGCCCGCAGTTCCCTCGCCACCGCAGCCAGCTCTTCTTTGGCCTCTTTCTCGTTTTTTCGGCCGAGCTCCATGATTCCCCGCGCCAAGTGCAACAGCTCCTCGGCGTCCGCCCCCTCCAACCCCAGCAGACTTGGGGGCCCTTGCTCCTTCAAACGTAACAAAAGACAAAACATAAATATCAGTACTGTTAGCATACACTTCATTTCCGCAACATCAAATCACAGAGTCAAGTCGGTCAGATTTACCTCTACACTTTCTCCTGTGCGGAGTCTTTTGGCCGCTGCCGGAGAAGTCCCGGATGGTTCCGACCTCCTCTTTGCTCCGGGGGTTGAACCCGCCGTCACCACTCGCTCCTCCGGCCCAACGGAGGGTCTTGGACTGGGGGACATATTCCCCCGGGGAGACACTTCAGCAGTTTTTCCCTTCTTCTTGGCTGCCGCAGCCACTGCGGGGCTTCCAGCCGGCTCCTTTCCGAAACGTCCCACTACATACAGAAATCGGGGTTAGTCCTGCACAAGACAACAACTTTTTACACAGATATGAGAACTCCTACCCTCCTCGGCAACCCCGGCTCCCGATTCTTGACCCCGGGCGGACATCCCAGCCGCATCATCCGAATAGTATAGGCTCAGTCCGGCCTCCTCCAGCTCCTCCTCAGTGCAAAGGGTCTTGAAAGTCCCCACTGCACGGAATGGATCCACAACCTCGGCCTCCGGATCCCCCACCGGGGCAGTATCTAGCACCTCCTCCCTTCTCCACCTCGGGAGGGTCACTCCGGTCTTCACAAAGATGAACTTCTCCTTCCACCCATCCACTTTACTGGGGTTTTGTACTTTGAAACCACCTCGGGCTCGGGGACTGAAGGAGTACCACCCTTTGGATTTCCTGAACGCTTTTAGTTGGTAAAAATACCTAAATAGCTCTACGGTTGGTTCCACCCCGGAATTCTTGCATACTACGGTGAATCCGACTACTTGCCTAACCGCGTTTGGCGCTAATTGGCTCAAGGCGATGTTATAATATCTCAATAGCCGGATAACTATGTCCCAAAGAGGGAATCTCAAACCTATTCTCAAGGGGTCTATATATACACTAATGAAACCCTGCGGCGGGCAACATGTCCTATCGCCAGGTTCCGGCACTATATATTCTAAATTAAATGGGAAGTAGAAGGAGGGGATTAAGCTCTCTATCTGCACCCGCGTCATCCGCGACACTATAGTAGACACCTCGAAGTCATTCTCCATACATTCATAAAAACCGACAACCTTGATGTTGGTTTCCCTGCTGTCGGCTCGTTCCACTGTCCTAATTTCACTCCTCTCTGGAATAACGAATCGAAGGGGTGGCACATCTAACGGAGCGCTCTGGGTCCCTACTTCCTTAATAGAAGAAGAAGATGATGAAGAAGGCATACTTACTTGGTTTGTATTTGAGATGATTCACAGGCGCACAGAATTCTCCCTTTTTCCCGCTTTCTAAAACTTGCAAATCACAATGTAGAAGATGAAGTGTACTGTGCCATTATTCCACATATGTATTCAAGGAACCAACGGTCTAGATACGGCCTATTCAAATTCAGTGTTTCAGATTTGAATGTGCTAAACACGCGCCTTGCGGTTCCCAAGGCGCGTGGGGAACAGGTTTATGGAAAATTGCAGAGCGTGTCACTTCACATCCCTCTCTCTCATGATGGCGCCGCCAATCACATCAACCTCATTCTTGACCAGGAAGATTTGGACAGCACTCCGGTGCCTCCTTCACCTCGGCCAGATTACTATCTTCTTCCGCTACACTTTATTGCTTTCGGGGTGCTCGGGCCCTCGCCATCACCTCGGGGACGTTCAGCCTAGTTCGATTCGGCCCCCGCAGACTTCACCACGGATCAACTCAGACTCCGAAAATTCTCGGCTTCCCAAAAATACTTCGGCTCACAAGTGACCGCGGCTCATCTTGCTTATAGCACCATCCTGGTCATAACCGTAGCTCCTTCCTCGCTCCGGCTGGGGGGGGGGGCATCTGATAGGTATGGCCCAGTAGCTTCGGATCGGGTCGACACTCCGGACCAAATCAACCCGACCCGAGCAACTAAGCCTAGGAGGATAAGCCCAGTAACCGGCCCAGAAACATGCGTCCCAAATAGCGTGGCCCAATTGGCATGGCCCAACTGCGGCGTATCCCACGATTCTAAGCCCACGATCTGCTCCCAACTTCCATGCAACGGAAATAGGCGTGATTACAGGGAGTTAGTTAGGGTTGAGGATTGAGTAGTATAAGTAGGAGAATTGTACTCGGAATTAGGGTTGGCTTTTTGCATTCAAAAACAATAGTGTGTAATTTCAAAGCGATCGTAAAGAAACACCTCGGCCGGTGCCGTTTTCAGCCCGTGGACGTAGATCTCCGGATCGAACCACGTATATCTTGTGTTTTTTTCATATTTCTTGCATTGATTTCGGCTGAATTTATTGGATACCGGATTGCGCTTTATCAGGGTAATAGACTCAAAATGATGGGATTGAGCCTTAATTATATTTCTTAGGGGGTATAATCCATTATGGCACAATAATATCTATAATAATTATATTATCTCTATGGGTGTTCACCGGAAAATGTGATCTGTGTTTGTATAATTTTATAACAAATATACACTCACACATTTATATTACGGTTAGGTTTTATTTTAGCCACTTTTATAACAAAAATAACCAACTCTCTTAAAATATGTATAATGATGTAAGTGGCTAAAAATACTACTCCCTCCGTCCCACTCATCTTGCATAGGGGAGGTTGCACAAGTATTAAGAAAATTTGTTTTTTGAGATTTTATTGACTTTTCAAAGGTTGATTGAGGGTGGAGATTGATGGTGGAAATTGTTATATAACTTTTCTTTTTAAGGAGTGTGCAAGTTCATCTGGAACGGACGAAATCGAAAAGTGTACAAGATAAAATGGGACGGAGGGAGTAATAGTTATCCAAACACAGGTAAAAACGCAAGATAAACTACAATTTTGACTATTTTTGTCCATTTCCACTATATATATGTTCTGAAAACAAAATCACTGATCTTCTAAAAAAAACACATAATATCATAGTACTAAAATTAATTACTTAAAATTGAAATTATAAAAGCACTTCAATTTTTATAAATGCAAATTATCTGCATGAATGGGTCCAACTTTTGCGCAACCGTTGCATCCATGCAACCCTAATTTTTCACTGTTAGATTTATTCCATTTTGATTTAAACGTTAATTTAATTCGAATAATTTTAAAAAAGAAAAATGGCTGAAATGTCAAATTATTTTCTCCTCTTCCCCATAAGTTATTACAAGTCCAAAAAAAAACTTTATGAAAACTAAGTTCAACACTCTATCTCCGTCTGTTCTGAAAATAATCCTCCATTAGCCTAGTTTTTCAGACAATTTTTTCTATTTGCTTATGCGCAACATATTGCGGTTTTACACCAATCCGTCTTCACCCCCTCACATAGACGTACCATGTCGAATGAGAGCAAGGCCTCCTCAAACAGCCTTCCCGCCGTCGACCCCAACAGGCATGTCCACCTCCGTCGGGACATTCTCTTTTTCAGAGATCCTCGATTCAAATGATTAAAATATAATAATGGGGTGGATTCAAATTATTAAAAAACAATAATAGGTCCCAGTACAATACTAAAAATGACAAAAATACCCTAAGTTGCATAGGTGCAACGATTGCACTGAAGAATTATCCTGAATCTTAACATATTTTTCCTTTCTAAAGATTTTTAATATGTTTTATTTTTTGTTTTATTTATTTAGTTTTTTTAGTTTTTTTTTTTACTCCCATTAAGTTTGTCTTTGTAAGATTTACTTGTCTTAGTGTTGCATCCACATCTTACGTGGTCTCGATACCTCATGCGTCTTTCACACCTTGTACGACCTCCAATCTTTGATTTTGGTAGATCTTTCTGGCCTTCCACGCCTTATGCTGCCTCTATTATCCGTTTCCTGATAGATCTTCTATGTTTCTTTTATTGTTGTTCGAATCTCTCTATTTTTTAGTAGCTATGCAAACAATCATGACATGCAGGAAATCGGAATATAATTTGTTAGACACAAAATGACAGTTTGCAACTACTTAATTAGATTTCTTCTCGGTCTTTACATTTTAAAGTTGCAAGCAGCGTGGTTATTTTCCTTTGACCAACTTCTTCCATTCCGATTAGGCTTAAGAATAATTTTTGTAGTTGATTAGATGAGTTTATACATGCAGATTCTTGTACTTTTTAGAAGAAGAAAAAACTATGGGTCAGTAGCATCATAGTGTTTGATAATTCATATGAAATTAAAATGTGGAGTAATAAAATTAAATTTGAAATTAGTATTTCTATTTGAAAAAAACTTAAAATGATTTCTAAACATGTTGCATTTCTCCTTTTTCGTGCTATCTTGTTTATGCCTCACATTAAACACTATAAAGTTGTGGATTCAAATTAGGTATGTTTTATTTGTTTGGACCATAAAAACGAAAACTTTGGTACTTCAATTACCACATGCCTATTTGTTTGATACAAGTATTTTTTTTTTCTTCTAAATGTTAGTGTTGATACGCAAATTTCGCATCCAATTAAAACGTGCCACGTAGTAAAATATATGTTGAAAATTAATTTTTATTGATTATTTTTAATGTTACGAATTAATTAAATATAATTCCTAAGTTAAATAATTAATTTAATTGGTGATTTACTATATATTTTATTGACCAATTGAAAGCCGCCACATGTCAATATGATGCAGATATTGCTAAATTAAATTAAATTAATTTAGTAATTATCCAAGAAGATGAGGATAAACTTCAAATCATGGTGGACCAATCATAATGCTCCATGTGTCAAGTTGTTTCAGTTATTATTAAATTAAATAAAATTAATTTAATAATTATCTTATGGTAATGATATTATGAAGGACCAATCATATCGCTATATTCAGACTCAAGCCCATTAGGGGTTTCTCCATCATACCACTATAAATAGGGCCTCATTCTCCACCAAAATCACAAGATCACAAGTCAAGAATCAAGTGAAGAATTCCGGTAATGAATATCAATCCGGTATTACAATCCGGCATTACGAAGCCAAATCTTGAGATTTTTTCAAGGCGTTACAAAGCCAACCTCAAGATTTTCAACGTTTGATCCAAAATCAAGGTGCTAAGCCCCTCCGATCGACGTTGCAAGTCAAAACTTCGAAGGTGTTCTTCGTCGTTCGTCAAGATCTTCGAAGACATTCTTCGCATATTGAATCAAAAGTATTGTTTAATTCAAAATCAAGCTCACAAGCCTTTGGATTAACGCTACTCAAGTCAAAGTTCAAAACCGGAGAAAATCAAGGTTAACTCCGACATTAATCAATCGAAGAGAAGAATCAGAGGAGAACTAGAGATAGGATCCACAAAATTGTAAGGTTTACTCATTTGATCAAAAGAAATCTATTTTGTACATCTTTTCGTGTTTATACATTTTATACACGGAATTTGTTGTTACAGTTAGTATTTATTTTCTACAAAATATTATTTGGCCGATCACTCTGTGTTCGTAATGAATCTGGTACGCGAGGAGGATTAACAATTATAAATATCCTATCACACAATAAAATATATAATTAGATATTTCTTTTACAATATCAGTATTATCTGTCCTTTTTCTAAAATTAATTATAAAATTTTTGTTTTTTTAGAGTAAAACTCCATTAGGAATAACTTTATATTGTTAATTTTAAATTTCTGGTTTTAAAAAATGAATCATACTTAAAATGTTTGAATTATTAAAAAAGTTAAACCACGTAACATATAAAATATTATTAATTCGATCAGTTCGGTTAATTAAGATTTTCTGTAAACAAAAGAACCGAACTAATTAATCAAAATAAGAATAAAAATTAATATCCGAAATGAAAACTTATACATTTTTAATTCAATTAATTTCTATGTATTATTTTGATTATTATATTATGCATACCCAAGAAAATGATTGATTTTTTATTTGTTGTGCACATGAAAAGAATAAGTTCCAACAGAATTTCAAAATTATATGAACATTTGACTTCTTTCTCCTTAAAAAAGAAAAGAAAAGAAAAAAGATGCTGCTGGCTAATGACTTACACCTAGCATCATCATCATATGATGGACATGTATGCATCGTGATGGATGATACATGACCATGGCATTATATTCTGAGGCGCCACGTGGCTTACTGAGGCACAAGAAAAATATCATGCCACGTTTGCATGTCGAGAGACCAGTTAAAGATCTCCTTAAATCTCTTGCTCTCTCTCTCTCCACTCAAAATCTCCTAAACGTCTTCTCCAATCTCCATCTTCTTTTTTCAAAGCTGAACTGGAGTTGAAATTCTGAAAGTGAAATCTAAGTTTTGTTTTCTGTTCCTTCTCCACAAAAAAACTGAGCTGAGGTGCGATTTCTTTTTCCCCCTTTTCAATTTTGCATCAATAAATTTTGTAAAATGGTTATTTTGTGCAAATCGCTTCCATATATATGAAAAGAATTGCAATTTTTAGAAATAAAACTTCTTTAGAACACCGATTATTCATAATTGCAAGAGTTCTTTTTGCATCTTTTTAACAAAAACTTTTGGATGTTTTTGTGCGTTTATGAAAATATCTCATAGGAAGATGTTTACAGTGCGTGGATATCAAACTTATTTGACAAAAAAATTATGGAAGTGTTGTTAATTAAAACGATCTTAAAAAATGAAATCGAGATCTGTCTCTCTCTCTCTCTCTCTCTTTGTTACAATTTGTAAAACCCTATTGTTTATCTTGAAGGCTGGTAAGTTGTAAGCTCTTTCTTACCCAGAAAAAAAATCTGAATATCTTTGATCAAACATTTTCTATGTTTTGCAAAGCCTATATCCAGCGGCTCTTAATTCTACTTTATGTATGTCTTTCGAGGATAGCTAATTAATGCTTTTCCAATAATCATTGTTTTAGCTAATTAGGCTAGTAACTGGGGATTCTCTCTTCAGAAAAAAAATCTGAATATCTTTGATCAAACATCTTCTATGTTTTGCAAAGCCTATATCCAGCGGCTCTTAATTATACTTTATGTATGTCTTTCGAGGATAGCTAATTAATGCTTTTCCAATAATCATTGTTTTAGCTAATAAGGCTAGTAATTGGGGATTCTCTCTTCATATTTCCATGTTTGTATTAATTTCATCTGAGCTAATTTTCACATACTTTCTGATATTGGCGTATTGCATGTCCAACATGTTCTAATTCAGCTGTCTAAATCATTAATATTATTTTTGACTAAAAACACGCAGTTTTATTGCGAAATTCAAGGTAATTGTCTTTGATGGTTTTGCAGGTCTGCAGGCACAATCTATAACAAATCGATTGTTGTGTCTGGGGAGTTGCATGCTGTACATTGTGTGTTTAGATATATATTACGCTTGAACGTTGTTGCATGGACTGTGAAATAACTGGACAAGTTTTCGTCAAAAAAATGCTGAATTATCATCTTTTGGTCCTGGATTGGTAGAAGGTGAAATGTGTGATGACTTTTCTTATTGCTCCCTACTTGTTTAGATAAAATGGCCATGGAAACTTCAAATGGGAGGTGGATCGACAGTCTGCAGTTTTCCTCATTGTTTTGGCGCCCTCCACAAGATGCAGAGCAAAGAAAGGTAAAAATTTGTTATTACAATATCTCTACAATATTGCATTATTGCTTTACCATTGCATTGATCATTTTGTATTGGAAACAAGAAGTTGCTTCTTAATTGCAAGTGTCATATTCTAGTTTTACCTCGACTTATCTGGAAGAGTTTAATTCCTCTGTTGGCGATGAAGGGTTTCCACCATTTAGTTAACTAATGATGATGAAAATGTACCGAAACTGTTATCTGTTGTGATCCTTCAACGCCATTAAGTGGGGTCTTCTGCCATTTATCCTAGAGGGAAATTTTGAGAATTTTGCTTCTATGATTTTGTGATGTCTCATCTATTGCTAGAATACTTCCATAACACCTTAAGGGAAGATATAACTTACAAGTAATATACCTTTGTGGAATGGAAGTGATGCATTTCAATTGTTTGAAAGGGGAAAAAGACTGTCGGTTGTCCCTTAGATGGGGACTATTGTCTCTTCGTTTTGGTCCGTAAATCTCTGTATTCTCTTTGATACCATCTAGTTTACATGTCAGAATTTTGATGTACATAAATCCTGTTCTTCGCACTTTGTACTTAAGCTGTTTCATTTTAGATTTTTCACTATTTCTAAAGAATCACAATCCTTACTCCATTGCAGGCTGCAGTTACAGCTTATGTTAAGTTGTTTGGCCAATTCACCTCAGAACAATTTCCTAATGATATTGCAGAGGTATTGTTCCGATTCTATTACGTTTCCCACAGTCTTTTGTTAACAGAAGCAATTGTGAAATTAAGGCTGTGGCCTCTTCCACATTGAATATTTATGGCTTTGTTTCTAGTTCAATTATTTGATATGAACTCATAAACATTTCTAACTTGTCTTGCTTACTGGTTGTCAGCTGATTCGAAGCCGATATCCATCTAATGAAAACAGACTTTTTGATGATGTTTTGGGTAAGCCTTGTTATATCATTTTTAAATTTATCCTCACTTGAGTTGCCACACAAACTCTAACGTTCTCGAATTAGCTTTTGCTGTAATGTGACATGCGTTTGCCTCACTTTCCAGCCATGTTCGTACTTCACCATCCGGAGCATGGTCATGCTGTAATTCATCCCATTATTTCATGTATTATTGATGGTTCGCTGGAATATGATAAGAGCTCTCCTCCATTTGCTTCTTTTATTTCCCTGGTTTGCCCCAAAAGCGAGGTACTAAGACCCTATCAATTGATGGGTTTTTTTTTCCACATAGTTTACTACTAGTCTTGTTATGCTGATACATCTGGTATGCACCAAATGCATATGACTAAAATGACAGTAGTGGTTTCATCTTTACCACAGGAGTATTCTGAGCAATGGGCCCTTGCATGTGGGGAAGTACTAAGAATATTGACGCACTACAACAGACCAGTTTATAAGAGGGAACAACAGGGAAATGAAGCAGATAAAAGTAGTGGAAACCATGCATCAACTAGTAAGTCAAGCAATGGAGTACTTTATTCGCCTCCCTCAAAACTGGAGAGAAAACCGCTGAGGCCATTGTCTCCCTGGATTGCTGATATATTGCTCGCAGCACCCCTCGGTATCAGAAGTGATTATTTTCGCTGGTGAGCAAAATTGCAGCCAGTATACCTTGTGAATTATAAATTTGCAGTATAAATTGAAGTTTCCTACATGAATTGCACTAAAAAATATGCATAGTCAACCAAAATTAAAAAGAAAACAAAGAGAATTCATGTATATTTCTATAGTTGTATCAGTTGGATTGAGCTTATGTATTTTGCATCTACAAGTCATAAAGCCATCCAATTAAGTGTGGCCTATTTTCAGAATCCCGAGGTCCAGACCATCCATTTCCCAGCATACTCTTATGTATGCTTCAAGTTGCTCTGGTCAACAATGTAGCCGTTCTGTTACTACTGAACTTCAAATTGTCGGCATACATGTGATCACATTTTCAGAGTACTATGCATTTACCATGATATCGACTTATCTGATTCCAGTGGAAGACACCACGTTTCTGAAGAATTCGGCCGATGATATACCTGATCCATGCATAGTGTAAAAAAAATTGGATACAAAATTTTGACTGCTACTTAGTACGCACCATAGGTCGGGGGAAGTACCTAAGGAAATAAAATTTAGATATTTGTACCCTGGAAGTAAGGAACCATGGCATATATGTTTGGACTTTGCCAATATGATAGGTTCACATATAAGTCAAACACGTACACTTGTATGTAAATGCATGTTTTTATTAACTGAAGTTTATCTGTTTGCGTATGAGGATGCATATGCTTGACCATGACATATTTTCTCATATTCAATCCACTGTAGGTGTGGAGGTGTCATGGGGAAATATGCAGCTGGAGAGCTGAAACCACCTTCAACTGGTTAGTAGAGAATCTACTGTGACATTTTCTGCTTCGTACACGTGCCATTAAATTAGTGTTCTATATCAGGAAGTGTTGCCTGATATGTTGTTTTGAGCTAAGTTTCTTCTGTGCATGTTCATGACTTCAAATAGAAAACGTGTTTCTTCTGTAGTACAGAGTTTGACATTTGGCGTTTGTTCAATCTAAGTTGATTGCGTGTACTTTAAGATTGTGAGACGTGGTATATTTAGTTTAAGCACATTGGTGATTTTTTTTCCGTTATTCTTTTCAGCTTCTTCTCGTGGATCTGGAAAGCATCCTCAACTTATGCCGTCAACCCCAAGATGGGCTGTTGCAAATGGTGCCGGAGTTATACTCAGTGTGTGTGATGAGGAAGTAGCTCGTTATGAAACTGCTACACTGACGGCAGCTGCTGTCCCAGCACTTTTGCTTCCTCCCCCAACCACCCCTGTGGATGAGCATCTAGTAGCGGGTCTACCAGCTCTGGAGCCCTATTCACGCTTGTTTCATAGGTATGTTTCTGTGAAGTGATTTTCAGAAGCTTAAATAAATTCATGCATTTGTTTATATGAGCTTCTGGTCCAGATATTATGCAATTGCAAGTCCAAATGCCACTCAGAGGCTGCTTCTTGGATTGCTAGAAGCTCCACCATCCTGGGCTCCTGATGCACTTGATGCTGCTGTGCAATTAGTGGAGCTCCTTAGAGCAGCAGAAGACTATGCCGAAGGCATGAGGGTATGTCAGATTTTTATTCTTCTCCTTTTCCATTTCTTTTAAAAAATAAAACAAAATAAATAAATATAAACTATGTGGGCATGGATCTCCCAAAAGGCCTCATGCCAATGATGATACATGCCCATCTTCATATATCCATGACCATCCCCATGTTTAACCAATGTGGGACTTTGTTTTCCATTCTTGACGTAGACTTTTGACTAGTTAAAGACTCTTGTCCGTTCTTTTTCATTTCACTCGCTCCCCCAAAATATGTATAGTATATTTGCGACAGTAGCATACCATGTTTTTCCCTGAAATACATTTTCATCCCACTGAGCAACCAGCATAATATATACTGATTGTTGGACGTTTGTTTGGTGTCTTGTTAAAGATAAGCACGGCAATTTTAGTCAATAGTTGATTATGAGTCCATATGAAAGTACTGATTGTTTGCTCTGATTTGTGAAGCTTCCAAGAAATTGGATGCACTTGCATTTCTTGCGGGCAATAGGCGTTGCAATGTCCATGAGAAGTGGAATTGCTGCAGATGCTGCAGCTGCTTTGCTTTTCCGGATTTTTTCTCAACCGGCTTTACTTTTCCCACCACAGAGACAAGTTGATTGTACGGAAGGTCAAGATGAACCTTTTGGAGGTGTGGTACCACCAGAACTTGATCGGGTACTTCATCTGTCATAGTAGCATATAAATTTTTCTGTATATATATCATTTTTTAATTGTTTATGCCTTCTTCCTAACATCTATAATTATATCAGCTAAGAGAATCGCCTGCAACTGAAACTACCATAGAAGCTACTGCACAAGGGATTGCATCAATGCTTTGTACACATGGCCCTGAGGTTGAATGGAGAATGTGCACAATATGGGAAGCTGCTTACGGCTTGATTCCTCTAAGTTCCTCTTCAGTGGATCTTCCTGAAATCGTTGTTGCAACCCCTTTGCAGCCTCCTATATTATCATGGAACTTATACATTCCCCTTCTTAAAGTGCTTAAGTATCTTCCTCGTGGAAGTCCATCTGAAACCTGTCTAGTGAAGATATTTGTGGCCACTGTTGAAGCAATTCTCCAGAGGACGTTCCCACCTGAGGGAAGAGAACGTATCCGGAAAACAAGATATGTTTTTGGGGCTGCATCTAAGAATCTCTCCGTTGCTGAGTTTCGCACAATGGTCCACTCATTATTCTTGGAGTCATGTGCTTCTGTAGAACTGTCCTCTCGCCTTCTTTTTGTTGTGTTAACTGTCTGCATAAATCATGAAGCACAGTTCAATAGCAGCAAGCGACTTAAAGGCGAGGATTCTTATACTGAAAAAGGTGAAGGCTTGGAAGGAACTGATCGGAAGTTGAGAGAATTGGGAAGTAAACAGGGGCCTATAGCAGCATTCGATTCTTATATCATTGCTGCTGTCTGTGCTCTATCTTATGAGCTACAGATCTTCTCTCTTATGTCTAGCCAAAGTGGCCAGCTAGGTGCCAGGAAAAAATGTTCCATAGCTAAACCTGAAAATGTAAATAAACCATTAGGTGAGTTACGGAGTGGCATTGACTCAGCCCTTAATCACACTTCCCGAATGTTAGCAATCCTAGAGGCACTTTTCTCTTTGAAACCATCTTCTATTGGCACGTCATGGAGCTATAGTTCAAATGAAATAGTGGCTGCTGCAATGGTCGCAGCTCATGTTTCTGACCTGTTCAGACGTTCAAAGGCTTGCATGCAAGCTCTTCTACTCTTGATAAGATGCAAGAGAAACAAGGAAATTCATTCTAGAGCATCTTCTCTTTTCAGCCTAATTGACGTACATAGTAAAGTAGTTGCTTCCATAGTTAACAAAGCAGAGCCGCTGGAGGCCCGCCTACTGACTGCCCCATTGTCGAGGGAAATGTGTTCCTGTTTTCATGGGGAAGAACCTAATACGTGTGTTAGCTGTTGCGGGTTAGCATCAGGGCGACCATCTCCATTGACGTGTGAAAATCTGCCTGGTTCGGACGCTTTGATCAATTGTGAGAAGACTGACTCCAGTGAGGTTGCGAGGTTTGCAATTGGCAAAGGGGTCGCAAGTTACCCAATCGACGCTTCAGATTTGGCCAATTTTTTGACAATGGACAGACATATAGGCTTTAATTGCAGAGGACAAGTATTTCTTAGGTCTGTTCTGGCAGAAAAACAAAAATTATGTTTCTCTGTTGTTTCTTTGCTCTGGCATAAGTTGCTCCTATCACCTGAAAGCCAACCGAGCGCAGAAAGTACGTCCGCCCAGCAAGGATGGAGGCAGGTATGATGATCATCTATCCTTGTAGTGAATGATACTTTCTGCTTTGTAGCATGTGTATGGTTAAAATTGTTGCCTGTTTGCTTGTGATTATAACTGGAAAACCAATTAAAATATACAAGAACATACATATGAATAGGCATCCCTGTGCATGTCCATGTAAGTTGGTTACCGAATCAGTGGGGGATGAAAGAATTTAACTTAGGAGGGGCTGTTGTTCGAATACAAGTATATGTAACAATTTAAAAAAAAATACTCCCTCCGTCCCGGCTAACTTTTCACAGTTAACCGGACACGGAGGTTAAGAAAAAGCAGATTTTGCTTTCTCTTTACTTTTTTAAAGGTGGAGATTTTGAGGGTGGAGATTGTGAGATAAATTTCCTTTTTAAGGGCGTGAAAAGTTGAGTGGGACGGACCGAAATGAAAAGTAGGAAAAGTTAGCCGGGACGGAAGGAGTACATATTTACTGTGATTTTTATACCCTAAAGTTTGATGTATTTCAACCTTTTCTATGTAAATACCCGCACAGCTACATATATACATATATTTACAAAATAAATACACTAAAAATATATTCAAAGTGTTTGGGGTTGGGGAGCAATTTTCTATGTCAGCATCATAGTTTCAGGTCCGTGTGCCTGTGTGATGGGGGTGGGTGCCAATTTTCTATATCAGCATCAAAATATCATGTCTGTGTGCGTGTGATATGAGCAACTTCATTGTTCAATAAATGCTTTAAAGTCTTTAATCTCTTATAACCTTATGACTGAATAATGCAGGTTGTGGATGCACTCTGCAACGTAGTCTCAGCATCACCAGCAAAAGCTGCAACAGCTGTTGTCCTTCAGGTCAAGATTTATTAATTTATTTATTTCTGGACCACATACTGGAAACAGTTTTATGTAAAACCCGCTTTCAATTAAGAAACCAAAATTCCACCCATATATTCATATTGGGGAGCTGCTTTTAGAACTCAGAATTACTCTTCCTGCATTTTCTTTTTCAGTATTAAATTGATGTTTCAATTATTTTTGTATGGACAAAAAACTATTTACTTAAGCGGTTTCCTGGCTGTTGTATTTCTCAGGCGGACAGGGAATTAATGCCTTGGACTGCTAAAGACGATGATGATGATCTAAAGGTGTGGAGAATCAACCAGAGAATTGTGAAAGTGATTGTTGAGTTAATGAGAAACCATGAGACCCCAGAATCATTGGTGGTTGTGGCTAGTGCATCAGACCTCCTCCTTCGTGCCACAGATGGCATGCTTGTTGATGGTGAAACATGCACTTTGATTCAGCTTGAGGTAATTAATTCTGAGCATGGAAATTCCTTTTTTATATTTTATTAAGTTTGGCAACAATCCGCATCTCCTTCCAAGTTTTCTGTGATGTGCTCTGTCAAGATTGTTCAAAATTTATATATTTTTCTTGGTCATCAAGATCTCGATATTTTTCTTCTTTGTCTTAATACGATTATCAAACGTTTCATTGTGCTTATCTCTTTTAATAATGGTTTGCAACTCAATATTGGTCAGTTGCTTGAAGCAACGGCTAGAGCAATTCAACCAGTGCTCAAATGGGGAGAATCTGGATTGGCAGTTGCAGACGGTCTTTCTAACTTGTTGAAGGTATACATCATTAGATAATGTACTTTAAAACATTTAAATAATACAAGAGCACATTATATAACTTATCAGGTTCTAGTGAATTCATAAATAATTACTTAAAAACATTACTCATCATCAAATGCAGTGCCGCCTCCCTGCTACGGTTCGTTGCATTTCTCATCCAAGCGCCCATGTTCGTGCTCTTAGCACATCAGTCCTTCGTGCAGTTCTACTATTCAGCTCAATAAAATCAAATCGCACGTTAGTAGAAGGCAACGGGATTTCTAGTCCAAGCAATAAATACCAGACTGTAGGCGCTGCTGACTGGAAAACTGATGTACAGAAATGTTTGACGTGGGAAGCCCATAGTCGACTTGCAATGGGCCTGTGTGTTCAGTTTATAGATGACACTGCAAAGGAATTGGGCTGTACTATATCCATTTGAAACTACCTAGCGTAACATCTGGTGACTGCTCGACAAAGCTCCTTCGCTCGATGTAAGAGCAGAAAGCTACCTTTGGGCTTTGAAGGAGACAGAGGTTGGAGGTTTTTTATATATCCATCTCCGTTTCGTTATTAATCTTGCTTGTTGCCAATTTTCGTTTTGACAAATCTAGCTATATATCTAGATGTATGTAATGTATTTATGTATGTATGTAACAATCTTGAAATTCGTTTATATTAGCAGACTTGTAGATCTCTAACTGCTCTTGATGTTGTAATTCTTTTTGTAATTGACCAGTTGCTTGTATTTTGGTGCTATAGAGTTTGAATTTTTCCATGCGTATATATCTATCTATTACTAATATAAAAGTATGAATTATTTCGTCCTGTTTTTGGTTTCGTCTTTTCTTGTGATGCCTATAATATCCTTACTAAATATTAAATTTAAGGTTAATTAAGTAATTTAAAATAAATTATGTTTTCCTTCGTCCTGTTTTTGGTTTCGTCTTTTCTTGTGATGTCTATAATCTCCTTACTAAGTATTAAATTTAAGGGTAGTTAAATAATTTAAAATAAATTATGTTTTCCTTAATTATAAAAAGTAAAATATCCTTACTAAGAATTAAATCTAAGGGTAATTAAGTAATTTAAAATAATTTATGTTTTCCTTACTTGATTATGAAAAGTAAGAGTCCTTTTATATTAAAAACTTCTCCTAAAAAATTACATGCTTAAATTATCCTTCTTCTACATTTTCAATACTTTGAATTTTGCAATGAAATCAATTTAAAGAGCTTTCAGTAATATGTTATTTGCATATATTTTAAACAAAATATTCAATTTGAATTCAACCCAGTGAATAATTCTTATTCATAACTCATACTACAGTAATAAGAGAAACTTGACTTTTAATTAACTAGCTGTCTCGAAATATTATAATATATATATCTATCTATTACTAATATAAAAGTATGAATTGTTTCGTCCGATTTTTTATTTCGTCTTTTATTGTGATACCTATAATATCCTTACTAAGTATTAAATTTAAGGGTAGTTAAGTAATTTAAAATAAATTATGTTTCCCTTACTTGATTATAAAAAGTCAAATATCCTTACTAAGAGTTAAATTTAGGGGTAGTTAAGTAATTTAAAATAATTTATGTTTTCTTTACTTGATTATAAAAGTAAGAGTCCTTTTATATTAAAAACTTCTCTAAAAAAATTACATGCTTAAATTATCCTTTCTACACTTTCAATACTTTGAATTTTGAAATGAAATCAATTTCGTATTAAAGTAGATTTAAAGAGTTTTCCAGTGATATTTTATTTGCATATATTTTAAACAATTGTACTAAATTATATAATTATTTAAGGTATTGAATAAAGAAAAAAATAAATTTATTGATTTTTTTTTTCAATCTTATCCATAACTATCATATTTTTACTATTCATGTTGTCAATTTTTTTTAAATAATAAATTTTATGAAATAATCTTAAAAGTTTTATAATGCATACTTTTAATTTTAATTATTCATATTAAATATATACTATGATTTTTTTACATGTCAAATTCATGTAATTGAGCTTAACAACTAACATAATTTATGCTCTTACACTTGCATATAATGTGATTACATATTAAAAATTATTTTTATAGAATAGGAAGATGAAAAAGTTATATAGATAGACAAATAAAACTATTGTCTTTTCTTAACACTGTTAATTTAAGCTATAAGGTCATATTACAAAAATGCAAAGTCTAAAATATTTGAATAAAAAAAGGGAATAGTGAGCGAATTTGTTGTGATAAATCTTATAATGCATAAACATTAAATATAATTAAAACATTTATATTTGAATACTTATGTTACTTCACTATAATTTGTAAATATCAAGTCATCGTAGTTTTTTTAAACATAGAGTAATTTCATTAATGGTTGCTTGAATCGGTAAACACTAATTGACATAAAAAGAGCGGTGCATGGGACAAACAATTCTTTTGGCACTATAAATTTTATTTTACGTCCTATCCAATACAATTTCTGTCCATGAAAAGAAGAAGTAGATGTCTAATATCAGATAACAAACACATACATGCATAGGCACAGTCCGCATCACCTATTGACGTGAATATAATAGTGCTAGAATCCCCAAGAATACAAAGTCGAACCACCTCACGAAGAGCAAGAACTTTAGCATACTTCAGATCATTGATATTTATAAATTGGACATCCTTGGAGCAAGCATAAATACCAGCAAATGAGGAGTTATGAGCAAATGATGTATTCCAGAGTCCAAGATCATAATCAATGATGGAGCTAACTCGGACGTCTTGCGGGAGGTCTGATGTAGCTGATCTGATGGTAAAATGGGGAGGCAAAGGAACTCATCTGTCATGAAAAAGAGTTGTTGTCTCGCCATTGCCCATGAGCCTGCGAAAACCAAGAACAATAACTCGGCCAAGCTTTACATGACACAATATTATGACGATCATCGTGTTATTCTTCTTGGTTGTCGCAGGCTCATGGGCAATGGCGAGACCACAACACTCTTCCATGACAGATGAATTCCTTTGCCTCCCGGTTTTACCATCAGATTAGCTACATCAGACCTCCCGCAAGACGCCCGAGTTAGCTCCATCATTGATTATGATCTTAGACTCTGGAATGAGCTGTTAGTTCGTGCCAATTTTGACCTATTGAAGACTGATTGATTCTCGCTATTCCTTTGAAAAATCACCATTCTCCGGACCATTGGATGTTAGATTATTCCCATTGTTATAACTTTTCGGTCCGATCAGCATATCATTTTATTATGGGTTCTTCCGAAGATCTTACTGGCACCACTCCTTTCCGGTTAGTAGCTATGGCCCAAACCCCATTTAGAGGAGAATTTGAAAGCTTATCAGCCTGTATCTTGCATTTTCTTTAGAGATGCTGCTGTAATTCGTCCAACAACTTAGCTCGTCGTCATCTTCATTATAAGCCCCGTTGTTCTTATGTTCACCAGTTGATCACTCTTTAATACGTCTCTTCTTCACGTGCCAAGTTTACTCATTAATTTGGTAAGTAACTGAAATTTATGAAATTATCTTGCGATTCTGACAACATCTACGCTACTTGTATTTTCAAGATATTGTACTCCTCGATGACTTAAATATAGTAGAATACTTTTTTGTCCTTGCCCACTTAATCTGGTTTCGACGAAATAAAATTGTCTTATGAGATGTTCGTACATACTCACAAGTATTGCTTGCAACAACAACCCAGACCTTCCAAGATTTTCGGGGCTAATTACTTTCCTTAAACATCACAGCCGCACCCTTGATTCATTGCTTGTTCTTCAACCAAATGTCATTATTCATATATACTTTGATGGGGGTACATCATTTTCTCATAACTCCTCATTTCCTAGTATTTATGCTTGCTCCAATTTATAAATATCATAATTTGAAGTATGCTAAAGTTCTTGCACTTCGTGAGGTGGTTTGACTTACCACTGATACTGGAGTTCTCAAGTTTTGTATTCTTAAACATCATTTGCCTATAACTCCTCATTTCCTAGTATTTATGCTTGCTCCAATTTATAAATATAAAAAATCTGAAGTATGTTAAAGTTCTTGCTCTTCGTGAGGTGGTTCGACTACCACTGATACTGAAGTATGCTAATTACTTCCCTTAAACATCATAGCCGCACCCTTGATTCATTGCTTCTTCTTTCCCCAAATGCCATTATTCATATATACTTTGACGGGGGTACATCATTTGCTCATAACTCCTCATTTGCTGGTATTTATGCTTGCTCCAAGGAAAATTCATTTTTTTCTTTATTCCATATCTTAAATAATTATATAATTTAGTACAACTGTTTAAAATATATGCAAATAACATTTCACTGGAAAACTCTTTAAATCTACTTTAATACGAAATTGATTTCTTTTCAAAATTCAAAGTATTGAAAGTGTAGAAAAAGGATAATTTAAGCATGTAGTTTTTTAGGAGAAGTTTTTAATATAAAAGGACCCTTACTTTTATAATCAAGTAAGGAAAACATAAATTATTTTAAATTACTTAACTGCCCTTAAATTTATTTCTTAGTAAGGATATTTTACTTTTTATAATCAAGTAAGGAAAACATAATTTATTTTAAATTACTTAACCACACTTAAATTTAGTAGTTAGTAAGGATATTATAGGCATTACAAGAAAAGGCAAAACACAAAACATGTCGAAATAATTCATACTTTTATATTAGTTATAGATATATATTAGACAAATTTCTATTTTTTTTTTATTATAATGCTTCCACCATCAACCACCTCCACCTACCACCCCAAGCCTTTTTTTTGTTTTTTTTTTTTAATTTTCGTAAACCGCCCACGACGCGCACTTGCCATAAATTGTAATACGACATGCACTTGCCACAAATTGTGAAAAATGTATCATAATATACACTTACCACATGAATTTATATAATTTTAGTCTTTCGGACTGTCGTGGTAATTGTGCCATGATACGCACTTGCCATGACAGTCTGAAAGAACTTGCCATGAAATGCACTTGCCACGAGAATCTGTACTCTTTTAGCCTTTTAGATTGTCACGAAAAATGTGTCACAATATGCACTTGCTATGACAGTCTGAAAGAATAAACATGTCACAATATGCACTTTCCATGACAATCTGAAAGGACTTTTCACAAATTATGGCAAATGAGCCGCAATATGCACTTGCCACATCAGTCTGAAAGGATAACTGTGTCACAATATGCACTTGCCACGACAATCTAAAAGGACTTTCCATGAATTATGACAAATGTGCCACAAGATTCACTTGCCACGAGAATCTGTATAATTTTAGTCTTTTAGATTTCGTGGTAAATGTGCCATGATATGTATTTGTCACGACAGTCTGAAAGGCTAAAATATACAGATTCCTAGCAAGTGTATTTCCCGGAAAATCGTGTCACGATTCGGGGCAATAGTGTCGGAATTTGGGATGATGGATTTGTTTTGTACGTGTGTTTTGGGAGTCAAAAGTTTCTCAACCAGGCCTAAATGGAGGTGCTGGCTATTGGGCTAGAGAGGAGCGGGGTCCGCTTTGTTTGGGCCGTGAATCCTTTATCGGCCTAACAAATGGGGAGCGGGGTCCCTGATGGGTTTGAGGAACGAGTTTACAAGCGAGGCCTTGTCTGAAAAGGGTGGCCCCCGCAAATAGTGCTACTGAGGCGTGGGTGGGTTCCTGAGTCATTGTGGGCGGAATTCGATTTTGGAAGAGATATCATTTGGTGTAATGATATTTGGTTGGCCTATGGAAGCGGACCAATTTGTAAATGCTAAGCTGCTGGTGGAGTACAAAGTTGCTGCTATCCTAGTGAGCAAGGACATCGATGCCATGCCCAACTCAACTGAGTTGGCTAAAACAATTTCTGAATCAATGCATGGGCAAGCAACTGAAAAAAGTAAGACAAAAGAATTGAGGAAGGAGGCCTTGGAAGTAATAAAAGTTGGTGGAGCTCCAACTTAGATTTGGATGGGCTTGTCCAGGAAATAACTCAACTTAAAGGGAAATGAAATAGTTTAATTTATGGGGACATCATTTAAATAACACTATTACCATACCCATACGTTGCTCGGTAGCATTTATGTTTTATGGTAACAAGTTATTAGTGCATTTATGATATTTCAGATCTTGATACGTAATAAAAGATAGAAAATCTTGTAATTGGTTTTTAATATTTATATAAAAAAATAAATAATGTTACCACATATAACAATGTGAAAAGGGGTCTAAATAACTACTTTTGTAACTTTTATAATAATTTCGTCATCTTTGTAAATATACTACAATTTTAGCCTTTTAACACAAATTTAAACTTATTTGACAAATCCACTACCGCAAATCCCCACCCTACCCTGCCCCCACCCATCACCCCCAACACCCCACCCCTCACCTCCAAGCAAAAGAAAAAAAAAAGTTTTCTTTTTTAATGCTTGCACTACCAACCCAAGCTTATATATATATATATTAATGCTTTCACCACCAATTCCCTCTCATCCCCCATCCCCAAGATATATATATTTTTTTTAATTATTTTAATGCTTCAACCATCAACCCTACCTCCACCTTACCAACTCAAGCCTTTTTTTTTTTTTCAATTTTCGTAAACTGCACCCATCATGCGCACTTGCCATAAATTGTTACATGACATGCACTTGCCACAAATTATAAAACTGTATCATGATACACACTTACCACGAGAATTTATATAATTTTAGCCTTTCACACTGTCGTGAAATTGTGCCACGATATGCACTTACCACGACAGTCTAAAAGGATTTGTCACGAAATATACTTGCCACAAGAATCTGTACACTTTTAACTTTTCAGGCTATCGTGGCAGATGTGTCACAATATGCACTTACCATGACAGCCTGAGAGAGTAACGTGCCACAATATGCACTTGCCACCAAAGTCTGAAATGAATTGCCACGAATTATGGCAAATGTGTCATAATATGCACTTACCCCGATAATCTGTATAATTTTACTCTTTTAAACTGTCGTGACAAATATGCCACGATATGTACTTGCCACGACAGCCTGGAAGGCTAAATCGATACATATTCCTAGCAAGTTTATTTTGTGGCAAATATGTCATGACCCGGGGCAATATTGTCACGACGACTGAAAGAGTAAAATATATAAGGATTCGTGGCAACTGTTTGTCGTTATAAATATGATAGGATTTGTGGCAATAATGTCACGACAGTCTAAAAGGCCAAAATTATATAGATTCATCACAAGTGTGTATCGTGTTAAATGTACCGTGATTCGTGGTAAATACGTTTGGTGGCATGATTCATAGTAAGTGCATTTTGTGGCACAATTCGTATTAAGTGTGTTTCGTGTCATAATTCGTGACAAGTGCATGTTGTAATACGATTTGTGGCAGTTGTGTATCGTCGGTGGTGGTTGGTGTTGGAAGCATTAAAAAAAGAAAGATATTAATTTTTTTTTGGCTTGGGGTGTGGGATGGGGATAGTTGGGACGGGGTAGGTGGTAAAATAAAACAATTTTTTTTTTTTTATTTTACTTGGGGATGGGGGTGGGAGCAGTTGGGATGAGGTGGGTGATAAAATAAAAAACCGAAACAAAGAAATATATTTTTTTAGCTTGGGGGTAGGATGGGTAGGGAGGGGGATGGGGCAGGGTGATGGTAGGGGGAGGGGAGGATATGGGGTAGGGGCCGAGAATGGAGGTTTGGGGAGGAAACGTGGGATTTTTTTTGATGGGCGAGGGGGGAGGGGAGGGGGGGAGGGTTTGGATTTTAGGAATTTTGGAATAAAATAATTAATTAGATTAATTAGTAAGAGTAGTATGTAAAAAGAGGGTTAGATTAGCATTCTAAAAGGTTAAAATTATACCCCATCCGGTGCAAAAAGAGTGTCGCTTTACACTTTAAAAAAAAATTAAAATGAAGGATGAGTGGAAATTGAAAATATATCCTTACACAATTTATTAATTGGGGTATGTTTTATGAGATAAAGAAATAGTCAACTAAATTAAGTAGGTAATTTAGGATAAAATTGGAAGAATAGGGAAGAATGGTTTTTTTTTTTTTTGGTGGCTAAAGCAACAGTTTTTTGAACATTAACAACTTCTTTAAAGCACGCTCTTTTGGACCCCAAAGATTAGTATATAGTTACAAATATAACAAAATTACAGTCAAAATTACAGAAAAGGCTACTACATATGATACCCTATAATAATTTGCAAACTGTAAATAGTAAATTATGTCTGGATTTATGTATCGTTAAAAATATGTATATAAATATAGACTGAAGAAGAAGTGCAAAAGAACAAAACTCCACGTACAACAATAATTAAATTTCTAAAAGAAACAACTTGCCTACTAAGTTTCCTTTAAAGTTTAAGGCGCAAACAATAAGAGAGAAAACTCACCAACAAAGTTTTGACTGTAACCGCTCTGTTCCCTTGTTCCTGATAGGGTTTACTGGTTTGTGAGGCATCTTACTGCTGCTGTGGTAATTTTTCGGTCGATCTGGTCTATTTTCACTTGTATTATTCCGACATATATGATGAACGTAAAAAAACACCATTTTTCTTGCACTTTTCACATTCATATTCCGTGGAGAATTACGTGTAATTATTGTGTTTATGTGCGAAAATGTGTTCGTTAGTGATTTGGGTTAATTTCCCTTTTGAATATGATTTGATGCGCTTTTGGGTGTTTATGAGTTATAATTTGAAGGTTAGGAAATCCGGAAGAGATTAGAAGATCGCTTGCATCCACTTTCACACTTTGGCCCATATCCTGTGGCTTAAACGGGCGGTCAGGATTAGACCCGAACTGAAGATCATCAAGCCACAAGAAAAGTTTGTGAAGAAATCGGGCCGAGAAGATGGATAGAAAAGCCTAAAATTGAAAAAGGAAAGAGGACAAGAGCAATCACACATACTTCATGTTTCAGCCCGCAAATCAAAGCTAAACAAACCCGAATTAGACCTAACAAGAGCCTAAACCAAAGTTCGCCGAGTCGTGAAAAAAAACCATGAAGGGGTCGAGTCGAGAAGAGGAGAGCAAGGGCTCCAAAACAGCGACGAAAGACGAAGATGCGAAGCAGAGCTAGATTGAACCAAACCGCCGCTGCACCCACCAGACCGGCAGTTGGTCCAAAATCAAGCCAAAAATGCAGCTGCCCACATTGCCGGCCCGAAAGCGACTTCGGCAATCCATAGGCCGGTCCAGTCAGCTTTGAATATCCATTTATTTTTTGGCTATATCTTCTTCGTTCGAGTTTCGATTTACGTGATTCAAGTGGCCATGCGTAGCCGAGATAAAGATTTGTAACTTTCATGTTTGGACCATGAGCCAATTCTGAGTTAATTTTTCCCAGAATTCATGTGAAGATTGAGTCAAGTACACCCACAACTTATAACCCCTTGTGTTTTTAATTGCTTTTGACCATTTTACCATTACTTTTGAGAAATTCAGTAGATATTTTTATCCTTGTATGTGTCGGGAGTGGGTGACTATATGTACCCCCTCCCCCTTTATTCCAACAATCTTAGACTTCATTTTTATTACTCTTGCATTAGCTTTAGTGAGGAAATTTTGAGATTTTCACTAGGGTTTCTTCTCTTTTAAAGAGGAGAACTAGGGTTTTTGGTGAAAATTGAAAAAGACACTCCAAGGGTGTGATAACCTTGAAGATTTATCGAATATTTCCCGACTATTATCATCAATAAGCTCTTCTCACCTCTATCGCTCTCTATTTTATTTTATCTGAATATCTTGCTTGATGATGATATTTATTGGGTTATTGTTGATGATTCGTGAGTAGTTCTTCTTGTTTCCAAAAGCAAGGGAGTAGCTCGAGATTCGGGGTTGATGTTCATATTATTTTGAATGTTGATTGAATTTGGTTTTGGTAACCTAGGGTTTGGATTTGATTGATTTTTTATGATTTTCATATGAAATTAGGACTTTGATTATAGGTTTGATTCGATCGCTCGGCTTTTGATAACTTAACCTTATTTTGTATGATGTGCATTTGAGATGGGATAATTGAAACATAGGATAGGGATTGCTACCCTTTCGAGGAGATTTGATTTGATCTTAAAATGAGCTTAGAATTGGACTTCTACGCCTCAGTTAGTCGAAAGGGAAATTCAATCCGATCAATCAAGACTTGATTGATAGGAGAGAGACCTACAGAGGAGAAGATCTATCGAAAGGGGGAATAGAGCCTAGGAGGTCTCGGTTGGGATGAACGCTAGTAGTTTGGTTGTGTGTAGAGAAATCTCACCCCTACGTCGGTCTATAATGCAGCTGAAGCCACACTATGCTCTAGTTTTACGTAATCGATAATCCGAGGCCCAAGGTTGATTTTGTTTGCTATCCATTTAGGCATTGTTTATAGACCACCGTTTATTCCTCAACTCTAGGGGGATATGGCACCTAAACCATATCTTGAAATTATTATCTATTGGGACGCTGTTTAGGTAGGAATTCATCCATTTAGTCCCTTTTTACCTTGACTTGATTATGTTTGGACTTTGACCCTCAAAATTGGATGAAAAACCGAGTTTTGGGAAGTATTTTAATCATCTATCTATTTTTATCTCTTGATTTTTGTTTTAGTTACAATTACTCTCAATTCCAATTCTTTAAACTTTGGAAATCATGTCTTGGGAAGTTCACACAGATGTCCTCCTTGTGATTCGACTTATTACTATCTCTATCTGATCTCGTACGCTTGCGAGAACAAAAATCATATTCAAAAACTAATGTTTTTGAGTGATTTTTGGGGACAAGTTCAATATATTCCATTTGATTATTGTATAGTGTTTGTGTTCTCTGTTATGGCACATGAAGAAGTTCTGACATTGTTAAATAAGTGGCAATCATTACGTTTGACAAAAGAAGAAGATGGCAGTGTGGCTGTGGAAGATAATGACCTTTCTGTTCTTAAAACTTCACTTTATGGCCGTTTTATTCTCAAACGCACTATCGAGTGAAAGATCTGATTGTGGCACTCCATCGTATTTAGCATCTGGATGGAGTGCTACATATTAATTCTATGGGTTAAGGGCTTTATGTGTTTCAGTTTGGCAATGGGCTTATTGCAATCGGGGTGTTACAGTATCAGCAGTGGAATTTCCAGGGAGCTTTACTTGGCCTTGATCGATTGGTTAGAGACGAGAAACCAGAAGCATTGCAGATTAAATTTGTGCCTTTTTAGGTTCTATTTCATGGACTCCAACTTAGGCATATATCTGTAGAGGTTGGACGTGCTTTGGAATCGAAGGTGGGTAAGGTTTTGGAAGTAGATGCTCCCAAACATGGTAATGGGTGGGGAAAATATTCACGGGTGCGAGTCTCAATTGATGTATCAAAAACTTTGTGTAGAGAGACAACCATTTCTGTGGGCAGCGCATGATATGTTAGTGTGTCACTACGAAAAGCTTTTTTACTTCTATTATTATTGTGGAAAGCTTGACCATATTGCTAGGGATTGTCCTATAAAGTCTAATGAGAATGACGTTGGAGAGGTGGATGCTTATTTTGTGGTGCATGGCTTCGGGCCGATGGCATGGATATCTCGATGGTGGGCATGGTAGAGTCACTTTTTGCTTCTGCTTCATAACCCGCTGCTGCCTCATGAGGGTCGGATGTAGGTGTTCTGCTGGAAATGATGATGATGTAGCTGTTGGTGCTGATTCAGTTTCGGATGATGATGTACAGTTGTTTTCGTGTTTCAGAGATGCGGTGAAGGAAGGTAAGAGAGTGGTAGAGGAGCCGGGCTTCAATTTCAGTCTACTCCACACCAATTAGTGGCAGCGCCACTGTTAGGAGAGGTTACTCCTTTCCATTCTTCTTTTGCTACTGGGTCTGATGTGGGTATTTTTATCTCGATGGAGGAGGTCTCGGAGGATAAGTGGTGGTGTGGGATCTTTCAAGTTGTTGCTAAAAGTGAAGAGAGGTAGGGGTCGGCCTCGGGGTGTTAGGAAAAATGATCGTGCTTTACCAAAAGAAGTAGTTGATGGGGGTTTGTGTTTTGCGGGTAAGCATCATGGTACTTGTGCTGATGTTGAAGCTTCTCAGATTCTTACTATTGAGGAGAGCCCTCATATTGCTAAGCGGGCTCGAATTTAGCCAATGGAGCTTGATGACTCGTACGAAGAGGCGGAGGTGGGTGATTCCTCGCTCCACCTAGAATTATGAATTATATTATTTGGAACGCACAGGGGCCTAGGAACTAACGTGCATTTCGAGATCTCTAGCAACTTGTTGCAGATAAGGACCTTTCTATTTTATTTATTTTTGAAAGTCGAGTGTATTTCGTAGCCTGTTCAAGATGGCATCGTTTCTTTAATTTTCCTGAAATTTTCAGTGTTGACCCAATTGGTAGTAATGGTGATTGTTGTTGTTTTGGAAATATGATGTAAATGTTTCTATTATGTCGTATTCAAAGGGCCATATTGATTGTACTATTTCCCATGCTTCAGTTTTTTGGCGTTTTACTGGTTTTTATGGTAACCTTATTGTTCATTTGTGATCTCAATCTTGGATGTTGTTGAATCGTCTAGCTTCGATTGACTCTTTGTTAGATGTGCATTCGCTAGTGGGGGGTGATTTTAATGAAATTGTACATGATACTGAAAAAGTGGGAGGAGCTCTTCGATCTGACTTAAATGACTAATTTCTTTGATGCTCTTTCTAATGCGGGTCTTCAAGACCTTCATAGTGGTGGGGAATTTTTTACTTGGTATAATAGACGACATTATGGTGATATAATTTTAGAGAGATTGGATCGATTTGTTGCTAACACTAAATGGCGTCTTTTGTTTCCCACTGCGGTCATTAGTACATTGGATTGTTATGGTTCTGATCATCGTCCAATTTTGGCTGTGGTGGGTAATAATGGTGGGTAGATTATTGTTAATAAGACTAAACATTTTCTTTTTGAACATAAGTGGTGGTTGTTGGAGGAAGATTGGTTTTGGGATTTGAAGCTTTTTGGGCAGATCTGGGTGAGCATGTTCCGTTATTTCAGAAATTGCGGTTTACTCAGAGTTACTTTTTGTCTTGGGCTGGGGATTGGTTCGGGGCCCTTAGACGAGAATTGAAGGCTACCCAAGTTAAGTTAGTGCTTTGTGACCGAATAACAACAAGCTCAATAGTGCAGAAATCAAACAATTGCAACTTGATATTGAGAAATTGAAGGTTAAGGAAGAAGCCCATTATCAACAACAATCTTGTATTAATTGGTTGCAAAATGGTGATTGAAATACCATTTTTTTCCATGTATGTGCTACGCAGAGGCGGTCTGGTAATGTTATATCGGGGTTAATCAATATGCATGGAGATTGGTGTGACTCTATTCATTCAATGGCTGATATTATTGTTCATTATTATGCGGATTTATTTACTACTTCTAATTAGTCTGATTTGGATGTTGATGAGGTGTTGGATTTTATTGAGCCTAGTGTTTCTTCGAGCATGTCTGATAGAATTTCACTTCCTTTTTTCGGCATGGAAACTGCTTTATTTTTCCAAAAGACTTGGAGTATCATTAGCTTTATGGTTACTTCGTTGTGTTGGCTATTTTGAATGATGGGGCAGATATGACTGACTAGAACTCTACTTTGGTTTCACTCATTTCGAAAGTGAAGCATCCTCAACTTTAAAGGATTATCGGCCTATTAGCTTGTGCAATACGATTGCCAAAATTGTTTCTAGGGTGTTGTCTAATCGGTTGGGGCCTATTCTCAATGATGTAGTGGATTATCAGCAAAGTACTTTCATACCAGGTCAATTAATCACAGATAATGTGTTTATGGGTTTCGAATGTATGCATTGGCTTCGCTGTAATTCTCAAACCCGAACAGGTTATTGTGCTATGAAGTTGGATATGAGCAAGGCGTATGACCGTGTTGAGTGGAAGTTCCTTTCGGCTCTAATGTTGCACATGGGATTCTCTAGGCAATTGGTGGGCCTTATCTTATGGTGTATCTCTCGAGTCTCTTATTCTTTTAATATTAATGGTCATATTAATTATTGGGAGTGTTAAACCGTCACGTGGCCTTCGGCAAGGGGACCCTCTCTCCCCGTTCCTCTTTGCCCTTTGCTCTCAGGGACTTTCGGCGATGCTACGTCTCTCCCAAGACCGTGGCGATTTCAGGGGTATCCCAATTGCTAGCACTTGCACGGTAATTACTCATTTATTCTTTACTGATGACAGTTTGCTGTTATTCTAGGCTTCGATGAATGATGCTACTCAAGTAAAATTCTGCCTTCGGCGTTATGAGGCGGCATCTGGACAACTTGTTAATTATGAGAATTTTGCTTTAATGTTCAGTCCATCGGTCTCTTCAGTTGCGGTGGCTACTGTGAAGGATATTTTATGTATTCCGGTGGTGCAGGGGCATGAGTTATACCTTGACTTTTCTACATTTTCGATGCATAGTAAAATTTTATAATTTTGCTTTCTTAGGGATTGGATTCTTCAGCGGATTAATTCTTGGGAGAAATTGTTTTGTAAAGGTGGGAAGGAGGTTATGATCAAGTTTGTTTAGCAAGAAATTCCGACTTATGTTATGTCTTGTTTCAGAGTACCTGCTTCTATCAGTCATCAGATTGAACAAGTATGTGCTAAGTTCTGGGAGGGATCTTCTTCCGATAAATCGGGGGCTTCATTGGGCTAATTGGGGAAGGCTTTGTAAAAGCAAAGAAGAGGGTGAACTTGGTTTTCGAGACTTTGTGAACTTTAATAAGGCTTTGCTTGCGAAGCAATTGTGGCTGATTATTCAAAGCCCGAACTCTCTGGTTTCCCGATTGTTGAAGATTCAATATTTTAAATAGTGTGATGTGATGGAGGCGGATTTGGGTAATAATCCATCTTATATTTGGCGTTCCTTACTCTGGAGCCAGTACCTATTGTCGGAGGGCTTAATTTGGAGAGTTGGTGATGGTGCTTCAGTGGCACCGTTTAGGAATGTTTGGGTTCTTAACCTCGCTTTGGGACATATCACTTCTCGTATTACAGTCTCGGGGGCTAGAATGTCTCATTTCATTACTCCTGAGCATCAATGGGATGACCAGAGGCTTCGTTTGGTGTTTCTTTCTTTTGAAGTGGATGCAATTCTTGAAATTCCCTTGAGTCCACTGGCTGGCCGGATACACGGTTTTGGTGTTATGAGAATAATAGATGTTTTTTTGTGAAGAGTGCCTATAGATTAGCAATTGGGGGTTTTTCTTCGCCAGCTTCCATGGTTTCTTCAAGCCAGAGTTGGTGGAAGTTCTCATGGGCCTTATCCTTGCCGCCAAAGGTACGTTTTTTTTCTTTGGCAGAGTTCTCCTGATTTTTTGGTTGTGGCTGTTAATTTGGTTCGTCATCATGTCCCCATATCTTCATCTTGTGGTGTTTGCTTGGCTTCTGAGGGTTCGACTATGCATTATTTATTCCTTTTCTCCATTGTGAAGCCTTTTTGGAAGGGTTGCTGTTTCTGAGTTTCTTTGAAATCTATGAAGCATTGTTCTTTTATTGATTGTGCGAAAGGGATATGTGATTTATTTGGTCAAGATCTTTTGCTACTTTTTGTTGTGGTGGGTTGGGCTATATGGAGAGCCCTATGCACAATGAAACATTGTCCAGAGGGGAGATGGTGTGCCCCTTCTTGGGGTTGGTTGAAGCTTACTTTCGAGAGTGTAGTATTGCTTGTGATGCTCTGTCTCTTTGCTCTCTGTCTAATATGTTGTGTAGCTGGACTCCACCGCCGATTGGTGACTTAAGGTTTGTAACAACCCGATTTTCATAAATTAAATTATTCTAATTAAATCATAATAAATCAAATCATGGAACCTTTTCTTTTTTCAATGTATTTATCAATTTATATATATATATATATATATATATATATATATATATATATAAGATAATTTGTAGTCGAGCTGTTAAGGAACCACATAAACACATAAATGCTAATCTTCCTATCACATGTAGCAACGAAATAACACTAACATACTCAAATTATATCTGAAACGTTTATTAGCAAATAAACTATCATGAAAAATTAATTAGTACTCCCTCCGTTTCATAATAATTGACGTTTTAGGAGGTTCTTTTCTTTTCTTATTAATTGACGTTTTACATTTTTTTCACTAATTCTTCCAGTTTTCTCCCTGGACTCAATCCTTAAAAATCTTTACTTTTAAATCTATCAGAAATATCTTTATTTGATTAAATCTTTATCTCCTAAAATATTCCCGCTTATTATTATAGCGCCTTCTTCCCTCTCCTTCCTTATTCCACGCGCCTTATTCCCTCTCCCTCCTTAATCCAGGCTTTCTTCCCCTCTTCCTCCTTCATTCCCCAAGTTAAATTGAATAAAAGAAATAGCTTCAGTTACTTATGGACTTCTCTAGTCTACATTTCTAACAGATAGCTTGATTTAATGATACAATGAGGAAAGTTAAATATAGCCTTATGGAATTGTCTGGATATATGTCTAATAGCATTATCCAGAATTGTCTAGTATTGAGAAGCATACAATGAATGCTCTAAAAGCTAGACATTATCTAGTACATCCATGAGATTTTAGTGTATGTTAGTTGTAGGATGGAGATGGAATTTCAGAGAGAGAAAATATAAATATTTAAAGATGCCGGAGTTTCACTCTCCAACGATGACGAGAGAAGATGGAATTTCAGAGGGAGAAAAGATAAATATTTAAAGATGCTAAATTTTAGGAGTCATATAAGAGAGATAAATAATTAAGTGAGGGATAAATTTGTCAAAAAATTTCATTCTTAATTCTTCCCTTTCTTTCTAAAACGTCAATTATTATGGAAGGGAGGGAGTATCTAATAAAATAGGCAAAATTATTTCTAGACATGCTTCTAACAAAATTAATGTAAAACTAACTAACTTCCATATTATAGTTTCATATTATCTTTAACCTAAAGATTATAAAAGAATAAATCATGCGCAACAACGGATCTTACTAAACACATACGACATAGTATCACAAATAAATTATATTCTTAATCTCCACAAAGCTAATAGTCTAAGAAGTCAATAATCCATGAAATACTTTAATGATCAACTTATAAATAATTATTTATTATCATAACCCACATCATACCTAACAAGCTTAAGTATTATTCCATACTTCAAAATAAATATATAAAACTCCTTCTAATCATGCAACTAGTCAAGTAGACCTTCCCATTAAACTCACAACATAGAAAATATTTCAAATAATTTTGAATCAATAATAATGATTGTATTTGATTTATAACTTAAGAATAACACTCCTTAAAAAATAATTAGTCAAATAACATAAACAAGTAACAAATACTTTATCAATTAAATAGTCATCTTGTTTGAGTGGAAATCAAATTGCATCAAAATTGTCATGTTGTCAAATGCTTTTGACTCCCGTAGTACTCCACTCGCTCGCTCCAAACTAACCTGGCTAAACAAAGGGTTGGAGTGAGATCCTTCAGCTCGTGGAGGATCACAATTTATATAATTATATACAAAATCAACAACATAAAACATAAACAGTTATAACTTGTAAGTTGTAACTTGAATATTATATTCAATAAATTGAATATAAATTTGTAACTTGTAATCCATCTGCACATGGAATTTGCATATCCAAATAAATTGAATATACACTTGAAACTTGAGATATAAAATTTATATCTATACACTTTAATTAAGCACATAATTGAAATAAAAAGTAAACCCCCACCTGAATTGTGATGTAGATCGATATGTAGATGCAAATTGGCCTATTGTTCGTAGCATTCGTTAGTCTCTTCTCCTTCCTACTTAGCTGTGCATGACTGTATCTTGATCTTCAAGTAGTATATGGGATTTTCCGATTGGGAAATTAGGGTTTGATAGAGACATTAGAAAAATTAGAAAGAAATAGAAAATTTGTATGTATTGTTTCACTGTGCAGTAGTGAATAAATAGTTTTTATTTTAAAACCGATAAGGGATAAAAATCCAAAATTTTAACACTAGTAAATAGATTCACGAGAAAGTATCATACTAAAATTACATAATTTTTAAAGAAGCTTAACTATGAGTTTTGAATTTTAAAAAAACTGAATATGGTGAAACTGTAAATTCTGCGTAGCAGTAGAAAAACCTTAATAACTCAAAATCTATGGGATGGATCACTTTAAAATTTCACAGAATGATAGAATATATATATATATATATATAATACATATAAAAAATTCAGAATTTTTAAACAAGTATAAATATGTTTTTTGAATTTTTCAATTCAGAAAACAAAATGTTTCAAATCATGTAGACGAGTAATATAAAAATAATATAAAATAAAATATACATTAGATGGATTTGAATTTTTTACAAACATTATAGACATATTCAGAAATATCATACTAAAATTTGGTGTTTTTTCGAAAATCTAAATAGGTACAATTTTTTTAAAAAGAATACTTGTCTATTGGCAGGAGAAGGACAAGATGAAACTAGCATAATAAAAAATCCTAAAATAATATGGACGAATTTTGAGATAAAATCAGAGTATTTGGGTTGTAATTTTGATTTATGACATGAATTCCATATTTATAGATTATAATCCTAGGTTATGCTTGGATTGGGAATTTGAAATTGATGGATTTAAAATCAATGGATTTGAAATTCACTCAAGTTAGAAGGGATTTGAAATCCACTCAAATCCTTAAAAGAATAGTTCAAAATAAAATTATGGAATTACAAATCCATGATAATCCAAACAATAATAATGGATTCGATACTAAGAATTGCAAATCCATCCTCAAATCCTTCCATCCAAATGCAACCCTAGGATTTTAGGACTCCTAATTAGACTAAGAACATGTTTTCTTTTCCCTAAGTAAAATTAATGTGTTTGGGCTTGAATAATGCATTGGACTAATATCCTAATTAAATATTTAAAAGTCTAATAACATGAAATATAATTTTAACCATAACTTAAAATAACTAGTAGTATCCTTGTGCGATGCACAATTTGTAAATGTAAATGAATTAATAATTAATTTTTTATGTATTTATAGAATTTTAATATAATAAAATATTATAATCAATAATAATATATGAAAATTATCTGTTAATGAAAAAAGAGTGCAACGAAAAGGATTAAAAATATATAAATTTGAGTAATTCATAGAATATTCTATATTTATTGATGTATGAATATCTCTAACATCCTTGCATAGAGGTCGTATTGATGATTGATTGGGTCAGAATCTTAACATATTTGATGAGTCTAAATTGTATAAATTAGTGATTAATAAGAGAGCTGATTTTATGAGAAGATTTGTCAATATATTGATTGAAAAAAATAAACATAATTGTTGGTGTCAATTACAGATGCACTACCATCACAATCAACGACGCACCAACCAAGCTATGGATTTGGAACACGGTAATTCCTCATTTTCCTGCCACTTAATTATACTTCTTATATACTCCCTCCGTTTTAAAATCAGTGTCTTTTTAACTTCTTTTTGAAAAATTAAGGATATATATAAAGACAAATATTTACGTATAGAATCCATTTTATTGGATATATTTTTTGGAATAAGAAAATAATCAATAAATTAAATAGGTTGTTTATGATAAAATTGGAGGAATTGTGGTTTTTTGTGCTAAAGCGAAACTTATTTTGAATTATTTCATTTTGTCTAAAAATACATTTATTTTGAAACGGTGGGAGTATAATATAATCTCCCATCCATGGTTATTTAGATAGACACAAGTCTAAGAAGTTAGTAAATTTGGAAAAACCTACACAACAGATTTTTTGGCATGTTCACCAATTTCTGGATATTCTTAGACATGTCTTGCATCTACGGATATATAAATATATATATATATATCAATTGCAAATTGATTTCTTTTCTTTAAATTTTATAGATATCTTTTTCAATTATAAAGAATATTTGTTAAATTGGCTAATTAAAAGGTTTGGTTAATGTTGATTACACACTACAACAATTTCATAAATAGACAACAGTTAAAAGACAACAGTTTTTCCTAACAGTATTGTCTATTCATCAATTAACAACAGTTTTACCGCTATTTGTTGTCTATTAGCGACAGACACGCTAATAGACAACAATTTTACAACTGTTTTCAACATCTGTCGTCTATTAGCGCTTTTTTCCACAGATAGACAACATTTTTAACGACAGTTGCCCAAATATGTTGTTTATTGACAATACATTGCTCCAATAGACAACACTAGTGTCAACATTTTTGCAAAACTGTTGTAAAAAAGGCATTTTAATTTACAATACTTTTATTATGTTGTAAAATTATTATTTTAATAAACTCTTCAATGTAATTTTAATAATTAATAATATATTTGAAATAAAATATTAATTATGATTTTATTTTATAGATTGCATTTTATTTTATATATTGCATTTTATTATTCATTGCATTTTATTTAGTGTTCATTGAAATTATCGGGCCGACCTGATAATTTAATTAAATTATTATAGGGTAATAAGCTGGGACGGGCCAACTAATTTTAGGCCAGATTATTTTTTTGCTCGGCCTAACCCGATTAAATTTTTGAGGCTCCATCATTAATCGCTATAAATTATTCGATTGCAAAATGTACTTTGAAGTTTAATTTTTGTTACACAAGTTAAACATCATATATCACCTTTTCCTTTGGCCCAATTAACAGCCAATCCTTTGGCCCAACGCTTAAATCAGAAAAGCCAAAATCTATGACTCCCTTAAATCAGAAGAGCCCATATCTATGAGTCCCTTATCAGAAGAGCCCCAATCAGAAATACACACAGCCCAAATCAGAAAAGCACAAATCAGCCCAAATCAGAAAAGCGCGGAAGAGCGCGCCCTTCTTCGTTCTCTCGCTTCTCTCGCAAAAGCACAATTTCAGTAGAATTTAGAATGGATGCTTTCAAATTTAGAATTCTTTGACAATTCGCGTTCGCAGAGGAATTAATCTTGCCGTACGTGATACTAGGACCAGTGATCCTTACGTTGTTGTCGAATGCGGCTCACAGGTATATTAACGTCCATCACTTTCTTCTACATATTTTCCTACGGCTTTGCGCATGATTTGCGTTTCAGGTTTATGTTTAAGTCAAAATCTGATTTATTTTCCTACTGGTTAGTTGGATGAATTGATCGATTATTAGGGTAGAAATTCCTGATCTAGATGACTATTTAAGTTGAATTCTGTATAGTTTCCTCATATCTGCTGTATGATCACTGAAGCTGGTATAAGCATCCAACAGTATATGTATATGCACGCTATATGTATGTTAAATTTCCCCAATGATATATTTAGAAAACATTTTGTGCAAAATCGACATATGTCGTAGCTCAATTGAATTTGAAATACGCCCATCGTCCTAGTAAGTTTTCTCTGGACGTACCATTTTTGGTTAATCTAATCGAACATTTCAAGTATGTTGTGTCACAATAGGATTAAAAGGGTACTTGTCTAATGTTGATACGGTTGGGATCCCACCAAGGCAACAAGAAATGATAACTACCAAGCCATTGTCTGGTGCTCAAGTACACCACCCTAGCCGAGAGGAGTTGGAGCAAGCACATCGATATGTGCTAGAAAATGATGTAGAGATTCAACCTTATATCGAGTAATTTCTTAAACTTATTTCAATTTTATTCTATATGGAGTAGTGGCTAATTGGGTTAACATCTTTCAGTAGGGAACATATGACACATCTGAAGGCATCATCTCATTCGAAAGGCAAGGGGAAGAAATGGTTTCAGGATGAGCATCATCGAGGATTTATTATGTGGTTATATGAACGTGTTGCCAATAAAATAGCGATTTCCACAGATCAAATATCTGAAAGGCTGAAGTGGTTGGCACAAGGACCGAGCAACCAAGTGCTGAAATATCAGAGTTACATGATTAATGGAATTACTTATCACACGAAAGAGCGTGATGATATGCGAGTTGTTCAGAACTCGGGAGTGAAAGTTATTGCAAAGATAATGCAAGTGTCTAGTGCGAAGGATAAAAATCCAGTTGTGTCAGACATGGTCTTTTATGGAGTTATACAAGAAATATGGGAAATTGATTACCATGATTTTCGTATTCCAATGTTTAGATGTAATTGGGTGGAGAATAATAATGGTATTAGAGTAGATGATATTGGTTTTACCTTGGTAAATCTCAATAGAATTGGATTTAAATCTGATCCATTCATCTTGGGTAGTCAAGCAAAACAAGTGTTTTATATTGAAGACCCTCAAGATAGTGAATGGTCTGTTGTACTTGCGACTCCAAGTAGGGACTATTTTGAATATGTAAATGATGACGAGTTAGGAGACACTGTAATTAGTTATCAATGCTTCTCCAAAGGGTTGCCGTCAATGGATGTTGATGGGGCCGATGAAAATGAACCACCATGCATTCGTGATGATTGTGATGGGACTTGGGTTGATAATATGGTCTCTTAGTATGGTAATTACTTATTATTTGTAGTTTGTCATGAGATCAGTTTTATCTTGTTGTAATGATTTTATATATGTTTACATTTTCTGGGTATTACTTTTTCCATTATGGCATGTATTTACTTTTTACGTTAGACTTGTACTTACTATTCTCCACACTTTTATGCTAAAAAGCAGGTCTGTGAACAAAATGGCAGCAGGTAGAAAGAAAAAAGCAGCGCATGATGATGATCAGAGTGAGGACACAACTGGTGTGGAGTCCGAAGTTACTCAGGAAATTAGAAGAACGAAAAGAGGTCATACACACATGGATAGGTTGGCTGTTCAAAGGGGAAAGGGCCTCAAGAAAGATGTTAGGTTCAATAACAATGGAGTGCCAATAGGTCCAGAGGCTGCTGAAATGAAAAGTTATATAGGCGTCCTTGCTCGGGGAAGAGTCAATATCAACTACGACTCATGGAAGCGTGTGCCCCGGCAGACTAAGGAACTGATATGGGAATCTGTTAACGTAAGTAAACACCTTGTTCGATAATATGCTTTCCAATATGCATGTTAGTATGTATTTCTGTTTCTTGTGTGATTATACATCATAAGTACAATATTAATTTTCATCTCTTATATCTTATTTCTGATTTTTTTGTAGTTAACATACAATGTTCCTATGTGGTGGAAGAGATCATGTTTGATGTCTGCAAACGATAAGTGGCGCGGATTTAAAACGACTTTAACTCAGAAACATGTTTACGCTAATATGGGCAATTCTGATAAGTTGAAGAAGCCACCTGTTGATTACGATATTACACAAGAGGATTGGTCATCTTTTGTGATCAACCGCATGTCTCAAGAGTTCATGGTAAGAATACTTCTAAAATCCTTATGAGTCCAGCCAACAATTCATTGTGCATTACATTGTTAGTTAGTTTAGATGTTTATGAGTGATGGTATGTTTGTATGAAGTCTTATCCGGGATGGAAAACGAGCAAGAAAAGTCGGAAATAGCAAAGAGATGTTGAAGCATGATCAGAAAGTCTGACTCGGTCGAGTTGTTTAGAAACTCGGTCGAGGGAGAAATGAAGAGCAAAACGTGAAATTGGTCAGAAACTCCAACTCGACCGAGTCAGAATCGGCCTCGACCGAGTTGGGTCAACTCGACCGAGGCAAAATTCCCCTCGACCGAGTTGGAGTTTCTGACCAATTTCACGTTTTGCTCTTTATTTCTCCCTCGACCGAGTTTCTAAACAACTCGACCGAGTCAGACTTTCTGATCATGCTTCAACATCTCTTTGCTATTTCCGACTTTTCTTGCTCGTTTTCCATCCGAACCTTGCCCAAACGAACTTTTTGGCCTTTTTATACCTGAATAACACTAAAACAAGCAGAAACACGTCATCTAGCTCAAAAGATGGATTTTAATCACTTTTCACCCAAATACACATGCATATGTCCCATATTACGACCTTTAATTGACCTAATATACATGTAAAACTAGCATGTATCATTTACTTATTTCTACATCCTAGAAACGGAGCGAGGAACAGAAACTGAAGAGAAAAGCAGTCAAGCACCCCCATAGACTTGCTCGCAAGGGTTATTCAGGCTTAGCTGAAGAAATAGTAAGCATTGAAATTATATTTTCACTATGAATTCATTATCTTCAAACAATATTTTACAGTTACCATAATTAACATCCCTCTCTCTCTGTCTCTCTCTCTCTCTCTTATTTGGCAGGCTGATGAATTGTGTTCCGATGATGAAATAAACAGAGCTATTCTATATAAGAGGGCACGCATGAACAAAAAAGGGGAAATTGATTCTAAAGACAAAAAACTTAAAGAAACAGTGAAGAAAATTGTAAGCACATATTTTATGTTAATTGCTCTATAATCCTATAGCAAAAGAATTGGGAATTGGTATACATACTGACTATTGGTTTTTGATTTTTTTATTGCTTTTTGCTTCTTTGTTTATGCATCACAGGATAAGTTTATAGAAGAAAGGAGAAGGGGTACGCTAAAAATCACGGGAGTAAATGATGGTATTGTCCCACGATCGCTTGAGTCGAAAGAACATCCTGGCCGTGTGATGAGAGTTGGAGGTTATGTGACTCCAACAGCCTACTTCAACACTCCCAAAGGAAAGAACAATCCCGACCTGACTCTTTTCAATGAGCAAAAGAGGGAATTAATGGAGACCAAGAAGATTATCGCTGCCCAAGACGAACGCATCAGAAAATTAGAGGAACGGATGGCAAAACAAGATGAGCAAGATTTGGAGGCTGATTTGGAGCATGACAAAGATTTGGATGATGTGCAGATTCTTGAAGTTGACGATGTAGCTTTGCAGGTAAAATTACCAGATTTCATTTACGTTACCTGTCTTTGAAAATATGGATCACTATATGTATATCTCTTTGTAATTGGGGGATCCAGTGGGTTTGAGGTTAGAATCATCCAACGCCATTGCTGCATTTGGAACTATTGTTCCTGTTGGTGAGGAAAAAATGCATTCTGCTCCATTCCCAAACAACTGTGTGCGTGTATCCATCGATGAAGTAGTGAACAAATCAGCACTTTTGCCTATCCCAATCTCGGGTGAGTGTGAACTGCTTATTGATGCTGTGGGAACTTTTGTAGCATGGCCGAGACACTTGGTAGTTTTGAAAGAGAAGGTAAATGTGACTCTTTATTTCAATACATATATATAATTGAAGCAAAACACCATTCTAACATGTGTATTCACTATATTAGAAACCCAAAAAGAAGCACAATCTTCAAGTGAAAAGGCATGCAAATGTTCCAAAATCATTGAAGATATTATTTTGCTATGCCAACCATGCTTTAAAGTAAAAAACCGTACAAATCCCACTTGATTATGACGTGTTTGAGGTGGACTTTACGATTCATGTGCAACTAGAGGATATCTGTTTTGTCTACAAGTTGCAACCAGTCACATGCAATTGTATAGTTGTCTACATATGGTAATCCTTGAATTTTAAGTATTCTTTGCTACCTCGAGTTTTCATTGATTATTTATACTAACCTTGTATGTTTCTTGAAATACTAGGCATCTTTTTAGAAAGATGAAAGAAAAGGGCATAGAAGACAAATTCTGTTTTATGAATCCAAATAGCATCCCATATTTCCAAGATGAGAAAGAGACTGAAGACCAAAAGGCTGAAAGACTGAATAAAAGGGCACAGTTTGTAGCAAATAGGCTGATAAGTTCATCACCAAATCAGCTAGTCTTGGTGCCAAGTAATGTTGGGTAAGAACTATTTCTCTAATTACGAAATCTTATATTTCCCATTTTATAGCTGGAATTTTCTCATTAATGTACGTGTATAGGTATCATTGGATTCTCAGTGCCATCGACCCTTACAAGGAGATTGTCTACTTAATGGATCCTATGAATCATAGAATTCGAAGTTCCGATTGGAAATATATTGTGGACAAGTAAGTCTAGATATTTTTTATCAATTAAAAAATTTATTGAGTAAGTGACATTCTGACTTAAACACCGTTGAATGTATGAAGAGCATTAACAAGTTTTAAGGAAGCCAAGGGTATTAAAGGGAAAAAACGGCCAATATGGGAAATAATACCTGTAAGCACTTTACTTCAAATATGATTACATATGTATTTTGGTTTACATGTATTTTTATTAACATTTTTTAACTCAGGGTCCTCGCCAACCCGATGATGTTCAGTGTGGTTTCTATGTAATGCGTTTCATGAGACAAATCACTGAAGAAACTGAAACCATTGCCCGGGTTTCTCTACGATCGATGGTAATTTTAACTAATGAATTTTTTTACATAAATAATATTACTTTTCTGTTATTTTTATGCATTCGTAAAATGGAATTAATTATTTATTCTTGTGTTAAATAGTTTAAACAAGCGGAATACAGTGTGGCAGACATTGATGAAGTCCGTAGTGAGTGGGCATACTGTGTCCAAGATTACGTCTATGATGACTGAATTATGCTGGTATGTCAATTGTATTAAATAATATTACTTTTCTGTTATTTTTTCTTTTGTTGATGTACTCATTTATAATATTTTCATTGGCATGAAGGCAAAGAAGGTACGTATTTATTGAAGAAGTTGCTGTGGAGTTTCAAACATTTTTAGAAGTCGTCTTAGATTCAAATTAGTTAATATTTTGTGGCGTAAAGTGGCAAGGAGTACACTTGTTATCCTTTTTGATGAATTGCACATTTTTAGATATTACACAATCATGTTTTATCTTGGATTGGGGAGATTTATTTTTATCTATGAATGCATATTTGAGAGACGGGTAATTATTTTTAAATTTATAATGATTTTTTATAAATTATCTGTTAAATAGACACGATTTAAAATGAAGAACAACGGGTAAAAAACAACAGTTAAAAGGAGCTGCTAAATTCGAAAATAAACACTAAATAAACAACGATTTAAATTGTAGAACAACGGGGAAAAACTGTTGCTAAAACTAACAAAAACAACAGTTTTAAGATTAAACAACAGATACAAACTGTAGTTAAAATTAACAAAGACAACAGATTATGTCTGTTATATGAAGTGTTGTTGTCCATGGAACAGACAACAGTTTTTACTTGTAGTAAAAATGGTACTTTTAACAACAGCACTATTAATAACAGACTTATTTATAACTGGACAACAGCTAAAATCTGTTGTCTATTTCAAAAATTCTTGTAGTGACATATGCAAAGATTCTGTCAAATAGGATTTGATTTTTTTTTTTTTTAGATGTTTGAGTACTTATTTTACAACCTTTGACAAATTGAGCTGATTTTTTAATAAATATATTTTCGGTAAATATATGGCAAGTTAATCATTTCCATAATCGCTTTTTATATTGCGATCAAATCTTAAATACCAAAAAATGTGATTTCCATAATTGGTAATGAATTTTGGGCTGAAAAACTCTAAATTTGCTATTTTGAGAGGGTTTTGTTTTTATATTAAGTATGATTGACATAGTTTACGAAAATAAAAAATTTCTGTTGGACAAAAATAAATATTTAAATATAATAATAATTAAATAATTTACGGAGCGTTACATGCTACATTCGTTGGAAAAAATTTCGTCCTCGAAATTTGCTAGAATACAATCAAATATCATTCTATGAGCTTACTATTCTTAAGCTTAAAGTTTCTATATGTCATGGATGCATGCATCTATCCTCATATCCCATCGCTTGAACATCAAGATCGAAGGACAACCCATCCGCTAGAAGCGGCGATGTTTTAGTCCAGAGAAATATGATGCCTTAGAGAGCAAGGTACAAAAATTTCTCCCAAGTGTCTATCCGGGAGGTCTTATACCTAGATTGGTTTGTCAATTCAGTCTTGGTGATAAACCAAATAACACATGGCGAATGTGCATAGACTTCACAGACCTAAACAAGGCCTATCTGAAGGACGATTTTCTGATGCCATTAGCGATGCAAACGAACCGAATCGAAGTGAATATTAAGAGATTCAATTCGAATTCATGAAATTTTGCTTTGATTCGAATTCGATTCGATTGGTCGATCGAATTTCAAATTCGATTCGAAATAAAATTTCAAATATATTCTATTTTATTCGTAAATTCGAAATTTTCAACAAAAAGGGCTGTTCTTTAGCAAATATTCGATTCGAAATCAAATTTGTCTAGATTCGATTCGATTGAATTCGAAATTCTAAAATTCAGGTTTTGTCCTCCAATACTTAGAAATCATAAAGAGCACAATAAAAACATAAAGAAAAGTCATCTAGTACTTAATAAACTTCAAACAACACTAAGAGAAATATTACATAATAAGCTAGTAGTCAATTACTCAATGTACCAAAATAGAGTGAAATACATACCCAGTTATCAAACTCCAAAACCTAAAAAGACCATTGTCAAACTGATCAAGAAAAATACTCAAACACAATCTTGCTTCCAAACCACATTCATCATTCTTTCAATTGGACATCAACAAGAGCTTCCCCCTCCTATATAAAAATAAACAATAGTTAAATTTGTTACCACTAAAACATGTAAATAATAGCATGAAATTTGATAAGAAACTTACATATATCATAAGGGGCTTCTTGATTCCATGAAGTTGACGAACCTAATCTGCTCCACAAATCAAAACTTCAACCGTATTAGAAGATAATTTAGCACGATAAGGATCTAAAACTCGAGTCCCTGCACTAGATGTGGCTATTGATGCTACTGTGCTAATAGGGATAGCTAAAACATCACGTGCTAACTTAGATAAAATACCAACTTTCAACTCTTGAGATTTCCACCAATTCAAAGCATCAAATTCAGCGGCCGCCTTCCCATCTTGACATCTATAAACCCCTTCCTCCAAGTAAATGTCCAACTCCGACTTTGTGGGCTCATGTTCCTTCACAAAGTTCAAGTAGTCATCATAGATGGATAAACCAGAAGGTACCAATTTTCATTTGGACATAGAGCTATTGGTGGAACCTAAAGAAGCCTTACTTGGCATGGAGGAACTACTTTTCTGAGTCCTCGCTTCAGTAACATACTCAAAGAACAAGCTATGCAATGCTTCTCGAACCTTCATCACATTTGTCCTAGCATCATTCACATTATATATCTTACTAAAAGCAAACTCAACTAACCTCATTTTGAACCTAGCATCTAGTATTGCTCCTATAGATTACAACTCCCCCAATGTTTGTCAAATTTGTGCCTCATCTTTCTAACCATATTTTGGATGAACTCATTAGGATGATTTTTCTTCTCATCTAAGACATGTTTGACTCTCCAAATAGCAACAAGAAACACATTGGATGTTGGATAATCAGTTCTTGACATTACTTGAGTAGCTTAAAAAAAACCTCTAGAATTGCAACAACATCCTCTACTTTATCCCAATCTTCAGAGCTAGGACAACACATGTATAAAGACTCTCTTTGAGCAAATATGGGAAATGCATCCTTAACATTAATAGCTTCAACTAACATTTCATATGTGGAGTTCTAATGAGTAGGATAATCGATGATTAACCTTTTCATCGGAATCCCCAAATGAATAACAATATCAGAGAATTTAATCAACCTACCCTCCGATTGATTAATGACGCGCACACTATCTTTAACATCTTCAATAGTGCGTTTAATATAAGAAAGACCATCTTGGAAAACAAAGATTCAATATATGTGTAGAACACCTTACATGAAACATCTTACCATTCGAAGGCAACTTGCGACTGTTGGAAAAAGTTTATTTGGCGATACGAAGTGCAACATCATTATTTGAAGAGTTGTCCACCGATATGGTAAAGATTTTATGCTCAATCCCCAAATCTTTTGTGCATTTCATAAGCCCATCAAAGATATCAACTCCTAGCAAAGGATTTAGAAATATAAATTAAATCAATAAATATGTCATATAAGTTATTCAAATTTAATGCAATGGGATATCTTAGAAGTTTATATTACCTGTATGTGGAGGAGGAAGAGGAATGAATCTAAGAACTCGTTTATGAAGTTTCTATTGTGCATCAACAAAGTGTTAAGTGACACACATATAAGAAATCTTTTGGACCTTCGACTTCCAAATATCGGTGGTCAATGAAATCTTATTAATGCTTCTCAACACCGAATTCAAATTCTTCTTCTAAATGTCATAAACCTCTTGGACATCATTTCTTGCCATGGTATGAGAGATCTCTTCTCATATTCTGGGAGATGAAGTTTGAACATGAAAGAAAAACCAGGGCTCTCCATACATTTAAATGTCATTCATCATAATCCACTGTGCAATAGGTTTTCTTTGCTTCAAATGATTATATCTACCATCGGACAAGGGAGTCATCTCAAACTTGGAATTTTCAGGCTGAAATTACAACTTCTTTTGATTCTTTAAATGAAGTGCCTTTTGAAGACATCTGGTTATGTGATTTTTTAGATGAGATGTTGTACCACTAGAATTCTTGGTAAATCTTGTCCTACAACTGATACTTTTCAGATCCATCATCACTTGTCACTAAAGCGAAATCACCATGAACTATAGATTTCTTTTGTCTCTTCCTCTCTCTTGATGTGGATGGACCCTCCTTAATTTCACCACCATTCTCATTATCAAGACCCCTTTCATCTCTAGCATTTTCATCTAGAATTTGCACATCATCACCCCCTTCAACATCTACATTATCACCTGCACCATCATTTATATCGTCTCTAGTACTCCCCTCCTGTTATAAAACAATCTAAATATCAAACGATGAAAGTATCTATCTATTCCAAATACTAAATAATATGTAATTGCATGTTAGGTAGTATTTACCTCATGAAAATCTTCCATAACAATTTCATATTCTTCAGTTGCTTGATCTTTCTTGTTTGTAGAATCCATGTCTAATTATGGGAGACTTGAAAACCTACAATTTTTATATACAAACTAAGTTAATTAAAAGAAAAGTTATTTTTTTTTTCATCATTTCATCAAAAGAAATTAAAAAATCATAACTTCCAGTATTCATCTTATGGCTCATAAAATTATAAATGATTTACCAAACTAAAATTCAAGATAGCTATATAAAACAATATATGATGCTCAATAACCTATTCCCCTGTCATGTTATTTGATAAGTGCATTATGTTACATATTTTAATTCCAACTAGTACATTTTTGTTGTTTTTATAACAATATTAGTTTGTTTTATTAAGTTTTATATTTTGGTTCTTAAGTTTAAATATGTTCTATTTATAATTGAAGTTTGACATTTGATCCATTTGCTTAATTGCAAAGAAACAATCATTAAATATAAATATAGGCCACTTTTATTAATTGGAAGCCACTAAGTTTAACTTGCAGGCGATTTGAGAAAAGAAAGAGAAAAAAAGAAAAAAAGCACAACCTGATAATTCTATCAAAGAAAGGAAGAAAAGAAATAGGCCCACAATTGTTGACTTTCAAACCTTTTGAGAAGTAGCAACTTTTGGACAACTACTTGCAACAAATATTTATGCACTCTACGAGGAAAGATGGAAAAAAAAACAGAACAACTAAGGAGCAGCTGTAGCAACATCAGCGAAGCTGCATAAGAAAGAAAAACGACATTGGCACAACAACAATTATTAAAAAAGGATTTCACATTCACAGATAAAAGATACTCCCTTTGTCCCGCTTAGATTTACATACTTTCCATTTCGATCTGTCCCATTCAGATTTGCACACTCCAAAAATGGAAAATAATTTCACAAACTAAACCCTCAATTTTTTGACATATTTACAAAATTGCCATTAGTAAAATCTGATTTTAAAAATAAAGATTTGTTAATTATACAAATTATTTGAGCTAATCCTAATTACCAAACATCTAATATTACCCGAACCCAAACCCAAACTCAACTCCCTGGCCCAGTTATCATCCCCAGCCCGTTTATTGCTCTCATCCATCTAACCCTAACTCTCACTTTGGCTGTTTCTCTTCTGTTCGTTAGAACACAGCCGCTGTTCATACACCCCCATCCCAAATCCTATATATGTTTAGGTTCGATCCATAATTCAAGCACAGGAGTAACAGATCTAAGATCTAGTTCTCCTAAAATCCCTTCAGTTTGGTAATAAGTGGGTGTGCATGGAAGATTCTTCGGAGGTTGACCAGTTCGTGCACGATTCAGAAGAATCATTTGTGGGCGAAACTCAGTTACCCGAAGCCGATTTGAGTCCCTTTTTCGAGCTAGGGCAAGAATCAGGCCCAACACTGGTCTCCGATTCAGTTTTGGAAGTGAATCTCCTCTCAGATCCTACTGTTCCTCCGACGTACAAATGGTCCGATCAACTGAAGAGGCAACACAAGCATTGCCTTGGACTGTGGATTCCGGTTATTTTCCAGGTCTATGTATCTTTCCTTAATCAATTTAGGGTTTTCGTTATCTAAGCTTGGATCTGTACTGGTAGCTTAAATAAAATGATGTTTAAAGATCTGATTTTTTTGAAGTTACTATTGTCTTTGCTTAGATTTGTATTGGTTGTTTGGGATCTGGAAAATCATTGGTTGCCTTTCTGGTTCATCGGATCTGTGTTTCTAGCTTAAATAAAATGATGTTTTATCTAATTATTTGAAGCTGTTCATGTCTTTGCTTGGATTTGTGATGGTTTTTGCTGCTTGGGATTTGGAAACTCATATGTTTGGGCCCTATTGTTGATGGTGTTGTGATGGTAGCTTAAATAAAGTGATGTTTTAATCTGATTATTTAAAGCTGCTCACTGTCTTTACTTGGATTTTGCTACTTGTTGAATCTATGAAAATAAATTTTTGTAAATGATCCAATTATTGATCGGCTAATTCATATGTTGGCTCTTTCTTTGCATTGAAATGTAATTGTAGCTTAAATAAAATGATGTTTTCCTCCGATTATTTAAAGTTGCCCATATCTTTGCTTGGATTTGTGATGGTAGCTTAAGTAAATTGATGTTTTTGGGAGATGGTAATTCATATGTTGTCCCTTTCTTTGCATTGATATTTGGTGGTAGTTTGAATAAAATGATGATTTTTAGGCTAATTATTTACATCTGCCCCTGTCTTTGCTTGGATTTGTGTTGGTAGCTTGAATTAAAGTAACCCTGTGATGAGATATTTTTGAGGGTGTAGGTAAATAAAAAAAGATAACAAAATGATTACTTAAAGAAAATGATCTTCATTTCATCAGTCAACATGTTTACAACCTAAGCAAAACATACACATATAAATTGTGTTTATGCTGTAAACACAAGACTTGATAAAAAAGCTGCCCCGATTTTGTTTCCTAATCATAACCCAATTCAGTCAATAACCCTCCAATCTCACATGTCCCTCCAACCTGGTCTTTCTCAATCAAATGCTCAATAGCCTCCCTAACAGTAGATTCTTCTAAAGCTTCTGGCTGTGTCCCTTCCTTTGTTAATGCTGCCTTTCCCATATGAGGCAGTTTGTAATTGTTGTTCTCTTTCAATTTCACGACTTCAATCATGCACTACTGTAGGCTCAAAAAATACTGTTCAACTTAGTAATCTCTAGATCTTCGTATGACTTGAGAACATTTTTGACCAAATCTTCCACACTATGTGAGGGAGTTTCAACTTGTAGGAACTGTATAGCTCTGAAATAGTCCAAATCAAGCACATTTGTATTAGAGGAATTAGAGGGCTGACAAATGAGTTGAATATTAAAATCATTTGATGATGTTGCAGCCCTGAAATCTAGATCATAATTGATGATGTGTTAGCATTATCCTGTTGTATCATTATTTGCTTGCTTGCCTTTTCGGGCCATTTGGCTTTTATGGCTGGAATAATCTGAAATTTTGAATGGTGCATGAAAAATAATGAAAGTTTACATGGAGAAACGTGTTATAAAAGTAATCCTGAATGATTTAAACTTAGTAAAGTCACCAATATAGCTGAGTAAGAATGCATTTAAGAGACTTACGGGCAGATTAAGCTAGATGATGAATAATTTCTGATAGCATGTTAAACAAACCTGATTTAACAAACACTCTTTGATGACTTGCTTTGTTATCGACTCTATTGGTTTAGCTTGCACATTGCCCCTTTGTCTATTTATGCTGGTTTTTAGGGCAGGTGCTCTTGTAAGGAATGGAAAAATGCCTATTTTTCCATCAAACAAAAGTGCCCCCTCGGACTGTATTGCCACGACCATTTAGTTTTTCCCCCCACATTTTTTAGCTTGTCCTGAACAATAGATGATGAGTTAGGAAGTAAGAGTATATATGAATGATTGTATGAACAGTTTGAAATTCTTAGAGTTATAGGTTTGAAATTTGAAAATAAGATATCCAAGTAAGTACTCCCCCCGTCTTGCTCAGATTTGCACGTAAGGACGGACACGTATATTAAGAAAACCTTTTTTTTCTTTGACTTTTCAAAGATGTTTACCTAAAAAATTAGGAGAAAGATTAGTACACTAATCTTCCCCTCTTTTTAACCTGTTCAAAGCATTAAAAATTGTACAACCAAAAATTAAAAATCTGGAATGAAAAAATTCTGGGAAAACTGAACATTAGAAACATTTAAAATTTCTTGAAATTTGAAAACTCCCAAAGATTTCGAAATCACACGTAAAAATTTTGAATTTTTTCCCTCCAATCCAAATTGAAATTACACAGGATTTTCACCAACCAAAGATGAAATTACATTTGAAATCTCCCTCTAAAATTTTAATCACATCACACTAACCCAATAAATACAGCGAAACAACATTGAATTCAACATTCAATGCTTCAACAGTTTTAGTTTTAACTTAAACACAGTTTACATAAATGATAAACACAAGAAAAGGTCATAATCTATCTCCATCAGACCGAACCTTGGTTGCTCAATTTCTCATGGGACATAGCACAGACGGAGTCGTACACTTCGGGCAAATCAAGGCTGCGTCAATATCATTTAGAGTTTCCCCACGGACTATTCAATACGCTTGGGAATCTGCAAAGAAGCAAATATTAAAAGGGTCGCCGGTTTCTTTCAGTGACAGAAAATTAAATGGTGGTAAGGCAAAAGTAGATCTCAACACTCAATTAATGAAGTCTATCTCGTTCCCAAAATGAGGAACTATAAGAAGGTTAGTGAAAGAGCTTAAAGTGAGGAAAATCAAAGTGGGAAGATTGGTATAAGATTGTTGAAGGTGTAAATTCATACATTAATTTCAGAACATTACAGAATGAGCATTGGAGATTTACAAAGAGAAAGAGAGAGGGAGAAAGACCAGAAGACAGTAAGAGAGGAAGATAAATAGAGATAGAGCGCGCGCGCGCGAGAGAGAGAGAGATGTTACCGTCTCTATTATCGCGGTGGCATTCCAGTGAACTCCCAGCCCAGATGCGACATCTCGTGCGGTGCGTACAATTTAGGAATGAAAATTTGAAACCCTATGTTTTACTAAGAGTGTATATGTATATATTTACTATTAAATGTATTTTTATTTATTATAATTATATTATATATTTAATATTATATATATATATATATATATATATATATATATATCGAATCGAATCATCCTAAACGAATTTCAATCATGAATTGAATCAGTATAATTTGATTTGAATTGCATCCCTAGCTGCCACACATGGATCAGTTGGTAGACGCAGTCTAGTAGGACCTTTAATACAAATCTTAGATATCCTATAGGACAAGCGGGTCCTTGCCGCTGCATGAGTGCTAGCCGGTTCTCCCTTGTTGACCATTAAAAGGTTAGAGACCATTGGACAAGCATTGATGAGTTTTATGGATGCATATTAAGGGTACCACCAAATTCTGATGCACCCTAACGATAATGAACATACCGCCTTTGTCACAGTTCACAAACTATTCTGCTGGACAAAGATGTCATTTAGACGAAAGAATACAGGGGCCACATACTACTGCCTGGTGAACAAAATGTCTCCAAATGCATAGGCAAAACAATGGAGGTCTATGTGGATGATATGCTTGTAAAGAGCGAACAACAGGAAGATCATGTGGGCTACCTCGAAGATGCCTTCGATATTCTGCGGGAATTTCAGATGAAGTTAAATCCAAGAAGTGTGTATTCGGAGTCAATTCTGGGAAGTTCCTGGGTTTCATGGTAAACGAACGAGGGATCGTGGCTAACCCCCGAAAGATTAAGGTGATCCACAATCTACAACCACCTAAAAAGATCAAAGACGTGCAATCATTGGCAGACAAGGTGGCATTCTTGAGCTGATTCATATCGCGGTCCTCCGACCACTGCAAGCCCTTCTTTGAAGCAATTAAAAAGGGTAAAAAAATCGAATATAAAAACCTCTATTATGGGGCGTTTGAAAAATTAAAAAATTTCATCGTTGCACCTTCGTTGCACTCAAAGCCAGTTCAAGGAGAAAAGTTATCTATACTTAGCGATCTCGGCCGAAGCATTACGCGCAGTGCTCGTCTGGGAGAAAGATGGAGCTCAAAATTCGGATTACTACGTAAGCCAAATGCTACATGATGTAGAAGTTCGTTACACCGGAATGGAGAAACTGGCATACTCACTGGTAATGGCAGCCCAAAAGTTGCGGCCTTAATTCTATAGCACACGATTGAGGTTTTGACGAACCATCCCCTATGTCAGCAACGACCAGGCCGCGCTGGAATATTACTCAAATGGGCGGTGGAGTAGGGGAGTTCGACATCACTTACGTCCCCATGAACGACGATCAAAGCCCAAGTGCTATCTAATTTCTTCGTGGAGTTTACTCCACCGATCGTGTTCCAAACTCCCACGATCTTTCCATGGGAAATGTATGACGATGGGTCATCAACCGCCCATAGAGCAGGCACAGGGATCGTTCTATTAGGTCCAGATAAACAACATCTAAGCTCAATAGTTCATTTTGATTTCATGGCAACAAACAATGAAGCGGAGTATTAGGCAATACTCCTAGGAATGATACCAACGCAATCTTTGGGGATCAAGCATCTGATTGTACACAAGATTCTCAGTTGGTCGTTCACTAGATAAATGGAAGTTATGAGGCTAAGGAGGATAAGATGATCAAATACTTGGGGATGGTCCGGGAAGCGATTAAAATATTTAACAAAATTGAGTTCGTACAAATCTAAGATCCAAGAATTCACAAGTGGACGCCTTAGCCCAGCTCGAAACATCCGAAAGACCCAAAATTTTTACATCTATCACCCTCATACGTACCCTCGATCAAATAAGAAGAAATCATGCAGATTGATTTACAAGAAGAAGAAAGATGGATAACACTGATATTTCGGTACCTAGCCAATAACGAACTCCTACAAAACATGCTGAAAGTGCATCAACTAAGGATGCGACCGACTCACTATAAGATCATCGATGGTACACTTTACAAAAAGTGGATATTCGACTCTGCTACTAAAATGCATGAATGAAAGCCCATAAAGGTACCTCATGGTGGAGGTACACAAGGGAGTATGTGGGAACCATACTAGGGGACAGGCCTTAGCACACAAGATCTCAGTGCAAGGGTATTTTTGGCCAACTCTAAAGAAGGATGCGATCCAGTATGCAAGATCGTGCCAAGAATGCCAAAAGCATGCACCATTTATCCATCTTTGGCCGGAAAATGTCACCTCCATTCGCAGCCCCTTGCCTTTTGCAAAAGGAGGATCAATCTAATTAGACTGTTCCCTAAAGCAAAAGGCGGATATGTACAAGCAATCGTGGTAGTGGACTACTTCACTAAATAAGCCGAAGCCGAAACCCCTGATAGAAGCTACACAAAAGAAGATCATTGATTTCGTTTGGAAGAATATCATTTGTCGATTTGGGATACCAAGCTCGTTCGTCACAGGCAATGGAAAATATTTGATAACCCCAAATTCAGGGAACTTTGTGATGGGCTCAACATAAAAGCCCGCTTCACCTCCCTCTACCATCCCTAGTCAAACAGGCAGGTGGAGGCGGTTAACAAGGTGTTGAAACAAGCACTTAAAATGCGATTAATCAAGAAAAAAAAATATTGGGTAGAAGAACTCCCCGACGATCTATGGTCGTACCAGACGACTTATATGACCCCAACTGGTGGAACTCCCTTCAGATTACCTAATGGCACAAAGGTGGTGATCCCCACGGAAAATTATGGCTCCCACCTTATGGATCACCCAGTTCAACGAACAAGAGAATGATGGGGCAACATAAGATCAACTCAATCTATTAGAAGAGCGAAGGTTGGAAACCAAGAACATGAATATAACATACGAATAGCGTTTGGAAAGGTTTCATAACAAGCGAGTAAACATCCGACAATTTCAAATTAATGAACTTGTGATAAGAAAGGTCCTACAGCCAATGCAGACATGCATATTTGGTCCGAATTGGGATGACCCATACCACGTGGTTAAATGTCTAAAAAAAAGAAGCTTATGAACTAGAGGACCTGTATGGGAAGAAGCTCGCACATCCTTGGAACGCTCAACACCTAAAGAAATACTATCCATAGATGTAGTCTTTTTGTAATGCAAAGTGTGTAACACCTATTGTAATGTAAAGTAAACACCTTGTAAATAAACTTAAAGTTTTTGAGTTTTAACTCTTATTTGTAGAAGTCTCGTCTGTGGACAAGTATGAAAAGTCTCATCGGCGGGTGAGCTCGAAGAGTCTCGTCTATGGACGAGTGCAATAAGACACGTTCATGAACGAGCATGAAAAGACTTGTTCACGAACGAGCATGAAAAGACTCATTCGTGAATGAGCATGAAAAAACTTGTTTCTGAACAAGCGGGGAAAGGAATTATTCATGAGCGAGCAAAAATAAAAAATAAATAAACTTGTCTGTGGACAATTATAAAATGACCCTCCCAAACACAAGGCTTATCCTTTAGAAAAGACGAAAGTATGCCCTGCAAAGCAAGGTTAAATTACCTTATTGAAGGAAAAATAAGTATAAAAGAACGATCAGATGCGATGTAACAATTCTAGAAAGTATTAGATAAACATAAAATTAAGGCATTGAAATGTTTCGACCAAACAGAGATTTATACACACGAGTCACATCAACAAGAAAATCAAAATGAATTTTCTATTAGTTATCAACAGAGGGGAGGGTGGGGTAGAAGGGGGGGGGGGGAAGAATAGGGGAGGGAAGCCCCTACAACAACGATCATATAATAACAAAGAAAAACAAGAGAACAAAAGTAAAAAAGTAAGATCAAAGCCTTAGCTCGTCCTGTCCGCCAGTCACGATCTCTTCAACAACCGCAGGTCGAGGAAGGCCTTCAAGATCAACCTCGGTTGGTGGTCCTCTAAACACCGCCAACTACTCCTCCCAAAGAGCTTCTCGGTGGGGATTCTGGCGATCACAATGAGCTAGGTTTCGTCTGAAAAAAAGACATCAAAACCTCTGCTGTTATTCACCACCAACATCGAGGCATGCTTGACATACCCCGAGTTCTCCCACTCCTGACCCTCACTGTCCGCATAAGCTTGGATGGCCGATTCAATTTCTGCAGCAACGGAGGACCTCACTTCCTCCACCTTAGCTTTCGTTACTTCCTCCTTCTTCTTCACAACTTCCACCATTTGATTCTTGATCGAGTTAATACTGTTCATTTCTCGATCCCTCTCCCCAACTATTTGGGCCATTTCCTTCTTAACGCGGGCAACCTCAGCCTCCGCCGATCTTCTATTTTCCTTTTCAGAAGCTACCAACTCCTTGGCCTTTTTTATGGCTGGATTTTCAAATGGATCCCTAGCAGTCTTAGCATTTGCCGACATGAGAAAATTCAAAACCCTCCCAAAATGGACCGTGGTTGCTTCTAGTTTTTCATTTAGATCAAAAGATCCCTCAAGATCAGTGAGGCCAGTGGTCCAGATCTTCGTAGGCGTTTTCATCGCCGATCGCATGTAAAAGGGAAAATTTTCGGAGTCGGTTCGCTCAGGTGATCGACATAGAACATAGTCCTTCAAAGGAAGGAGGAGCCTCCTCTCCACTGATATCCACTTTATCCTTAAAGGCAGTCTTCTTAGGGTCCCACACCAAGAAGGAGATATCTTTCCTCGTGGATCGCCACCTATATGGGAAGGCTGAACAGTCTTAACACCTGGCGTCGAGGAAGTTGAACCGACCTACTGGTGCTTTGCTGATGGAGCCCTGATCACGGTCGAAATAAACTGCTTCTTTTGGAGGGACGCCAACAAACTTACTGCCGTTGATGGGCCTCCATTTTGCTGGGTACCGATGCTCACAACTTTAGCTTTCTTCCAGGCCTCGATCCTTTTCGTCTAAAGATTCCGGTCCTTCACATTCATTTCAAAGAGTGGTTTAGGTGGGACATGTTCACCATCATGATCCATCGTACGATCGCAATGATCCACCTGCCTTCAGCAGGGTGACGTTCAAAGGAGTTGACGAACCTCCAATATCAGATCCCTCTAGTCCCAGGATATGCTCTTATGCCATCTCTGCCAGAGGAATGAAATCTTATCGATGAACAAGAAATGAGGAGATAAAAAAGAAGAAAAAAAAAAAAGAAAAATGAAGAATCGTCTTACCGAGATCTGGCGGAAGAGTGTTATGAGGAGCGATCAACAAGACAAAATCTTTGAGCTTCTGTGGAGTAAGCAGCTCCTTTTGATCGTATAGCGAACCACGATTTTCGAACATTATCTTTGCAAGTCTATCCTTGCAGTCTTGAGACACCTCCGCGATACCTCGACTGTAATCTGCGAGCAAAAAATGGATTAAGATCAGCAAAATTAAGTTTAGCAAAAAATAAAGTTTGTACCGTGAATAATATGATAAACCATAGGGATTGAGATGCGATCCTGTTCACCACCTTGATCGTCTGGGACGGGTGACATCCTGTCCCTGCCAAAAAATCCAATAGTTCTTCCATCCGACGATGAAATCCTTCAAGTTCCCGATCAATTTAGAGCTCGAACATTTCCCAGTGGAAACGTAATACCACTCTTTAAGAGAGTGATCATGTTCAGTTACGGTATACAGATAGGATAGTTCTTCAGGGGTTAGAGGAGGATACCCTTTCTAACAAAAAGGACCGCAGTCCCGCATGTAACATGCCAATTGTTGGCTACAATTTGCGAAGGGGCAAGCCCCTAATAACGTAAATACGCGCTGAGGAACGGAAATAGAAGAACCACCTTTCATCAACCACTGCGCGACGACAACACAGCCTTGAGAAGATCGATCTGTACTTTCATTTTCCCCTGGGATGTGAAATCGCGCATTCCTAAGGACCTCGAACTCCAAGCCCTAGTTGAATAGATCGTTTTCTGTCACTGTGCTGGGGAAGCTGATTGCACCAAACTTAGATTACTCTTCTACTACCCTAAAAGGTGGTCGGCGGGATGAATCCAGATCAAAGTGCCTCAAGGATGGTGACTCTCCCTCCTCAACCACTAGTTCGTCAGGATATCTCCAGATTGGATACCCCACCACCGGATTGCTCAGGTCAACCCCTTGTCAATATCACTTCTTTATACAACTCCACCATACCCCTAAAAAAAACTCGGGAACACAACCCTAAGATCTTCTTCTAATTAAGTCGCAAATCTGTCCACGTCCTTCTCATCGATAGGAACATTCGAAGAGGTTTCCAGCATTTGATTCGCTCTCCGAATTGCATCTGTATCATCCCCCACGAAAACTGCCGCAATATCCACCTCAGAGTACCCAACCTCTCGAAGAGCTTGTTTGATTATTCTCCTCAATTCTATTTATTTTTCTCTTTGTTCGCGGATTTTAGGAGGATTATCAGATGTTCGGGTAGAAAGGGAAGTAGAAGAAGAAGAAGACATTTTAAAGGAAAACTAGATAGGGACGATTTATATTTACCTGCAATTCAAAAAGAAGAACGATCTCAACTTGAAAGAATGCAACAACAGTATTGAACAATTGCGCGAGTGAAAGTTCAAAATGAGGAAAAATGGAGTATTACTAGAATATGCTGGTCAACAAGATGAATCATCGTGATTAAGAGCTTGTCACGATTCAGATTAAACCGCACACTTGACCAATTATTAGCTGACACATGTCCACGCGTAAAATCCTCGTGCGAACGCAAAACGTCGCACCACGAGAGGCTGCCATTTGTCTCGCCACGTTAGCATCACGTTGATAAAAAGATGGACACCTGTTCGTCACGATAGCATTTCCCGAAAATACATTTTGAAATTTTGAAAACCTCACAGTTTCCTGCTCGATAAAACAATAGCATTCCAAAGAGATCGCAACAAATTGCATTCTCCGCTCAGATGAGTTTGAAGACCGCTCCAGCAATCACAATCTCTGAACTTAGGGGGGCAATTGTGGGTATCCATTGATAAAACCCCACAGATAAAACCAAAGATTAAGCATGAAACTGGAGGTTGGGCCCAAAGAACCCCGCAGGTCATTATCCCTGACCGAAGCATAGAAGCGAGGACCATCCGCTCAATATGAATAGACCGTTGTATGAGAGGATATGAGAGGACCGCGCATCACATACTGCCCATCTTACTCCCAGTGCACTGATGATTGTTGACCGTGGGGAATCCCGATCGATAGCCCAAGTGAAACCTCACTTCGGCAAATGATGACACCCATGCACTAGATACGCGGAAACATGCAGGATCCGCCTCAGCAAGGCCAAGCCAACCAGCGGACAAGTGTCGGTCAGGCTTGCCACCTGACTGGCACGTATCCGTGTGGAAGCACCTTAATCCATATAAATACCTCCCTCATGTATTTGTAAGATTCATTTAGAAAACTCAATAAAATACTTGTATACAAGAAAGAAAAAGAGCTATTCAAGCAGAGAGGTTGTCATTATCCACAATTATCAAATTGAAACGATCCTCCTCCCTACATAACATACTGTACACTACCAATAAATCGACCGCCCTTCAAAATAAAATTTGCATGCCTATTTGTGATCCTTCAATTACGGGTGGGAGTGGCAATGGGTGATTCTTTTACAGGAAAAAATGATACTTTTACAGATAAAGATGATACTTTTGCTACAAAAAGTGATACTTTTTTTTGTTAAAAAAAGGTGATACTTTTATACTTTTACACATAAACGTTATACTTTTACCACAAAAAAGTGATATTTTTTCCCGTCACACCGTGTGACGGTCACATACGAGTTTTTGCCATACAATATTACTAAATAAGATATATTTTTCACATAATAATAACTTTTTATATACATATATAATATAAATATTGAATATATATACTTTATTTAGAGACTCGGGATGGAGGGACTCAAACCCGTCCCCGCCCTGTAATCTTGGTCGGGGTGGAGAATTCCCGACGACTTTGTGGCGGGGTCGAATAATACGTTCGGATTAGGGGCATTTTGCCATCTTTAATTACAACCACTAAATCGCTATTTATATAGATAAATCGGATTTACAATCTCGTCTTAAGATCACCAGTCCACATGAATAAAGCTTTAGTTTTTTACGTAATATTATATATAATATCTATCTATATATTTTAGTAAAAATATATAAATAAAAATACAAAAAGCCTGAAACTATTAGTCCTTAAAACTAAGACTTAATCCTTATGGATCATAAGGTATATGGTTGAAACCTAATAGACCCACAATCATCACTACAAGAAATTTGCCAAATAGCGACAATTAATTCTGTCGTTAGCGACCAATTAGCGACATAAAAAGTTGGTAGTAATATGACTAGTCGCTATGAATACGATCCGTCGGTAAAAACTACGACGGATTCATGACAGAATGCCGACAGAAATTTCCTAAAAAAAGTTTACTCAATTGCGACGATCTACTGACAAAAATATTGTCGGTACTCTAATCCGTCGGCATTTCATGACTATATTCTGTCGCTAATCTGTCGGGAATTACCGACAATATTGTCTGTCGATAATCTATTCCGTCGCTATCTTGTCGCTAATTATTAAAAAAATTAGTCGCTATTTTGTCGCTAATTATTAAAAGCTTTAGTCGTTATTTTGTCGCCAATCATTGTTTTCGTTATTTGGTCGGCAATTACCAACATTTTTGTGACCTCTATTATTAGTTTCTTTTGTAGGTAATATGTCGGTAAATATTCAATTTCAAATCTTTTATATTATTGGTTCCCTACCTTTTTTTATTTATATATTAAATATTCCACAAAATCATTAAAAATACCCCAACACAATATAAAATAAGTAATTCAACGTCCGAGATGAATTAAAGTCTAAATATCCCCACAAATCAACAACATATGTTTGAAATTCCATCTCAACATAAAAAAAGAAAAGAAAAAGAAGTGTCGAAAATAAAACAAACACTTCAAATTCAAAACTAAAATAAACCCACGTAATAAAGAAATTTCATCGAACTTCTTCTGCATCTCAGCACGACCCTGCTCTCGGGCGCGCTCTCTGTCCCTCTGATGATAATATGTATAATTATAACAAATGATAAATGAATAACTCAACATATTTAGGATTCAGTTCAGACATGTACACAATAAATACCTTAACAACCAACTTTGCAGCAAGATCTGCGAGCAATCCCTGGCAAGCTTGAGCTGCCGCATCAGATGACAAAGCATCCCATATACCATCGGAGGCAATTATAAGTCTTCCCCCAGCATCTGAAAGCTGACACACAAAAACAAGTTTTAAGAAAAATAACTATTTTAGTGCAAACAGAAGAAACATTTATACATCTTCTTAGAGGTTTAAAACCTTGACTTGTTTAACATAAGGAATTGGGACAATAAACTCGCCAACATCAGTATCACCAATGGACCTTGAAAGACACAACCTGCCAGAACAGCAACGTAAAGGACCAACCTACATATCAAAACCACATCAACCCAGGTAAGTAAATAAATCCCTAATCAAAATACTACGATTTTTAGTTAGAATTCAAAAGTTACCAAATTACCTCACTGCCTCCGCAAAGATTTAGCCTTCCCACTTCACCACCACTTGCAGTCACACATTCACGTTCTTCAACATTTTCTTCCAATCGACGGTCTACTGTCAAGAGAGAAACAACCCCACCTTGTGTGTCCAAAATGCATCAAGAATCTCCAACAGATGCAACAGTCACAGTCCAAACATCAATAACAACAAAAGTGACTGTCGTCCCAGAAGTCTCACCTGTTATCAGTGGTAAACAGCAAAATAAGAATATTTCAATGAAAACAAATCCTGTAGATACAATTATCACTAAAGCAACGTGCCTTTCTGCTGAAACTCGATATCAGTTTTCACAAATCCGGCTACTAATGCCCTAGAGAGAGCTTGAAGCCACTCTTCTCTGCCAATTGCTTGAGGAATAACACTCAAGACATTGTTAAGCAAATTCTCCTTGGCAACATGGCAGTTGATATACCATTATGTCCATCGAAAATCTGCAATAAATTCAAGCACCAATAATGTCACTGGGGAAATAATAAATAACCAAGTTAGACGTCAAAGTTTAATTATGTATCATTATATATTTCCTGAAAATAGTCTGACTTGGACTAGTGGATTTAGAAAGTCTAATTTTGGAGGTTCAATTTTGGAGCTGCAGCTGCCGTTTCCTTTGTTCAACATATTGCTTTTGTCTACATTAGCTTCAATATTTGGCAATTATAGTAAGTCCTCCATCCCAAAATTAAATAAAAAAAATGATGACAGAAGATCAGGGTAAAAAGGACAGTTCATATAACTTCAAATTGGTATTACAGAATTGGAACATGATCATCATATAATAACAGACACTATCCTTTCTATTAGACCTTATTCTTTCTATGCCATTAATAGTCTACTTGTTATAGTTGTACTCTGTTACTAAGAAATAGGTTGTGTTCTTTGATAAATAAAAACAGTGTTTCTTTTAAATTAGCTCGACTTAAGCACATGGGAAACAGGAGCGCAAGGGTAGTTGTTACAGAGTTTGTTAGTTAGGCGGTTTTATTCCCCTATGATTGTATATAAACGACTCAGCTGTTGCTTTGGAAGCATAATGATGATATCCTCAGTTTCTCAATTTTTATCTCTAGCATTACTCTTCTATTTTCTCACTGAAAACAATCTGTATCAATGTATTTACTAGCAGTTATATATTAGTTGTAAGGCTGTCAGCGGAGAAATTAATTGGTCTGTGTGTAAAATATAGGGCTGAACTCTGGAGAGTCATTAGAACCATCATACAATTCAAATGTTTTATTATTAGGACGGAGGTAGTAATATTTTTTCATTAAAAACTGCCCATAATCCAATTTATACAAATCTAGAATTCGTATAACTGGTGTATAAGAAAACTACCTCCATCACCCCAAAACCACGTTAGCTTTTCTTTTCTTTCATCAATACAGATTTGTCTACAAAATGCCTTTTCACCCTGCAAAACATCATAACAGATTATATCTCCTTTAAACATATATCAACATCTAAATGAACTAGAAAGTAATGCAAAATTCATCAAACATGTGATCATTGATTGCAAGCAGATAAAAAACAGAATTACTCGTTCCATCCCAAAAACAAAGAGTGATACTTGTATTGGACTCTTTTTACGCAACAGAAATAGTAAGAGATATTACAATTTGTTAGATTGGTGTCTTGGAACCATTTACTTGTTGTCCCGAAGATTATTACTGTATAAAATATTGAGTTATTTATGCAAAATATGCATAATAATCAAATAAAATCGAAGCATATCCTATGCTATCAAGTAAAGATCAACTTTACCATCGTGTCCATTCATCCAACTCAAGCTCAAAAATGAACTCCCATCAAGTTTTGAGTTATTCTTTGAGCCATTGTTGAGTCGATGGTGAACATACTAACCCAACTCAATTCAATTACAGCCCTAGGGCAATGGATGCGCATACAATAGTTTTCTGGATATATTTTATAGAAGACCATCAAACCGCCTCCTAAAGATGATTTCTCAAGATGTTTTAAGGTATGAAACAGAACACAAAACTTCAAAACTGCCTTCATATCCGCAATACTTTTCCAGAAACAAGGCAAAATTTCGTATGTACATATGAATCAATACTAGATCATATTGATTCCATCATTCAGGTTCGAATTTGGCGATGAAAGCAGTTTACTGAACATACACCCAAACTTGCTTAAAAACACAACAAAATACATAATATTATACGATGAATCATTAATTTACGAAAAAATGAAAAACCAAGGAAGTGAGATAAGAGAATTGTGACTTACATTCAACGATAAAGGATTTGAGAGATTTTGAGCTACAATACCAGCTTAGTTTTCCCAAATTTTCCACTTTCTGTGTCCATTGACTGAGATAATCAAGCCCGATTGGTTTCTCTTGGGCTATTGAAAATGTTACCGGCGTTGCTCACCTCAAATTCACTGTCAAAATTAATCAGGAAATACGTTGTTCGCCCAACAGATTCGAGGATGAGGAGTGAGCCTCTTTTTCCCCACGTTGACTCTCTCTCCCTCTTATAAGCCTGTGTGCGATGGACCAGCGGCGGAGCAGCGGCGGAGCAGCGACGAGCGGAGCGGTGGTGGCCATTTGCTTCACATCACTTTAAAACAATCTAAACTAGCTGGTAGCAGAAGAAATTGGGGAAAATGATACATATTGTTTCGCAGGTAGCAGAATTCCAATTCTGATGAAAATTTAGGTAATTAGGCTAGGAAGAAATTGGGGAAAATGATTCCGTTGAAACATCACCAGAAATTCGCGTGTATGTCTTCAGATGGAGGAGAGAGAGAGCGCTCGGAGCAGAGAAGGGGAGAGAAAGCTGGAAGGAGTATTATTTTGTTGCTATGCAATTATATTTTAGAGGTATTTAAAATTACTTTCCTTAATTCCTTTTGTAGATTGTGATAAAAATTAGTATTATTTTTTAATTTATACTACCGATCAAAATTTTATCGGTATTTAGCGACTATTACATTTGTCGATATTTTTTACAAAAAAATTACGACAGAGTTATATTGGTCGGTATGATTTTGAAATTAGTCGGCACTTTTAAAATACAAATTTACCGACTGAATTTTTTTCGTCGGTACATTTCCGTCACTAATTGGTCGGCATGCTTCAAATAAAAAAAAAAAAAACCGACTGAATTATATCCGTCGGTAAGATTCCGTCACTAAATTAGTCGTTATTTTGTCGCATAGAAAATTGGCATATCGGCCTTAAATAGCGTCATTAGTCTGTCGGTAATTCGTCGACGAATTTTATTTTGGAAAGATTTTTTTATTTCTGTCGATATATAGTCGCAATTTTGTCGGTACTTAACGACAAAAAATTTCTGTCGCTAAAATCGGTCGCTATTTTGAGAATTTCTTGTAGTGCATCTTATAATCAAACATTTCAAAAATTCGTTTATTTTTCTTAATTTCTGTAGGTAAATTGTAGTAATATGAAATTCACTTCATCATGCATGTCCGGATGAAGTTTAGAATTGTATATGTCTATCTAATTTACACAAATTTGCTTGTCTACAATATACTGTGACAAATTATCAAATATAATTTTAATCTGTTTATGTTATTGCACGAACACTTCATATTCGATAACATCTACGTCCTTTTAATTTTCTTATTTATTTATATTAAATTACTGATCAGCCGTATTCTAACCCGGCTCAAGTCCAAATAGATATGAGAATCGAGTAGGACTGAGCTCAGGCTAATAGCCATGAAGCTATCCAGACATGTAAAATTAAGGCATAGTCCTTAGTATTGTTTATTAAGTGACATTGTTTGAGGAAATTAAGTGGGTGTCCTAACATTGTGATTTTTGCAGTGGGGTACGTTCATGAAAAGATTTTACATTCGTCAGATCACATAAATTACTTTAGAATGATATACCCCTTGTCATTTATTAAAGAAAAAAAAATACATTGGTATCTATTAATGATTAATTAATGTGATACGACGAGTAAAGAGAACCTATTTGAAAAACAATCCTTTGACTAATCAATATTTCCATCTCTAAACAATAAATCAGTTTAGACAAATGTATGCATCCAACACTTTCAAATCTACTCTATGTCTTCTGGGAAAGGTGTTGACAAACAAACCTATTAATAAGTTTGGCTTGTTGGAGGCGATGATGAATGCATGGAAACCAAAGCGGGGTATGGTGTCTCGTGAAGTTACCCCAAACTTATTTTTATTCAAGTTTAATAATCACTTGAACCGTGGCATTTCGAGAAGGACTTGTTGGTATTGAAAGAGTTAGGAATTGATGAACAACCATCACAAGTAGTAATCCACTACCCATAATGCTCAGAATGTGAAATTAACTGGGAGTGCAAAGGAGCATGAGGAAGAAAACAGAATTCTTGCTGATGATAAGGGAAAGGACTTGGTGCACAATATGCAGAAGTCCTCTATGAGTGATAACCCACCTCACACAAAATTAAACCCATTACCCATAACACCTAGCATGCAACACCATGAATACACCACCGACACCTCATCCCATATCCACAATATTAATGCCACCTCATCCATCCAATCAACCCCCACATACGTCAACTTCCCCCATAACACCCACATTGCACCCAATCCTAATTACATACTAGCTACCGAACCTGCCATACAACATCAGCCTGCATTAACTCACCAAATCCAGATACCATCAATATCCAAAACCAAACCCACCGTCAAATCCATGAAAAACCTCAAACTGAAGCACACCCATCCCACTACGTAACCATGCATCGAGTCAAGCTTTGTTGCAGCATGAAAGATAATCCCTACACATATGCTTGAAAACTTAGTCCGACATTCCTTACCACCTAATTTCAAATCTATTCCCACATCCCCACCCAAAATACTTAACACACCCGTATCATAGCACTTAACCCCAAAAACCAAAACTCTGATCATAATACCCCAAATCAACCCAAGGACCCACACATAAATCCTCCACCCATAAACATACCCTCTAAACCTCAATATAACTCAGCCAAATCTTATCAGCGAAAATCGGTCAACTCAAACAGAAAGAGATCCAAACGCGCAGTGCTCATAAATCAAAATACTGCAAAGGAGGGAGAGACTAAAAATGTTCATGGAGGTTTGTTGGACTCAAACGACACTCAATTGAACCAGAAGAACTGGTTATGGAGCAGAAAGGTAAGAAGAGCCGGTTTGATGCAATGGATGTTGGTGCCATTATTTTGTACTCAACGATAGAGGCTGCGGTGCAATCCCCCCGACAACCATGAATTTCGTAAGTTGGAATTGTAGCGGGCTTGGGAACCCGGACAATTCGAGTTTTGCAAAAGATCCTACATAAGATCCGGTCCTTGTCTTTCTTATGGAAACAAAGTTAAAGGATGTGCCAATGAGAAACGTGAACTCTAGGAAACCGAGATATACGGGATGCTTCCCAGTACCTTGCGAAGGGGAAGGTAATTCAAGAAGAGGGGGCTTATGTGTATTATGGAACGAACCATTGGAAGCGGAACTTATAAACTTTTCTACAAACCACATATCAATGCTGATTTACCCGAACATGGAGGAGAGTTGGGTTTGCACAAGAATATAAGGGTGGACTGAATGGCATCTTCAGGTACATACATGGCAATTGATGTGTACGATTCCTCCATCTAATGAATGCCATGGATTTGTGCGGGAGATTTTAGTGAAATCCTATGGTCAACGAAAAAGCAGGGTGGAGTTTGGCGGTTTGATAAGTCCATGGAGGGCTTCCGTAACGTCATCTCGGAAATGGGTTATATTATTTCGGCTATTCAGGGTATCAGGTTACTTGGAACAATGGCCAGGAAGGAGATAATAATATTCAATGCCGGCTCGATCGATTCTCGCGACTTCGACATGGACCAAAAGTTTTCCACACAAAATTGTTGAACACTTGGCACGGCTAAAAGCGGACCATAATCTGATTCTATTGGAAATCCGGCCTGGAGAATTGCAATCAAATGAGGTAATAGAGTCCAGGGGGTTGAATATTCAGATTTGAGAAAATGTAGATGACTCATGTGCGGTGTGAAGAGGTGATAAGGGAAGGCTGGGGGTAATGTGGAAGATCCCACTGACTTTGAAACCCGAATGCAGATGTGCACTAATGCACTTCAAAGCCTTGATCAAAAGGAGTTTGGGAACATCCATAAGATTATAAGTAGGTTGACAAGCAAGATTGAAAGATTACAGAAAAGGTTCCCGTCAACTTTTGTTGTTCTGGAAATCAAGAGGCTCGAACAAGAGCTTGAGACGAAGCTCAAGCTCGAGGAAATCATGTGGTTCCAGCGTAGTCGAGCACTTTGGTTGAAAGACGGAGACATGAATACAGAATACTTTCATTCGAAAGCATCAAATAGTAAGAGAAGAAATACTATTGAAAATATTAAGCATGAAGACATGTATTGGGTGCGAAACAGGGATTAGGTGATTGAGGTCCTTCGAAGATTCTATACCGATTTGTTAACCATTTGCGGGCCATCTGATATGGATAAAGTACTGACTTGTATTGAGCCAAAGATAACACCTGCCATGAACGCTCTCTTAACATTACCGTATATTGCAAAAGAGTTATAGAAGGCTCTGAAGCAAATGCACCCTGCCAAAGCACCGGCACGCGATGGTATGCCTCATTTTTTCTTTAAAAAATATTAGCATATTGTTGGTCATTCTGTTACATCTAACTGTCTTTATATTCTAAATCACTCCAAAGATCCTACATCTTTAAACTGTACTTTTATTGTGTTAATACCTAAAGTGAAAAAACCCGAGTCATTCAAAGATTTTTGTCCTATTAGCTTATGCAACGTCATGTCGTCATCATTCATGTCATTACAAAAGCTATTGCCAATAGGATAAATCTGTTTTATCTAGTGTGGTATCTGAATCCTAAAGTGCTTTTATTCCTGGTAGATTAGTTACTGATAATGTTATGGTGGCCTTTGAGTCATTTCATTATATGCAAAAAAGAAAGAATGGTAGAAAGGGTTGCTTAGCCTTAAAATTGAACATGAGTAAAGCCTATGATCGGGTTGAGTGAGCTTTCCTTAGAGCTGTTTTAGAAAAAAAAAATGGGATTTTGTATTGTTTGGATTGATTTGGTGATGCGCTGTGACCTTTATTTCATATTCTATCCTAGTTAATGGACGCCATACGGAGCCCTTCACTCCTCAAAGGAAACTTCGTTAGGGTGATTCATTATCACCGTACTTGTTTCTTTGTTGTCTAGAGGGCTTCTCGGCGTTATTACAAAGGGTAGAGGGAGGGGGGAGATCACAAGTATTAAGTTAGCGAGGCGAGCACCTTCAGTGTCTCATTTATTCTTTGCGGACGATATTGTCCTGTTCTTTCAATCAAAACAGAATGAATGTATCAAAGTTCGAGTGATTATTGCTGATTATGAAAAGGGATTAGGGCAGACCATTAACTTGGAGAAATGAGAGTTAGTGTGTAGCGCAAATGTAACTGATCAAAGAAGGGATGGATTAGGTTCTATTCGATGTGCAATTTGTGGATTTATATTCCAAGTATCTTGGTCTACCGTCCTTAATTGGTAGATCAAAGAGCATATTTTGGTACTATTCTCGATAGGGGCCTAAGCCGGCTAAAGGGGTGGAAGGAAAAATCACTGAATAAAGCTAGATGGGGAGGTTTTACTTAAGACTGTGATACAAGCAATACCAACTTACTGACAAATGAGGTTTTATATAGGAAAGCGCGCTTAGAATCGAGGTTATATAATGCATTTACAGATTCTAAGCTCCTGTTTGTCATGCTTTATTCTATTTTCTCTCTTGTGTCGAAAAAAATTGTGTCTTAAGTTCCTTTCAGGTAAAAAATGCGATAATTGGAACGACCAGAAGAAAAGACGAAGGAAAAGGGCAAAAAGGGAAAAGAAACAGCCCACATGAGCAGGTCGTGTGGCCTAATTATACGACACACGATTCGTGTGCGAGTCTAGGCAACATTGGAAGAATTCGAGCTCACACGACCGGGTCGTGTGACACAGTGCAATCTCATATGACCCGTGTAAGAGTCCAGAGAGCATCTCAAGATTTGGGCAAGACACGACCGGGTCGTGTAAGTTAGTGTAATCTCACACGACATGTGTCAAAGCTCGGTTAAAAGATGGGCTTTAGGCTCGAAGCTTTACCCTTTTTTCTCATTAGCCTAAAAAACCCCCCAAATTGTACTAAAAAACTCATCCCCTTTTCAGATTTAGATACAATACGTTTCATATTGTATAATTTCTAGAAAGAGAAATTTAGAGAGCAAATGGTGGAGAAAGGAATTCATTGAAAATCAAAGTTCAAGATCAACATTAATTGGGTTTTATCCTTTAATTTCTCATTAATCTATATATGAACATGATTATATGTGTTTATCTTTTATTATGATCATGGTTGGATAAATTTTCCTAATCTAGGTGTAGAGAGTAGATTATGGGTGATTAGTGATTATTAGCTGATTGATTCAACCCCGTGTTATGTTATTAGTCGATTAATTATTTATAAAATTGTTAAATGATTTGATCAATTGTTTAACAATTTATTGTGGATTAAATTGGAACCGTGAGGAGAGATTAAATCTGAGATCACATTAATTGAAATGATTAGACAATGGAATCGAGAGGTTTGAGCTAATTGTGGAAACTAGGATCTTAGGATCGGTCGGGAGTTTTATTTGATTAATTGATTGGAGACTACAATTTATCCTATACAATCCACACGTAATTCACTCCGAGAAGGAGTTCTGCATATCATTGTGATTGTTTCCTAATATGTAGCATTCAGTTTAAAGTGTTGAGTTGATCGGGTTATTAATTATTGGATGCCCATAATTGAAATCTAACCCTAGGTTATCCTTATTAGTTGTTAATCTCTATAATTTGTTCTCTAATCTATTTTATTAGCTTTAATTGCTTGTTCAGTTTACACAGTTCTAAAAATATAAAAAATCAACCACTCGATCGTTTATTTAGCCATTGAAATGCTTATTGCGACTTGTTTATCCGATATCGAGCCAATTCATCGTGGGATCGACCTTGGACTCACTTAGTACTACTTTGACGCCGTACACTTGTAGTTTCCAATTTGCTATCTAAACTAAGCGTAGGTTTGCTTAAGATTAAGCTCAGTAGATTTAGAGGACCGAATCCCAATAAAGCACACTCATTAACTCCCTTAACCAGGTTTTGCCCAGCACTCTCCAGTCTTAAACAAACGGACCCTAAGTTTGTCACTCACACAATGGTTTTTTTTTTTTTCCTGTCAACAAATCAAGAAAGCCACTGCTCGGTTCTATTAGGGTTCTACCATGGAGATGAGAAAACAACATTGGGTAGGGTGGGTTAAGATGGTTACGTCCAAGGAGGTTGGTGGATAGGATTTAGAGAACTTTGATCTTTCAATTTAGCAATGCTTGGTAAACAAATTTGGCGATTGATGCACAAGCCAAATTCTTTGGTGGGATGCAGTCTCAAAGAAAAGTATTATCCAAGGGAGACAATTGATATTGCAACGCTCGGTTATAAATCGAGTTACTTGTGGCGTAGTATCTTAGAATCAATGGAACATATCCATGTACTATTGCATGGAGGATTGCAAATGGAAAATCAGTAGCGCTGTTGGGGGATAAATGGGTTCTGAACAACGAATTTCAAGCGGTAAGTCCACTGACGCAGCAGGTTGGGGAGGAGATGAATGTTTCTTTCTTTATGTGGAGCTTGGAATACCAACTTACTACATGATTATTTTGAGGAGGAGGAGGTTAAAAATTGTGTGAATTCCATTAAGTGATTGTATGCCGGATGACCGACTGGTTTGGTGTTTTACCAAAATATGGCAAGTATAGTGTACGGATGGCGTATGATGTGGCCCAATCTTAATTCACCCTAAATGTGAATGCTATTCCAACATCAAGTGTTCCGAATCGAGTCTGGATCAGAACTTGACATATTGACACAATGCCAAAAGTAAAGCATTTTTTTGTGGCAATCATGTTTGGATGCACTACCTACAAGAGAGAAGTTATTTCGATGAGGGGTTGTGGACGAGCCAACTTGTTTATTGTGCAGTTTAGAAGGGGAATATGTTTTGCATCTCTTTACTAAATGCATAAAAATCCTTGATGTGTGGTATGGAGCCCATTTGCCCCTAAGGTTGCCTTTAGAGGAACCAAACTTGTTCTGCAACTGAATTTGGGAAGAGGGACATCGTTTGTGAGAAGAAGGATCACATATGCTAACCCTGTTGTTGTGGTCCATTTGGACTGCAAGAAATAAATTCTACTTGGAGAATAAGCCGTTGATTGCGGCTGATATTGTCCAACGTGCAACTAAGGCATTCTCGGAATAGAAATCACACCCTTCAAATCACAGAACTGCTATTGTTCGAGCTGACAAAGAAGGAAAGTGGCATAAGCTACCTGTTGGGTCCGTAAAGCAAAACGTTGATGGAGCAGTTTTTTGGGACAACGCTATTGGATTGGGGTGTGTAGCAAGGGAAGGTGAGGGTAGAGTGGTTATGGTACCTTGCTGTAGGGAGAAGGGGCTCGGGGATGCATCAATAACGGAAGCAAAGGCGGTGAAAACCGCTCTACAGGTTGCCCAAGCATTTGGGATTCGAAACATTATCTTCGAGAGTGATTGTCTCCAACTTATTAGCTTGATTAATAGTGGTCGAACGGAGGATGATTACATTTCGCTAATTGTTGACGATCTCACGAGTCTTGCTCCTTTATTGAGTTGCACTAAATTTGATCACATTGTAAGGGAGAAGAATAAAGTGGCTCGCACAATTGCACATCTTTGCCCATTTGTCGATTATTAATATATTACTTTCCATTCTAAAAAAAGTTCAAACAAATCATTGGTAAATCCAGTTATGCAATACATTCGCCACCGGGCATGTCTAAAGCATTTTTTTTTGTTAATAGTATTTATAGAACTCCATTTATTTTTTCTTACAATAAATATTCAGAGCCTCCTTCAGTTTGCAAGACCTAAGAAAAATAAAAAAATAACTTTTACACATACACTTTTATTGATGGTGTTCATAGTTGATAGTTCTGTGGAGAAAAATAAAATACCAAACTCAAGAAGAAGAAAAATTAACTTATATTGGTTAAATATTTTGAGTGAACTCAAACAAAGACAAATGAGAAGGGCAGAGGGGAAGGATGGGGGATGAGGGAAGAAAGAAATCACATGCAATTTACTAAATACATATAAAAATAATTAAATGTAAGTTATATACATTTTTAATTAATTAAGAAGTTATCAAATTAAATTTGAAATTATTCAACAATAAAAAATTAAAATAGTAAGTTCTAAAGACACTAAATTATTTATATAAAGCAAACAATAGAATACTGTTTTCTATTAAAAAATATAACAAATCTGAGAGCCTCAACTTTTTGTCATACTGTTAATTATTTTTTTGTTGTTCTTGATTTTCCTTCCAATTTGCACTGCATGTTATAGCGATATTTATAATGAAACTAATTGAAGACATGTGGGTTGCAAGTGACTCATAAAATTTACAAAAATAAAACAACTAAGTATTCTAAATAAGAAAACATAGAAATTGAATGGTATTTTTTTATGAAATAAGATAATTAACAGTACATAGTATTGAATTGATTTAAATATAAACTTTAATACATCTGAGTTTTTATGAACTATTTGTATTTTTTTTATTAAGAAAAATATTTTAGTACTGTAAGTTTTCGATAACTACGAAGATAATATTTGCCCATACTTTTGTAATCTAGTGACAATGTCTCACCATAGTCATGCACAATTCAGGAGTTTAATCCCATTACACCGAAGAACCTCAAAACTTTTTAACAAGTATAAATACTAATTAATTATACATATATACACACACATATATATATATATATATATGAAGAAAAAAATCCAATTAAAAAGTATTAAATCTATAAATCAAAATAATTTGATGCACAAATCAATAATCTTAATATAGTTTTTCTTATTTATTGGATTGATAAAGAATGTTTTTCAGTTTTGAAGATAAATTAGTTACATGAATATATATTAAACCTACTTATAGAATCGGGATGTCTGCAAATCGTTAAGATGAGATAGATGTCTAACTTTAAATGCTAAACCAATCAATATATGAATGTAAGAAAAAATAGATTATTAACAACTCTTACTCCATTTTAAATACTTTATATCATGTTTGTTTGATATGTATATAGATGTAACCTAAAGCTCCAATAATTGTAATATTAATTTATATTTTCTTTATTGCAAACATTACATTTGCATGTGAATATTTGTTTGTGTAAGTAAAATTTATTTAAAGAAATATCAAAGAAGGAATGTGTAAAGAGAATCTATTAATCATGATTTTTTTTTTCTTAATCTAAACAAATTACTAGGAAACTTATCATAGTTCTCTAAACAATAACATTTATTTTCTTTTTACAAATATCTCATTGTATTTACAAATGAAAATTATTAATTTTATATTTGATATCTAATATATTTTTACGTAAAATTTGCAGTAAAAATAATATTGTTATAATAAGATTATGAAAATTATAATAAACACAATTCTGTTAAATAACTTATGTTTAATGATTTAAATTATCTAGTATGATTTTTTTTTTATATATATATGCTCACTTCTTATCATTTAAAAGCTTTTTAAATTTATTTTAATGTGAATATTATTTTCTTACACAATTCAAATGTTCAAAAGTTTAAAAGTTGAGAAATTAAAGTATGTGTTATTTTTATGAAGAGTTATATATATATATATATATATATATATATATATATTTATATTAAATGTATTTTTATCTTTATACTTAAAAATTGAAAAATAAATAAACTTTGAATTGATTAACTGCAAATAGTTAATAATTATTTGTACTTTATTATTAGAATAATTTAGATTGTATTATAAATTTAATCATTCCAAATTTCTATTCGTGCTAATTATGTTCCCTTTTATAAGATTTTGAACCCAACAACTATGTAATTTTCTATTAACTTCATTTTACTATGTCAAATTATTCTAAGCTAATACATTACTTATTATGTGTTTCATATTTTTCACTAGTGGGTAAACTTGCATGATAAATGCGGAAGAAATTAAAAATTACGGAGAATTTTGTACAAAAGTTTATCGCAATTGTATGCCTCAAGTTCACGTAATTCTAATTTATGTACCAGACCACAAAACTTTTATAATTATTATTATTTCCTATTAAAGTCTATGTTCTTAAATCTTTAGACATTTCTTTTTAATTCAATGATTAATAATTTAGTTGAATTTTTTTACCTAAGTAATTTGAAACAAAATTAATCACAAAGTAATTATTTTGGACATTCATTTACATCATCTTTCTTTAAGATAGTTATGTGGAGTGACAATAATTGATTGATCACTAAAGTTGTGAGTTATGATTAGCAATTTACTTTTATGTCCTTCATCATAATTATATGTAGAGGGGTATTTATGTCTACACATTAATTTGTAAGAAACATCCATAGTTTTATAGGTAGGGGAATTTGCAGGACAGGAAAAAGTTTTTTGTTTCAAAGATGGAAATCTTATTACCCTATTAATACTGATCGTCTGGGGATACAGATCATATTTTATAATAATCACATGAGAATAATAGTACAACAAATTAGTAGATTCATATCAGAAACAATATGTAAGCATTATATGATTTTCATTATGTTAGACCTGGATAGTTAAAACAATCCAAGATATTCACTTGTCCATTTCAGTAAGATATAGATAATTGGTGACAATATTTTTAGATTTTGAGTCTAATAAAAGAGATTTTGAGAATATGGGAACATGGTGATAAAATCTTATTTTTTTAATAAAAAACCATCAACAGATAGGAGAATTCAAGCATGATACTAAACCCAGTATATAGAAACAAAATATCCTTTATAAAATGTCTAATTATCATTTAGCCTATCGGAATATAAAGTTGGGCGTACCCCATCTATCAACTTAAACAAAGCCTTCCAAACTATTACAACTATCTAAATAATTAAATATAAAGGATTGCATTCTATCAATAACAACATTTTCGCCAAGTGATCCGCCTTCTTGTTCCTTTCACGATGAATATATTATGTAGATGAAGTTGACTTTCCAGTGCAAAAAATTTGCCAAGAGTATTGATATCTCCAATTCCGACAATGTTTTTGTTTAAGAATATGTACAATTGACAAATCATCTATCCCAAGCCAAACATTCGAAAAGCCACATTGAACACAAATCTTTAACCCTCAACGATAGCATGAATGTCAGCGTATATATTATAAAAAAAAGTCTAAATAACTGTAGAAGCCATGTATCAACAAACCATTTTATCCCCGACGAGTCCTCTGGTTCCCGAAGGTCCCGAATTTTCCCTTGATGCTCCATCAGAATTTAGCTTAACTATATTATCATTTGGAATCTTCCAAATCACCGGAAGAGAATCTGCAACTTTCTTGAACCAAACTGGAAATCCCAGATTCTAGCAATAAGCCAATACCCTTTCCAAAATCTAATTGGTAATTTTGACATTAGAAGCAATTCTAAGTCTTTCCATCACCATTGTTGAATCTAGAATAAGGTTGTTTTCCTATTCGGTAATCGAGCATAATTTTTAGAGATACCCAGCTGCCAACATATGATCAAAGGTAGAACTATTCGAACATGATCATATCCTTTCACTCTTTGAAACCAAAAAACAAAAGTTGTTGAATATTGCAGGAACTATAAAGTTTAAAACAGAAAAATTATGTGAAAGATCCCAAACCAGTCTGGAAATATTACTATGTATGAATACATGGTTAAACTTGTCGTAAAAGTTGCTCTAAATCATTAGGATTCGAACGATATTCTCAAACCACAAGTGTACGACTTGTGACATAGGTAGTATAAAAGATTATCGAACCACATGGAGGATTATTCTGTGAGAATCGGCTTAAGCACTTTTAAGTAAGAGGCCAAACGCAAATTAAAGATGTAACTATACTAAAAAACATAAGATAAATAAATATAAACAAGGAGGAAACCGATCGATGGAAAGATATTCCTGAGGCTCAGTTTCAAACAAGTAAGACGACGTTGGAATTCAAAGGCGATCATAAGATAATGTTGTGAATTTTATGTGATTTAGCTCCCAAACCAACTGACGTTCCAATTGGATATGAAAATTCTAAGAACTAGAAAGAAGGAAGTATGTTTGGTTGGGGTTGGCCCAACTCCTCCCTATATTTGTTTACACGGGTTGGTCCAACCACTATAAATTTTTTTATACCACTTTAATCATAAATTCAATCATTATTAACAAATGCTTGCACACATCACATCATATTTTACAATAAAAAAATATATCTTACACTATAACCACTATCCCAACCATCCAAACAAACATCACTTTTTTACTCTCTCAGCCACTAACTCCAGCCACTATCCCCAGCCAACAGTACCGTACCCACCCCCAGCCCCAACCAAACAAGAGTAGGAGGAAAGTTTAATTGTGGAGGCTTAGTTTAAAATGAAAGGGGAAAGAGGTATTTATAATACCCCAACCCTACAAATGTAAAAGGACCTAAAAACCTGCAGAAATACCTTTAATAAGGGTGGAAGGGTAAAATAATAGGTTAGAGAGCTTGACCCTTTAAAATGTTGACTCGAACCCTTCAATCGTGCTTGATTTGGATAGTTTCCATCAGGAATCACAATTCGACCCCAATTGGAGATTTTTATCTTTTCGCTGTGTGACAATTTGAATCACCTCGATTGGACATTGGATGAGGAAGACACTACTGAAAAAAAAAAACAGGCAAGATCGATGAGGGGCTCAACTGAATAGAAATGTAAGGTTCTAGTGGGGCCGACCCGCGGTCGGAATAGACACGCTGGACCACCTATCGAGCCGATACCGTTGTCGTGCCTTCCGATACTGCCACATAGAACCTTCTGGTTCTATGCATCTATCTCTCATCATACCCGCCTTCTTCTTGCATCGCCTTTTCGAGGCTCTTCAACTTATTTTTTCGGCCTAACTTCTTCACGACTTTTGTTCATGACTCGATGATCTTTGTGTCGGACTTAACCCAGGCCGGGTTTGGTCACGTTTGGGCCTCAGTTTGCAGGCTAAAGTGAGGAAATGGATGCAACCGACCTTTCTTTCTCGGATTTCCTATCCTTCAAAATATAACTAAAAAACACAAAAAAATGTAGTAAATCATATCAAAGAATTCTTCCCGAAAATGCAATATAACACAAAATTGCACTCCAAACACATGAAACACTCGTATTTCTCAAATGAATATGAAAGTAATTAATACGAGAAAATGAGTATTTTCATGTTCATCATCCCCACAAACTTGAGCTTTACTCGTCCCTGAGTAAATTTAACAATAAAGCACCAAAAAAAAAAAACGAAGTTAGAAAATTATTGGAAGTCCGCTAAATTTGAATTTCTCTTTTTTGTTGAGCATTTTTCCACTTTTCAATTCACAACACTTAACTTGATCATTCGATTTCAAGGAATTTGAGAAACAAGCAAGGGAATAGAGAGACCTCTTGACTTAATCATTTGATTTCAAGGAATTTGAGAAACAAGCAAGGGAATAGAATGACATAAGACTTCAGAAAGCAAGTAATATTTATATTTCACTTAGTAACATATTTTCACTAAAAGCTTTCACTCCAACCCAAGACAAGCTGATGTGAATGACTTTAGACGAATCATTATTATTCAAAACACTCAACTCTAGGTGGTTCGACTCGGTTCTTTTTTAGGAAGATGCCAAGCACTTACCCGGTATAGGTGGTTTGACTCTTTTTTTCCCTCGAGCCAACTGATTTCATTTTTATCTTATAATTTCTCATTTTTTCGCCGGAGTAGGTCCAAAAAAAACGAATATTCTAGTTTTTGTTCTTTGAGACTTCAACACTATTTTGAGTTGCACATAAGATTTTCAATCGTTACAACACTCGATTTATTTCTTGAGTTTTCTTTTTTCTATGTTTCATACAACATATATTTTTGTTCTTTACTAGCTCAACTCAATGATTCGCAGTATACAAATATCAACTAGAATCTATCAACCAAACAATGAACTAAAATGACTTCAGCCAGCGACCTTATCCACCTTATAGCTCCTTCCTACATCGCCTTCATATTTTTCCACCCAAAGCCGATTCATTCTATTTTCACAAGAACATCATCAATCGTGTCATGTGTGTTTTGGAATCACAGTAATGCTTACAAGCGACACAACTTTCGGCTAAGTTATTTTTGCAATCCTATCACTATGCCAAAATATCCCCTTACTCGTTAATCACATATGCCTATCAATTTTATTGATTTTAGGCAAGGAGTCCCTTAGTTTCTTTTATGCTCAATTTCTTAGAGAATTCATTTTAAAATTTTCAAGGTTTGGAACACTTCCAATACTTCTTCCTCATGAATCAATCAATTGATCAACATAACACTTTTCAACTAAGCAACCCTTATCTATCAAGATTCATCAATAAAAAAAACTCATAATTACTCATATTTCCAAATCAACCATTTATTCCAACAAAGATTCAAACATTGAAGAATTGTGTAGGTACAAGAGTTCATAATTTATTATGCGAACATGAGGAGAGAACCTCTATTAATGCAAATAATATCTCTCCCCCCTCCCCCCACTAACTTAAATGCAAGCATGTTATTTAAGTAAGCATATGAATCAAGTGCGAGGAAAGACAATTAAGCATATACTTAAATTCACAAAAATCCAACCATGAAAATCAACAAGCAAAAATTCAAAGGATAACACAAATCAAGCAAGTCCAAATTATGCACATGTAAAGAAAATAAATGGAGAAAGATAAAGGGAAGCAAACCGAGCATCCTCAGTGGTTCGCGATGAGTCCTCCTTAGCACCGGTATGAATGCGGTCGGATACTAAAGCTGACTTTGTAGTTGGGTTGCAACCGGTGGCTCACTCATTTGGGGTGCTATGGGGATTCACGAGTGAATGAAGTGGAATAATGTACAAGGCTTGGAAATTGCAGTTGGTGCACGAATTGTGACCTCCGGTGCTTGAACTCACATTTCATCACAAGTCTCCTATCTTCTCTTTGCAATTAATCCAAGATTACTCTTCTTCATTCGCTATCACCATTACTTGAGGACTTTCTTCAAGATTTTTGCACTTTTTCCTCGTTCATGTCCCAAGGGTCGAGTACCTATTCACAAAACTCAAGAAATCATCAAATCTCAAAAGAGAAAACTAAACTAATACAAATGAGAATTAACTCCTAAGAACGCAATAAATTTTTTATGCTTGGGTGGCCTCCCAAGAAGCGCTTGGTTTTAATTCAATAACTCGACTTTTGCAAGTGTTATCCAGGATCCAAGAAAAAGGGCCTACCATGCCATGTTTTTGTTTGCTCAAGCAGGAGAATTAATCCACCAATATAAACATGGCATGATGGATCATGAATAACATTATGAACATATGATTTATACAAGAAAATACTCAATGTCCATAATTGATGCAAGTTGTTCAATATATGAAGGAAATGACAAATCCCCACCACTACATGATGATTCAATAAATGGATCATTAATCAAAACAAGATCATGGTTACACATTTTATTAAGGCATTGAGATTTCTCTTCCAAAGGTAATGCATTGTCTTGGTTGGAAGAATTGTCACTATTCTCCAAGCGTGGCTCATGAGAGAGGAGGTTTTCACTCCCCTCTTCCGTCAATTGCACACTTTCATTTCTATTTTTCTACAAAACATGTTTGAAGATATGGGCTTCCAAAACCTTAGTGTGTGCCAAAAGTTCATCAAACTTTTGATTGAACTCATCCTTGTCTTTCTTCATTTCTTCGTTCAATACTTCGATTGAAGAAAATTGATAAGACTCGGATGACTAAAAGGTTTGATGACTTGAGGAGAGAAGATTTTCATCATCCTCCCATCCCAATTCATAATTGTTTAAAAAATAATTGTAATCCATGAATGGGGAAGGGTTGGTGGGAGGGTAGTTTATATGAGAAGAAAAATGATGAGAAGAGTCAAAATCCGTAGATACGTGACCCTTCTCCCTACAAACTTCACATTGCACTGCTTCCACATTTTCAAGATTACGATGAAAATAAGAACTATTACCAAACACAAAAGGCAATGCATTAACTTCGAATGGAGTTAGAGCATAATCCTCAATTAAATATAGGTAGTGATCGGGGTCTATTTTTTTAATTTTATTTAACAAGAAAAAGAAAAATGACCTAATCTAACTCTACTTATGCTATTGGCTAATTTCACTGGAAGAAAATCCTCCTCGGCAATGGTGCCATGAACTTATAGCAAAAGTCGCTCTAAATCACTAAGATTAGAACAACCTTCTCAAACCGCACGCGTACGGTTTGTGATAGAGGTAGTATAAAAGATTGTCGAAGTACAGGGAGGATTATTCCGTGAGAATTGGCTTAAGCACTTTTAAGTAAGTTAGGTTAAACGCAAATCAAAGATATAATTATACTAAACAACATAAAGCAAATAAATATAAACAATAAGGAAACTGATTGATGTGAATATATTCCCGAAGCTCTATTTCACACAAGCAAGATGGGGTTGATATTTCAAAGATGATTATAAGACATTGTTGTGAGATTTATTTGATTAAATTCCCAAACCAACCTACGTCCCAATTAGATGTGAGTTCTAGAAAAAAGGTTGAGGTGCCTCCAATCCCCTATAAACTGTAAGTATGCAGGTTCAATGCAGACTGCCTACACAAATTAGAACACTAAATTAACCCCGGGTTTAGGGATTCCAATTACGTACAACTAGAAGGAACTAGGTCAACTTCTCTTATGCTAATGACCGGCGTCGGGGTGTAAAGAATTAAACACGGAACTAATTCAACTTCGTCCATCCCAATCGACACACCTTAGGCATTACTCCCCTCTCGGTAAAGCTTCTCCCCCATGGGTCTCCCTTTTACCAATTAGGTCCTAATTAACCTAATTATCTAGAATTAATCCCTGACTCGCAAAGTCTAAGGCATGGTTATTAATTCCTAAGCTCATATAGGGTCTAGTTCGGGTGAGCCTCGAATTGTTAGCAACTCCCAAGCCTAGGGGTTGAACTATCATTTCCCTAAATGCACAACCCTTTTAAATTTTCTTTAAGATACCGATCAAACCTGCGAACTTAACTACGAGATTACTTGCCCATCATTACAAATTAATTAAACCCAAACCCTAGGTTACCACAACCCACTACAAATCCAACAATTAATCAACGATTCATCAATCCCCAAACTTGGGCTACTCCCTAGTTTCAGGAAACAATGAAATTACTCACAAATCATCAAAGTATAAACAACAATTAACAACATCAAGCAAAAAATCAATGGAAAACTGAAAATAAAGAAAAAGAAGAAGAAAATGCCCAATAGTTTGAAGAATCCTTGTAGAACTTTGATCTTGACGGGTGTAACAACCCCATGCATAATCTCCAAGTTCTTCTCCAAAGATGGCTTCCTCCTTGAAGAGGAGGAAGAAAAACCCTAACTATCAACTAAGAAATCTAAAAATCCTAAGAACTAGAAAGAAAGAAGAGTAGGAGAAAAGTTTAACTATGGATGCTTGTTTCAAAATGAAAGAGGGAAGGGGTATTTATAATACCGCAACCCTAAAAAGGTAAAAAGACCTAAAATCTGCATAAATACCCCTTTGGTAAGGGTAAAAGGTTAAGATAACAATTTAGAGTGCTTGGCCCTTTAAAATGCTGAGTCGAACCCTTCAATCGGACTTGATTCGTCCTTTCTTGGAAATTCTAGGCAGTTTCTATCCAGGATCAGACTTGGACACCAACTGGAGTTGCAGATCTTCATCTTCTCGTCGTGTGGCAACTTGAATCACCTCGATCGGACACCCGATGAGGAAGATATGATCGAAAAACGTACGTGCAACGATCAATCAGGACTCAACCGAATAGAACCATACGATTCTATTGGGTATCGTGGCTAGCAAACTGCATAGAACATTCAGTTCTATACACCCGTCTCCCATTGCGCATGTCATTTTTGTGCATTGCCATATTGAGGATTTTTTACTCATTTTCTCGGCCTGACTTATTCACGACTCGATGATCTTCAAGCCGGGCCTAACTCGGGCCCAGCTCCTGCCGGTTTGGGCCTTGATTTGCAGGTAAAAGTGCGAAAATGGATGCAATCGACCTTTTTTATTTCTCGAATTTTCCTATCCTTCAAAATATAACTAAAAACGCCCTAAAGTACATTAAATCATATAAAAAAGGAATTCTAACCCGAAAATGGAGTAAAACACAAAATTGCACTCAAACAGATGAAATATTCACATTTTGTAAACGAATATGAACGTAATTAATACGAAAAAATTGAGTATTTTCACGTTCATCAATGATCCGCAGTTCCAAAGCTAGAGTAACTATTAGAACAAATGGAAGTCACCATAACCCTTTATTTTTTAGATTATCATCAAGAGGAAGAAAATTGTTGATTAATCTCCAGCTATATGTGGCCTGCGAGTCAAGATGGGTTTGGACCACATCATTGACTTCCAAGTTGTTAAAGGCTTACGAAGTCTCAATGAGTTCCATGCAGAAGAAAAGTAAATTCGCCATTGGAAGATAATTTCCAAACAAGTTTATCAACGAGTTCAGAATAAGCAGAAAGCTTTAGGATGCCATATAATGATATGAGGAGGAATAATATGCAAAAGTAGGGGTAGAAAAAAATACCAAAATACCGCACTTACCGTACCGAAAATACCAAAATATTTGGTATACCGAATTTTCATACCATACCGAATTTTTTTTTGGTACGACATCGGTATGTAATTCTTAGATTTTTTGGTATTTTGGTATATACCTAAAAACTAATATTACTGGACTGTTGGGCTTAAATTAGAACTGTTGGGTTTAAATTTATTAAATGGTGATATTAGTTGTCAGCCCAAGTAAAGGCCCAAGTCTTATAGTTTCTCCACATCCCATTCTAATGCTTAGCAGACCATAATTTTTGTTTTGATTCCAACCCTAGTTTCTTCCATTCTCTCTTTAGTTCAAATTTAGGGTTTCTCTCCCTATTTCGTCTCTTAATCTACTACTGCGCCACCTCTTCCGGGTCCCTACTCTTCTGCTATTGCCCATTCCCTCCCTACTCGTGGTCGGCAAGTTGTCCCCCTTACGTCCTCAGCTCCAGATCTCACCTCCCTCGGGGACGTCCTCAGATCCAGATCTCGTCTCCCTCGGAGACCGTAGAGACAATTGAGGTGTAACATTTTTTCTTGCATAATGGTGCTAATATCCAATTTCTGTGTCAATTTGTTGTCATATCTTTGGCTGGGGAAATTAAGTTTCCAGTGTTTGCTTGGATGTATATATTCATGTGTAATTGTGTTTGATTAATTGGAGATTTTTTTTTTCTTTGAATTCGCTATCATTTTTTGCCAGAATAACAAATTATCTTGTTTACTCCATATTTGATTTTGTTAGGTATGTTTCGTAATGCTAAAACCGTACCGTAGTTTCGATATATCAAAAGTTTTGGTACAATATCGGTATTGATTTTTATTTACCGAAAGTTTCGGTACGATTTTAGGTATGGATAAAAATTTTGGTATATCGTACCGATGCGCCCCTATGCAAAACATATGACAAATCCCGTTCATTATGACACCAAAAACTAGTCACAGAAACATAATGATCAAACACATTAGCATATTGACAAAAAAGGACCACCTTCACTCTAATTATCAAACCAAAATGAAATTTCACCTTTTCCCAATCCCCAAAAAATATTAGCCTGAGATGCCTCTTTCTATTTTATCATCCTTTTTCCAATAATGAGAATGACTCAATAATGCCTCAATTGCAAATAGATGAATTTTCTTAAGGTATTTTCTTCTTAAATACACACTCCACAAAGAATTGGAAGTTCTAAACTTCCATCACAACTGAACATCAAATGCATTAGCAACATCATTCAAATTCTCTAAACCTAATCCACCATCTTCATTAAAAAAAACACACCCTTTTCCCAAGAAGTCCAATGAATTTTTCTATGATCGACCTATGATCCCCACAGCAAGCAAATGACATCTCTTAATCACAACCTTAGAAGGTCCTATTACTCTCAAAGAATACATAGGAATAGAATTTAGGACACTCTTTATGTGAACAAGCTTTCTTCCATATTAAAAAAAACTTTATCCCACCCACTCAATTTCCTCTGGATTTTTCCAATGATATCTTGAAAGTAACTTCCATGTACTCTACCCTTAAACAACGGAACACCCGAAATTTTGAAAGGTAACCCTCCTCCACAAATCTCGATAACTCCAAAATTCTTCTCCTCATATAAGAATTAGTATGTTTATCCAAACTGATGGAACTTTTATTGAGTTTATCTTTTGACTAATGGCACTTTAAAAAACAACAAGACATTCCAACAGCCTTTCAAAACATGAAATTTTGGTGGAGCAGAATATCATAGTATAATCAGCAAAAGAAAGGGAAAGAATATTTCTTGCCTCTTTTACAAAATTTAAAAGCAGAATATATGTTAAAGAAATTAGAGAGGCCACTGAATTGAATAGCATAGAAAACAACAAAAAGACTTGGAGAAAGTGGATCACCTTGCTTAATTCCTCTAGATGATTTAAAAAAACCAGACAGGGATCCATTAATAAGAATAGAGAACCAGGAGTTTTCAACGTTGTTGGAGATAAACCTGATGAACAATTTAGGAAAAACAAACAAACGCGGAATTTTGTATAAAGCTTTCCATTCAACCCTATCATATGATTTTGAAGATCCAATTTGACTATCATTAGCCATTTTTACTCGTCATTCAATTCATGTACCAATTTTTGTGCAAATATAATATTGTCAGAAATATTTCTATTGGTGACAAAATCATTTTACATAGGCAGGACTAATGTAGAAAGGAGCACAAACAACCTACTATTAACAAGCTTTGTTAAGATTTTACCGGACACATTACAAAGACTGATGGGTCTAAAATCAGCCAACCCAAGGATTTATCTTTTCTTTTTTTAGGATAGGAGAAACAGAGGTGCATGTAAAGCTTCTCGGCATAGGAACTCCTAAGAAAAGCTCATTACAGGCCTCTGAAATATCCTTACTAATAAACTCCCAACAAACTTGATAAAATAGTGCAGAGTACCCATCAGGGCTTGCCATACTGTCTTTATCAAGATTAAAAACAATACTTCTAACTTCTTTCATTGTAGGGGGGACTACAAAGACCGTTAGCCTCATTTTTGGTAATCATAGGCTTAATGGAGTTAAATATAGAATTCTCTACATCACAATTTTCAGAAGTGAAAAGCTATTCAAAGAAGTGCATGCGGACGATATGACATTGAAATCATTTACAATTTGACCGTCAACATTAATCTCTTTAATCTGATTTTTCAAACCTCTTTTTCTTAACAAGAGCATGAAAGTGAGCAAGTGGAAGTTCAGCTTGCTTTTGCTTAAGAAGTATAAGTTGAGAATCCGAAGAGTCATTGAGATATGACTCATCTTGGATAAGAAGATTTGTTCAGCTTGTTTAACCCTATTAAAAAATGTCCCCAAACATTGAAATCACACATGCACGTTATGTGTTAAGTGGACTGTCAGTTGTCTTAGAGTTGCAATTGTGCATCAAGGTCGTCTAAGTGATCTGTACTGGAGCAGGAATTCTAGGTTGATGACTTGATGAGAGTTGTTTAGAGAAACCTAGGCTAAGTACTTCATATTAACGAATCTCGTTTGAGGCTATAAGGCGAGATCTAGTCTATATGTACTTTTGTTTTCAGACCGACACTGTCGTGATTTATGATTACATTTTAAGGTGGACATGAGTCTCAAATATAATCTGCTCCATATCGAACTCCGAACCAAAACCATCCCAAATTAATGATATCCATCAACTATTTCACTTCGTCTTTTCAGAACAAATTCAAGTTTTTATGGTCAGACCAAACTCTGAATTGAAAAACCAAAATAGATTCGAGTAGAACCTATGTTTAGCAACTATAGAAACTTTTTATATATCATTTAATTCATTTCTTCTATATTATCATATTGAATCATTATAAATTATATTGAACTTTAACAGTTAATGTACAATGCTACTACTATTTTAGATATTTATAAATGAGTTTAGAAAAATTAATAGTAGAGTAAAATATTTATAATGAATAATGTTCAGAACAAACAAAAATCTATTAACTATAGATATATTAATAAGTTAATACATTTATAATTTATATAAAGAAATATTACATCATATGTTTAAATTCAACTCTACATTTTTTAATCCAACCATTAAAATTTAGTATTATATCTAATATTTAATTTAATTTAATTATTTCCATATATAAAGGTCGAAGTCCTATACCTGAACTCACTGCACATAGATACTTATCCTACATCTTAATTCTATCGTACATAGATACTAGTAGCGGCTCGTTGCTCGTTCTTTTCTTCTTTGATTCTCTATCTTTCTCGTGAACCCACATTTTTCTCTTGAAGTCATTTTGATTTCACTGTAGTTAGTCATTCTAATCTAACTTCTCAACTTTCATAATCTATCCTCCCCATATTGTTTGCAATTATTATAACAAAAAAGGGAAACATATGTATGAGACAATCATATTGAAAGTCTATATGAATAGAGCTATATAGATGAAAAATAATGATAAAAGGTCCAAAGAGGTTATCCATACCGGATAACTTTATAATTAAGTGCTATTCTTTTTTAGATGAGACACATACTTTAGTAACTTGTAGTCATTTCTATAAGTTAGAGTTTCAAACTTGTCTTTATATATAAATTATAAGTTGCTTAATATTACACTTTTTTTAAAAAAAATATGGTATGTCGTAAAGGCAACATCGTAATTCTTTCGTCCAGTTTGTTAATAAAGTTAAATGAAAAAACTCCGAAAAGCTCTGAATAATCGAACTGAATAGGTCCGATCTCCAGAAGGAATTGAACCGATCAACAGAGTTGTTCTCGAGTTTTTTTTTTTTTGGAAATCTTCTAATACCTCCAACCTTTGGATTGGTTCTGGAGATTTCATATCTCCGAACTGCTTCGAATCATGATCACCCGTAATTACATCTACTGAAGCAAGAGGCTTATTTCACTACAAGAAAATCACCAAATAGTGACGAAAAATTTATGTCGTTGAATATCGACAGAATTGCGACGATATATCGACAAAAATAAGAAACTTCAAAAAATGAAATTTGTCGACGGATTATCGACAGGATAACGACGTTATTTCAATGATCGATTTTTCTTGTCGATAATTAGTAGGAAAACCATGTGCTAGTTTTTTATAGGATAAATTAGCAATCAAGTTGTACATAATTATACCGACCAATACAATTCAGTCGGTAAATATTTTATTTAAATTATGCCGACTGATTTAGTGACAAAAATTTATAGATAGGTAAAATATAGTAGGCACAAATTATATTTGAAATATATCGACGGATATGATAGTTGCAAAATACCAACAAAATTTTGGTCGGCATAAATTAAAAATAATATTAATTTTTTTAAATGTCAGTCCTTTTATTTATGTACTAAGACATTTATAAAAAAAGTCATATTAATTAATTTGACAATTTGAAAGGATAGAGGCCTTGTCATTTTCTGCATCTCCTCCGACGGGACTTCGTCTCTGACCTCGAACTCCGCCACCGTCCTCCAAGCTCCGCAGTCGTCCTCTATGCTCTGCCACCCTACTCCGCCACGTTCTCACCTTTCTTCCGATTGAAAATTCCGTCGCGGTCCTCTAAGCATCACCATCGTCCTCTCTCACACCCTCACTTTCTGGCATCTCTCCTCCGATAGCGAAATTCGCCGCTTTCTGATGGTTATTATCTCTTCATTACAGAATTGTTCGGTGAAATTGGGTACAAGATGACTGCAAGTATTCTTTTATATTTTTTAATTTTGTTTTCTAATTTTATTCGAATGCAGGTTCTGATTGTACACTGCAAAGTTCGACATTAAGTTGCTAACCAGTTTAATTGGGACTAAGAAGTGAGAATCCCCAATTTTGTGCGTGTTTTTTCGATGCTTTGAATTGAAGAATGGTGTATTTATTCTAATCTTATTGAGGTTATTATATTTTGATCTCGAAGGTGTAAAGGTGTTCGACGAAATGCTGCAGCTACAAAGCTCTGAATAATCTAACTTCCTCGTGAAGAGGCTATGTGACTACGGTGGCAATGACCTTCCATAAGCTGCTATAGGCTGGGTGTGTCCCTTTGGGGATTCTCCACGCATTTTTCATCGACTCAGCTTGATTACCTCAATTATAGTGATTATTAGATTGAATTTATTTGCAGGCATACATGAGTATGTGACTGGAAAAATGGTATATAGTCAGTCTTTACAGTCAGTATGCATATAATCTTTATGACACTTTACATTCCTAAGAACAAAAGTTAAATGTATACTCACAAACATATCCTTTTCCTTAAGTTACATGCAATTATTGTTCCCTAGTGTTTGCCCCATATTTTTTTTGTGTAGTAGAGGCTCTGTGTCATCTTTTACAGTTTCGTGATGTATTCACGTGCTATGTTGAAATGTTTTAGACACTGGAGAAAGAAAATTCCAGGGACAGTTATTGCTAATAGTTAATACTGAGATGTGTTGGAATGACAGTACAATAACAAGCAACCTAAAGGAGACTTATCTTGGCAAACAGTAAACTATGTGATGTATATTATGATTGCCATGAAAAGCTCTTTTATAGTTGAGCAACTCAAGCATGATTTCTGGAAGGATAGCAAGGCAGAGGCAATAGCAATATGGCTATCACTACACCATGCAATAGAAGAAATCATATGAAATTATAACTATCCTTCTTTTAGCCTTCATGTGAGTTGATAGTATTGTGGACAACCACTAAAATAATCATCATCTTATTATCAGAAACGTTGCTTTTTGGTGAACATAACACATCATGTCTGATAATTCATTTCTTTGAATTTAGATTTCTGTGCAGATTTAAATCGAGAAATGAAGATTATGGACCATCAGAACTTGCAGGTTCTTACTTAATTTCTCTCTATTTTACATGTTCTCTAGAAGTGCTTGTTCAGATGCAGATTTAAATATGATATAATGTCGCTTCTCGATTAGGAGTATCTATATAAGAAAAGTACATATAGCAATGTCATGGATGTTTCAGTTAAAAATTTATATTTACCAAAAATTGATCTACCTTGCTGCCTTGAATGTCTATTAAGTATGTAAAAAAAGGCAACTACTGAAAATATAATCCTATTTGAAACACAACTAGGAAGTAGAATGGTTTAGAGTTGAATCAAATCCAAGTTGAAGTCCACTGATGTTGTTTTACACTAAGATGGCTAATCTATAATTTTGTCTTCTAATATGCTGGCACTCTAGCATCCTTGTCGAAATTTTTATCAGAATTGATTTAATCTAAATTATTTTTGTAGAATCTATTTTGAATAATCCGAAAAATTAATAGTTCATCACAGATTTTCTGAATTATACAAATTAGTGTTATTAATTAACGTGTTGCTGGAAAACACGAGTACTTAATTTAATTGTCCCAAATCACTGTATGCAGCTAAAGTGGGTGGATATGGCAGCCACTGGAAATTCAACATGCTTGAGATTTGAGAATTATTTCCACTGAGGTTTTTGTCATCTTGGCGCTCAAATAACAAAATCAAGTGATCTGGTCCTAGATTTTCATAAAACTTACATATGGGTTTTAACAATCAGTGCAGCTACCTTTGTTGAATTAATGTATACCACTCTCTTTATGCCACAAGCTGAGGAAGATGAAATTATGGATTTAGAGATAATAGCAGAATGGTGAGTAGCCATATTTGTGTGTTGGCTATGGATGGCTAGCAAGAGGCTTGGATATACTCGCGTCGCGCTCCTCCAGAATCCAGCTAACTCAACCGGACTGCCGCACTTCAAATTGATGCAAATGATGAAATTCAGGAAAAATTATTGGCTAACAGGACACCGTATGACCATGCTCAGTCAGGCGAAGAAAAATTTAATTAATTTTGATATTTTTAAATTCGTTTGTTTTGTTTTGCCCATTTTTTTCGTTGGTTTATTAGTTACATGTAATCCATACTTTCAATGTAATTCTTACATTAGAACTCAAACTGTGATTTCCGGTGCGTACGTGTTTGTGTTTGTGTTTGTGTTTATAATTTTTTTTCATCGATACCATGATAAGAAATATATTAAGTTTATGTTGTAGCCTATTTTAATTGACTAACCATTACAATAAACAATTGGGGATGTGCTGCTCAACTATTCATATTATTTCTCTTATTTTTTGTTTCCATTATAGCAATTAAGAGTAATTTTTTGACGTGATTGTTGCCTTATTCTTTGAATAAGGTGTTGGACTTAATTTTACTCGGAGCATTTTTCTTTGTATGTTAGTTTAATTTTATTTTTCTATTACTTATGACGAATTTCTTTCGCTTAGTCTTTGGAAATTTGGTTATTTTTTGGTTTTCTAGATGGTTGTTCTTATTACTAGTTTTAAGATGAAATAATAAAATGATGGTTTATGAGTGATATAGTACCATCTGCTCTAGTGGTAGCGGAGTAGCTTCTTATTTGTATAGTGGTTTAGTTAATAATGTGGGTATTGCAGTCTGGTTACATCATATTCTTAATTTATATTTGGGAAGAGATTGTTTGCTGTCATTTGTTAAGGAACTCAATGAATTAGCTTGTGCTTTTCTGATCTTGCAGGCCCGAACAGGCCGCAAAGAGTTGGCTAGATATGCAAGTACTAGTGCCATTGAAGCCAAATCGTCAGGTGGTTTCTTCGGTTGGTTTACGGGTGAGAAGTCGTCTTCTCTTCCACCTCTAGACTTCCCGTTGAAGGATGTTGTACTTCCCCCTCTATTGCTAGACTATGTTGGCCTAGGAAGACCAATATACCTGCTCTTCCAAATGTTATCAAAATAGCTTTTGAAACATCATCTATAGGGTATGATTTTTATCTTTCCTCCATGACGATATTTTTGAACAATATGGTGATTGATTAATGTTGATTAAGCTTATTAATCAGAATCCTGCAACTTCAACTAGATTACATGTTGATTGTGGCTCAATCTATGAAACTCTCCGATTCACACATCTCTTGGAGCGTATCGCCTTCAAAAGTGTAACGATATTGGAGCCAATTGCATATTGTCCTAAAAGTCGAGGCAAATTATGGCAATGTGACTGCATCAACCTCTTGGGATCATATGAGTTACACATATATGCACTAAAGACCTTGATCGAGTTACCTTAGCCTGGATGTATGTCATATTGCCTTTTTTTTTTTTTTTTTTTTTTTTTTTTTTGTGTATTTGAAGTTGTTTTTTATTTTATGACTGAAAAGTTGATGGAAGTGATCCTTATTGCATTTAGCCTGCTAAAAAATTGAATTGTTTCAGGTTGGAATGGCAGAATCTTGCTTTATACAATGGAAAGCCCCAGGATCATCATTGCAGGCAAGGAACACCACATCTGCCAACGGCGCAACAGGTACTACATACATGTTTTTATTCAGCCGTTTGTGTGTGTGTTTAAAGATTGAGAATAATAATAGATGTTTGGAAGTTTCCATTTTGGAGTTTGATGATAAGAAGAGAAGTTGTAGCCGACGCCTCTCCGATCACAACACGAGGCGGCGTAGGGTGCAGCCGGAGCCAATCCAAATCAGCTCAACATAGATATCATCTTTATCATATGGTGTTTCTTATTTTACTCTGAATTTCTAATCTAATCGTTATGTTTTCTTCCTGGCGCATCCTCCATATAATATCCAAATACTATGATACAATATAATTTGTTTTGATAAACAATTCAGAAACAACAGAATGTACTATAATAGCCAGTAGTGTTTCCATACTAATTCTGAACCCTCTTTTTTCCAGGTTGGTTCTTAACTTTTCACAATCATAATTTGAGATAAAACTGAGAAAAAGGCCCCTTTTTATAGAGGCATTTAATCAAACACTAGTAAATTACTGATATTATTGTCTTACACAACCCTGATTTACACTGTAAACCTTGAACATTTCTATCCAATGTATTTACACTATAGCTTGAATTCAGGTGATCCAACAAAGGTTGCACAGCTGAGGAAGCTAGAAAGAGCCAATGAAAGATTACAGCTGTATGAAGCCGACTTACTTAATGAAGGAATTCTATAGTGGATGGAAGGGATGAAGTGTTTCACCTGCATCCCTTGTTTCCCTTTTAGTTTCTGATCGACAGGTCCATTAATTTAACTCTTAATGCATATTAGGCTAAGTATGGTTTTCTCAAGGAATATAGGCCTCATTATTTTGATATCTTGCCTTCTCATATTTGTCAAAGAAATGGTTAAAAATCTTCCACTGCCAACTATAATCTGGTGTGGAAAATAATCGTGCTTTTTTTATTAATTGGTTTCACTTTGAAAGTTGAGTTGCTCGGTTCACTTGGATGTATAAATTTTAGCACAATTGTGATTTCATTGTGCGGTGTTGAATGAACTTCTGTTGGTGTTTCCACATCTCTGATTCATTTTATTTATAACATTTTAATCTTGAATTAACATAAAATTATGTAGACTTTGCTCCAACATTCCCAATAGTAATTAATTCACCTTGAATCCTCATTAAGTTGTTTCTTGGAAATAGAAGATTGGCAAAGCCGGTAGTTATTTGCTTCAAAATTTTGAAACTATTGTTGTTACGTCACACTCCTGGACAATGTGAAATGTTCTTCTACTGCATTTCGGCTGAGTAGGAACAACTCGATGGTGCTGCGATTGAACTCTATAAGTGGATGGACAAGTTCCTACTGGTTGCAAGAAGCCTTGGAAAAAGAGAGCTCATTGGGTTGGAAATCAGATACCGCTCGAAGCTGTAAAGTCAGTTGCAAGTCTAATGACTATCTCAAGATCCACAGACCCGTGAGAAGGTTTATGATCTACATTTTAATTGAATTGTTATACTTATAGGCCATATTTTCTTGTAAAATATTGGAGGGTTCTTGTGGTTTTCTTGGAAAGATAATATGTCGAAGTGTGCATTGTAGGTGTAAATGAAAATGTTGATGTAGATTGTGTTGATTTGTTGATTTGACATATAGTTATACTTTAATTTGATATTTAGATATTGAATTGCTTATTTTAAATTGTGTTGACTTATTTATAAATAAATTTGTGGATCCTTTCTCTTATAAAAAAAGCAGTACACCAATAATAAAAAAAAAAAAATGAAATATTTACCGATAGGTTAGTTACAACCGGGCACGGAGGTTAAGAAAAAAACAGATTTTGTGGAATCTTTGATTTTTTTAAAGGTGGAGATTGATGGTGGAGATTTTGAGGGTGGAGATTGTGGGAGAAATTTGCCATTTATGGGTTGGAAAGTTAAGTTGGGACAAACCGAAAAGGAAAGTAGGAAAGTTAGAGCGGGACGGAGGTAGTAATAAATGAGCTTGTGAAAATCGATCGATATTTGCCGACTAAATAACGATAACAATAATTAGCGACAAAATAATGATTAAAGCTTTAAATAAATAACGATGAAATAGCGACAGAAAAATTACCGACAGACGGTATGGTCGGTAATTCCTGACAAACTAACGACAGAATGTAGTCGCAAAATGCTGACGGATTATTATAGCGACCATATTTTCGTCGGTAGCAATTAAGTAAGATTTTTCATGTAATTTTTATCGGCAGTCTGTCACAAATTTGTTGTAAATTTTACCGACGGACTGCATTCATAGCGACTAGCCATATTGCTACTAAATTTTTCTGTCGATATCACCTCTTAACGACAAATTAGCAGTCGCTATTTTGCAAATTTCTTGTAGTGCTTGTGTTGAGGTGGACTGTATATCCATAATTTTGCATATTTTTTATATCAAATTAATAAGGTAGTGGCTAATGCCACCCCAAACCCCTCTTTAGACACCATCTTTTTATTTAGGACAAAAATGAACCCTAAGTAAAATAACGAAATTGCCCTATTTTACAAAATGAAAAATAAAATCTTCATCTTCTATCTCAAGCATCGCAAATTCGTCCTTGATCTCGTCGGTTGTTGCAGGGTAGTTCCTTATCCCAGAAAATGGGATTATTTTGCCGCGATATTTGTTCTATGACCATATAAAACAACCTTATTGTAGCAAAAAAATGAGTGATAGTGAAAAAATTTACACATTTGATTGGCTTGGACTCCAATTTAAAATGGCGGATTGTTGGTGGAAAACATATTGGTTGTTTCTTCCTTGATTATAATTATTGAACCACCTAGGAGAATTTAGTTCGTAGCATACCATCTTTTTTTATAAAGTTACAAATTTCTGCATTGAAATTTATATAGCAAATAGTAGGAATGAGCTCTTCTGTTGTTACCTAGACTAGAATTAATCTTGAATTTATTGTGATTTGTGTCTGAGTTTGACTTGAAATCTGGACATTGGCAGATTGCAGTTTTGCTAGTAAACATATATTCATTTCAACTCTTTTTCTCTATTTTCTTTTTCTTAACTCAACATGCTTATGAGGTGTGCAAACAAATCTTAAACATATATAACTTTTATTTATTAAGAAAAAGTGGTGCTAAAACAAAATTAAGAATAAGGGCCATCATAATTATTCAATCGTTGAAGCATCAAAAACATAATTCTATTGTATTACCCATTTTAAATGAAAAATTATATCTAGCTTAATATGTTGTAAAGGGTACGACTACAATTTGAGGGAACATTTGTAATGAAATTTATTAAAGCCCCATTCACTTTGATGAAACTACAAAGATGCTTTCAATTTTGCGTCAATTCCAGGTCTTCTGCATCATATATTGTGGTGTTCCATCTAAACTCAATAAATTTTTAATTATTTCCATATTCTAGAAACAACATAATAATAAATTAAGAAGAAAAATGTTCCAGTGGTGAATGCAGACGGATGGGAATCAGCTAAGAGTACTCCACTGCATTTTAGAAAGAGAGTGAGTTACGTGTCAACTAAAAATAGAAATGGGAACCGACACCTCTCTATTCGAAGTTTACGATAAGAGTACTCGAGGATCCAAATCAATGTAATTTACACAAAACTAGCAGCGCCATACATGGAATAACTTGAAACTAATACTTCCTATATGAACAAGGGCAACAGTTATTTGCATAATTGCACAACAACAATCAAGTTTCACAGACAAATTTGAATTATCCAAAACAAAAAAGGGAAATCACATTCAAATAATGTCATACTTACAGATACTATATTCTGCTTTTCTTAGAAAGGCTTCCCATAGCTTTAGCCTTTGCTCTAAGAGCAAACTTCTGCGTCTTCCCCGTCGAAGTCTTCGGCAAATCCTCAAACACCACCGTTCGCGGTGCCATGTAATGCGGCAACTTGTCTCGACAGTGTTTGATAATATCCTCACCGCTCGCTTCACAACCTTCCTTAAGCTTCACAAATGCACACGGTGTCTCGCCCCAATGATCATCGGGCCTTCCAACAACAGCTGCCTCTAGAACCGCCGGATGACTGAAAATTGCAGCCTCCACTTCAATCGTACTTATATTCTCCCCTCCTGAAATGATTATATCCTTGGACCGGTCCTTCAATTCTACGTAGCCATCCGGATGTTTCACTCCCAAATCCCCACTTCGAAACCACCCCCCTTTGAAAGCACCCCTTGTTGCTTCCATATCGTTCAAATAACCGTTCATTACCGTGTTCCCTCTAAACATGACTTCCCCCATCGTTTTTGCATCGGGGGGTACGCTCAGCATTGTAACCGGATCCTTGACATCGACTTCCTCCATACCGAGATGATGCAATCCTTGACGAGCCTTGATCTTGGCTCGAGCTTCCAGGGGTAACGAGTTCCACTCGGGCTTCCAAGCGCAGACCGTCCCTGGCCCGTACGTCTCCGTGAGCCCATACGAGTGAGTTACATCGAACCCTAGCTCCTCCATCTTAAAGAGTACATGAGGAGGTGGTGGTGCGCCACCCGTCATCACCGACACCTTCCCCAGGAGCGGCCTCTGTTCGCCAGATGGTGCATTTATCAACATGTTTAAAACAGTCGGGGCACCACCCATGTGCGTGACTCGATGAGTTGCTATGCTATCAAATACGCTCTTGGAGGTGACGTTCCGTAGGCATATATTAGTGCCCCCTTGTGCAGCCACTGCCCACGTGAGGCACCACCCGTTGCAATGGAACATAGGCACAGTCCATAGGTAGACAGGCATAGACAGCATCTCATTGAGAAGAACAGCAGCTAAAGAATTCAGGTAGGCTCCTCTATGACTGTAGACGACACCTTTGGGGCTCGATGTTGTGCCTGAAGTGTAGTTGAGTGCTATCGGGTCCCACTCATCATTCGGCCTCACTACTGTAAAATCGGGTTGTCCGGTCTCCAAGAAAGACTCGTATTCTAGAACTTCAGAGGTTGATACCCGAGAATTACGGGATTCGGGAATTAGGACTATGCAAGGCAATTTGATGCCTTTCTCGGATAAGATTCTGAATGCGCCATTTGCAACATCAAGAAACTGATAATCGACGAATATAACTTTGGCTTCCGAATGCTGAAGCAAAATTGAAACCATTGCTGAGTTGTGGCGTATGTTAAGCGCACAAAGAATTGCTCCAGCCATTGGAACTGCAAAGTGTAGCTCGTACATTGCTGGAATATTTGGGGCCAAAGTGGCAACCTGAAAAGGAAAACAACAAACCAACAAGAGTTGCGTAATGAAATCTCAAAAAGATTAGACTGAGATTCAACATCTCTGCATCTAGGGATGTTATAATGACCCGAAACATGTAGGGCCGGCCCGTTTAACCGAAAAAAAGTCAGGGTTTGTGTTTCAATTTTACGTATCACTTCTTCGAGAGTCTTTCTATTTCTTTCAATATATAATATATAAGTCATTCATCTAATGTGGTTCAAGTTGAAGACAATGATACTTAGAGATAATATTTTGGTGTCTATATTCAGTAGCTTTATACAATGAATTCTTATAGCCTTAACTAATATTTTGACTTGTACAATGATTTTTATGATGCTTATTACAGAAGTTGCTTTTATGTTATGTGTGTCCTTTTTGTATGTTTAAATTAGCTTTAACTAACATTTTCTTGTATAATCTATTTAGGTGATGCAAATGCGTGTGCTTATACTTTTTGATTCTCTTCAGTGCTTCTATGATTAAAATTTAATTTGTTAATTTTTTTTCTTTTATATCATTAATTGATAAATTTAAATATTATTTAAGTATATTTGTATGAGTTTTGATTTAAATTTATACTTTTAAAATTGCAACTCGTAGCTCGATAGTGGCCCGGTTAGCCCGAAAAAACCGATAGGATTAGGGTTAGGTTCACCATATCTCGGCCAGTTATAAATGATCCGACTAAATCGTGGCCCGAATTAGCCCGAAAACCGCTAGAACTAGCCTGAAACCGCTAGGGCTAGCCCGTCTGCATCTATGAACATTTATAAGAAATATTGTATTCATGCACAAGTTAAGGGGATTCAACTAATTCCAAATACCTTTGGAGTATCATTTTAACCAAAATTACAACTCCATTGCCTTCAAATGAAATCCTTCTTTTTGGCATAAAAATTACACATTTCTAGCTGAAAACCAAATCAAGCTGCTCGGTATTCAATTCGCTTGTCCAAACTCTGTTTGATTATAGAAATCACAAAAGCTTGAGCATAATTTTATGTTTAATACAATCTACAGCTTGACTCTAGCTCTAGATCGAGCTCGATAAGTGCAATGAGTTGAAATGAGTGTGAGAATATCAAATCACTCGAGCTCGACGTATGTTCAGCTCTTTCAAAGCTCGTTCAAACTCAATTTATTAATAACCAAACAAATTAAACATAATATTAGAAACTCGATTACATTTCATAAAAGCTTGAACAACAAAGATTTCCAACTCAATTTGACAGATTAACAGCGCTATTTGTGCGTGCATTATTGTAGTGTTTAGTTATTATCCACAATCTCGAATTCGAATAGCAATAATTCCCCAACATCAGAATATGTAACCTAATCAATTGAATACTATACCCAACAAGACTAGCGAAAATTCAATTGAAACAGAAAGTACAACTTAATTAAATTATCAAATTAGTTCAAATAACAACTTCTGAAACGGTAAACAGAAGAGGGAGAGAGAGACTGACGACATCGCCGCGGGAAATAGGAAGACTCGTGAGGGCAGAAGCGAGGAGGAGACACCTGTTATGGGTCTGTTTCCAAGTGAAGTTCAAATCGCCATAGACGACTGAGATTCTATCTCTGTAAACAAGTGCCGATCTTTCCAAAAAACTGATCGGAGTAAGTGGAATGTAATTTGCTGAGCATTTCAGAGTACCTTTTGGCATGGTGAGTGAGTTTAATATGCGGCTGTTTCGATAGGAAGCTCCATTTGGCTCCCGGAGAGTCCGATAAATATAACTGCTGTCTTTTTCCATTCTTTTTTTTCTTATTCTATTTTCATTTAACTGTAAAATAAATCATGCAATTTTTTAAAATTTTATTCTAATACTACCGAAGTGCATAATTTTTCAATTCAAATCACATAGTTTTCGTCTTTTTAACCCGTGCCATGCACGAAAATTTATTTAAAAATTAATAATTATAATTAAATGTAATTAATCTAATATTTAAATATGTGATTGTTTTATCCTAATAAAGTATATATTTTTCAAATATAGGATAAAATATAAATAAAATTATAAGTAATGTAAATGTAAGTTTCTCGCATGTTATATATGAATTTAATATAACTTACTTTATATATAGGTATATATATATTATAGATTATGATTAAGATAAAATATTTAATATAAAAAAAAAATTCAAAATGATAATTTCTTATCTATGAAATCCAAACACACATTTAGTGTGTCTGCAGCATTCTTCACCTATGTGCATAATCTCTTAATTAATTATTATGAATGTTAAAACAAACATAAATATCTAACTATCAACTCATATTATTAAATAAAATAAACTGGATAATGTTATAAGAAATTTATTTTTCTTTAATATTTTTCATTTTACTTTAAATATTTAAAGTTATCTAAATAAAGTTTAAAATTTTAACTATAACTATTTCCTTTTAAAAAACTTATTTGCAAGTTTTAGTACTTTACTTGGTATTTTCGATATACAAAAAATAACAAATTAACAAAATAAAATTCAAAAGTTATTCAATAGTTTGAATAACAAAATAATTCAATAGTTGGAATAACAAAATAAAACACATGAGTGCTCCAATATTTCTTAATACTTTCATATATATGTTGAAAAGTTTCAATTAAATTATAAATTTATATTGTAAATAGTAGATTCATTTAAAGATATACATTGGTTAATGTTAAAAAAAAAATGCTTAGGTTGCCAAATGTGATAAAAGAAGACATAATTGAGATTGGTTAATGTGACTCAGTATTGTTTAGATTGCAAAGTCTAAAAAAAAACATATAGTTCTAGTTGGTTAATTTTGCTTATTTAAAAGATGTTTAGTTGCAACTTTTATAATGTCATAGTATAGGTTACAGATTGTAATTATTTATAGAAAAATAAAATTAACATATCTACAATATAAAAAATTTATAAAAAAATTTCTAAGATTTATTATCATATATAAAGTTATATATAAGAGCGAAAAGATCATAGTTTTGTGATTTATCAACAAAAATAATTAGTATATCAAATAAGCATTAGCAAATTCAATAATTTAATAAGCTGATTATAAATCAAATATTAATTTGAGACAATTCATGTCAGATAAAACAGACTGATTAGGTGTGGTTTTAATGAAATAATCAAGTAAAATAATTTGTAAAATAGAATTACTTGAATGATTTTTAATTGTATTCCAAATCAATACTATATTTTTTGTACAACCCACAATAAACACTAAAATATTACGTAAATAATCAACGAACAAATAATATAATATTTTAAATATAACATCTTATTATTATATATATCATATGGATATCAAATCAAACATCGTAAAAAAATGATTAATGTGATATAGTATACATAATAAATATATTAGGAATGAAAAAAAGATATTTGCAATTTTAGAAAGTAAATAAATTTTGATTCATACCAAATGTGATAACAACTTACCAATCACAGTCTAAAATTTTAGGCTGAAAAATGTTACTTACAAAATTGTCACAACTATTATATATATACACATATATATATATATATATATATATATATATATATATATATATATATATATATTCTAACTATAAATAATTAAAAATAATCATAAATATATAATAAAAGGAACAATGATATTTTATTCGGATCATATGTAATGTAAAGTTTAATAATTTTCTCATTATGTTTGTGCTTTTATTTTATATTTAACTTTTAATTTATCTAAATAAACTTTCAGGTTCTAATTATAAATATTTATTATTTTCTTTATAACCTTGAATTTTCATTTGCAACTTTTAACATTTCATTTGGTGATTTCAAACATACTTAAATAATTTTATTTAATAAAATCTTATTTTAACAAAATAGAATTCAAAATTTATTTATTGATTCGAATAACAAATTAAAGTCTTTGGTTTCTTCAAAATATTTGAATATTTCCTTATTTTATTTAGTATTGTAAATTATTTATATAAATGTTATATCCTTCTCATAAATTTATTTATTTGAAGATAAAAATTGATTAATACGAACAAATTTATTTAGATTGTTAAGAGTAAAAAAGGCATTCGATATTAATTTGTGCGACCAAGTATTTTTTAACTTAGAAAGTGTAAAAACATATAATTGAAGTTTTAGTAAAAGTAGAAAATTTAAAAGATTGCCAAATGTAATAAAAGTCATAATTTAGGCTACAAAGAATAAATTTCCTTAAAAGAGTAATTTTAACAAAATACTCATTATTAAAAATATAAATAGGTAATTAAAAATAATTTCAGTAACTATTTTAATACATAATTATATATATGCTCAAAGTTGTGATAAGAAGATATTTTAGCAGATTTGTTGATTTAATAAGTTGATTATAAAATAGATATTGTTGTTTTAGCTTTTGATTTAATAGTAGGACTTTCATTATTTAAATGATGGGTTTTCTCCCCTACTTAAATAAAAAAAACATATTGAAAGATTCATGTCAAATAAAATAAATTGATTAGTTGTATTTTTATTAAAAAAAAATACTCATTTTTTTGTAAAGAAATTATTCTACAAATTCTAGTTACAACTAAAACCAAAATATTATAAGTTCAATTCACAATAAATATCAATTCTAGCACAAATAATTAACCAACAAACAATTTGTTTATTCAAATCAAATATCTCCATATAATATATGTGATATGGATGTCGAATCGAATATCGTGAAAAGATGAATAATTTGGTATATTATGCATAAAAATCAGATTAAAAATGAAAAAGTTATTTGTGTTTTAGAAAAGTAAAAGAAAGTTATGAACTTACAAAAAATAAGAAAAAAATTACCAATTTTAGTCTAAAATTTTTGGAGGGAAAGTTAAAATTACATTAATGCCCCCCATTTTACTTTTATATATATATAGATTGTCATTTTGCCCTGGATCTTGTATTGTCCAATAAAAAGATCAAAATAAGTAACATAAAAATTTCCTCGCCCAAATCTCTTTTCTATTTCTATAAAACATAACTTTTTTGTATAAATCATTTACCAACAGAGCATTTCACATGATTAAAAAAATTACTTTTGTTATAGATTGACATATATTTATCTAAAATATTTTTAGGCACAATTATTTCAATTCAATAATAAGTCCCTCATAATCAGTTTAATTTGTCCAACTCTATAAAATGAGACGCTCAAACAACCTTCCAAAAAATATCCGAATCCTGAGATATTTAATAAATTCAATTTTTTTTATATGATACTTTTATTTTTATTTTTCTTATAAATAAATATATGTTAAGTTGTGCACCGCACGACGGGGAAATTTTAGTACAATTAATAAACAAGGAATTTTTTTTTATATACATCATATACATGAATCTTTTTATATACAACGAGTCAGATTAATTTTAGAAGTATCACTATTATTGCAACTTGGCCAAAAGTTTTACATTTCTTGATAAAATTATCAATAAAGTGATATTTGTATTGATACTTTGGTATAAAAAGAAAAAAGTAATTAATTTTGTCAATGAAGTGGACCTCAAAAAAGGGCTCGCTCAAATTTTTTTTAAGTCCATTCATTGGTATAGATTTTCGAGCGATTAATAATTTTTCATAAAAAATGATATTTTTTTCGAGAAATCCTAAATTCACAATAAGAAATTTATGATGTAAATTGTAAAACTTGTATTATTGGATAGTTTGCATTATTCTGTTGGAAGATTTACCATGAATAAAATTGTATTATTATGTCATGATTTATTTTGTTAAAAATAAAAAGTTATGTTAAAATAGTAACTTTATAAAAAAAAATTATGATTTATTTGGCAATTATTTTTTTATAAATCTTTTAGAAACAAATCAGAGTGGATCCGATCTGCGGCCACTGACGTGTATTTTAAGAAATTCAACCTAGCTATATAGAAAAAAGAGCAAGCATACAGACTAGATGACGTGTCATTTTCAGAGCATTTTCTTATGTCAAGCTTAATTAATTCTTATTAGGACTCTGCATTGAAAAAAATCATATTAGGGCTAAAACCCGTGCCAACCAAAAAGCTCCATACCTCCTAGACCTTAGGCAATTTTAACAAATTGTCGTACTGTTCACAGCCTCATTAAAAATATAGGTGCACTTTTTTGCTATTTGATAAAGTAAGTGAACTCGCCTGTGCCACAGGCGAGTTCACTTCTCCCTGACAGCAGAACAGTGAGATCAATTGGGATTAATTTTTTTTTTTTTTTTTTTAATCTCGCCTATGCGAGAGGCGATTTCAGTGGGGAGTGTACAAAAATACTTAATCTCGCCTCTCCCAGAGGCGAGTTCATGTATATTTTTTTTTTTTTTTTTTTTTTTTTTGCCGTATACATGCAGCGGCAGTACAGGAGGGCAGTAATAATAATAATATCACATTAAATGAGTATAATATTTCACAAAAAAAATGATATCACATTAAATATAATAATAACAATAATAATAATAATAATAATAATAATAACATTAAATATAATAATAATAGTAAAAAAATGATATCAATAGTAGTATCAATGTTGGAATTATTATTGTTATTTTTAGTTTCATAGTATTATTATTATTATTATTACTATTATTATTATTATTGTTATTATTATATTTAATGTGATATCATTTTTTTTTGTGAAATATTATACTCATTTAATGTGATATTATTATTATTACTGCCCTCCTGTACTGCCGCTGCATGTATACGGCAAAAAAAAAAAAAAAAAAATTATACATGAACTCGCCTCTGGGAGAGGCGAGATTAAGTATTTTTGTACACTCCCCACTGAAATCGCCTCTCGCATAGGCGAGATTAAAAAAAAAAAAAAAAAAAATTAATCCCAATTGATCTCACTGTTCTGCTGTCAGGGAGAAGTGAACTCGCCTGTGGCACAGGCGAGTTCACTTACTTTATCAAATAGCAAAAAAGTGCACCTATATTTTTAATGAGGCTGTGAACAGTACGACAATTTGTTAAAATTGCCCTAGACCTTAGAACGTGCATAGTGCATATACATTTTAATAGTTAACTAATTAATTGGTGCTAACAACATTCTTCACAATTTCGTGTAAAATTAAAACAAAAAAGGAAAAAAAATCTTTTCCCAATCTATTATAGTCAATCTATATTCTATAGCTGTCAACTATTAAAATATTAGAGATTGATTTAATACTCGAGTGGGTAGGATATAAAAAGCCCTTTAGAATGTAGTGGTAGCTCTATAGGTATATCGTTATCAACTGCTCTTTCGTCCCACTTAACTTGTCACACTTTCGGTCCGTCCCACTTAACTTTTAATGCTCATAAATGACAATTAAAGTCAACAATCTCCACATTTAATCTTCATCTTTAAAAAAGTCAAAGATTCCACCAAATTTGCTTTTTCTTAACATATGTGCTCGGCCAACTGTGACAAGTTAAGTGAGACAGGGGGAGTATTATTTTATGGGTGAAATTTATAACCAGCCCTTTATGTAGTACATATATTAATTTTGTCATAAGTTTCACTAAATATTAAATTTAGCATTTTTTTATCTTTTTCAACCCTCACGACCTCGGTAAATCCCCACCAAGCCCCTCTCCCCCCCCTCCAACCCCCAACACCTCCTCTCCCCAACTGATTTGACGGCTGCACGTTCCCCAACGCGCACCCACTTTACTCAACAACAACCCGCCTCCTTCCCTCTCTCCTCACAACCTTTCATTTTCACCCAATTCCCTCATTTTTTTTGAATAGTTACTGCTCCCATTTCCTCCCATTTTGCTTTCCCTCCTAAGAAGGTTTTTAGAGTGGCGCGAAGCAAACTCGCCGAAGAAGGTCTGAAGAGAGTTGTTGTTTGTGGTTATCTTTCAGTTTCTGAGTATCTCCCAATTTAAAAATGGTGAGATCGACCCGCCGCACCATTTTCGACGCTGAGCTTGAGGCGGTCCTCTTTGTTGATCGACGTGTAGATAACAGTGCCCACGAAGGAGGCGCTGCTGAAGAATCTGACATTCCTGCCGACTATCGTGTTGGTTGCGAAGGCCTTAACTCTCCCGGAGTCCATACAAGATCGACGATGGTGCGGACCTCATCTAGTGCTCGTCGTCCATCCCCCGAACCTGAATCCGACCCCAATATTCAAATGCATGCAAGCGAGCCCACCATGTTAGCCCTAGCAACTGAGGTTGAGGGGGATGATTGACAAACGAGATTTTCGATCGTGAAAACACGCTTAGAATAAATATTTTATCGTATATTTGTACATTCTAAGCTCTCGTATGTCATATAATTCGTATTTTCTTTCTCTCGTCGAAAAAATTCTATTTTTGAACATTTTGTAGGTAAAACAGGTGTAAAAAGAGATGACGAGTAGAAGAGGGTCGAAGAAAATAAGAAAAAATCCGGAGATGGAAGAAACGAGCTGAATCTGGGCCGTGCACGGTCATGAGCGTGCAAGCCTTTAAGATTGTGCATGGCCATGGCCGTGCAAGCCTTTAAGACCGTGCACGGCTCGTGCTCGCAAAGGACAAAAGAAGCGCCCAGAGCTCGGCGCATGGTCATGACCATGCGCGATTCCAGAGAGTTGGGAAATTTTCGGGTCGTGTACGGTCACGACCGTGCAAGCTTTGCAGGGTCGTTACCGAACACGACCCGAAAATTCCCCAACTCTTTGGATCACGACCGTGCAAAGCTTGCACGGACCATGCACGAACACCGAAAATCTGGGCTTCTCAGCCCCAAAACTTTATTTTGGCCGAAGAACCTTAAAAAAGCCCTAATTAGGTGTATAGATGCCCTAATTTCAGTTTTTCCTAGCTAGCACACTTTTCATAGTTAATTTTTAGAGAGAGAGAATTTTGAGAGTAAATGGTGGGGATTGAGCTTGGAGATCAACATTTGTCATCTATAGGTTTTATCTTTCCATTCTCTTTTAATATTTGTAGGAACATGGTTATATTTATATATTTGTGTTTGTCATTTATTATGATTATGGTTGGTTAATTTGCTTAATCTAAGTTTAGAAAGTAAATTATGGGTGTTTAGTGATTGTTAGCCGATTAATTCAACTCCATGTTATGTTATTGATTGATTAATTGTTTAAAGAATGTTTGTTGAATGAACTGATCACTTGTTTAACATTATTGAGGATTAAATTTAGAACCGAGAGGGGAGATTTGATCCAAGATCACATTAATTGACATGATCAAGCAATAAAACCGAGAGGTTTGAGTTAGTTGTGAGAACTTTGGTCTTAGAATCAATTAGGAGTTATATATGATTAATCGACCGAAGACGGCGATTAATCCTATACAATCAACATGTAATTCGCTCTGAGAGGGGGTTTTGCATATATTTTTTATCGTTCCTTGATACATAGCATTCAGTTAAAAGTTAGATTAATTGGATTAATAGTGATTAGATGCCCGTAATTTAAATTTAAGCCTAGACCACCCTTATTAATTGTCTAATAGCTATAATTTGTTCTCTAGTCCATCATATTAGCTTTAGTTACTTGTTTAGTTCAATTAGTTCTTAAAATACAAAAATCACTTATTTGATCGTCTAGTTAGCCATTTTATGTTTATTGCAATTCACTTATCCGATATCGATACCAATCCTCGTGGGATCAACCTTGTACTTGCTTAGTACTACTATTAACGTCGTACACGTGCGGTTGCTCAATTTTAGTTGCAAACACTAAGTTTGTGTCAAGTTTTTGGCGTCGTTGCCGGAGATTCGGTAATGATAGCCGGAAAGTGTTGTTCTAGGCATTTTGAGATACTCTAGACACTTTTTTTTTGTTCTTATTTATTTTATTTTATTTTTTGATTAGTCATCAATTAAGTACGGGATCTTTTTGATTGTTGTGCAAGGTGTTGATGCACTTGAGGTCGCAAAGATTGGAAGGCACGCTACCTATTGATCCGAAAATCGAGGCAACTTGTAGACACAATCAAGGGAGAAAAAATAGAGAAAGAAGCATGGAATCCAGAGATAACGACCCAAGAGTCGTCAATCAAATTGAGAGGAATGCACTTCTAATTCCGCCAGATCAAGCAAACATCTATCATCAAATGATAGAGAAGATGCGGAAACAACAAGAAGAGGTGAATGCTCTCCGGAATTGGAGAGAGCAAGTGCTTAACCTGCCACCCCAAGATACTATTCAAGACTTTCTACGACCGGTAGTAAACCGTATTTACGGTGGGATGGGTAAAGCACCCGTGAATACAGTGAATTTCGAATTAAAGTCGGCACTCATTAGCATCATCCAACATAATCAGTTTGGAGGCTATGCGAGTGAAGACCCGATTTGCATTTGTCTAGGTTCTTGGAAGTGTACGGGATGATTCAAATCAACCAAGTCCTGGATGATCAAATAAAGCTTCGCATTTTCTTTTTTTCATTGAGAGACAGGGCAAAACTGTGGTACAATTCCCTCGTCAACGAAGACATGCGAACATGGAACGATCTCTATTAGAGGTTCCTTTAGAAGTACTTTCCGGCAAGTAAGACCATTAGACTAAGAGGTAAAATAATGCAATTCAGTCAGTTCAATGTTGAACCATAATGGGAGGCATGGGAGCATTTCAAAGACTTACTTCAGAAGTGCCCCCAACACAAGTTGCAAGATAAGGAGCAAATTTGCTACTTCTATGACAGGTCCTTCGGGCCTACAAGGGAAATCATATATTCAGCCGCTGGTGGTTCATTGTTTGCAAGAATCGCGAGAGATGCAACGGCAATTATTGAGGACATGGCCACAAATTCGTATTAATTGCCAAACGAAAGGAACAAACGAGAGGGTGGTTGTAAGCGTAGTGGAAAAGGAGTCAAGCTCCTCATTATCGACTCAAATAGCGGCTTTGTCAAAATAGTTGGAGTCACTAACTAAAGCCGCCACTTCGGTTCAAGTGGAACAAAGTACGAAAACTATTGTTTCACAAGAAGACCCCGAGGATTGTAACTTTATTCGTCAAAGGGGTTATGGAAACCAAATGGGACACCAATATCCACATTCGGGGCAAGGCCAACATTCTAACTACAATCACAACCAACATCAATTAGGTCACTACCAACAGGGATCAAAGGGTCATCAAAATCTTTCTTATGCAAATCCCAACAATTCGATTCAACCACCACCTGGATTCTCTGTTACCAATGGGGAAATAAATGAAGGTAGGGAGCCAAACTTAAAGGAACTCTTGACATCTTTCATTGAAAGAACGGATGAAAGACTGTCACAAATGGACAATTCTTTCGCGAAGTTTTAAGTTAATGTAAACAAGAGTATTGTGACGAATGGGGCTGACATCAAAAGCTTGCAATTGCAAATGAGCCAGTTAGCCCCCAACATTAAAAGGGGCAGTTTTCGAGTGACACGGTGAAAAATCCCAAGGAACAATGCCAAGCAATTCGGCTAAGGAGCAGAGCCGAGTATGAAGGGCCAAAATTATCGGTCGATAGTTGCCGAGTGATAAAAAAAAGAGCATCTAGAAGAACAAGCAAAATCCAAGGATCGTGGGGAACCGAGTGAAAAAGGGGCCGTGACCTATATTCAATAAATTGGAAATTAGAACCATTAAACCTACCATTATCGCTTTGCAAATGGTGGATAGGTCCTTGACCTATCCGAAAGGGATAGTGGAGGATGTGTTGATCAAAGTAGGTGAGTTATAATCCCGGTGGATTTTGTAGTATTGGACATGAATGAGGACAAGGAAGTCCCCTTGATTTTAGGCCGCTCATTTCTAGCAAAAGGTGGAGCCCTCATTGATGTCCAAAAAGGGGAACTCAACCTACGAGTGAATGATAAAAAAGATTACTTTTTTTATTAATAAAGCAATGAGGTTTCACAATGTGGATGAGATTAGTGATATCGAGGAATGCAATGCTCTAGATTTGCTAGATATCAATGATACAAGAAATTTCCTAGCTTCTAGTTATATTGACTCTTTAGAGATTTGGTTGCACGACTCTATATTTGCATGTACTAACAATGAAGCTAACATTGTTGATGTTGTGGATAGTGTTAGTGCATTGAATTCTTTGCAGGAGGTGCACAAAGAGGAAGTTTCTTGTTTAAAATTGGAGGATGAGGGTTCAACCGGGCTAAAGGGGCCTAAGGGCAAAGAAGAAGAAGAACCCAACGTTGAGTTGAAACCTCTTCCCGACCACTTCAGGTATGAGTACCTCGATGAAGGTAAGAAATTTTCGGTTATAATTTCTGCATATCTCAACGAGAGTGAATGTGAAAAATTGCTTGAAATATTGAGAAAGTACAAAAATGCTATTGGATGGTCCATCTCAGATCTTAAAGGGATTAGCCCCGCTATTTGCATGCATAAAATTTTAATGGAAGAGGATTATAAACTGAATGTGCAAAATCAGCGTAGATTAAATCCAAACATGCAAGAGGTGGTGAGGAAAGAAGTTTTGAAATGACTTGATAATGGCATAGTTTTTCCTATCTCTGATATCAAGTGGGTGAGTCCTACCCAAGTAGTGCCTAAGAAGGGAGGAATAGCGGTGGTTGAGGTTAGTGAATTGGAAGAAGTAGCCACTAGGTTAATAACCGCTTGGAGGGTATGTATTAACTACCGAAAGTTGAATGCGGCTACTAGGAAATATCATTGTCCCCTTCCGTTTCTTGACCAAATGTTGGATAGACTAGCCGGGTACGAGTACTATTATTTTTTGGATGGGTAAACAGCATTTGTATGTCCATATGGTATTTTTGCCTTTAGGAGAATGCCCTTTGGTTTATGTAATGCACCGGCTACTTTTCAACGGTGCATGATGGCTATCTTTAGCGGTTTGATTGAAAATGTGATGGAAGTGTTTATGGATGATTTTTCCATTTTCGATTCATCTTTAAATCATGGCTATTTAACTTATCTCTAGTCTTGTAGCGTTGTGAAGACACTAACCTTGTATTAAATTGGGAAAAATGCCACTTCATGGTAAGAGAAGGTATGGTGTTAGGGCATAAGGTTTCAGCTGCGAGTTTGGAGGTAGACCGAGCCAAAGTGATTGCCATTGAAAGACTACCACCACCAATCAATGAGAAGGGAGTCCGAAGCTTCTTAGGCCATGCTGGTTTTTACCAAAGGTTTACTCGTGATTTTTAGAAAATTGCTAAGCCTTTGTTTCACCTTTGGAAAAAGATGTTGCTTATGTTTTCGATAATTCTTGTTTACAAGCCTTCAAGGTGTTGAAGAAAGCATTGGTTTCAGCACCAGTCTTGGTATTGCCCGATCGGAACCAACCTTTCGAGCTCATGTGTGATGCAAGTTACATAGCAGTCGGAGCCATCTTGGGACAGAAGAAGGACAAATTTTTTTAAGTGATATATTATGCGAGTAAAAGCCTTGACCTGACTCAATCGAATTACACAAAAACCGAAAAGGAGATGCTGGCGGTAGTATATGGATTTGATAAATTTTGTGCCTATCTTGTGGGCATGAAAAAGATTGTGTACACGGACCACGCAACCATTCGATACCTCTTCGACAAAAAGGATGCCAAGCCAAGGCTTATCCGATGGATCTTGCTTCTACAAGAGTTCGACTTGGAAATCAAGGACCGAAAAGGATGTGAGAATGTTGTAGCAGATCATTGTTCAAGAATTGAGAACGAGGTGGACACAAGAGGTCAAAAAGAATTTATCAAAGAGACATTTTCCAATGAACACCTTATGATGGCCATTGCTCAACTTCTATGGTATGCTAATATTGTAAACTATTTAGTTTGTGGAGCACCACCACCCGATCTTTCACCACATCAAAGGAAGAATTTTTACCATGAAGCCAAGTTCTATATGTGGGATGATCCGTTCCTTCTTCAGAGATTTGTTGTTTCGATTATCCGGAGGTGTGTGTCCGAGGAAGAAGACCGAGAGATTATTGAGCAATGTCATTCTTCCCCGAGTGGAGGACATTTTGCACTCAACAGAACGGCGGCTAAAGTGCTTCAAAGTGGATTCTATTGGCCAACAATCTTTCAAGATTACCACGACTTCATCAAGCAATGTGATCGGTGCAAACGAACCTGTGGAATCTTAAAACGATATGAAATGCCACTTGCTAATTCTATTGAAGTTGAGTTGTTTGACGTTGTTTGGGAAATTGAGTTCATGGGACCATTCCCATCATCTCAAGGCTATCAATACATTTTGTTGGCGGTGGACTATGTTTCTAGATGGGTCGAAGCTATCCCTACATCGACTAATGACTCTAAGGTGGTGTTAAAATTTCCTGTGAAGAATATCATTACCCGTTATGGAGCACCTAGAGCTTTTCTTAGTGATGGAGGGTCGCATTTCTGTAACAAATGGCTCAATGGTTTGTTGGCCTGATACAGTGTGAAGCATAGAGTAACTATACCATATCATCCTCAAGCGAATAGCCAAGCTGATCTAGCCAACCCGGAAATCAAACAAGTCCTCGAAAAATCAGTAAGCAAAAACCGAAAGGACTAGGCTTTGAAGTTGGATAATGCATTATGGGCATACAGAACGGTCTACAAGACACCCCCTTGGTATGTCACCTTACCAACTAGTCTTTTGGAAATCATGCCATTTGCCCGTGGAGCTTGAACATCGTGCCTATTGGGCGATAAAGAATTTAAATTTCAACTTCCAATCAGCTGGGGCAAACGAGTGTTGCAATTGAACGAACTTGACGAGTTCCGAAATCAAGCATTTGAGAATTCAAGAGTGTACAACGAACGAGTCAAGAGGTTTCATGACAAACTGATCATCAAAAGAGAGTTTTGCCATGGGGATCAAGTCCTCTTGTCCAATTCTCGTCTCCAACTCTTTCCCCGGAAGCTAAAATCAAAATGGTCCCTTCACAGTCAATAGAGTGCTACCAAGTGGAGTCGACGAGCTACTTAATACCGATGGGAACACGTTTATGGTAAATGGGCAAAGGGTGAAGAGGTACTTTGTCCATGAACAAGAGAGAGAAGTTCGCCAATTATCTTTGGTTGAACCGAATTGAATCGAGATAAACAGGCGTCCGACTGAAGATGTTAAACTTAACGCTTGTCGGGAGGCAACCCGGCGGTTCATTTCTTTAATTTCGTGTTTTGATTAGTTGGATACTTTAATTAATGTGTTTTTAAACTCTTAGTTCAATAATGGCAGGTGAATGTAAGGAATGATAAGAAAAGTGATTGGGATGCAAAATGGATGAGAAGAGCTTAAAAAAAAAGGGTAAAATTTCAAATTTTAGGTGTTGCACGGTCATTCCCATGCACGGTTCCACGACCCATCCAACAAAACAATAAAAGACCTAATTTTAGGGTCGTGCACGGTTGCACAGACCGTGCAATAGACCAGTAAACTGCCTGTTTCTGGGGCCATGCATGGTCCGTGCACGACCTGAACAGACCCAATAATAAACCGAAAAAACATCATCTCCTCATTCTTCCCCCTTTTCAAAATCACAAAAACACACAAAAACATACACAAACACACAAATTCAACGTGAATTCGAGCTCAATCCTTGGAGAATCAACACTCAAGTCCTAATCTCTCTAATATCATAAGGTATGTCCATTAATTCTCAATCAAATTCGACATTTTTTTTTTTTGCCAATTTTATCAAATTAGGACTTAGTTATCTATCTCAATTATAAATTCGAATTACTTGAGGTTTTGTGGATAGATTGGTTTGTTGAGTATACATTGTTGATGATTAAGCATATGGAGGATATAGAACTTGAAATTGTTCAATTCGGACATAGAAATTCTTTGGAGCATTCATCGAACACGTTATGTGCAATTATTTTTGTGCTTGTTTTGTTGATTGAAGGCCAATTGGTGCCTATTCTTATGATTTGTTCCAATTATATGCTCAAAATAATCATAGCGATGAATGAATTTGTGAACATTGAGGTGTATATAATGTGTAGGTGCAAGATAGGTTATTTTCTTGATAATTTGATTATTTTTTATCCTTTATGCACTTCGTATATATCATTCACTCACCTTAATGGTCATTAGAATTGAAGTCTTATGCCTCAAACTAGTTGGGATTGTAGTGCATCGCAATTTGCTTTATCTCAAGCACACAACACCAAACTAGTTTGAGGGTATGTGTTAATTGCTTGGATTTATTGATTGCAATTGAGTCAAACTAATTTGTAGTATGATATGTTGTGCATGCTCTTATCTCAAACACATACTACAACTTAATTTTAGGGAAGCACTAGTGAAATGTGGTTTAATTGCTCAAGAATGAAAAACATCATTGTGGGAATTGTATGTTATGTGTGTTCTTTGTGTTGTTAGTGTTGATATGTGATTAAACTAGATATGAGGACATATAGGAATGCATTATTTTTGAACATATGTCTCAACTCTAGTTTGAGGGGGTTTAATGACAAATTGTCTCACTTGTTTTGGGTGATCGAAGGTTACACCTTCTCATACCAAATATGGGGCCAAAAACAAAAGGTGCAAGGGTCGGAGAATCAAGTTCACGGGGCACATAAGAACATATACAGCAAGTTGAACCCGAGCAGCTTAATCCGCTTGATGAGCGTGGCATTGATTTTGGACGAATGTGGGAATCGAAGACAGCCCGAGAGCGTTGGAACAAATGGTAAAGAGAAGGATCATTCCAACTCTATATCCAGACCCACCAACTATGGATGGGTTGGGTATTCGGGAGGATGTAGAACTCTAATCCGACGAATGGATTGGAGTAACTTTCTCTACGGATGTTGGCCAACTTACAAGGAGCTGGTCTTGGAGTTCCTCTCCACACTTGATGTTTCGTGCACCATGAAGAAGCCTTGAGCATGACATTTTGGCTGGGAAACCGGCCCGAGGAGTTGAACTCTCGACAATTGGGAGATATCTTCCGGTTTTGGTCCACCGGCTACTTCTCGCAACATGAGAATTTCAATTCCCAAGAATTCTGGCCCAAAATCAGTTACCAACCGAATGCCACACCATCTCATCCCACCTACAGTGCCAGCAAATCGAAGCCGATCAAAATTTGAAATCCGACATTCAGATATATGGCTAAGGTTATGCAGCACACTCTGTTCACGAGGAATGAAGCAGGAGGTCTCCGGGGGGATGAGCTTTATATGTTATGGTGCATGATGACACCCCACAAGGTTCGATCAACACCTCACTTGATGGGTTAGTTCCATTCGATAGCACATGAAACATGTGCTATACGAATTGGAGGCTTCATCACTGCATTGGCGAAGTACTTCAAGATTAATCTGTCAAGATATCAACCGATGAGTGGTGACTCCAAGATAACACCTGAAATCCGCAAGACATCTTATTGTATCAAGTTATCTAAGGAGGGAGTATGGATGTGGCAGCAACATGAGGGTGGACCATTCCTCTTGCCCAACACCATCGTGACCACAGTGATGAAGCCCGAGAAATGACTAATGATGACCCCAGCCCATGCAGCAATGATTCAAAAGGGGCCAGCTGGAGCTCAAATACTGACCAGACAAGTACCAATCGAAGAGCAGATGGAAGAGGATCAGGAGATCCGAAACATTGAGGAGGGATTTCTTGGACAGCGAGGGGAAGATTCTTCCTCCTGAAAATGCGGGGAATCCCCAACAGTCATAGAACGGTTGAGAGTTCTGGAAGCAGGCGTAAAAAAACTTAAAGAGCAACAATGGATACTCATAGCCAACCAAGCCAATATGATGCACACTCAGACAAATTTGACAGCGGGCCAGGCCACCATCATGAATGCTTTATCGGAAATTTGGGAAGCCCAAAAGGTCAGTTCAAAAGAACAGAGGCGGATGACTAAATTATTGCAGAAGCTCGAGGACATCAATGTGCAAGCAGGTCACTACGAGCCAACTCCACCCTCCCCTTAGGGGGAGTTTGTAAGTCATTCACAACATCTCTACATTTTAAAACTATTTTAACACATTTAGAAATTTAGTTTAAAATAGTTTGAGGGGGATGGATGTATGTTGCGAAGTTTAGAGGGTGGTAGCTCGTTTTCTTTGTGTTTGTTCTACCAGACTTGAACCATGTTTAGATTTTAATGTTGTTTTTGTTTTGAAGTGTTAATTTTTAGTTAATTTGTTAAGTTATGTTTGTCTTTAGTTGTTGATAGTTTGAATAAACCGTATGTTGATCTTTAAAATTGGCAAAATTGAGGAAATGTTTTTCAAAATCTTTCTTGAAAGAGGAGATACTAGGCGTATTGGAAGTGTTGTCAATGATGATACATAAAATTTATTTTTGATTGAAAATGTGATACATGCACACACTTGTTTTGGACCAAAAGGATAAATCACAATATATATCGGTGAGCTTTTGAGCCAAAATGAGGAACTCCTATTTTTGGAGTTCAATATTTTCCTTGACTTGTGTGATGTTGATCATGTGCATAGAACCTCTAGAACTTGCATAGAGTCTATTTGAAATTATGAGATATATTTATGAGCATTGAAAATGATTTTAGGCGATCTTTGATTTCAACCCATTTTTTACCCTTAAAATCCATTCTTACCCATTTATAAAAATTATCCCTAGTAAGCCAAGTTCAACTTGTAGCCTTTTCTTGATAGCTCAAATCACAAGCCATATCTATCTTTTAAATATTTTTCCCACACTTGGATCGAACGAGTTGAAAGAGGAATTTGGAAGGTAAATATGAGTGAGAACTACAAAAATCTTGAGAATGAGGTGATGAATATAGAGCGGGGAAGAAAAGAGAAAAATAAAATGAAAAATCGAGCATTGGAAAAGAAAAAGTGTACATTTCATTTCAATTGAATGTTTATAGTTTAAGATCAAGAAAAGAGTCAAAGAAGCCAATGATATGGGTGATTTTGGTTGAGAAAGAACAAAAGATTTTCTAACTCACATTTTTTGAAAAATAGTTGGTTGTGATAATTTGGAGACGGTGAAGAAATATAGAAGTGTGAAAAGGTGGAAGTGGGAGTAAAACTTATATGAGGCCTAGTTGAGTTCAACTCAATCAATCCAAGTTAAATCTCCACACCAAAACATATCTCACCTAGTCCAAAAAGGCTACATTATAACCAAAACAAAAGACCTTTCTGATTCTCTGCTCGTAGTTATCAAAAGTAACGAAAAGATTAGACAATAGGCAAGCATATGGTAGGGCATGCATATGTATACAATTTGAGCGACACACAACCTTGTTATATACACTTGAGTGCTTGAGCGATACACTTGTCTGTGAGGATATTGTGATGATTCAAAAAGTCCTTAACTTGTGATGTTGCATAGATAGAATGTGTTCTTAGTTGAGACATACATTTCCAAGTAAAACCGATAATACCTATATATTTTCCTCCAACTAAGAAAGAAAATTCTCATTCTTTTGTTATTATTTTCTTAGGGACGAGCAAGGGTTCAGTTTGAAGGGGTTGACAAACGGGGTTTCCAGTCGTAAAAACTCGCTTAGAATAGAGATTTTATTGTATACATGTACATTCTAAGCTCTCGTCTGTCATATAATTCGTATTTTCTTTCTCTCGTTGGAAAAATTATGTTTTTTAGCATTTTGTAAAAAAAAACCCGAAGACGGAAGAAACGGACCAAATTTGGACCGTGCGCGGTCATGACCGTGCAAGCCTTTAAGATCGTGCACGGCCCGTACGCGCAAAGGGAAAAAGAAACGCCCAAAGCTCGGTGCTCGGTCATGACCGTGCGCCCCTGCACGAATCGTGCATGATTCTAGAGAGTTGGGGAATTTCAGGGTCGTGCACGGTCACGACCGTGCAAAGCTTGCACGGACCGTGCACAAACACCGGAAATCTGGGCTTTTCAGCCCCAAAACTTTATTTTGGCCCAAGAACCTTAAAAAAGTCCCAATTAGGTGTATAGATGCCCTAATTTCAGTTTTTCCTAGCTAGCACACTTTTCATAGTTAGTTTTTAGAGAGAGAATTCTAAGAGCAACAGGCGGGGATTGAGCTTGGAGATCAACATTTGTCATCTAAATAGGTTTTATCTTTCCATTCTCTTTTAATATTTGTATGAACATGGTTATATTTATATATTTGTGTTTGTCATTTATTATAATTATGGTTAGCTAATTTCCTTAATCTAGGTTCAGAAAGTAAATTATGGGTGTTTAGTGATTATTAGTTGATTAATTCAACTCCGTGTTATGCTATTGATTGATTAATTGTTTAAAAATATTTGTTGAATGAATTGATCACTTATTTAACATTATCGAGGATTAAATTAGAACCGAGAGGGGAGATTTGATCCAAGATCACATTACTTGCCATGATCAAGCCATAAAATCGAGAGGTTTGAGCTAGTTGTGGGAACTTTGGTCTTAGAATCGATTAGGAGTTGTATTTGATTAATCGACTGGAGACGACAATTAATCCTATACAATCAACACGTAATTCGCTCCGAGAGGGGGTTTTGCATATATTTGTGATCGTTCCTTGATACATAGCATTCGGTTAAAAGTTGGTTTAATTGGATTAATAGTGATTAGATGCCCGTAATTGAAATCTAAGCCTAGATCGCCCTTATTAATTGTCTAATCCTTATAATTTGTTCTCTAGTTCATCATATTAGCTTTAATTACTTGTTTAGTTCAATTAGTTTTTAAAATACCAAAAATCACTTATTTGATCGTCTAGTTAGCCATTTTATGTTTATTGCAATTCACTTATCCGATATCGATACCAATACTTGTGGGATCGACCTTGTACCCGCTTAGTACTACTCTTGACGACGTACACTTACGGTTGCTCAATTTTAGTTGCAAAAACTACGTATGTGTCAATGATGGGGATGACAGTACGAATCACAATACCGATGAAGACGAAGGCGAAGGACAGGTATGACATTTTGATCCGACCACTATAACATTGTCCTTGTAATTCTGCTTACTATGTTTATGATTTTCTCCATTATATGTTGCAATGGAAAATCTATCATAGTTGGTGCTTGACTCTGGGTTCGTGTTGTTTATGTTAGTATGCACTTACAGTTGAGTTCATTTTCCTATAAAATATGTTCATGCCTATTTATTGCTCCTAGTGCTCAAAACTGTTAAATGTATGCACGATTTTTTTTTACTGCTTCCCTTTATTGAATCGGATATATATTGTTATTCCAATTTGAACATATTATGGGCTGCATTATGATTTGTATCATTTTTACCTCATTTTGTAAGCGGCAAGAACTGTGAGTATATGCATGAAACTGCTTTTTGCGTTGCTACGTTTAAATTATAATTGCTACATGTATATTGGATCGGAATTTCTTGGTAATTCAATTTGAAAATATTTTAGTCGATCAGAATGCACACATTAAGTCAAAAAAAAAAAAAAGGGAATGCATCATGAATGCATTTGATATGATATAATTTGAGGCAAGTATGTAATTTACATTTGCATCGTAATAATGCATAAATTATATGTGCCAATAAATTCAAGAAATCACGTGACATAATTTGTAGGAAGTCATCAAAATTCACAGATACACGAATAAATGCATATAAAACCCAATTAATAGAGAGAGATTGAAACTTTAACAACACAAGCGAAATCAAATTAAATTTAATTCAAGGAGCATATGTGTTCGCCCAGAATTAAAACAGATACAATACCTTTTTAATTAGTCCGAAACATTGAAAATCTTTTTCCGTTTAAATTACTCTAATAGTTCCGCTTGAGGGCTTCTTCCGATGAAAAGCGATGATAATCGGATTAAGGGATGTGTTGTTGCCGTCTTCTATATCACCGATCATTCATTTGGTTTTCTTTTAAATCTTTTAATGAACATAGAGCGTTCGTGCTAATAACGTGTTGTAGGAGAAACAGAAATAAAGAGGAAATAGAGAAGAAAGAAAGACACAGAATAATTAAGGTTCTCCTATTCATCATATCCGCATTATATAGGGTGTCAAATACAAGGGTTTCACAGTTTCATACTACTCCCTCCGTCCCGGCTTATCTTGCACAGGGGGGATCGGCACGAGTATTAAGAGAAGTTGGTTTTTGGTTGTTTGTTGACTTTTCAAAGGTAGATTGAGGGTGGAGATTGAGGGTGAAGATTTTGAGGGTGGAGATTATGTTATAACTTTTCTTTTTTAGGTTGTGCAAGATAAGGTGGGACGGCCGTTTAAGGAAAGTGTGCAAGATAAGGTGGGACGGAGGGAGTATTATTTAGTGAATACTTAAATTGCCTTTCATCAGTTACTTTTGACGAAGGCACACTAATTGTGTTTTTCCTTCAACAATTAATTTTTTAAAAATTTGAAAAAAATTCAATTTTATTTAACATTTTTACCTTTTATTTAAATGATCAAACATTAAAAGGTCATTTTTTATAATCTACCGAGTTATCCCTCCATAATTGACAATTACCACTAAAATAAAAGAGTTTAATCCGACTTGATCCATTTGTTCGTCTATTTATTTATTTTGTTCAACCACATTTCCGATTTTCTACCCGTTAATGAACTGAGCAGCGAACAGTTCATGATCGACTGGTTGCACAAGCTGATCCAACCTGATTAGACAAAAACTGATTCTTGGTTTTGTAGTTAAACCTGATCGCATAGGTGTACATCTAATTGCAGACGAACCTAACAATAACTAGATCATTTAGAAGTCCACTAATTCCCATATTCAGTTGTGTCCGTGTTTGCAGAAAAAAACATTTGATTTTATTTTCAGGTCAACAAACCAACACTGGTAAAAGGAACAAACCAACAAGATCACTTCAAATTAAATTCACTTAAAGATAACAAACATTCAAACAACCAAATACACAGGACTGCACACACTGTACATTAAGCTCTGCCAAAATTCGTTACAGAAAGTCGTTTAACGAAAGTAACCGTAAAGCTCCAAGAAGCATATGCAGAGGATCCAAGGGTTTGCCATATCTGTTGTGGGGCCAATCAAGACAACTCGGAAGAATCTGAAGGGAAGAAGAGCGTTTGGGCCAACAATGGGCCATGATGCAAATTGACCGGGCTTGCACATTGTCTCATCATTCTCGTGTTCTCTCAAGTTAGTCCAATTGTTCCCATCCATAGAACCCTGCAATATCGATCACATGTTCCTCTTCATTACTCTCGTATGAGCTCATCTTTTCAGCCTTGACCTTGTGTCGGGTGGATTACACCCTACACCGGGTTGAAATATCCACCCTCCACCACATGAGTGGGTGTGAATAAGTGCATATCAGAGGGTAGGTATTACACATGGTGCAATAACTAAGTCTATGGTATAGGGGATTGTAGGATATGAGCAAGTATTGGTTGTAAAGTAAGCAGTAAGTTACCTGAAAACTCCAATTTCTGACAAAAGCAGTTGACCCATCCTGCCTCAATGTGTAATGGTTACACATCAACTGTGAAAAGAATAATGCATTTTATATTAAGATGTCGCCTTGAGGAAAAATCGATAGTTGTCCACACGAATTGAGCAAATCGAACCTGATGAGTGTGGCCAATGTCAACCATCCACCATGCAGTGGTTTCCCCATCCTCCACTCGAGGGCCAGCAAAAGATGTCCCCTTGTGTGCAACAAGGTTGTTTTATATCTTTTAATTTAAGGGCCAAGAATTAATTTTGTGGGTCATTGTGTAATAATCGCCTTACCTGGTAACTCCTGGAGACTAAAACCTTTGGATCAGTGAATCTGGAAACAGGACTGCTCGCGGAAATTGTTACTTTCTGAAACATTCAAGTTATAGATAGCAAATAAATGAATATATATTCCACCACAGCACAGAGGTCAAGAGAGTAAGCAAGAAGGTTTACAGTTTTACCTTAGATAAAACGGGATTTACCCACTGATGTTCGCCGTAGGAAGTACCAGCAAAATACAACACTCCGTTGCTATCTCCATCACATATGTACTGGAGTTCCTTAAAACTTGATCTCCTGTGCTGGAATTTACTGTAAAAGTAAACATTCACAGTCAATAGACAACTTGTGAATCATAACTTACAGGGTTCAAGTGAGAAGGGCAGATTTCAAATCCATATCAGTCCAAACAACCGTCAATGATCTGCTGCTATGTATTTCAAATCTATCTTTACGTCCTTCAATCCAAACACTACTTAGATTATTGAGATTGTGAAGCAGCACGGGGAAAGGAAGGGAATATCCAACTTTCAACCTACCCACCTTGCACCAATTTTTACCTTAAATCTTATTATATTTCTTAAGAGAATTTTTCCAATACAAAGAATGCACAATGACAAAAAGAAACAGGATGGTGTTGACTCTCTCTCACATTAGTAGAGATCGAAAAAGCACAACCATAGGAAGATATAAGCTTCAAAAAGACAAAGCGGAAACTAGTTGCTTAAATTTCTGATATTTACCAATATAATCTGGTAATAAGAAAACACTATAAGCAAGCGGTTGAATGAGGAATGGGGTTTTGTGGCAATAGGATGATAAAAAGAAAAAAAAAAAAAAATTGGCCACTAAAAGTAGGCATGTAAGAGTGGAAGCCAAACATGAACAAAAACAATTTTGGCAAAATTGAACCATTTTGAATAGTTGACACAAAAGAGTAGAACACTCATCTAAATTATCGTGTGATAGATATAAACACATCCAGCAATTACAAAAACTAGAAGATCCCGAAATTGCAATGAAGCGATTCAACCAATAAAGCCTCTTCACAATGTGAAGCAAGCAATGCAAAACTATGATATAAGTCGATTCCTGATTTATACCCGAGTTTATAAAAGCAGTATTACTTCTTGATAATCTCTACTGTTACCATTGCTCGTGTATGGATTATAGACCAAAATTTACTCAAGTATACTTACTTCAGGTCTTTCTCATGCCCAGAAGATCCGAATTCCAGAAAAGCAATGGCTTCTTTCACCTGTAGAAAATAGATTAAGATAGAAAAGTGGCTATTAAGAAAAGGAATTCGGGCGAGGGATTATCTGAACATACCAATTCACTGAATACGGGTATGAGCATGCAAAGGTTGCTTCTTTCCAACTGAAATTGATGAACAATTTGCCATTAGAAAGTGATCACAAATTTTGATTGACTTTGTTAAAAGGCAAAACAGAGATTTAGGTTATACCTTTTGAAGGACCGAATAGGGAAGCAAAGGGAATCGCACAAAATTTAAAAATTCTTTGAGTGAGTCGAGCCTTTCACCAAAAACAAGTTCAGGCGTAAAGTTCAGCATCATTTCATCTACTCTGTCCCATCTAAACAACCCCTCAGCATTGCAACACCAAAGTAAGACTGCATTGAGAACTCGTTCCTCAGAAGTTACTGTCAAATCCGGATGCTGTAAAAAAAGGATCTTTCACATGAGATACCATAATCAACAACACATACAAGAGGTAGTTTACTATATGTCTTCATACTTTTTGACAAGCTCAAACTTCATGCACTAATCTGATGATACTTCCATTAAAGCTGATCAAACATAGGGATACACAAGCAAAAATATACTTCCAAAGTAGTAGTTCCCATTATTATAGCAGGAACGGAGACAGGAAGCAGGAAATTCACAAATTAATTTGTATTGGATTAGGACGAGTTCTTTCATCCCTAAACTGAGTGGCGACTAACATATCTACGTGGCGACTAAAATATCTACAGGCCCAATTCATTTGGCTTTGGTTTTTATAGAAGAATATATAGTGAATTGGTATAATAGAGAAGGCTAACGTTGGAATTCCCTATAAGATAACGGAAGCAAGAATCACCTGAAGAATGTTCCGAAATGTTGCTTCATCTAACAAGACAAAGTCGATGCTGGCTGTTGTACAATAATCAAAATGCATTGAGAATGTCCTCACACATGTTTCTTCAATTAGTTTACATGAAGGAACAGACGAAATCACTAGCAAAATCTGGCACACTGAGTCCTGCAACAAATTTCCAAAGTTAGCCATGCAAAACAATGACCTAAATATTGTGCCAAAAATGTCCGCTTCCTCGTCCATAAAACTTGTCATAATAGAAAAACTTGTAGTATGATCTTCTGCCACTAGAACTCCGAGCCTGCATATAATATATAGATAAGAGACATCAATACTTTATATCAGTCAGCCATAACACGTCTCTGTCTGTGTTCACAAGCCCGAAACTGCACCATTTTCTCCAATCTCTTGGTCAACTTGCCCCAAATGAAGGGCTTTAGTTCAATGAGAAATTAATAGGCTATATGTAGAGTATAATAAGGCAATAATTTACCTCAGATAGGTGTTCTAAAAGTATTTTGCAGCATTCCTGATGAAGAATAGAAACCCCAAACTGATCTGCCAACAAAAGAAGCTGAAGTAGCAACACGTCAGGGTCCATGGTGTCATCCTTGTTGATTTCTCCACTGTACATGAATTCAAACATAATCTTAAACGCATCAAAGCAGACGTCCTTCAAGATAATCTTTGATGAAACACTTTCACTCATCCCATTTGTCAACATCTGCATATGCATGCATTAATCAGCCTTCTGCATAAATACGAGGTAGCTAAAAGGTCATTTAGACAGCAATTTTTCCACATATTATATCAAAAACAGATTTCGAAATTTTATAAGATGCGTTCGCCGTCCATAAGATGTAGAGGTACCTAGCTTTGGCCTTTGAGCACCAAGTGTCCTTTGTGAAAATACTGAGCCCAGACAATTGTTAAACATATATTAGATAAAGTATATTTTCATTCTTATTTCACCCTTCAACCTCTATTCCATAAGGATATAACGACAAACAAGTACGTACCTATTATTTGCCAGAATTAGGATATCACAATTAAATTTGATGGATGAAAATTTTACGTACCTTTCTGAAAGGGGCGCTCCATAAGCCAAGGATGATTCTATGTGACTGTGCAACTTGACCATGGCCTTCAACATAAATTTGTACATCACTGTACTCACCGGTCAGCCGAAAACTATTTAGCCTCCTAATATCAATGGGTAATTTGCTCAAGAACACAGAAGGGCAATTGAACCATGAGCTCGGATATGACATCTCTACACTTTTTCCAGAGTCGAAAAGTTTCTTATTGAGTTTAAAGCGCTCAATCATTTCTTCACACTGCTTTGCCAGCGTACTTACTTCGAACTGTAAGCTTAGGGCTTTAAGAGAACTGAGATGCGACTCTGGAACCTACATCAACAGTAGAAACAACAGCTGCTAATAAATGGAGAATTATCTTTAGGTACAAGGTCTTCAATTTTCGTTAGTAATTTACGATTAAATAACAGATTGCTATTAGAACCTATTATCCTGGCTAATTGGCGAAAGCAATTTCAGTATCTTCAAGGCAACGAGCAAGAGGCAATCAATTTCACTTCAATTGCAACCAGTTCGAACAAAGAAAGTCGTAGTGCTTAAATCCACTATTAACATGAGATAGCCAGAAACTCAGAAGTAACTCTGTACTAAAAAAAGTGAATATATATAATGTTTGACCTATTGAAAGATAAAACCATTATTTTAAATGATCCCCCCTCCACCCCCTGCGTGCAGATAATAAGCAATAAAAGTATCAATTTTATGGAACAAGGAGTATAATACCTGCATCCTGATTAGTTGAGGGGAAAAAACAAATGATGTTTTCTTATGTCTCATTAAATGATACAGAACAAAATGTTGCAGAGTGTTATGCAATTGCATTTATTCCCTTCAGTAAAACTCTTTAAGTTGATGCAGCTACCAAGGTATTTTTCAATTAACAATTATATCAATATGGCAAAAGTAGAATGGGTACAATGGTAATACACAATGGATTATCACATACAACTGACCTTGGTGTTGCCCGTGTAGATGTACTCAAGAAGTGCATGGAGGATAGGATAGCAAACATCATGGAGATGGATAATATCTTCTCCTGTGGAACTTAAACCGAAGTTCCCTGATGCCGCCAATACCACCTTATGTGCTGGGACAGCCCTTTCCTCTTCTCCAACAATGAAGAAGACATCTGACAGTTCCCAGCTCTCTAGAAACTTCTCAAGTCCCCAATTTTCGTACTCTCCAATATCTTGTTCCAACTCTTCATCGGCATCTTCCATGCCATTATATTCACCACAATCCACATGCTTCCACAGAGAGATATGGTTCTGAGTAAGTGGCAGAACATTAATATTCCGATAACCTACATGTCTATCCCAACTGCTAAGCCCAACATACTGGACAGTGCAATTGGGATTCGAATCCAGCCACTGAAAGACAAGATTTTGGAATGGGTATCTGCCCTTGCCAATGCTTATAAGCCCATCATATATGCTAATCCAATAACTTTGAAATGTTGAAGAACAATGAAGGTCAATCCCAGAGACATCCACAACTGTCTTCCCATCGACTTCGATATTCAACTTTTTATTTCTATGGCTACCAATAATCACCGTGTAATGTGGGCTGTTATCCCTTTTGTAATGGTAATGCTGACTGCCCGTTTTCTCCCGGAAGACAACTGTGACATCATTGTGTGCAAATGCATCAAAAGCAACACAGCCTCTACCAGCTTCCCTGAACCGCAAATTATCATGCCAAGCACATTGAAATGGCGCCACGGTGAGGAACTTCTTCTGCTTTACCTCCATGATCTTTGAGCACAAAAGACAGAGTTTCTTTATTCACTGTGCACTTTCTCTGCAAAGCAACAGCATTTTCGAAAATGCATCAAGAAGAGGGCCACATTACTTTGTCAAATTTTACAAATAAAGTTTCAAATACATCAAGAAATGCACAAGTAGCAGGAGAATGTTGTAATCCACTCTAGCTGAATACAACATAAGATGCTATAACCAAGTTCGTAAACTACTTGGGAAAGAGAGGATATTTTGATAGTAATCACAATCTAAGATAATCTAGAAATTACCAGAGTGCCAAACCAAAAAAATGCCTTAAGCGCACTAATTCTTTATGTATGCTAATTCACAGAACTTACAACCATATATATATTATGCGTTCCAAACTACCTAAATATTCACATATCCATTCGATATTCAGGTTGAAGAAAATTAAAGAGAAAACAGAAAAACGAAAAATGAAGACGAAGAAAAGCCCTATAAAAACATAAACTAGCTGGGGCCTACATGATCAAGATTCAGAAAAAACTAAACGCTTCAAAATTTATGAACCTTATAATTGGAAGAAATTCCAGAGTCTGACTGAATAACATAGTTTCCTGTTACCATTGTTTCCAATTCCGAAGCTTTCGCGTTCAACAAATACATATGAAAAACTAATATATCAACTAGTACGGAGCGAATTAAAAGACCAGAAAACGAAAAAAAAAAAAAGAAGAAGAATAGAAATGCAAAGTACCGCTGATTGGCCAGCAATAGTAATAACAGCCAAAAACCAATGCCAAAAGAGCAGGTAACTGATAGATAGATTGAATGAGCTGAAAGGTCACAATATACAGATGAGGACCATACTCAGACGGGGATAGGCTGACAGGCTAATTTTGGTTGAGATTTAACTTCCTATAGTTCTGGACGAATTAAAGCCTGAATTTGGGAATATATAGCTAAAGAGGGAACTATATTAAGGAGTTGCTGAAAATATCTGATATCAAACAACTACTAAATTTCACCATCAACTTAAAGAAAATGGATTTCAATATCTTCAAAATTGTCAGAATCTGAGATAAGCCCAGTAACTGCCAGAAGTCATCCAAATGGCCTTCCTCTCCAAAACAGAATCTTTAAGCCCCACAAATAATTTAATGTAAATATCAAGTTGCAATAATCGTACACCACATCCTCATCCATGTACAGAAAACAAAATCTTCCGTTACAGAAAAAATCCATGAACCAGCAATCGGAGAGAGCTCCCCACCCCACTCCCCACACACACCCCCAAAAAAATAAAGAAAACTGCAAGTACCTGGAATCATATCCTGAGAAAACACTCTGTGTCAAGATAGCAGCCCTTAATTACAAGACAAGATTTTCCCTATCTATACAAGATATCCTCAGTTAATCGCGAAGTGCGAAACACGTATCTGTCTTTGCCTGCGTGTGAGTGCGTGCAATTCGTGATTGAGTAACACAACTTTAGTAAGAAAACTTTACCGATGATACTGAATTGGATATTTTCGGAGGTTGATGCTATAATCTGAGTCGATCCTGTGGAGATATACGTGACAGTAATAGAAACTCAGCGACGTGGCATTTCGTACGGGAATTTTGTCGTAATGGAATTGGATTTTGTATCATTTAATTATTATTGCACTCTTCATATTTCTTTGGGTTGGCTGGACATTTACTTGATCGATGGATTATGATTTTTGGTAAGAAATGAGATCTTGATCATGACCTATGGCATGAAATCGAGCCGGGGTTTGGGTTGCAGTAAAAGATTGGGAAAAGTAATTCGCATAAACTCAAGCAAGATGGACAATCAAATGAGTTGTATATATGACTATATGTTCCACTGAGTACATTTAATACTGTTCCTAAATACGTGGAGAACCTCTAAATAAAGGAAGATATATGTTTCCATCTTTTTTATACTCCAATCAATTTTCTTTTTCTTTTTTTTTTATCTTTTCTTTTTTTTCTTTTCTTTTCCCTTCAAAAATGTAAGATTTTATAATTTTTTTGTCTCAACCTAATTTTTCATAATAAATATATCAAATTATTTCTCTTTTGACGATCTTTAATTTAACATTCATAATACAAATATTATAATTAATATATTATGTTTTAAGTGTAAAATACATCTTAAGAATATTAATGATATATTTTTATTTTATAAATAAGTATATATTTTATTTTTTAAACGTTTGTATATAAAATTAAAATGTGATACAATTCCAAAAATGATATTTTTTTTTTGAATGGATTTGAATTTTTTTAGAAGATTAAAATTATTTACTTTAATTTTACCCTTTTTATCTTAATAACTCTTGGACAGTTTAAATTATTGGGTTTAAAAAAAAAATCATAAAAAATACTCCAAATTTGTTAGGTTTACACTTTATAATAGAAAAAAACTTAGATATATTTGCAAAGTGATTTGTTGATTGAATTATTTTGCTTATTAATTTTTTTTATATTTTGTGAAAAGAAAAATCATGTTACCTACAAAAATAATAAGTTAATTATTTTTTATTTGAATATGACATGATAATATAGTTTACCACTCATATACTTAAGTAACTGATAATAATAATGTGTTTGTGGCTTCTTATACTAGTATTATATTATTTAATATATGTGGTTTTCAAACCATAATTATTCAAAATATTTGAAATTATTTTATCCTTATATGCATATGTAATTATTACAACATGTGTAATGCACACTTGGAGAGAAATGAACCAAATTCCAAATTTGTATTTAAAATTTTACTTAAAATATTCAGCATTATCAGATCATGCATTCAAATAATAGAATTAACAAAATTTATGAAAATATAATTGGTAGTTTTTATTTGTGGTAATGAAAAATGTGAAGAAAAAAAAACACATATTAGGAGGAAAATAGATAATTGGACAAAAGATATCAACTTGCGATTTTATATCTTAAATAATATATAGATTTATTATTAAATTCATCATGTACATTACACGGACGGACATCTAGTTGTGTTAGCCTATTCTACCAATCATCTAATTTGAAAATCTTCTTATAAGTGACCATCTCAGTGTAGTTTTATAAATGAATTTAATATATTAAAGAAGTTGTAACTACTTAATAAATTAATTTTATTTCACTAGTCATTATCAGAGACCATCTCAAAATAATTTGTAAATGAACTGGGGTTTATTTAGCGAAGATGTTTTCTTTTACTTTAACTTTTGAAAAAGTGATTTAAAATAGAAAGTGAAATTATTTAAAATTAAAAGTTGGTAGTGTGAGAATAAAAGTGATTTTGATCAAATATAAAAATTGGAGTATTTGATACTTAACTTTTAGCTAATGAGTGAGAGAAAGAAAAATATATTTATTTACTAAAATACTAAAAGTTTACTATTTTCTACTTTTAACTTTTGAGTGAATTTTTTTTTTTTCAGAAACTCCAAAATAGCTTCTCGAAATATTAAAGTAGCAGATTTGCAAAATCAACAGTAATAATAATAATATCTGCAAAACTGTTGGTTTTGATATATATGGAGCCAAGAGGCATCACTTTCCGCCACATCAGTTTGAGGTGTGCTGTATCACAAGTCATATCTCAGGCCCCTCACGCCCTGCTGTATTCAATTTGTTGTACTAACCAAAAAACAAGGAAAAATAATGGATGTGTTTGATTTAAGTTGCCCATAATCCATTCAATTAAATGGAGATTCTGCTCAATCCATTAGGATCGTAGGTTCTTACACTCTCTTCCTTTCTTCATAATCATAATCATAATTATCAATAAATACTTATAATAACATAACTAAACACCTTTTCTTATTGCAACTTTATTTACTTTAATCAACAGTTTCTTAGCCCTATCTAACGATAACCAAACAGAGCCAATAATCATAAGTACCAATTCAGCTAAAAAAAAAACACGTGCATAGTTGAAGGATCAAATTTACAAATTTTAAATGCAAACATATATTCTTCCGTTAAAAAGTCTGATATTTCATATATTTCTTCACAAATAGGGATGAAATATAAACGAATCAATAGTTAGTTACATATATATATATATGTATCATTCATGAATGAAATAACTACAAAATCTGAAGTCATTCATGAATGAAATAACTATAAAAGATGAAAACTACCATCACAAAGAACATGACGGAAGACAAAAGAATCTCCAAACAATGAACCCCAGTGGGGGACTTATACACTTACTAAACTTCATCCTTCTATCAGGAAAACGGCAGGTTCTGTATTTGCTGCGTAACCATATTTGGATGTACGGTACTTCTTGTACACGCCTGTAAGCTTCCCGTTTCCGGCCGTCTGATGGAAACTCACCATCATTCTTGCACATTCCCTACAAACCAAACAAGTCTAATCATTCGGTCTCACCTTAAAGCTTGTTTCTTCTTGATTTTTTAACTAGTAAAGTGTGCGAACTCACATGAGTTGGTCTTCGCTGTAATTCGTGTACCTCTCGCACGTCTTGCTCCACTGCTTGTTCCTGTTTATGCTGCATTGGGCTGTAAAGACGGCAGCTGCTGCTAGCAATGAAGGTGGGAATCGAAGCATCTCGTATTCTATCAGACACAGCTCCATTGTAAAGAAAGATAACATCTCCAACTATTAAATGTAATAAAAATGAAGAGATTAGTTGGTAAAAAACCATCATAAAGAGCTACCTAATGCAATTGATCGCGTTAAACAACTAAAATATTGACCAACCGTTTTGTCAGATTGAGCGGCTTTGAGGAACCGTCTCATGAACACGTATGGCGTTGGCACTGAAAGATGAAACTTTAAGGTGTTGACCATCAGCTTCTCCTGCAGGCAGTCACCAAGATCTCTCAGTGGATAGCGGGGGGAGAGAGGGAGAGAGAGAGAGTACCATATCAAGAACTTCTTGTCTGCCGTAAGCTTTGTCAGTGATGGCTACAAAGTCATCGACAACGGGTACAGAAACTTCCTCATACTTGCAAGCAAGGAGCATAGCAGTGACTCCAACAAGCTGTAATTTCTTTCTTACAACAGAATGAACTGCCAAGAATCGGTCTATGAGATTGACAGTTAAGTATAACGTCTCGTCCATCAGTTCGAACTTGTAATGCACCTATATATATCACATAAAAATTGTCAAGAGTTCCTACAGATCACTTGACTTTTATCAAATAAGAAGTTTTATAGCAGATTCACAGGTTACCTCTATCAGCCAGTCGATAAGAATGGCTCTCATTCTTTCATTTATGTCGAATTGCTGTTCCATGTAGTTTGGCGGGACGCAGCTCAAGCTCTGCATCAGTTTACATGATTGAAAAAGAACATAAGGTTATAAGGTAATAAAAGTAACTCTTGTTTATAAACAAAACACAGTAGATGTTTAAATGATCAACGCATAACAGGCTGGACCATCTACTTTACTGTTTTCTAGTATAAAAACTCGAGTCTCAATCAAAATAAGGGCACAGAAAACTAAGACTCGTAACGTCTCAAACTATAATGGGAGACAGAGAGAAGTTTCACCTCCGTCTTCCTATAAAACACGTATATATCATCAATGTACTCAGTAACCGCAAGTGGATTCTTCCTATCGGGGCTGTCTATGTCCATCAATGACTCATCTGGATCAAGGTCTTCCATATCAACTTCAGCATCCTACGTATATTTACAACATATAAAAGAAATTGCATTTAGAATATAGCCAAATTTACTAAGTTATCAAATAGTTACATAAAAAAGTAAAACAAAAAAGAATACCATGAGCTCAATTTCATCCAGCATAGCTTCTGTATGCTGCACATACATTGGCTCATCTTGGTCATCTGCGAGCTTGTAGTCCTGTGCATCGATGTTAGTACAGTCTGTTGATTGATTTGTACTTGGAATTGGCAGGACTGATGGCTTCGCTTCCTATATTGATGCGTGACCATTTTTCAGATACAATTATCACACACAGTCACACACACTAATAGTAGAAATATACCTTAAGTGATTGTTGATTCTCATCACCAGCCAATTGTGCAGCAAACTTCCTGAAAAGGCAACAAAAGCAGAAAGTACAAAAATGTAATTATGTTACACATTCCACAATGTTCAAGATCAAGTGCTTTATTCTATAATCAATACTTATAGAAGTCGAGAAAAGACAGGGATCATAAGATCATCACAAGATATCAAGAATGGTGGGTGGATTCACATACCTAGTGATGGGGCGATGAACTGGAATCGCAGTATTCTTATCACAGACAGCATTCTTCCTGAATAAGATTAAGAATTGCACATCATAAGCAACGGAGACAGATATATTAATGTGATTTATATAACATACACATACTAAACTCAAGACCGAGGTTTAAGGAATACGTACTCTGCAAAAACGCCTCTTTTGTGAAGAGAAAATGGGTGGGGTGGAACTCCTACGATGTTCTTATCGATTGTGCTCAATGGTTTCCTATTATGCACAACAGCCTGAGCAGTCTTTAATCCCCCTAAAAAAATACCAAGAAAAAAAAAAAGAACTTCAAGATTATCTTTATATCTTCATTTACAGAAAACGAAACAAGAACCAGATGAGGACCCTGTGGCAAGTTAGGCATTATGATTTTCTTTACAGTTTATTCGAATCCCAAATCCGGCATGAACCACTTAAAAATCAGATTTATAGAAACACAAGTTTATTAGAATTTCAGACAAACTTGTGTCTTTTTTAAAACAATGAAAATTAAGCAAGAATCAGACAAGGGCCGAATGGTGCAGTTCAAAAATACGAATTTACAGAAAAACTTACTCTTAGAATCGCAAACAACTTCAAAACGTAGAGTTCCGAACAATTTTATGTCATAGTAATGTAAAACAAAAACAAGAAAGAATCGTAAAGGGGCGTAATGGAGTCGAAGGCATACTGCTGGAAATTTCGAATCACCTTGAATGTTTGAAGGTCTGACAGAAAAACTCTCTTTTGATCCACCCATCTTCTGTCTCGCGGCTACTGAAAATCAAACGGCGATCTTTTTTTAAAAGAAAATGCAAAGAAATTCGAAGCGAAATCATGAATATGAGTATCAATTATCATTTATCAACTAAATGGCAAAACTCAGATCATCAAATCAAAGAACGTAAAGAAAAATAGCAACCTTTCTGTCCAAGAAACTCTGAAATTCAACCTTTCCTCAGTTTATACTCTTCAAGAAATCTGAAAACTCTCTCTCTCTCTCTCGGGAAGGAAGAGAGAGAGAATCTTTTGTTTCTTGAATTCTCGTGAATCACAGAAGGTTGTGTCTGTTCGCTCTCTCCCATTTTATTTGAAACAAACGGTACGATGAAAAGCGTTCTTCCTTGTCTAAATCAAACGGTTATTTCTTCAACCCAAGAAACACCCTCTATTTTTTCATTTTTCAAAATTTATCATTAATTTACATGCCTTTAAAGTCCATTTCTATTAAAGTGTAAGTGCTCCATTTATATTTCTATGCTCACAATTAATTACTATCTAAAAATTGCAAAAGAAACCTCTTTTGAGATTCTTTTCCAGATTTTGTATTTATTATAGTTACTAAAATAGTAGTTTTTTTTTTTTTTTAACATTAAATGACCTCACATTTATAAGAATTCTTGATCTATTATAATGTCTAAATAATTTGATTTAAAGAAAATAATTAATTTTAAGAATTCGAACTTTAGATAAAAAAAAAAAATATATTGTCAGATAAATTGAGTGAGTTTATTAAGATGGATCTGATTTTCTGATAGTAAATTTATCAATTGAAATACAACCTTCTATATGATGATTGATGATTAATTTACAATTCATGCTTTCTTGGCAATCAATTAACTTAAGTCCATCATAATGCCTTAATTAATGCATACACAAGACTAATCTATATATATAATAAGTCAAGTAAGTCGGATTTAGTAAATTTAATATTTTTCTACTCATTTTATAAATTACCATTATCAGACGAGTTTTTTTATTTTGAATTTTAAATTATCCGAATTAATTTGCTGCGAATTAATTACTCAAGAATATTTTTTGTCGAAAAATGTGTAAAACCAAATCTATACAAAACTGTCTAACATAATAGGTTCAAATTTTTTTGAATTTTGAATTTTGAAATAATTTTTATCAAATTACATAATTTCATCTATAAATACACACGTTAATTTATCTTTAATTTCTGTGATTCACGTTTGTGGCCGCCTATTTATCTCATATTTTCATTTCGTGATTGTTCTGTGTCAACTTTGATAGACACGTTACAATGGATGCTCCAAAAGGACTACCTGAAAATGATGATACGAATAAATCAGTCACACAGAATGTTGATTCCGGAAAAAAATCAATTATGATGTTGCAGAATTCAAATTTATCTACTATCAGCGTTTTGTACGGCAATACATAATCGAATAAAGAATGATTTATTTAATTTCTTTTATGTGACTAATTTATATTATTTTCACTAAATTGTGCTAACATCAAATATAATCTCTATTAAGTCAATCCAGACATAATATTGACAAAAGATTAGAGAAAATCAAGTCATTTGAAATTCATCTGAGTTTGAAGGCTAATGTCAATAAATTGTAATTTAAAAAAAAAAAAATTGGATTTTTTATTAAAGTAGATTTCCATTTTTCATTTTCTATTATCATCAGTTCATATATCTTTTTAAAATTGAAATTGATATTTGTTGTGTTTTTTTTTTTTTTTTTTTTTTTTTTTTTTTTTTTTTTGCTATTACAATCTAAGATTAAAATGAAACATTGACAAAAAGAATATATGATTTAATTTACTATATGATGTATCATTAGTTCGAAAAAAAACAACCACATGCAATTCTGAGCCAAGTTAAAGATTTATAAAATATTATTCCAAGATATTTAAGAAACAAAACCGCGTATAATAAATATTATGAAATATAATACTCCTAATTGATTATTTATTCTATTGAAGATATATACCCAAAAGATAAATGTCTATATAAAAGCAAGATCAAATATACATTTTGATTAATCATCATTATTATATCATTATACAATGAGATCACATATAAATTGAGAATGAATAGAAATTGAGAACTAATAGAATAATCAATATTCGAAACATTAGAATTTGAGAACGATCACAAATTGAAAACGAACAGAATTACTACAGTAAGATCACATATACAGATTGATTAATCATTATTATATTCGATATTCAATATATTCGATTGTATTACCTAGATTAACATGTTGTTTTCAAGTTTCCAATATAAATCATAAAATTTACTACCTCCGTCCGCTCTAACTTTCCTACTTTCTTTTTTAGTTTGTCCCAACTTTAACTTTCCAGCCTATAAATGGTAAATTTCTCTCATAATCTTCACCCTCAAAATCTCAACCCTCAATCTCCACCTTTCAAAAAGTCAAAGATTCCACAAAATTTGTTTTTTCTTAACCTCCGTGCCCGATCAAAGTAGGAAAGTTAAGCCGGGACGGAGGGAGTAATTTGTATGATTGATTATTATTTCTACTGCATATATATTTTTTTTTAAAAAAAAGGTCTGTATAATAGTTTGATCAAATATACAGATTGAGTTATTATTATATTCCATACCTTAAACTAGACAAATCTCCTAGATTCATATTTCCTAAATAATTCATGAATTCTAATGTGTATATGAATATTCTTTTGCAAATTCTTACAAAAAATAATACGATTTTTTCAAATTTTTAAGATATAACAATAAATAATCTTCTATTGAAGATATCTAATAATAAAATAGTTAAATCATATCGAATCTTTCGGATATAATTCATGATGTGTTTTACTGTCTATAAAAACTGAATCTACGTAGCAAATTGTAGAATTAGAACTCGCGGCTATTATTGTGTTAGAGAAGCCGACTACACCTATAATCGGATTTTAGGATATCTAAAAATATTTGTCTATCAATACAAGTATGAGGATTACATCTTTATTCAGAGATCCATTCGAGTCTCCACCATCTATCTTTTTCTGTATTCGATACACGAACGATATGACAAATATTATGGTACAAGTAACTAACTTTGAAAAAACTAAGTATTTTAATATACACGAATATGTTGCATCATTTTTTTTTATGTTTTTTTATAGGTACTTCCTTATGATTTCGTGGAGGAATTCAAAAAAAAGGAACCAACTCCAGTCGATTTTGGTATAAAGAATGATCTAAACAAGTACTGGAGCGCTGAAACTAAAGTATATGAAGACGGCGCTGTACGTCTAACTAAAGGATGTGAGGTAGTTGTTTCAAATAATTGCTTGGAAATGGTGACTTGCTGATATTCTCCTATGATGGAATTTTTAAATTCAAAATCAACGGGTTTACGCATGATGGAATCGTCAACACAACAATATACGGTAGCGAGACTAATCCTAATACTAAAGGTAATACAACTGTTTTTTCGAAAAGTACACGATACGCATCACATGTGTCATGTTGCTATCTATTTAAAAAAAAAAAAAAAACTAAATTTTAGTATTTATCATATTTATATTTATATTACTAGAAATTTTAATGTTTCAAATTTCATATAGATATATACAAAAACTTTGACAGCTCTATTGTGCCTGATTACATTTTTGAACATTCTACATTTCGATTAAGTAATACACAAGAATCTACCCAGAATCACGCTGAACAAGGAGAAAGTAGCCAAATTCCTACTTCGTTCACTTTGGAGTTATGTAATACATACACTGCTAGGAAAAAATTGGTTACTTTCCAGTTTCCTATATAGAATTTGAAATAATGATTTTTCGAATCCTATAGCAAACAAATAACTTTGAGTATATTTTTGCAGCTCCTCCCTATGAAGTTTTGAAGAGAAAAACTGACAAAAGGACAAAAGAGATCAACTAAGGTAAACCTCATAACAAATGGTAAGACTCGGATCGTCCCATTGAAGAAGAAGAACGACAGAATATACATGGAATGAGAGAAAACGAGAACATTTATTATTGATTATTTGAGAGCTTGGGATACAAAATGGACTTTTCGTCTATAAAACACTGAAGAATTGACTTTTGATGTAGAGAAATAAAATTAGACATTATAGTAGCAGCTAAAATATTATAAATTATACAATAATAGATATGATTTTTAAGTTTCAGTTTTCATTTGTTTATTTCAGTTATTCAATTTTTGTAAACATCCCATTCATCAAATATTTAAATTTCGACAGTGCTTGATTATTCACAATTACCAAATGTTTCGTTAGACAATAGTGGAATATCTAATATCTTCCGAAGTTTTTAACAGAATTATGAATTTTCAAAAGCCATCATCTCTAAATATTTGATTAAAAAAAATATATTAAATCAGATCAGGTTGAAAATTGAATATAAAAATTATTTTTTTAACAGATTTAGAAATTTGTAGATGCCATAAAGTCAACATGTAGTAAATTACAAAAACATATGATTTTAAATAACAAACCTACATACGTTCAAAATTATAATAAAAATAAAAAACAATATAAAAAACAAAAGATGTGTATATATCTTCATAGATAGCGCAAATGTAGGTAAATTTAATTGCGATATTAGATAATATAGAAATTGAGTTTGAACCGAATTTTTTAAATATTATAAAGATACGTTATTTTTAAAAATTGTCCCGCTACGAGATGATACGTTCCCCCCTAATATGTACAATTTTTGTATCCTACGATGTTATTCATTCTATGGACGCAAGTACATGTTTCAAACTATTTGGTAATTTTCCTTTCAACTTAGTATTTTTTTTATTTATCTATATATTTTACAAGATTTAACCTAATTTGACGACAATTTTGTCTCTACAGATATCATTGGCAGGGTGGTCGGCAAGGAACCACCTCACAAATCGACAAGCGGTAAAAGTGTTATGGACCTACAACTTGAGGATCTTGAGTAAAAATCAAATCAACCATTGAAATTCAGTAAATATGCTATTAATACTATATGATGTATTTACTTTATGAATACTATATGATGTATTTACTTTATGAATACTATACTAGGAATAGAAGACTTATCATTACTCTTTGGGACGAGTATATTGAGGCAGTAATGCCCTTCTTGAATGAAGATACTACGAAACCCATTGTAATTGCAATGCAATTTGGACGATTGAAGCAGTACCTGTGTAAGAACCCAACTTTATATATACGACACCGAAGATGAACTTCAAAATCGTATAAAGTCCGTCAGGTATTATTTGACCTTTTTTCTAATTCTTTATTTACCTACATTTGATGCAACTATTTGTGCAATTTAAATGAAGGCGTAATCTAAACTCATGAAGCTTTATATAATTTCAGGTCAAATAGTGGTGATCATAACCTACATATTGATATTGTTTCTGCACTGAAGAACATGTTAGATGAACATAATGTTTTGGTCAAATCGTTTAGAGTGGCACGGGAAAAAATGATTGTTGAGGGTCGTACTGATGTTAAACTACAACTCATTGGTAGAAGGCACGGAGATGCAAGGACATATAATATGCCTACAATTTCAGAGGTTGCAGCATTGGTTGTAGGTGATTTTGATCGAGCAATGGGGGCAGGGACATCATAGTCGAGATCAGGTTCGGATAATTAAAACGTATTAAAGAATTACATGATTCTTACATTGGATTACAATATCCATTACTCTTTCCTTACGGCAAAGACGGGTATAGAGAAGATATCCCTTTTTCTGAAGGGAGAGATCTGTCTCTAGTGGTAGGAAAAGGGTGAGCCAGCGAGAGTATGCAGCATACAGGTTACACGAGAGAAATGGAGAGGTATCATTGATTCTTTCCAGTCGAAGACTCATGCAACAGTTTATCGTTGATATATACACTTTGATCGAGTCTGCCAAGTTGTGGTTTGTACGTATCCACCAGTCACAACTACGTTGTGATATGTACAGTGGTTTGTAGGATGCAGTTGTTTGGGGAGAAACAGATCCAAGTAAGGTTAGCCAGAGGATTATTTTACCCCCTAGCTTTACAGGTAGGGCCAGGTATATGATTCAGGATTATCAGGACGCAATGACAATATGTAGATGGGCAGATTATCCAAACCTTTTCATTACGTTCATTTACAATCCAAAGTGGCCAAAAATTACACGATTTCTCGAACCCAGGAATCTTAAAGCGGAAGATCGGCCCGATATAGTGGTTCGAGTATTCAAGATGAAATTGGATCCACTGATAAATGATCTGAAATATAATAAAGTTTTCGGCAAAATCATAGCAGGTAATCTATTATCATTATATATATAGATGTTGTTTATTTGATGATTTTGAATTAGTCATTTTTTAATAATACTTGGAATATCATGACAATAATATAATATATATTTTTTATTTCAGCCATATACACCATAGAATTCTAAAAAAAAGGACTTTCCCATGCTCACATCCTACTTTTCCTTGCGAAAGAGGACAAGTACCCTACTGGAAATGACATAAACAATATAATTTCGGCTAAAATTCTAAATGATGAAGAAGATCCGAAGTACTATGCTACAGTACGCGATTACATGATCCACGGACCATGTGGGATTCTTAAGCCAAATTTACCTTACATGGTCGAAAAATCTTACATAAAACCTTTCCCTAAGAAAATTGTTGATGCAACGTATGTGGACAACGATGGTTATCCTTTGTACAGATGGCCAGATACAGGAAGAACGGTTGAGAAATGTGGTATTCATCTGGACAACGGATATGTCATTTTGCATAATCGGTATCTTCAACGTAGATACAGAGCACACTTGAATGTTGAATGGTGTAATCAGTCTCGATCGATAAAGAACCTATTCGAATATGTGAGCGAAGGTAATGATCGTATAACTACCGGTTTTTACAAGAGTGGAAATACTGATAGCGGTGAAAACACTATCAACGAGATCTATATGTATTATGACTATCGGTAAATTTCTCCGTGTGAAGCTGCATGGAGAATTTTTGGATGTGAGATCCAACACAAAGAGCCTCTAGTTGAGAGACTATTGTTTCATCTACCGAACCAACACCGTAATTTTTTCAAAATCTGGTACATTGAATTTTGTTATTGCTCGGCCTATTGTTCATGAAAGCATGTTTTTGGGATGGTTCAAAGCTAACATACAGTATGAAAGTCTTGCAAAGGATCTCACATTTGTAGAATTTCCTCAAACGTTTGTTTGGAAGCCAAAGGACAAGAAGTGGGTTCACAGGGAGAGAGGATTTTCGCTTGCAAGGCTTTACTACGTACCTCCTGGAACAGGGGATGCATACTATGTACGTTGTCTTCTAAATGTTGTAACTGGACGCAAATATCACAATAATGTTAAAAAGATCCACAATGTACAGTATGAAACATATCGTGATGCTTGCTATGCATTGGGTTTATTGGAAGACGATGGAGAGTATATCAATGGAATTATGGAGGCGAGCTATTGGGCATCAGTGCAATCAGTTAGAGGTTTGTTTCCGACGCTACTTTCATCAAATTGCTTAAGCCGGCCTGAAGTAGTTTGGGAACAGTGTTGGACTTATTTATCCAACGATATTTTGTACAAACAACAACTGATAATAATCAACGTACTGTTGCAATTACATAACTTATGTAATTATATATATATATATATATATATATATATATTTTAAGTAGAAACTTAAGTACTTATATAGATATAAATATATATAGATATATATGATATTAAATTTAATTGGTATTATTGTTTAAAATTAAATATTAGGTATATTTTGTTTCTTTTGAAATTGCAGACTTAGTCCTAGAGGATAAGGATATAAAGAATTTTGCTTTATTGGAGATTGCGAAGTTAATAATAAACCGAGACAAGAGATTGAGTGACTATCCACCGATACCTGTGCCTGATGTTGAGAGATGTACAACTTATCAGAACAAATTCATTGTAAATGAGTTACAGTATAATAAGGAGGAATTGCATAAGGAACATGAAGAGGTGCTGCGTAAGATGAATACTGACCAACTTCATGTCTACAAGGCAGTTATGGATGCAGTTAACATTGATAAAGGTGGTATCATTTTTGTATATGGGTACGGAGGCACTGGAAATACGTTTGTTTGGAGGACTCTGTCGGCATCAATCTGGTCAAAGGGAGATATAGTGTTGAATGTTGCATCAAGTGGCATTGCATCACTACTACTACCGCGTGGAAGAATGGGCCATTCCAGATTCAAGATCCCGATTAATCTCAATGAGGATTCACTGTGTTCTGTCACAAAGTGAACACCTTTAGCAGAACTTTTTGTGAAGTGCCAATTGATAATATGGGATGAAGCACCGATTTGCACAAACATTACTTCGAGACTCTGGATAAGACTCTGAAGGATATAATGGAGTGTGATGATACTTTCGGTGGAAAGACAGTTGTTCTTGGAGGTAATTTCCAGAAAATATTACCCGTTGTGCGCAAAGGTCGTAGACAAGACATAGTTAATACAAGTGTGAACTCATCATATTTGTGGTCAGATTGTAGGGTAATGAGATTATCCAAAAACATGAGACTACAAAATCTTGCTTCGAATGCTGAATGTGAGGAGTTGAAGAAATTCTCCGAGTGGATTGCGAGTGTAGGAGATGGTACTCTAGGAGGTCCTAATGATGGTGTTGTGGATATTGAAATACATGAGTTCATATTGCTAAAGACTTCAGGGGATCCTATTGCCGCAATAGTAGGAAATACTTATCCTGATCTCGGACAGACAACTAATGACTCATCATACTTAGAGGGTAGAGCAATCTTGGCACCAACACTTGATGAAGTGAACTCTATAAATGAGTATATGACGTCTAAAAATAAGCATGAGGGCAAGATGTATTTGAGTTCCGATAGCCATTGCAAGTCATATTCGGGGGTTGATTTATTGCAAGATGTACATGGACCAGAGTTTTTGAATACAATCAAGTGTTCAGGAGTACCTAATCATCAATTGAATTTGAAAGTGGGTACTCCTGTGATGTTGTTAAGGAACATTGACAACTCGCTTGGATTGTGTAATGAAATACAAATGGATATTACTTATAAGATGGCAAATCACGTTCTGCAGACATGTCTGCTTTCGGGAAGTAATGTGGGTGATACCGTTCTAATACCCAGAATGACTCTAACACCTTCAGATAAAACATTGTCAATCAAGTTCTAAAGAAGGCAATTTCCTCTCATTGTTTCTTATGCAATGACAATAAACAAGAGCCAAGACCAATCACTCTCTCACGTTTGACTATTTTTTAGGAAATCGGTTTTCAACTATGGACAACTTTATGTTGCGGTGTCTAGAGTTATAAATCATAGAGGATTGAAAATTTTAGTTGTGGTGGAGATGATAAATGTAGTAGTAAGAATACTAATGTTGTGTATAAGGAGATATTTAAGAATTTGTAAATTCTTATTTTAGTTCTTTATAATATTTTAAGAAAATGTTACTTTAAAATCTCTAAAGAAACCAACATTCTACTGTTTAATATTATATTATCTTTTCATTATTTTTGTATTATATAACATACAACACATCCCTTTTCTAAAATAAAACCATCTTTATTGATAATGTCGATTTAATTTTAAAAATTAAAATTGTCCATGCATCGAATGGGTGCATTTAGTAGTATATACACACACACACACACAAAACACACACTGATGTATAAAAAGAATGATAAGAAAATTATTTTTTGCACATAAAAAATGGAAATTCTCTAAATTAACCTCATCATAAGATTGAAGACAAACATTATATTCATTCAAATTAGATAATATGGTATTGAGGCTCAAGTTTGTTGAGATTCAAGTCCTTCTTTCTAGGACTGTAAATGAGTAGAATTGAGTTCAACATATCAATTTTAAGTTTGATTGAATTTCCATGTAACTTATAAAAATTGTGCTTACATTATTTTATTATCATGTGAATTGAGCTTCTTCTTTTAATCCAGCTGAGTCAAGTTTTATGATCATTAATTGAGTCAAATGCAAGTGGAGCTTGCCCCTAAAAAAAAAGCAAGTGGGGTTTGTGTGATTTCATATTTTTAAACTTACCAAAAGCTTTTCCTAGATAAACAATAAAAAAAATATATCCTAACAAATAAAAATATATCCTAATTAATATATATAAAATGATATCCTAACAACTAGTCTTTATCTGATCTATCAGGGTGTAAATAATTTAGAATCTCATTTTTGCACATAAAAAATAGAATATCATCTAAAAGACCTCATCATAAGACTAAAAACAAAGGATATATTCATTCAAAATAGGTGATATGATATTTAGGCTCAAGTTTGTTGAGATTCAAGTCCTTCTTTCTAGGATCGTAAATGAGTAGAACTGAGTTGAGTATATCAATTTTAAGTTTGATTGAATTGTTACCTTACTTTAGAAATTGTGGCCAAGTTTTTTTATTGTCATTTGAATCGAGTTTTAATGAGCTTTAACTGCGCCAAATATAAGTGGTATTTGTGTGATTTCATAATATTAATCTTATCAAAAGTTTTTCTAATAGATGAACAAAAACCAAAGTATATCATAACAAATAAAAGTTAAAATCAAAATATATCCTAATTAATAAATATAAAATATATTATAACAATTAATCTTTATCTCCATCACAGTGTAAAATAATTTTAAAAAATATTTTTGCACATGGAAATTTGAATATATATATATCATCTAAAAAACCTCACCATAAGATTAAAAACCAACAATATATTCATTCAAAATAGTTGATATGATATTAAGGCTCAAGGTGGTTGAGATTTAAATCCTTCTTTCTAAAGGTGTGCTTAAGCTTCTCTCAATAACATTTGAATCAAGTTTGAGTGAGCTTTAATTAAGTTAAATATAAGTTGAATTTGTGTAATTTGGATCTTCTACAATAATTAGTGTAACATCTTCTATATTGATAGAGGCGACATAATCGGTCTGACTAGCTAGCCCATATTTTAGATGGACTGGGCCATAGGAATCTCAGCTCGAAGCACTATTTGGCCCGAGATGCTCGAGGTCCCGCATGCCAGCCCGATAATCATAGAATATTTCAAGGGAATAAGCCGGGCTGCGCTGACTAATTTTATGACTGATTAAATTTTGGCCCGACCCGACCCGAAATATGGTGTTGGCTGACAGGCTAGGCCCAACCAACCTGGGCTTCCCGAATTATCATCTCTATATTACTGGGTGTGTCGATGCATGACACGTCTATAATATGACATAAGTAATATAGAGCAAATAATAATGCATTGAGTCACTGTATAAAATATTGCACCTGTTGTTGAAACTCTTGATTAGGGTTTGTGTAGTTCTTTTCTTTTTATTTCTACTTATTTTAATTTTTTTTCTTAATGATCTAACTCGAATTTGAGTGATGATCAGAATTTTCTCAAATGTAATATATAGGATTTTTTCGGGGGCTTGTCCGGGGGCAGTTAAGCCGGTGCCGCAGCACCGGACCCAATGGATGAGGGGTGCCACTCTTTTCTTTTCATAACATTTTTCATAGATATATCTTAGACCAATATATAAATAAAATATCACGAAATAAACCTAAGGTGGAGTTGTCCATTTTGGTTAAGGCTTTGTTCTCCTTTGGTGATGTCTGCAGGCTCGATCTTTGGCCAACATAAGTTTTTGGCAATTATCTTCCTTTAATATAAAAACAGGATCCTCTGGCTGAGTTGTCCTCACAGGAGTGATTCCCGCAAATTTTTCCTTTTTTTTTAGAAAAAAAATCTTCTCGCCCTACTTCTCGTTACAATTATTTTTTTCTTCGTTTTCTTATTTTGTCTTTTAAAAATCATTTCTCATTTACTGTTTTACTTTCTTTTTTGCATTTTTTTTCTCAGTTTTCATTGATGAACATTTTTCCTACATGGATAAAAATAATTCATTACAGATTCATAATATTTCCAACTTTATTCATGAATTATAAATCCAATTGCTTTCAATTCTATGTATTTACATACAGTGACAAAACCAGGAATTGGAGTTTGGGGGTCCCGACTATCAACAATATAAAAGTGGCCAAATTGTATTTATGATATAAAAAATGTGTATATAAATATAATTAAAACAATATGAACTAGTAGTATAATTAAAATAATATAATAATACGTACAAATAAAAATATATTTGTAAATCTAGAAAAATAATATTCTAGTATCAAGTTAAGTTGCATTTAATTTTCATGTTCCAAACATTCCAAACATGTAATATATAACTTTCTTCTATTTAAAATTCATTTAAGTTGCAAACATGCTATAGTCTTTCTATTCAATAAATATATTTCTTTAAGTAAATGCAAAATAAATTTAAAAAAACAAACTCTACAATAAACACAATAAACACAATTAGTTAGAAAAATGAAAAAAATGATCAAGCTATTATTGTCTTTTAATTGAGCAAATAATATTGTCCTCTAACAAATGCGATGCAAACATAATAAGTCAAGAACTATATACGATTATGACAGATGCACACTACTACTAGCATATTGAAAGAAAATTAGGAAAAAAGTGGGGGTAAAATACTTTAAATTTGCAAAAGAGGGACCAAAATTTACTTTATTAGCACAAAAAAAGAACAACAAAACTACTTCACTGCCTTGGAATATCGATCCTAGGACCATGTGGTAAAATAATCAAGTGCCCACCACAACACCAAACCAACCTCTTTTTTAAATGTAGGCTTATAAAATATATTTCATTTATTATCAATTTGAATGTACATATATACCCCTAATTTTTCAGAAAAGTCCAAGGGGGCCCCGTGCCCCCTAGTTGCCTCTGTCCCTGAAATACATACATTACTTTTAATAAAAATTTAAAATATTCTACGTACATATATCGCAAATTAAAAAAAAAAATAATGCAAATCATAAAATATTTTTGTATTTTTGAAATTCAGTCCGAGTCCAATAACTATTGCCAATGAGAAACAACTTTCATTAAAATATTAAAAAAAAGTTAACTGTCTAATATCCAGTAGGCAGTTGAGGCCCACTTACTTTTAATTTAACCATGTCTTACACGTGTCCTCTGACATATTCTTAAAATTTCTAAAGTGCTTCGCACAATTGTTGAACACCTCTAGACCTATTAACTCAAGGATGGTATAAAATATTTTAATCTAAAATTTTTGCATAAAAATTGCTTCATCTTTTTCTTTTCCACCTGCGTTCAACAACAAAACAAAATAAGTTTTTCCTTCTCACAACTTTTACATTTTCAGCCAAAGAAATCCCGAGCCTACTTGATCCGGTCTAGAGATGTCGGCATGAAACTGGCAGCCTGGAATATGTTTTTCATGACAAAAAAGTTAGTTCATTTTACTATACCACAACATCATTTGAATGTATGCACTAACAAGCATGCATTATAATCAAATTTTCTGTTAGTACAGGAACAAAGAATTCACGCATGTTTATGAGGGCTAATTTGAAATCATGCAACTACAACCTTCAAGAGGGCCACCTATATGCAGTAAAAAAGTTCATAGACGTTACGAATAAGATGCACATTATTGAATATTTATTTTAAAATGAAGAAGATCTCGATATTTGGAGTTTGAGGAGGTGTCTTGTGCCTAAGATATATTTATGGTGAAAAGGGTATTAGTATTTATGTCTAGAGGTATTATGTGTTCTAGGTAAATGTATGATGGGAAAAAAAGTATTAACACAGTGCCTAAGATATACTTATGAGCAACACTGATATATTTCCCCTTTTTTTTACAGAGTCGCCCCTGCTAGGGGTGATATTGATTAATTTTTTTTAATGTCGCTTATAAGGGAGGCCACACTGAATCATAAATATTTTGTGCAGATTTTTTATCAGAATCACCCTTGGCAGAGGTGACATTGAATTATATATATATATATATATATATATATATAATGTTGCGACAATGGTGATCAGGGCAAAGGTTGCCACTCCACCACAAGAAGACTACTCCACGCTGCAGGATTCCCTTCCTTCATGCACTGCAGGATTCCTAACGTTTTTACAACAGTAAAGTGTTCAATCAATTTGAATTGTATTTTGGCACTTTTATAACTTTTTCCTGCTTTTGACCAAAACTTACGGAGGTGTGAGTTAATAGATTGCAAGAATCTCTTGCATTTCATTACTTACTTCTACATACTGCAGTACAATCTATTTTTTCTCAAAATCTTCCACGAATATTCTCTCAATTGCTTGCCTTTCTTTATCTCAGTTAGAGCTTTTCAAGTGGATTTTTGGCTTAATCAGACTACCAAAATAATCAAATGACACATCATTAAGGTATTTTTCTAAAAAAAAAAATTTCATCATTAAATAATAACTTTCATAGATATCAAATGTATAATGCAGATAGATTTTCTGTTATTTAATGTTAAATTATGATACCATTAATATTTGTATATGTCAAAATCTCATTTTAATGCAATTTCTATTTATATTGTGATAGTTGTTGCAACCGGTTTGATTAAAGATCCTTCCTGGAAGTGCTGCCCCTGTTTGTCGCTATAGTAGGAGCCTTAATACAACCATAGTTGACCTTCACTAAGGTATCAAATTTCTATATATATTTCCGGCCTAATTACTTTGCAGTTTTCATAAATATGGAATGTAGAATGCACTATGCACTTAGAAATTGTTAGATTATTATGTTGAATAATTGTATTTAATTAGAGCTAAACTGACTTTATGTTTTAGTCATGCGTTTAATATGTGCTTAGTATGGACTATTTTCTTAAGACTGATGCTAAGTGGTTTTTGTAATGCCAACATTTGTTAGTTATTCTGTAATAAAGTGTAATATTATTTCATCAAATAACTTCAAAAGGAGAGAGATACAAAAGATATTTGGTCCTTACAGAATGTAGGTTCAACTCCCAAAATAATAAAAAGGTATGAACTATATATTGATACTGTGTTTTTCACTAGAGCTACATCTAAAAACATCACAAAGTATATTAATTTTGGTAAAAAGATAATGATGAAACAATGTTTTTCCTCTTCGGATTTTCTTTTTCCTTTAAAGGATGACCTAATGAAGTTGAAATCATCAATAACTTTCATTTTCATTTTCAATTTTTATTTAAATAATTTTCAGAAATATTTTCTTTTTTATTTTCTGGATTTTAAATGAATTTTAGAATTGTTATAATATTTTTCAGAAATAAATTTCTTTATTTTCTGGATTTTAAATGAAGTTCAAAATATTTAACATTAATTTCAATAATTTTTTTTTTTAATTTTTCTTAAATTAAATGATTTTCAGAATTTTCAAAAATAATTTAAAAAACTTAATTATTTTTATTTTTCTGAATTTTAATCAATTCAGAATATTTAGAATAATTTTCGATAATAATTTTTTTTATTTTTGGCTTCTAAATGAATTTTATAATTTTCAAGAAAAAATTAATAATTATTTTAAACTATATGTATTCAAACTATAATAGCTTAATATAAATTAAAATCTTTGCCATTTGAAGATAATGGTGACTTGGGGAAATCTTGTACTTGTTAATCACTATGTCTCATCTCTTATAGACACCCTGTACTAATTGAAGTTGTTACACTTTGCCAAATTTAAGCTCCCCGTGGAGTCCACCGATTCTGTTTAAGGCACATTTGCTGGAAGTCTGGAACTTTAATACATTGGTGAAGAACGTTAGGTGCAAAGACATGTGTTGGGAGGGGGGATCAACCTTTACTGCATGACACTTCGATAATGTTATGGAGCAAATAAAGGCATTAAGTGAGAAGACCTACTTGAAGACGGTCGATGATTCTCAATGGACTATTGCACATGATGGTGGTTGGCGATGCAGCATACTGACAAGGGACTTGTCAGAGTGCATGAATGAAGTTTTGAATGGTGCAAGATGTCTCCCAATTTGTGAAATTGTGCAACTCACTTTGTATCGCTCAACAAAATATTTCTTTGATCGCTTGTCATTAGGTCGTCAAATGCAACAGAGAAACCAACCATGGCCTGATGAAATATATAACCAATATGATCAGAGACAAAGACAAGCCTTACATCATGCTGATAGAGCGAAAAATATTGCCCTCCGAACTCTATTTTTCCACTGCGTCTGGTCCGAATTCAACCCGTTGGACCTGTAAAAACCACACCGAGAGAGGGCCTCCGACACTCAAGTCAGTCCCCATTCATTCGAAAACTATGATATGTGCAAAATATCATAATTGTATGGAGAGAAGAGAAGGAGTGTTACCTTTTTCCTTGTAAGAGTTGATATATATGTATATAAAGTGTTACCTGGGGGCAATCTGGTCATTTTGCATCAATTAGGCATTCATAGGATTGGGCCTCTTTGGTTGGGCCTAGGCCACTTTGTTTGGGCCTGGGCCACTAACAACAAATAGCATAATATGGGCTCTAGCCTACAACTTCCGAAGTGCAAGATTTTCCCTCATCACATGCCGTGTTTAGGGTTGATCTTTCAGAACAATCAGCTTCAGTGAAAGCTTTTGCGTAAGGATTGAACTCTATATTCACATATGTCGTGAAATTATCTAGTAGAGAGTGTACTTGTGGAAAGTGAAAGCAAAACAGTATCCTCTGTTCTCATGCAATGAAAACTTGTCGTCATTATGGAGTTGACCCCGGCGTTTACATGAAATCATACTACAATCTTTTATATGGATACATATAGGGGAATGTTTAACCCATTGCCTAATCAATACTACAGGGGTGAACCATTATTTGCGTTGTGCCACAACCCGGAATTGCGAGTGTCAAGGCGTCGCAGGCGAGATAAGACAACAAGAATACAAAATGAAATGGATTGGCCTCAAGTTCGTGTAAGACAACAATATCTTGCACAATAAGTGTCTAGGAATCAACCAAGTTCTTCAACACGCCGAAGATGATATCTGCCCCGAGTAGTCCTATATCTCAAGTTTCCCGCCCCCTACTTCTTGTGTTGTTGTTTAGTCAGTCATGGATAACTTGCCAGGATCTAATTTATGAAGCATTTGTACTTATATTATTGTTAGTAATCTTTGCTATGAACGAAATGTTTTTATAGTTAAAACCTACATATTATGAGTTTAATCATATTTTATTTATCTGTGCAGTTCATCAAGTAGTGTTTTTTAGCATGAAATGCATACCGTACTTTGATCACTTTCCTAAATTCATATATTAATTTCCAAAACACAATCAAGATCATGAGATGATAATATTTATATCAATTTCCAAGATGGCACGTAGGGAAAATCATATCACTAATTTTTTAGTGTCTATATGTAGGAGATACTGCATAGATTTCTTAGACATATTAGTCATATTGGTGATTCTACTTGCAGTTTATATATGGAGAGACAACTAGTTGGGATGTGGTTCTCAAAACAAAAGAGGAAAAAATGTTCTTCGATAGGTAACTTTGGTTTGTGATATTGATATTGAAATTTTAGACTGCATTGTCGTTTCTTGTGCTGGCAATAGACATTTTTACATTACAAAATTTGGTGATGAAGACTGTTTACTTTGGTAGTTAGCCACTTGTCGGTATGTAACTCTTTTCTTATTTTTTCGGCAATATTTTTTATGCATCTAATGATTATAAAACTGGTATTTTGTTTTTCCCTTTTATTTTGACAGCTCGACCTTTCAGAGATAATATTGAAGGATAAGGCGTTTAATCGTTAATCTCAATAAAATATTGCACTGAGTATTTTGATAGATACTCAGATGTTGTCTAATGCTTCTATATTGTATGATTTTTAGATTAATCATGTCGAATATTTTAAGAAAATAACCGGTTTTTTAAGGTTTGTAAGGATTATATAATTGGTTATTTTTGTAGTTATTGTATTCAATGAGTGCTTTTTTTTTAATTTACATAACCATGCACAATACACAGGATATTCTATTGCAAATCAACATCAAGAAATTTTTCTCCGAAATATAATTTTTTTATTAGGATATAATTTTCTTAAATAGGTCGAAATTCCAATACTAAACATCTTTAACATTTATATTAATCTCTTAATTTTACCACTTTAATCATGTTCAATATTTTGTTAAAATTTAATCATGTTGAATATTTAACCAAGTAAACAATTTTGGACTAATGTTTTCATCATTGAATTAGGAACGCAATTGTTGCCTTCAATCAGTGTATTTTCAATTGATATAACCATGCACAATACACAAAAGGCTCTATTGCATATCAATGTCAGTTCGTAAATGTTTTCCAATTGCAAATTAAGATTAGGTTTCAAGCTTGAATAATATTTTATGTGTTGACTTAATCAAATGTTACAAAAGAACACATAATTGACTTTTGGATAGACATCTCATGTCACAAAAAACAACACACATAAAAATGATCAATTTGTGATTTTTCTTATGAATCTTCTACAATTAAAGGCACTATCTAACGCTTACATAGAGACTAATGAATAATTTCTTTTCTTTTTTTAAGAATAGAACACCAACTTAAGCACAATTGTAGTCGATTATAAATATGGTTTTGCACCATGCTTATTTTTTAAGTATAGAACACAAACTCAAACTCAAGTTTGAGAGGATTAGAATTATAGTTTTGTACTATTATTGTTAAGTGTAGTGATGGGTGTCAAACTACCAAATCAAATTACCTACTAGCAAGTTACGAGTAAAGTGGTGAGTAGGGTCGAATCCACGGCGAACAATGATTAAATTCTTTTGAATATAAAAACAAATTAAAGGGGGATTTTGATTTTGGTTTGTTTACTCTAATTCCTAAATTTAGCTAATTAAGCAATTGAGAATTTAAAAGTGATTAAATAAACAAAGACAAAATTAAAATTGAAGAGATTAACAGTATGAGAAAAACTCTGACCCAAGGGTCTAACGTCCAATTATATTAGGCAAAAACTTGGGTGCATAAGATGCACCATAGTGTTATTGTACACCTTGTGGGGCCCACCGGTTCAGCCCCAAAAATTCGCGCGGTTCGAACCGGTTCAGATCGATCTGAACCGGTCAATTATTATTATATTAATATTTTTCCGCGCGCACATGTTATATACTTAGTGGCCTGTTTGTTGAACACTAAAAGCAAGTGGTCTGGTGGTATTTATTGCAGTTTTAAATATCTCAACCTTGAGGTCAAGGGTTCAATTCTGATTGCATCTTTTTTCCTTCTTCCTTCAGTTTTTTTCCTTTTCTTTCTTCTTTCTTTCTTTTTTGCCCTTTAATTTTTTTATCTTTTAGCCTGTGAGTCTGGAAAAAATTATAAATTGTATTATTAAGTTTTTTTATAACGCAACAATAATTGTATTGTAAGTTCGAAACATAAATATTGTACAATATACAAGAAAAATTAATCTAACCAAACCTATACTGTCATACATCATAATATACACCGTATCGAAATATTAAATATACTGTGAGTATTGTAAGTTGGAAAAAATAAATATTTCGCAGTATGAAACAAAAATTAACTAAAACAACATATACTGTCAGGCATCACAACGTATACTGCATCGAAATATTAAATATACTGTGAGTATTGTAAGTTGGAAAAAATAAATTCGCAGTATAAAACAAAAATTAACTAAAATAACGTATACTGTTAGGCATCATAACGTATACTGTATCGAAATATTAAATATACTGTGAGTATTGTAAGTTGGAAAAAACAAATATTTCGTAGTATAAAATAAAACTTAACTAAAACAACGTATACTCTCATGCAACATAGCGTATACTACATCGAAATATTAAATATACTGTTAGGCGTCATAACATATATTATGCTCGAAATTTGAATATACTACTGGTGAAAAATAAAAAGGAACAACGTATACTGTCATGCAACATAACGTATACTACATCGAAATATTAAATATACTGTCAGGCTTTATAACATATACTATGCTCGGAATTTGAATATACTGTTGGTGAAAAATAAAAAGGTGCTGTTAAGATTCAAACCCGCGCACTGAAGGGTACAATGTACCGCTTTTACCAACTAAGTCAGTGCCTGTTTTGTGATTTCAAACACACCTTAATATATATATATATATCACGCGCGCGAAAATCATAAGTGGGCCCCACAAGGTGTACAATAACACTGATGTGCATCTTATGCACATGAGTGTCACTCATCTTATTGATAGTAGGCTCACAAATAGATTTCTTGTCATTCAAGTATTTAACCAAAGATTTATTAGGATAGTCGTAATAAATCTTGCGTTTCCCTGAAGTAATTGACCAATTTAAGCAACCAGTCAATACATATCATTAACGAGTTGGGCACGATAGCGTTACATACCACGTTAATGACAACATAAAGATTTATGAAAATGGTTAAACCTAATTACTCATAGCTGAAATAGCTGCAATTATAAATAATTACCTTATGGATTCAATTAGGTTAAACTAATTATGATAGCACAATTAAGTTAACCTATTACTACTAGGGTTCAATCGTTCATGACAATTACGAATCAAGAACTCATGAATAACAATAAGAAATTGAATAATAATCGAGTTGTCACTTCAATTTATAAATAATTCCTATATAAAATAAGATTGAATCCACAAGTAATTGAATTAAGAAAGAACAATAGAATAACATAGCCTCACAATAACATATGTTGAAATTATAGCCCTTGAATCAGAAAAATAACTTTAGCCATGCATGTTGGAATTGATATTCTTCATAAAATAGTCTAGCAATTGTCTTGAAGGAAGAAGAAAAGAGAAAAGGAAAAATAATGTAAAAATGGCGTCAATTGTATTGTAGGAGGAGAGAGAGTGCGTATTGGAATACTTATATTGGACTTTGTACGTCCTCTTGTTAATTCACGCTAATAATTTGTTCTTTTCCTACTCCTAATCAAATCTTAATAAAATCAAATCATATCTCTAAAAGGAAAAATCTAAATAATATCTCGAATAATTACAGTAAAAGAATAAGAGTTTTTATTAAATAAAACTCTTAACATGCCCCACTTTAATATGATCTTGATATCCTGACCCATTTGTCAGTCTCCAACTCAGCCCATTTGATATCCTTGCCCGTCTTGGCCCAGTTCTCCATAATTTGAGCCCAATTTCTCCTTAAGCTCAATATACTTCTTCCTACAACCAAAGAGAGTTAATGAGTCCAATTAAAATATAAAAGTAGACTAATTATTGGGGAATATGCATATTAAATATGGAATATAAAGACACATCATGTAGTTAGAAGGTTAGAATGAATCTACTTACTTGATAAATTAAAGATTTGTTTGTTGATGGCAAATAAAACATAATTGACTTTTGAATTGACATCACATTGCACAATAAACAACACACTCAAGCATGATCATTTTGTAATTGCATGAAAATCTTTTACAATTCTAATATATATCCACTTGCAAGTAGTCATATGCAAAAATTATTTTCATCACCAAATATTGCATAAATCTTAGTATTTGAAAAATGATATTACAAGTGTTCTAAAATATGCCTAATATTTGAAAATCATGTAGTTGTATATATTTTTTAGATATGACACACAAAATTAAGTGTCAATTTTTTTGGTTAAGTATTTTTCTTTTTTCTTTGGTTAATCATGTTTAAGTATAATGATAAACTATGTCGACCTTTCATTATATTGGATGCGTTGTATTAGTTTAATAAATTAATTAATTAAAATTTTGAAACATATATATATATGTATATACATACATATATATATATATATATAATCTATTACCAAGAAAATACAAAAATCAAAAGATGCATATTACAAACCTAATAAAAGGCATTGAATAAGTTATTGGACTTATATGTGCAATGAACAATCAATGTTGAAGATGGAACGTCAACTGATTATATTTCATTTCCAAGGAAAAATTCAATGGTTATAAATTATAGAGAATAATTTCCCTCCTATAAATTATCATCTTCGAAAAGAACTCAACAAAAACCTTTCAATCATTTTATGTTCAAGAACAAAAATTTCCTAAAATGTTGAAAAGATCTCCGCAAAATTGAATAAAATAAAGGATATCTTCAACTTTTATTAATTGATCCAACCGTAAACAATCAAATTCACAAAAATGGTAAGTTTGACTAATTTATTTATTATAAATCGGTACTTCTAATTTTTTTTTTTCGTTTTCCATATTTATATTAAGTATGTTTATAATATAAATGGAAAGTCTTTTAATTAAGTTTGTATTCTTTATATATGATTTATGTAGGAATAAAAGAGTTAATGATTTGCGTAACAAAAATGACCTCTAATCTGTAAAAACAGATTCAATTATGTTACAAGTCACTATCTTTTTTTCTATATGATTTTTTTTCAAAACAATCTTTTTTTTTCTGCATAATATCCAACAAATTTACCCAGTTATATATTTACGACACAGAGAATGAAGTTGCTAATCGTATCCAAGCAGTAAGGTATGTACTTAAGCAACTTTTTTCAGATCTTTAAACTTTAAAATATAATATAGAGTATACATATTTTTAATTATGAATCAAATGATGCTTAATTTATTTTTATTTTTTTACAGGAAAAATGATGATATTAGTACGCTTCACGCCGAAATAATCTTTGACCTAAAACACATGCTTGCTGAGCACAATGTATTGGTGAAGAGTTTTATTATGATATAAAGTATACATATATTTTAATTAGTGAATGAAATGATACTTAATTTATTTATTTTTTACAGGAAAAATGATGATATTAGTACGTTTCACGCTGAAATAATTTTTGACCTAAAACACATGCTTGATAAGCACAATGTATTGGTGAAGAGTTTTATTATGATTGGTCAGAAATTGAGGCATAGCGAAATAAATGTTAAACTGAAGCTTCGTGGGAAAATGCATGGTGATGATCGAATGTACAACCTTCCTACCTTGATCGTAGAAAATTTAGAGTCAATGGTTGATCGAGATATTGTAGTCGAGAATCAGTCTGGTTATCTCAGACGCATAAATGAATTAAATGCTACTTATTCGCTTTGCGGTATCCACTGCTATTCCCAAATGGAGAAGATGGTTATAGGGAAGACATTGCGCATGCTGATTTTATCCTGGAGAGACCAACTTGGAGAAAAAGGGTAAGTGTGCGAGAATACTTTGCATACAGATTTCAAGAGAGAGACGAAGATGTGGTTACAACCCTAAGTTCTCGGAGACTACTGCAACGGTTTATTGTCGATGCATACACTGATATAATTAGGAAGGTTGAAATACATTAGCACTCACCAAAAAGAACCTAGAAGCAAGGTGTATAAAGGTTTAGAAGATACATTGTTGAGCGGAGAGATGGATGACCGCACCCAAGGAAAGCGTGTGATATTGCCTTCAACATTCACTGAGGGAACCCGATACATGATACAAAACTACCAAGATGCTAGCCATTTGTTGTTGGACAGGTTATCCTGATCTTTTCATAACATTTACCTGCAGTCCAAAGTGGGCAGAAATTGAACGTTTTCTTGAAGAGAGAGGGCTCAAACCGAAGAATCGTCCTGATATAGTCTCAAGGATATTCAAACTAAAGCGAGAGGGCTTGATGGAGATCTATGAAAAAAAATAGGATATTTGGAAGGATTAATGCAGGTATAAATTTTACGTTATTTTTAGGAGTAATTATGTCAACTAAATGTCTTTATTTATCTGAAAAATTGATATAATTTTTTTGTTAATTTTTCTGCAGTTATTTACACAGTGGAGATTTAGAAAGAGGGCTACGTTACGCCCATCGTCTTTTGTTTCCTTATAAGCAGTACATAAATCTCACTGGCAGTGGCATTGACAAAATAATCTCTGCAGAATACCTAATGAGAGTGTTGATCCAGATTATTATGTGTGCGTGCTCTCATGATGCAGGGGCCCTGTGGACCTGCTCGAAAAAAATTCTCCATACATGTCTGAAGAGGGAGTTTGCACAAAATACTTTCCAAAGAAATTTATAGATGTAGCTACTATTGATGATGATAGGTATCTAGTATATAGGAGGAATGATGGAAGGAAGGTGACCAAGAATGACGTTGAACTCGATAATACATTTGTCGTTCCTCGCAACAGGTACCTTCTAATGAAGTATGGTGCTCACATAAATGTCGAATGATGCAATTAATCACGTTCAATCTAGTACATGTTTAAGTACGTGAACAAAGGACACGACCGAGTAATTATAGGATTTTTTGAAGCGGTTAAGTATCGAAACACAGGCCAAGGATTTGACGAGGTTAAGATATTTTACGATTGCAGATGCATCTCTTCGTGCGAGAGAGCATGGAGGATATTTGGATATGAAATTCATTACATGTACCCACCACTCGAAAGAATTAGCTTCCATATCCCAAATCAGCAAAACATAATATTCTCTAATTTAGATTCGCTGGAGTTTGTCTTGAACAATCCATCCATTAAGGAGAGCATTTTCCTTGGTTGGTTCGAGGCTAACAAAGAATATCCAGAAGCTGCCAAAACTCAAATATGAAGAATTTCCACAAAAAGTTTCTTAGAAAAAGGACAAAAAGTGGGAAAAGAAGACCAGACGATTCGCAATTGGAAGAATATGTTACAGCTCGCCAGGATCTTGAGAGGCATATTACTTAAGAATTCTGCTTAATGTTGTTAAGGGATGTACGTCCTATGAGAAAATCAGGAAATTCAAACACGTTGTTTACGACACGTTTAGGGATGCATTCTATGCATGAGGTCTTTTGGATGATGACAAGGGATATATCACTGTATTGTCGAAGCAAGTCATTGGGCATCTGCTTAATCTTTGAGAAATATGTTCGTAGCACTTTTGTTTTTGGGCAGTTTGAGCCAACCTGAGGTTGTGTGGGAAAAGTGTTGGGAGTATTTATTCGATGAAATTCTTTGTAGACAGAGGAAAATCCTACAGTATCCAGGTAATAATTTTAGCTTTAACAAGAGATTTATTTTTTTTATTTTTTTTTCACCGAAATAGTATCGTATAAGAAATGCAATAAATTTTAGTGTATTAATGACATAACTTTCCTCATTTCAGACCCGTCACAGGAACTTTCCACTATTGGATATCCAAGAAATGTTGCAAACGATGGGTAAGTCGTTGGAAGAATATGATGGTACACCAGTTCCAGATAAGGAGTCCTTCGCATCATTTCGGAACAAATTTCTCTTCAATGAACTATCCTACAACAAAATAAAACTTCGGGGAGAAATGAAGAGATGCAGTCCAAATTAAATGAAGAGCAAAGGCATGTCTATGACAAAATATTGTTGGGTTCGGTAGGAAAAAAAACGAAGGTGGAGTTTACTTTGTTTATGGTTATGGTGGTACTGGTAATATATTCTTGTGGAGGACTTTGTCTGTAGCTATGCACTCTAAAGATCAGATTATGATCAACATTGCATCAAGTGGCATAACATCACTTCGTCTGCCTGGTGGACGGACTGCACACTCACAATTTGTTATTCCTTTGACCATAAATGAAGATTCGACCTGCGACATAACACAAGGCATCCACGTGCTTCAGCTTCTGGTGAAATACAAGATGATTATATGGGACAAAGCACCAACAGTTCACATGCACTGTATCGAAGCTTTGGATAAGACTATGAAGGATATTATGCAGCTGAGTGGCTCAATGAACTCAGACAAGCCTTTAGGTTGTAAAATTGTTGTTATAGGGGGAGATTTTAGGAAAATAATACTGGTCATTCCCTAAGGATCTCGTCAAAATATCATTCACACCACTATAAACTCATCGTATGTTTTGGACGAGTGTGTAGTGATGAGACTTACCAAGAACATGTGCTTCAAAGTGTCCAATCACAAGAGGAAAGAAAGAACTTAATAATTTTGAATGTATGGATGCCATTGATGATGACACTATTGGTGAGATAAATGATTAGCGTACCGAAGTTGAGATTCCAGATGACATTATTTTGAAGAAAGTTCAGGAGGCCCTAGATATAATTGTTCAGAGCACTTACCTGAATTTTATGAACATGATGGATGATCCATCACTTCTGTAGAAAAGAGCGATTCTTGCACCTACACTGGACGTGGTTAACTCAATTAATGAACACATGATCAAACTCAATGATACGAGTCCAAGATGTATTTAAACTCTGATATTGCTTTCAAGTTTGAAAGCAATGTTGACATGTTGGTGGATGTCCAAACTCTAGAATTCTTAAATTCGTTGAAGTGTTTTAATGTTCCTAACCATGAGCTTAACCTTAAGGTAGACACCCCTGTCATGCTATTGATGAACATAGCACTCAAAAGGGTTGTGCAATGGCGCAAGGTTGATTTTAACTAGACTTGGAAAACATGTTCATGAAGGAAAGGTCATCAATATTTCAACTATGGGGAGATGGTCATAATTCCAAGGTTTTCCTTAACTCCTTCTGATCCAAGGCTACCCTTCAAATTTCGAAGTATGCAATTTCCAATTATAGTGTCATGCAATGACAATCAATTGTTGTCTCATGTGGGACTTTATTTTAAATCGATATTCAGTCATGGCAAGTTATACTTAGCAGTTTCAAAGGTAACCAGCAGAAAGAGACTGCAAATATTGCCTTCTACGATGATGCAGTTGTACAGAAAACAAAAAAAAAAAGTTGTATTGTAAGAAGTTTTTCGAAATGTATAGCTTCTTGATTTGCATATAAATGTAAAAAAAAAAAAAAAAAAGGAGATCGATAAAATAAATATTTATGTTTCTTCGTATTTATTTTTAATAATAACTCAATGAATTTCGTTTTAAGTATCCATTGGAATAAAGAAATATATGAACATAAATTTGATAAATAATTTAAATTACTTTAATTTATTAATTTAAAACATGTATTAAAATTTGTAAATAAAATTATGCTTTTTATTTGCATGTCGTGTAACGCAGGGGTGAAAGTTCAAGTTGTTTAATAATAGTAATACTTTTGCACTATATTTGTTGCGCACTGATCATTACACATCCTTTCAAAAATTTACCTCTCTTTTTTCCTTCCAGTTAAGAAGCATTTGTATTCTCTAATACCATACCAAAGAAAATCTCCCAAAAATAAATAAACTAATATACCCACGAGCCGCACGAGAACACTTGCTAGTAAAGTTAAAAACACAAGAATTGTTAAAAAAAATATTACGTTTTACCAAAAAAAATAATACAATATTAGAAAAGTATTACTATTGGAAATAAAAATAAAAAATATTTCTTTCTAGAAACATAATATTTTTTTCGTAAACATAATATCTTTTTTTAAAAAAATGTATTACTTTTTCCGAAAGTAATATTTTTAATTCGAGTAATCCAACTAAATGATAGTTGAATGCAATTTGTGATTATAAATAAAGAACTTATATAAATTGACATTAAAAATTTATATAAACTTGATAAGAACATATAATTTATTAAAAAAAAGCACATGAAAGTTTTTCTGAAAAAGTATTACATTGTTCTATAAAAGTATTACGGGTTCCGGAAGAAGTATCACTTAACCTATTTTTTTTTTTTTTGTGCCAAATTTTTAATTTAATTGAGCGAAAATTTGGAATCCACTTGGGTCAAGTCGACCTGTTGTACATAATAAGATCCATGCATATGGAGTATATAAGCCCCACTCTTCTTTTATTATCAACTTTAGCTAATCGAAATTTGAATTGAAAATCTTTATTTACTTCTTTTTTTATTATTATATTAACTTGTAACGTTTTTATATATAACTCACATTTTTTTTCCTCACTAAAACTACTCTAATCCTACTAGAATTATCTCATCGTGTGGGATGCACGATTTAAAATATATTTATTTATAAGAAAATTTAGGATGAAATAATTGAATAAAAAAATTGAAAATAATTTAAATTTTTTAAATAAAAAAGATAAATAACTTTTGTTTATTAAAACAAATATAACTTTGTTTTATTTGCATCCCAAATATTCAACCCACATTATATATTCAAATCCAACCTCAATGATAACCAATAAACAATTGCTTATTTCAAATTTAATATTTTATACTTTATCCGTTTTACAATGATATTTAAATATCTCCCCAATGATCCACCAACAAACAATTACTTATTCATCCTTCCCAAAAAGATAGTCCTTTTTTGGACGTCTCACAAATAAACTACATACACAATCTAACGTAGACAATTCACACGCAATTATATCTTCTTAACGTAACTTCTCTTCAAATATGTAATATAGATGTCAAACTAAAATCCTAAAAGGAAAAACAGATTACTTTGATACATTATATACAAATTAAAACGAAAAAAAAAATGAAAAATTTATTTGTGTTAAAATAAATAAATCATAATCTTCCACCTCTAAATTCCAATTTTGAAACTAATACTTTGGCATTATTTTACTATATACACATCTCTTGTTATATTTGTAATAATCAAACTCAATTACATACTTTTAGCAGGTAAAATGAACGACAAATACCCCTAATTTCCTCTTACGAATGATTGTCTTTTATTATATAACAAGATTTTTTGCATTATTTTACTATATAGTAGTATATACATATCTCTTATTATACTGTTATTTACCTATTTTTAGCAGGTAAAATGAGCGGCGCACCTCTAATTTCCTCTTATGGAGAATTACCATTTGTTATATAGTAAGATACATAAACAATATTGAAGTTAGTTTTGTGATATCAATTTTACATTAAAAATTAAAGATAATTACTTGATTTACTTGTTTCCATATGTAATGAATTAACTGTCTGTTCTAATACAATTACGTTCATATATAAAAATGAATTTAATTGAATTTATTTTTCATACATAATTACTTTATTTACTTATTTGGATATGCCAATATTGAATCCAATTTTCATATAGCATATTTACACATTGGAATCACACAATTTGAACAAAATATATACCGGAAATTTTTAATTTTGTTATTTATTAGTTACACCATAAATTTGATATTCTTATAAATATTCATTATTATATATTTTGATCTTCTGCTTATTTTGTGTGATGAATATGGAAGGGATAATGATAATAATATTTGTAAATTATATGAAGTTTTTATTATATATCAGTCCATACTTGTATTATGTAATTTAACATTTTTAGCTTTTATATTTTATGTGAAGAATTACATAACTAAAGCTAATAAAATGTCAAAATATTTTGGCAAAAATATTTTCCATAAATTGTTGTAATTAATGGCATTAAAAGAGAAACATAAAGAGAATTTTACAATAAATTTTCTCCATAAATTGTTGTAATTACCTTAATTAATTAGAATCCGCAATTCATTTTTAGCAACTGTAAATAGGTGGAAAATGAAAAACTTTCCTGATTTAGAGTGTTTCACTTTTATATATTATAAGATTTTCCTTTTAATCCCTTTCTCCTTTCTTTCTCCAAAAGTTCTTATTTGACATGTGCGATGATAACTTACTAAAAATTCTTGTCCAAAATTTTTATTACTCTCTTTCCAAAAATTTCCTCACTTATTGTTATCAATTTTTTTCTTTAATCTTAGTTTCAAAACTAAAAGTAAAAGAAAATATTTTTAGTTTCGTCTATATCTGAAAAAGATTCGGATTAAGTATATTGAATAATATATTTTCAATTAATAAAATTATTTTTATATAAAGGTTATTGGGGCTAATAGAAAACTTCGTAGAAGTCTGTCAAAGCTTTTTAGACTGGCTCTGGTAATACCAAAGATGAAGATATTGATTTTTACGGAAATATCAGTGTTTCAATTTTACTAAAATTTCGGAGAAATTTTGATTTCGGTGGAAATATCGTTGCATTTTTTTAAAATTTGCCGGAAAATGTATTAAAATTTGAAAATTTAACATAATAGTTTAGATAGTGTTATAACAAACTTAAATGCAAATATTTATGTTAAAATTTAAAATAAATTAACATTTTGCAATTAATTTATAAATATTAAACTTTATACACAATATCGGATACACATTCTGAAGTGTATTTTATACAACACTACTATCTCCTAGTATCAAACTACTGGTACCAATTTATCTGATGAGAGTAATTATGAAGAAAGTCATGTAGATGCCATGTTTCTTTGTCTCTACAACGGTTATTTCTGGATTGGATATTTTGTGTTGACTCAATAATCATATTGTTGTATAAGTTTTGACCTCTCTACGTGACATTTAAGGGAATGGGTAGTTAAAGGGACTTTGACCAGTTTAATTATGCATTCACCATTTCCACCAAAAAATTAGAAATAATCGATATATTTCGCCCATATTTTGATAATGTTACAACAAAATGTACATCTTAACGACTTAAATACCAAAATTAATACAAATTTATTATATATACATACTTCGGTGGGGGATTAAAAAGGAAACCAAAAAAAAAAAAAAAAAAAAAAAGAAAGAAAGCATAAACATGATTCACGAAATATACTAAGTCCTTGTATAAGTTAACTTATATATATAATTAAAGAGGACACCAAAAGAAAAAAAAAAAAAATCATTAAACTATTCCCGAAATTTCGGTGGAGAAACGCTGAAATCTCGAAATATCGGTGAAACTATCAAAATTCCGGTGACCATCTATCATAAGAACATGTCCCCCTATTTCTCTATAGGTGACCTATAATTAGCGAAATCTCACAAAATTTTTATCCCTTAATACACGTTCGAATATATTTGATATTTTTTGTTGATCACCTGAACGAGGTTTTAGAAAGAACAATGAATTGGTTAACTTGGTTTGATATTCATCACATTTCTCTTGTTTTTTACTTTCCATTTATAGAAGTCGAACTTTGGGCCCTAAATTCAATGTTTTTGTAATCCTTTGACAGTAAGATAACAATTATATCCATTAGACGATCTATATACTACAGTTACATCACTTAATAAGCACATGCCAATTAGAAATATAACTTACACCAAAATCTTAAGAGAAAGAAACAACAAATGAATTACCCTTGCAGTAGGCTAATATCTCCTCCATCAATGAGATTCTTGCTGCTTGCAAGTAAACAATTCATCCAGTATTCCTCTTTAATCTCTCTCCCACGAATAAAGGCATCCATCTTTTTTCAAGAAAGATATTTTGTTCCATCATTTGTTTGTGCATTGCCTCTCTATCTGTTTTGGCTACTTTAACAAATTTGGTCTTAAGTTCTTTTACATTGGATGGGTTAGTGAATAGAGCTTCCCAAAGTGCTCCCAAAGTAGTAAGAACTTCAGTGGTGTAGCTACCGATGGCTGACGAAGAGTTTGCATCGAGTACTCAGTAGCTAATACAGTACACTCCATTCTCTCCATTACTTCTTAGAATTCTTGTTTACACTGAAGGTTCAATTCAACGTAAGATTATCTCATTTCTGCAATGGTACCATTTTCCGTTGTTGAGATTGAATCTCTTATCAATTTTATCTTCAACCTGCAACTTTCGCAAATGCCACTAAGCGTTTCAGTTGCTTATGTGCTAGATAATCTTTAGGAGGTGAGCTTGGTCACTTACTCCTGGAAATTTCTTCTGCATTCTCTGGATCAATACACTGGCTTCCCTCAATTAGCCATCTAGCATCTGGTTCACTTAGGGGTACCTTAGTTGGGGTTGTTGTAGACTGATCTTGTTGTACTCCTTCTTCTACAATATCCTGTCCTACAACATTATGTCTAGTTTTGATGATGCAAAACCATACTGTAAGGTAGGAACTAATGCTCCTAATATTTTTAGTCTTTGTAATAGATATGATTAGTTCTCCTTAGGCAGAAGTCACCGCATGAAGTTACAACAAAGTCATCGTTAACATACAACAACCAGTCCGCCGTAAGAAGATAAGTTCAGACGTTGTAGGAAGCGACAACGAAATGCTTACATAGAATTTTCATACAACAAGTTCTACAATAGCATGATTCACTTCATGAAGATACTAGGATCATACATCAAGTCAGCAGAAAGGGACCTAGAGTTAAAGTCAATGATTTCAAGAAGGATGCAATAACGTGAAGACATGTAACCTGAAAAATGCAAAAGCAATTATGCAGACTTACTTGATGCCGCATCTACTTTGACCTAATATCTCAGCTAAAGGACAATAACGGCTAAAATTCGTATGAAGAGCATTAAATGCCAAATGGGAATCTCCTTATCTCTTCAACATAGATTAAGCTTAATTGTTGTAATAGAGACTTGAAAGCTGGGAGAGATATGAGACACAACATGATATCTGGAAACATATTCAAGTCCTCATATCTTCAAAACTCCAGAAAGTCCGAGCAACTGAAAAAGAGAGCAAAAAACATGAAGAACAATGCAACGACTAACTACTACCTAAGCATACTAAACGTCTATCAAGCTAAGCTCACAGGAAGCCCACTCTCAATCCCAGTCTATCCCATCAAAAGCTTTGCCTACACTTCAAAAAGTTCAAGAACTTTTGGTGGCAACCTAGTATAAGAAACAATTGTAAACCTTACTATTAAAGTGATTTTTAAATGAGGAGTCTTTTATAAATTTGATACTTAATAAAAACGAGAAAAATATTTCAAGGAAGAAAAAAAAAAAAGGGGAAATAAGTGATTTCAATATAAATTGACGGTCTGGAAGAGGAAGAAATAATATGGAGTATGTTAGTTAATTATGAAAGACCCGGGAAGACTTTATGGTTATAAGGATCTCATGAAATCAAATACTTGTGGTAGGGTGAAACATAAGAGATATCTCACGAGTGTGATAGGGATAAAATCGGGAGAAATCATGGAAAATATTTTAAACGATAATTAATTTAAAATGGAGGGAGTAACTTATCTTATCCAAGCGTATTCGTTATTACAGATATTTGGTCCATGAGGAATATATCATAACACATTTATTAGAAATACACATGAAAATATTAAATGAATGGTGTGCTCAATATAATAAGTGACATATGTTTGTGTAGGGATGTTTACGAATCAGTCTTTTTTTATTAGTTTGCGGTCTAATTCAAATAGTATGATTCATATTTGAAGTAAGAATTCAAATCGGAAAATGAATCAATTTAAGTATTGATATATATTTTCAATACAAATACAAATACAAATATTTATGTATTCCAATTCATATTATTTTATATTCACTTCTAATTTTGATATGCAAAGTTAATTACATGTATAATATTATGAGCAGTCCTCATGTAAACTAGTTTACTTACTTTAGATCCATGTAATCTGGTTCCTTGACAAATTTTCATGAAAATGTATTATTGTTTATGGTGAAAGGTATTAATTATTCTGAATTACACTAAAAATATATTAGTGTTTACACTAAAAGGTTTTACTTGTTTTGAAGAAATGTATTATGCTAAAAGTAATACATTTCCTCAGAAGAAGTACTACATATCAATATAGACAGTGATATCTTTTCATGGACCAGCCCACCTGGTATACATGAGAGTTGTGTAATATTATATGTGGTTGTGGGAAGATATTTCATGGAATTAGAATACAAATATTCAAATTTATTTGAATATCATTGAGTACTCTTCTAGATTTGGTTTGACTTAAAACCTATACTTATATAAAAAGACACATATTATATATTCGAATTGTTTCAAACTATCCGAATACTTTTAGCGATCGAATACAAATAAGATATAATATTTGAAGACAGTTAGAATCAGAATACGAATACTCTTTAAGATTTTCCGAATACAAATCGAATATAATAACTCAATTTGATTCGCTTCATATAGATCACTATGGGGACAACTAAAATGAAAACTAAGTCTATCTTTGTGGGATATAAAAAGAATTATATGTTAGATCGATCAGTCAGAGAATAATATTTATTGATTATGTTGCTTCGGTAATGCCGATTAGATTAAGAGTGCAATTATATTGTTTTAGTGGAATAGAATATAATTAACAAATTAATATGATAAGTCAAGAGTTGACAGGGTCATGATTAATTTATTGGAGCTTAATTTAATTGGGTCCGATCAGGTCCCTTCGGTGGCTCATGAATTGATATAAATTATAAGGATTATAATTTACTACTGCAATAGTTGGATTATGATATTATGATACTATAGAAGATGGAGATATCCAGTATCTTCTACTTATCAGGATATGTTATTTGGGGATAAAGAATATTGTGATATCTGTATATATTTAATAACAAAATGACTTTATGCTATAACTGGAAACACGACATCTTTCCTTCCTAGTTGCACCTACTATTCTGGGTAATTTTTTGGGCGAAAATCAACTTTTTTTTTTTTTAATTCGAATAATGGGCGCCCGTCGTCCACCATATTTTTAGGAGTTAAAAGCTGAAAACACATTTCTGTTTAAAAGTTCTAGGGATAAAAATTGTGATCCCAAAGATTAAGGAAAATTTGTTTGTTAACAAACTGAAAAAAGATGTACGTATTAAAATAAATAAAAATAGATTGATGTTAATTGATCTTTATAGATATGTTTACATATCAAAATGATGAACCATATCTTGAAGATAATTTGGTTGTTTGATTTTAATGATTTCAAAAAATAACCTAAACGCTAATCCTAACTATTTAAATGATGCATCTTCTTGGATCTGAAACTCATTTTTTTCCCAAAATTAGTACTTGCAAATGAAATGGCTCCTATTTTTTCAAAAATTAAAGACGTGCACGTCAAAAAGCATGATTGGGCTCTAAAGCTTAGCCTGGTGAGGGCGTATACTAACCCGTCTTCCGAACCCTGATCAGATTCAGAGTTTCGAATGCGTTTTCAAGGATGTTGACATAATATTTTCTGAACTAATACGCCCTGCATGTATATGTTTGTTTGCATAATTTGTTTTTAAATTAAATGCATCTATCATAGCTTATACATATTAATTCTATATAATATACAACCAAAGTGTTTAAACCATAAATGAAATCACCCATTGCTTAAATTACGGCTGCAACATTACAACAGTTTGCTTCAGGCTCACTTTAACTGAATATTAAACACATGATTGATCAATTAGTAGTTTTAATTTAACATGTGCACCGATTTAAAAAGTAATATTAATGAATAGTATAGCAACTATTTGCATAAAATAGTTAAATTGTTCAACAATCTTTAAAAACAAAATCATTTGTATATTTTATAGGGCTCGACCATTAGGGGTTCTACTAGAGCACCTCATATTGAGACAGTTCATCAACAAGTTCAAGTAGGGAGATTGTATATTATCAGTGATTTTATGGTCTCTAAGGATGAGCTGCGCTACAAAACTGCTACACACTCACTAAAATTTTCTTTCTATGCAAGAACCAAGATTAAGGCAATTCGTGATCTGTCATTCCCAAATAATAGATTCATTTTTAAGCCATTTGACTGGATTGCAACACTCAAGGTCTCGGATGAGACTCTTCTGTTCGATAAGACATAAGTTTTTCAAATATTATCTACTATATCCTTAAATTAGCTACATTAATCTAATCATTTGTTTTTATATTAAAAAAAAAGATGTCATTGGTCGGTTGGTTGAAATGCATGCACCTAAAACAATGCAAACTAAAGAAGGTGCAAAGCTGCTTATGGAAATTGAAATTGAGATTGAGGACATGAGGTTGTTATCCAGTTTTTATATAAAAACACTTTTTCTTACTAGCTAAAAGTGATTTGTAAATAAATGTTCTTTATTGTTTTGTATAGTGATCACATATTAACTATTACTTTGTGGGAGGAGTTTGTACAACAGGTATTACCTTTCTATAATTCACCGACTTTAGATCCCGTTATTGTAGTGTGCAATTTGTCGCCCAAAGATTTTCAAAGGTTAGTTTCAAGAAATATGAGAAGTGAATATGAGTATCAATTTAAATAACAAATATTTTATGCTATTATTAAGACAATACTAAAAGTTTGTTTGTATTATCTCTTTTGTTTAATGCAAACTCAGTTCAGTTAAAGTATCAAACACTTATAACTGTACTCAAATGTTTGCGAATGCTGATGTTTGGGAGACGTCTGAGTTCAAAAAGCAGTAAGTTAGATGCATCATACTTAATCAAATTTATGATGTAGTTTACTCTGTCAATTGAAAGTCTTTATTGCAAAATACCTTATAACTATGGTTATTCAGGATTGTTGAATCACCAAATGTTTTGAGGCCGGTTACGATATCCCAATCTTTTGGATCTGGTGCATCACCGACTAGCGAGTTTACATCTGGACGTGCGATTGTGAGGAACCTGCAGGAAATTTGTGAAGGAGGTATTAATTTCAATTTATTATCCTAAAATTTATCAGTCTATCTAGATCTCTAAATTTGTGCTTTTCATATTTTATAAAAAAAAATCATTTTGGGTATATTGCACTATTGCTGAGATTGAAAATCCAAAAAATGTTTGTTATATGGCATGTTTGTCGTGTCATCGTAAGTTGTCTCAAAATGATGGGAAGTGTATGTGCAGACAATGTGGTGAAGTGCAAGAAAATCAGAATTTCAGGTTTAAATTTAAATTTTTTTCAATATGATCAATCATGCTGATTTTCAAATTTGGACTTATTCATTGTGTTAATCGATTAATTAAAAAAAATAAACAAACAATAATTGCTAAGGATATTTGATTAATAGGTACAAGCTTGAGGTTAGAGTAATAGATGAATCCTGCAACACGTATTCTAAACTAACTGACTAAACCTATAATTGTATGTATTAGGAAAGTTTAACATATTTGAATTTATAATATACTCATATATGTGAAATCAGATTTCAAAATTGATTAAGTATTCAATATTGAACAATCACTCATTTAAGCTTAGATAAATGGTTCTACATCAGTAGATCTAATTCATGTGATTAGTTATCCTTGCAAAAACTGACATAGGTAAAACAATTTAAGACAAATCTATATATATATAATAAGCCAAGTCATCCAGAATTAGTAAGTTAAGATTTTTCCCGTCCAATTGTTTAGTTACTATGAATAGAAGTGAATTTGAATTTCAAATTTTGAATTATTCCATGTTATATTTTGAGATCTGACGAAAAATCAGCAATAATAAATCTGTAAAGATATTTAAAACAGATTTCGTTACATTATTTAAAATTTTGAATGTTGAAATTTAAAAAAATCCTTATATGATAACATATCTGCTCATATAAATACAGTGTCTTCAGTAGATGAGAATCACTTAAATGAGAATCACATTTGCAGCTGGGTATTTTTATTTTTTATTCAATTCGCAATTTCTTTATTTCGCCACTATTTCAGTTTATTAAATTCATATTTGATTTTGCTGAGTAATTCTATTTCTTATTCATTTCTTTATTTCGCCACTATTTCAGTTTATTTGATTCATATTTGATTTTGCTGAGTAATTCTATTTCTTATTATTTTGCAATTTCTTAGTTTCGTAACTATTACAGTTTTTTTGGATTCACATTTGTGGATGCGAACTTCTATTATTCTGACATTCCTTGATTATTATGTGTCAACTTTGATAAATACTTCACAATAATGGATTCTCCAAAGGGACGACCTGCAAATAAAGATAAGAATAAATCAGCAACACTGAATCATGATTCTAACGAAAACAGCTTTAAAAATTGAAAAAATTAAATTTATCTACCATCATCTTTTTGTCCGGTAATATGTAATCATATAAAAAGTTTAGATTATTTATTTCCTGTTATGTGAATTATTTAAATTGTTGTCAATATATTTTTCTAATAAAAAATTAATTTGGTTTATTACATGTATACAGTCAATCCGCGAGGAATATTAGAAAACGATTAGAGATTAGCTAAACGTTCGAGGATCCGCTGATGTTGAAGACTAAATATGATTTAATTATAGTAGATTTCAATTTTATAATTTTTATTTAAATAAATTCATGTATCAACTTCAATTGAATCGACATTATTCACAATTCTGTTAATATTGTAGTAAGCAATATAAAATCATTGAAATATATAAATTAAAATATCTCGACAAAAGCGTTGTTTAGTTAAGATATTCTAAAAAAAAAAAAAACGTAGAGATATATATTTATAAATCAAAATATTTCTATTGAAAAATCCGTGGAGTTGAAAAGGCCATATATTAATTTACTTTTCAATTGGAAATGTGATTGTCATATTAAAAGATCTAAATATCTAGACTAAATCATATCAACATGGTATACATTTAATTTTCAATTATTCATGTTGTTGAGATGTTTTAGGAATTAAAAAATATGTTACAAATATGTTTTCTAGAATTTTAAAGTACATCATATCTATTTTAAATTTAGTTATATACTACAATTTATAAATAAAAGAATTTATATATATATATATATATATATACCTAGAATAAAAAAACGCAATACATATTTAAAATCAAACGGTAAAATATAATTGAATATTAGAAGATTTAAATATCCGGACCAAATAAAACAAAAGAATAGACATGTAATTTATTTTAACATATAGTGTAAAATGTAGTTGTGATATTTCAGGAATTATACATTCGATGAAATATACTATTTCGCTAATTTAATTAATAGAATAAATATTTAAACATGTGTATTTTAAAGTTTTAAATAAATCTTTATCCATAAATAGATGTGAATTTGAATTTTGAAATTTGTAAGTTGAAATTTTTCCCGTCCATTTTAATAGTTACCATAAATAGATGTGAATTTGAATTTTGAAAGTTGAAAAATCCGATGATATTAGCGGGATTCAAATTTTCGAATATTTTTTCCGTCTAAAATTCAGCAATAACATATCTGTACATATATATATAACAAAATTTGTTATAACAGAATGTGTTATAACAGAATTTGTTGCACATTTTTTAAAATTTTGAAATTTGAATTTTAAAAAAATCTTTATCCAATAACATTATTGCTCCTATAAATTTGAATTTTAAAAATATCTTTATCCAATAAAGATGGAGCTCCTATAAATGTACATAAGGTCTTCAGTAAATGAGAATCACGTTTGCAGCTAGTATTTATATTTCTTATTCATTTCGCAATTTCTTTATTTCACAATTATTTCAGTTTATTTCATTCACATTTCATTCACAGGAGACTTACTGGAAATTTCTATAATTCCTTCATTCCTTGATTATTAGGTGTCAACTTTGATAGTTCATTTCACAATTTACATTTTTTACTGTAAATATCGATAATTCCTCCATTCCTTGATTATTATGGGTCAACTTTGATAGTTACTTCACAATGGATGCTCGAAGTACTACATGCAAATCAAGATAAGAAAAAGTCAGCAACACTGAATCTTGATTCTGGCCAAAACAAGTTAGATGATTCTGGCCAAAACAAGTTAGATGATTGCAGAATTCAAATCTATCTACCATCATCGGTTTCTACGGTAATATGTAATCATATAAAAATTCAACCTATATTTTTAATTTCTGTTATGTGAATTATTTATATTATTGTCTATATATTGTGCTAAATTTTATATTTTGTTTATAACATGTATATTGGGAAAAGATTATAGACAATCAACTTCGAGGCAGCTGGGAAAAGATTAGAGACAAACAACTTTTCGAGGCAGCTGAGATTAAAGTTTAGAGACAATCAACTCTTCGGGGCAGCTGAGATTGAAGACTAATTCTGATTTTATTGTAGCATAATTCAATTTTTTAATTTATGCAAAAATAAGTTCATGTATCAACTTCAACTGAAATTCTAATTTTGTCGCAGTATTTCATTTTTGTCATTACAATATGTTTACAATTAAACTTTGATAAAACTCAGTCGACTATACGCAGTACTTTTAAGAAGAAATATCCCATTTAACAAGTATCATAAACTATTGCAGAAAAATTTGCAAAATATTATCTTATAAACAAAATAAATTTAATATACAGATTAGTGGATAACAACTATAAAATGATATCACATACAAATTTAGAATTATCACATAATTGGAATGATTAGCGAAATCAATACTCATTATAGACCGATTTTTATTTTAATATGAATTATAATTATGATGTGGATATTATAATATGAATTTTTTAATATATAATAATATGTAATCTTTAATTGAAGATATCTGATAACAGAATATCCAGATCATTCCAAATCTTTCAGATATGATTTTTGATTTTCTACTCCCTACAAAAACTGCAAAAGTCATTCCAAATCTTTCAGATAAGATTTTTAATTTTCTATACTCCCTATAAAAACGACAAAAGGATGGTCGCTTGCTCGATCTTAAAAATTTCTAAATTGTAAAAATCAATGTATCAAACTATATATAGATTATTGTATATCAATAATGATATGATATTGTATATCAATAATGATATGGAACCACTGGTGAGTTTTCTTATAGAACTCATCCATAATATGTTCGGCCAGCTAACACACTCCACCAAAAAAATACGCTAAATATATTTTTTATTTCTTGCTCGCCATTTTTTATTTCTTCCTCGCCTCTTATTCCACGAAATCAGTTTTTTTAGTATTTTTCCACTGTACAATATTTTTTTTTCCCAAAATTATTTTATGTAAATTATTTTATCCGTTTGATTTCTTCTCTCAAAAATAATTTCATTTGGTTTTTTCTTCTCTCATCTCTCTTCCAAAATCTTAATATTAAATTATAATAAATTTTAAAATAAATCATACTGATTAATAATAATAAACAAACAACGAAGTTATACGATCAAAATTGCAATACAATTTAATAAGATTGAGAAAAGAATATATTTTCTTAAAGATTATTCTTATATAAAGTATTTTATTAGTTTAGTTCATTAATTTTCTAAATTAAAACCCAACTTTATTTATATTAATGAGTTCATCTTATGGATATAGGAGATTATTCGATAAAAAATTTGAAAGATTTGAGGTCATCTATGTCTTTTAAAATTCTAAATCAAAATCCAACTCTATTTATATGAATGAGCTCATGATATGGACTATGAAGATTCAGTTTACCCTAAAATAAAATTGTATTTTCTATGTCTTTCTTAAAATTTATTTCCAATAGAGGATATTTTGTAGGTAAACTAATAAAATATTTTATATAAGAATAATCCTTAACAAAATTTATTTTTGTTTCTAATAGAAAATGATTTGTACGTAAACTAATAAAATATTTTATATAAGAATAATCCTTAACAAAATTTATTTTTGTTTCTAATAGAAAATGATTTGTACGTAAACTAATAAAATATTTTATATGAGAATAATCCTTTCGATTATTTATTTCTCAATTCTATTAACTGATATCGGATTCTGGATTATGTATGTTCGCTTTATTTATTATTATCAATCAGTGTAATCTATTCAAAATTTATCATAATATAATATGAATGTTTTGATAGAGACAAGATAAAAAAAAAAAATCTGGAATAAGATACGAGTAAGAAATTCGTGAAAAAATTAAAATGTGTTTTTATTAGTGGAAATTACTGATTTTCCGGAGTAAGAGGCAATGAATGAATAACACTGCAAAAGAAAACAAAAGTTTTCTTTGTAAAAATTTTTAACCATTTCTTTTTTTGTTATATATTATCAAATAAAAATGCGTTTTCAATAAAAAGTATTGTTCATGTTAATATTGATTTACTGTTTAAAAAAATAGCCCGAGCATCGCACGGGAGCATTTACTTGTTATATCATATTAAACAAGTCATAACATTCTGATTAAGTGAATTTAGACAAAATGTGTTTTAAGAGACAATATTAGTGTTGTAGTGTCATAACAATACCCTCTGATAGAATTATAATTCTTACATTGTACGGTTGAATAAGTTCTTCTGGAGCAGCTTCATCCTCATCCATTTATGTCTTCTATTGGTCATGTGAAGAATCACTCATGCAACATGGAAAAAAATGGGCCAATTAGAAAAATATATAATTAAGTAAATGACACATCATAACTTTTATATGGGATAAGATACATACTTAGATTTACAGATAGTTTCGACTTAAAACCACTTTTGAATGTATTATGGAATTTTAACATATTTGAATTTATAATGTACTTATATATTTGAAATCAGATTACAAAATTGATTAAGTTCTCAATATTGAATATTCATTCATTTAAGCTTAGATGAATGATTATACATCAGTATTTCTAATTAATATGGTTAACTAATCTTGAAAAAACTTTCTTGGTAAATTATATCATTTGTGCCTTACTGTTTTTTTCTTTTTCTCTAAAATAAGTCATGTCTATTGATAGAACAAAGATTAACTCACTGTGTATTAAACCATGTGAGAAATTATTTTGTTTATTGCTTACTAAGAACAAATTATTATCTATTTATAATTGAGGCAAAATTTTAGGGTTTTCTAAGAAACCCATGTTGACTTATAACCTAATTGCATATACAATTATAAATTTATAATATGATAAAAGTTAAAATTTCATAAAATCATTGCATGTTTATATTTAGAGCAGAAATATAGAATTTATTTGATATTAAACTAAATCAAGGATGAACATTCAACTAAATCAGTTTATTATTCCACATATAGTAGTTAATGTTTTAAAAAAATTTGAATGTCTACTAATAGAGCAAAGATTGAATCGTTGTGCTTAATAACTAATGAAAAATTAGTTTGTTTATTCGGTATTAAGAACATATTAGCTATTTAATTTTATTTTTTTTAAATAGGGTTTTTGAAGAAACCAATAATGGCACATAAACTCATTGCATGTTCATTCAAAATATGGTACAAGTTAAAATTTCTAATATCTCATTGCATGTTCAAATCTAGAGTAGAAATATATGGTATTGATGAAGATAAAACAAAATCAAAGAAGAACATTCAACATATATTAGGATAGTGAAATACAACATAAAATAAACCAAAATACTATAATCTCACCTATAATCTATGAATGAAGTGAGTAGATCTGCGATATGTCCTTAGAAAAGGGTGTATTTCATCTGAATAAGAAATTTTGTGGAAACCCCTTCATCATCAGATCTTTTGTCCGTTTAAATCCCAGATCCAAAACCAGAGAAGACCACTAGAAACACTGCATGCTTTATTTGACTCAGGAAATAGCTTGAGATGTAGTTCAAAAAGGTAGATCGGTAGGTGATTTATGGATTCCAAACCCTTATTATAAAAATAAAAAATCATCATTTCAAATGGTTTTAGCAGTGTTTATAAATCTCTGTTGAATCTAAGAGAAACAGATCCAGGGATTCAAATAGATGAGGGGGTGCGAAATATAGAGAGAGATTAAGAGGAAAAACTGGAAAGGTGCCGATTAGCACAGAGAGTGAAAGTAGGAGTGAAACGAAACGATGGAAACGAAGGTGCTGTGAATGCTTACCCAAATGAGTGGGTTATAGAAATTGTTTTGAGCACAACAGCTCATTTATTGGGTTATTGTAATAAAAATGAAAATGATGTCGGGCTCGGAATTATGAATTGGGGGAGGGGGGTGGTTTGATTATGGGCTTTAATAAAAATTATGCAGCCCATTATTTGAGTCCGTACGATTTTAGTGATTAAATGCAACTATTATGTGGCTGCAAATATTTGGGCCAGATAATGTCTAAATTAATTCATTGGTATCAATTTATTAATGGGCTTATGAAATACATTAGACTATCATTATTTGGGTTGTTAGTCTCTTTAGGCCTTTAAATTAATTAGAGTTCATATTTTTAAAAGTTATTCTCATTTTTTAAAGTGTTTAAAAATGTGGTCCAACAATTAAATACCAAATTATAATCAGCTATTTTTTTATTTTATTCGTCGAACCCATAATTGAGTGTGGACTCATCTTCATATCATAACAATTGATAATACTTATATATTTTTAGTTAGATGTATTAGTTTCTTTTATCTTTCCATATCTTTTTAACATAAATAATGTTTTTTCTTTTTATTTTACCATGATTAATTTTTATATTTCTTTAGGGGATCTCCTTCAAAACTGGGTGGGGTTTGAAAGAAACTTAGATGGGTTTTTAAATTAGGGCTTTTTTACTTTTAGGTTGATTTACTTATTAGTTCGGATTTTGTTTGCTACAATTACCTGATTACAAGTATGGATTGGATATTTGGTATTAATTATGATATAATGTATATGCTAGAAAAAAAATTAATGGGCCCAACATAAATGTATCAAATATAATTGAACTTGAATTTTAATTTATTATTGTTTGGGAAAATTATTATACTACGCATCGTTTTTTTTTTTTTTTTTTTGGAACATATATTACATCTATATTTCAGCCAAAAATTGTTAGCTATTTTGTTTATCGTTATAAATGCTATTAAGGTGTAAAATTGAATTTATTATAATTTTATCCTATTGTTTGACACTTTTGTTGAGTTATATTTGTAATACTTGGTATGGGATAATGTTATATTGTTTGCCCATAAAGGGCCAATTAATATTGAATGTTTTTTTATTTTTTATTATTTTGAGCCTAATAAAAGTATTGTGTGGATTTTCATGTTGGTGACTAAAATTTATTTTTTGAAAATAAATTATTTAGTTTGTTTAATTTAATTAAGCTATAATGTTTGTGCCTTATATGTATTTTTTTGCATTATTTATTTTGATGTGCTTTTTTTTTTTTTTTTAATTTAACTTTTTTGCTGAGTTTTTCTATTTTTTTTTAATTGTGTATATCTTTTTAACCAATATGCTTTGCTTTCCTTTATTATTTAACAAATATATATATATTTTTTTTGTTAAATTAGAAAATTCATCTCCGTTCAACACGAATACTAGCGGGTCCTCTTCAAAGTTTACCAGGGTTAAGGCAACTAGGGAAAACATAGGTCCGAGCAACCTCACATATCCATTTCAGAGGACTCCATTTTCTGATATTACTAATGGTAAGATATTATTCTATGTTATATTATATATTGTGAAAAGGGTCAAATCTAACACTTTGTATAACCTAAAACTAACAAGATTGTAAAAAACTATAAAATCTAACACTTTTTTGTTTTTTAGCGAACACCTCACCCCTACTTTTAACCCACCCCACCACCCTCGTTCACAGATTTTAAACCACCCGCCAACCCACCCTCCCCTCCAACCTCCGCACTGGCACAGATTGTGACCCCACTGCACAATTCCACCGCTTTCTCTTCTTTCTCTCTGCTCTATCTCTACTCTCTCTCCTCTCCCATTCTCTCACTTATCTCCTTCTAACTTATTTTCTCTCTCTTCTCTCTCACTCTCTCTCTAACTTTTTTCTCTCTCCTCTCTCTCTTGTATCTCACACAGAAAATTTGAACTTCCTCCCCCCAATTTTTCAACTCTTTTGAATTGCAATTATTTTGAGTATCAATTATTTTGGTTTAGTTTAGATTATTATGAGTTTCAAATTATTTTGAGTTTCAATTATTTAAAAAATGAACTTATAGAGAATTGGCTTAGGGGGAGGATAACATCATGCACGACGCATAAGAATCCATGCACCGAGGAACGAGGAATATTCATGGCGGGGAACGACATGATACATGGTGGCACGATATAATTAAATTAACTTATAATATTTGTTTTAGGATTTAGGACAATTGTTTTAGGTGAAAGTAGCGTCATGCACTATGTAACAGAATGCACGCACCGAGGCACGAGGCATTTCGGTTTGGGGAACGACGTGAGAACTTGATGGCACGATGTAATTAAATTAACTTATAATATTTGTTTCAGGGTGTAGGGCAATTATTTTCTGGGAAAGTGGCGTCATGCACGATGTAAATGAATGCACAAACCGAGGTACGAGGCATTTCGATTCGGGGAACGACTTGAGATATGGTGGAACGATGAAATTATATTGTATGCACGCACTTTAAGTACACCTGGAACGCTCGAATCGGTTTGCATAGAGCCATATGAGAATATCATATTCACAAAAGACTTAGTGGCATGCGTAACGACTAATATGTCATAGTAGAATACAAACTTTACCACATACTCTTAGCACGTGAAAACGATTAGCACACAAATATAATACCATAGTTTAAGAGGGATAAATATTAGGGCAAGCTAACTGATAGAATCCAGCAATCTCGAATCACATCAAAGCGATATTACTAAATCATTACCGTCCTCCAATCCTCCATAGGGATTATTTGTAACTTCTTCATCAAGTTCTTCACCATATTCACATCCATCAACATGGTCTTCTGGCGTCTCGTTCAAGTTAAACTGCGCCCTGTTGTGACTTGTCCATATCTCTATAGCTTCATCAGATTCAGGTTGTGTGGCAGGACAACTTTCTGCGTATTCTTGATCATGTCCTTGCAAACTATGTAACGACCCTTGCTCAATACCTTGATCTTTTGAAACTGCATGAGGGTACTGCGGAACCCCCATATTGGTGACGTTCTCACCATCATCCTCTTCACTTGGTCCCAGACATTTGTTAGCCCGATGACCCGCTTTTCGGCAAATGCTACATTTTCGTTTCTTTATTTTCTTCTGCGGAAGGGTATTGTTCCCTGTCCAACTGGAACTTTGGCTACCAACGATTACAGGGATTATTGTGGTACAATTTTGAATGTTGTGGCCTGTTTCCCCATATCTACTACACGAACGGTGCGAAGGGTCCGTCGTCTTCGTCGTCTTCTCTGCCGGGTTTGGGACGCGTGCGGTTTTTGGACGGCCCGCTTGTTTAGGGAATTTAGGGGGCTTCACAATCTTCTTCCTGATATTTTCATCAACAACCCAATCTTCCGGATTTGGTATTGGTATTATTTCGCCTGCGTACTGTTGTCGGAGTGTAGATGTCTTGTAATAGGCTGCAACATAATTTTCAATGTTCTCCCTTGATTTCCTATAATAAATTATCAATATTATGAGAAGTGTTATGCCATATCAATACTGGATGTGAAGAGGAACGTATGCATACTTACCCTACACATGCACATGCATGTGCACATGGAACTAGGTCCATTTGGAACTCCTGGCACGAGCAAGTCCAAGCTTCTAGGTCGACGATGTACAACTTTGGAGGATCCTCAACCTTGTATTTTTTAGCTGTCAAGCTCTTTACTGTCATCCCACGACCCTTAGTAACCGACTCCGCTATGTTTTTTGAAACAACCTCGGTCAGCTCATTATTCATGTTTGCATAATACTCTCGTCGCTGGCTAAACTACTTTTCGATGATGCTCCTTATGCACTCCAGCAACGAGCATACAGGCAATCTCCGCCCCCACCTGATCCTTTTATTCTACGATTCGAAAGCATTTGAAGTCATGAACCCGTATCGCCTTACAGGACATAGTACCCTTGACCACCTTTCAAACTTTGCGTCATATAGTGTCTTGTACGCCCCGTGCTTTGATGCTTCTTTGATGCGGTTCATGCATACTTCAAATTCTTCACGGCTGTAAGTGTACGTTGCATTATAGAACAAAGTGGCCAAGTGTTTTCCGTGCTTTGCAACACTAGCCCGTAAATGGTAGTAGCATAACCCATGTGGTACCCCTAGGAACTCAGACGATACACAACTTTTTATACTTGCATGTTTGTCAGACACAATCAACAAATCTTTAGGGAAAATAATGCACGCTCTTAATTTTGATAAGAACCAACCCCATGACTTATTGTTCTCCATGGACCCACGCCATACGCTATGGGCCATAATTGCTCGTTCCCATCCTTCGACACTGCAACAAATAAAATGCCTTTGTACCTGCCCTTCAAATGTGTGTCATCAATCACAACAACTGGTCTGTTGTGATTGAGAAATCCTGTGATGAAAGAATGTAGTGCACAAAAATAGTTCTCAAAATGCCCTTCCGTATCACCAGTATGTGCTGTGATAGAACCAGGATTCATAGTCTTGATCATGGACAAGTAGGAATGGATCTTTTGGAATGAGCTCTCATACTCACCGTATACCATCTCGTAAGCCAAGTGCTTGGCACGGAGTACTATCTGGTAATCGATATCAAACTTATGATCTGTCTTCATGTCATGCTGCATCTCTTGCGCATTAAGGTTGCGACCTTCGACCAGCTTATGTGCATAAAGCGCCGCAATTATCCTGGCAGGCACTCTGCGACCTCCCGTACTTGTGTGGTCAAACTCACATGTGTGCTCAGAGAGAGCCACTATCCTCCAAAATCCATTTTCCCCGTTGGCATTCATCCTAAATAAGCACTTATCAAACTTGCATATGATGTAATGCCGCATCTGCCCCGATCGCTTCACTCAAAATTCAATTTTGTTTGCGATGTGGTACAACCCCGCCGCACATATCAAATCCCCTTTTGAGTTAAATGTCTTCCCCAAAGCAATCTTTGAGTCGAAACTGCGTGATACATCCATTTGGGGTAAATCTGTGTCCCTGTCGTTGTTAAAAATTCCGCACCTGGAGTGACCCACCTACTGCAAGGCATAGTTGATCGTGGGGCATAAACCGCCAATGGTAGAGAGCGGTAGTCTGTTGAGGCATTGTCTCTCGGTACTTGAATGTTTGAATTTCGGACCCAATTTTCATAGCCGGTTCTGTGCATCTCACGGACGCGTGTTGCTATGTTTTCATATGCAACGTCATCGTTCTCCTCCTCATCATCAAGACTGGCAATGTGCACTGGCGAATTCTGTCCCCCCGAGTTCATGTAGGTATCAGCTCCTTCCTCGACCTCCATCTGACACATCAATGGTACTACGTTTGATGGAAGTATAGTGGGATTGCGTCTTGAAAAAGTTGCCACTAGTTGTTTTGCTTGGAAAGTGAACGAAGGTGACGGAGTATAATCAAACGAGTAATTTGTGAGCGGCGAAGGTCTGTTAAACAATGCATCTGGAAACGCAGAGAACGATGGCGAAATCGGTGGTCGGTACTCAACTGGCACATTATGACCAATGATTGTTGGTAGCTTCACTGGTCTAATGTTAACATATACAATTGGACTATTACAAGACTCCATAACCAACCTCACATCGTCGTCATTCCTGATCCTCATTTTAATCTTTCTCTCATCCCCATGAGACATTAGACTATACAATATGTAATCGTTCTCTTCAACGTCTGCTTGCACAATGTCATGGACTACCTCGATGAGTTCAAGTCGAGTCATCACATCGTTCGTTAATGGATAATACTCCTCGTCACCATCCATGTAATTAGATCCATCCCATCGTCCCCCAGTAACTATGACTATATGACGGATACTCATCTGCGCTCACAAGTCGGAGTAGTTAATGATCTACACATCCTAGGTATGCCAATAAATACAATACTCCCCAATAACACCCATCATCACATACCCCTTAGGAAACATAATAAAAATGAGAAAACGAAGGTTTTCTCCTACTACAAACGATATATAAGTAGAACGATATCGTAAACCAAGGAAAATTAACTGTACTTACCACTATCAACACTTGAGCTCGATTTCTGCTTTCTTGATTGTATCCGCACACCTTCGGTCTCAGGCAAGGCAAGTGTGAATGGGGCGTTTAGTTGTTTACCATATGTTGGTATTTTGTGGTAGGTAATGGGGGGTTGGCGAGAAGTAAATATGAATTTATTGCTCACTGGGTAGTAAAAATCAAAAGAATTTGTGTTAGGTGACAATGAGTTCATGCATTAATTCCATGCCCTAAACAAATAGCACCATGGGAACGGTGATTAAATTTGTAATTTCTGTAATTAACTTCATGCCAACAATTAGGGCACGCTCCTACATCCGTTTACTTCGAATTTCCTGGTCTATATCTTTAGAATCGAAGTAGGAATAAAATATTTTCTTGCATGCATCCCATTTTTTTTGGATGCACGATGTGTATAACTATGGGAACGATGATGGAATCACAAGAATAATATAGGAACTATGTATATAACATCGCGGACGATGGAGGAATCAGATGATTAGATTCGTGCCAAGGTCCATTTAATTCGAAGCACGATGTGTAAGACTTAGTGAACGATGAAGGAATCAACTGAATTACTAAGTCATTTGTGCAAGCAGATTCCTATTGGTGCTTGTTTATTTACTTCGTGCGAGCAACAATATGTTGATGAGTGTAAGTTCGGGTCGGTTGATCATTGCAACGTTGTTGAGTTCCTAGAATTTGTGAAGTTTTCTATGGAAAAAATATCAATCTATCCTACATATGAAACAAAAGGACCGATAGGAGGCCTAGAAATAAAATTAGTAGCCCTTATGATTTTTATCACTTTAGGCCTAGAGCACACACCTATCCAAAAACTCCACATCACATGATACTTACATGCACACATCCAAAAAAACACATAAGTCAAATTCTAAACTCAAACCATACGACACTTAAGAACCTAATCTGTTTATCTTATGCATCCATCACAACCTCCGTGCACTCCCCTAGCGTTTCAGGTGGCGTGCTGAACCTGAAGATCGTTTCTCCGATTGCTTTTCGGTATGAACCCTTCAGTCGTTCTTCAGCTTTTCCCCTTATTATATTCTTTGACAAGAATACTTCAACGAATGAGAGAGCAAATAGAGTAGACTAGCTCGGATCATCTTGATGGTTGTTCCCCCGCTACAGCAATATCCCATTGTTTCTTTGGAGAAATCAGACCTGGCCGCATAGTCTCAAAACCCCCCTCGGTGAGAAGACTCGGCAACATTCTTAATAGAGGGACAATGTACAAGAACCTCTCGTTACTGATTTTGTCGTCCCATGAATGCTGTGTAGGGTCGTATAAAACAACCCTTCCCTTATCAAGTGAAATTCTTATGCACGCCCAATGACCTTTAAATCGCCAACAACTTATGACTTGGTCATGTAACAAATTATGCATTATTATGCTTTACTCACCCTACTTAATGCATGCACTTGTAATATAAAAGTCATTTGCAAACAAGGGTATATTATGGGGAGGGTTTTACAAAAATCTTTTTATTCGGGACGTGTAACCGAGTTCACTTTGTGCCAGGGCTTCATGTTTCTCCAATGAGGTTGTAAACCGCACATGTATGGAAGGAGAGGCTCGAGTTCCTCGACCAGTGTCCACACCCAGGGCTGTACAATAGTTTTTGAACCATCAACACCAAGCAAAATCATATGAAGGAACAAAACCTGAGATAGCTTAATTATATCTTCATTGGACCCCCTATAGAACCCATCCCTGAACCTCTTTGCAATTACATTCAACATGATGGCACGCCCATTCAACTTCCTATAAAAGACCTCCCTCCTAGGTGGCGTGTATTCTCCCCTTATGTCGAAGTTGAGGTCTCCGAATTTCAGTCCAGTTACCAGAGCAAACTCTCGAGCGGAGAACCTAATGCATCAAGATCCAACCTGAAACCAAAGCTCATCTAGTTCTAGATCGTCGCACACTATCTCTTGTCCGAGGACACCATCAATCGCCGAAGCTGAAAGCTTTAGCTTCTTTGACCGATCAGTGCAGAAATCTAAAAACTGCCCAAACGCCCCCATTCTAAACCTTTCGATAGCGTGTGACCACATCTTTTCAACTCATCTCGAATCGAATTCAGAACCCAATAACGACAATACAGATTTATTCGGTATTTAGTCGTCTGCATTTCGGGCCTCTTCCACCTCCAAACATGCTGCATATAGACCAAAGTATTCTATTAATCAACAGAAACTCAAACTTGTTAACAAAAAACATTTTGGCAAGCTTTAAATAATTCGTCAGTGCATTTTTAGTAAGCTATCTTACTTTCCACAGAATAATCACACAACTATAAGTTTCATACAGACTCATTCTTAAACCACTTAGCTTACTTTCAGATTAATATTAAAAGGATCAGTTTCTTTAATAACAAATCAACCATAGACAGAAATATGAAGTACTGCACTTAATTGATTTATCGTTTGTTAGCTATGGTGAAGCTTTTGTAATGTGTAGAATGAAACTAATTCATGCTAAAAAAATTAAGAAATTGTATGCTTGTAGTAGCCCAAAAAACATTCTTAAAAAATTAATAAGTAATATCATGGGTTTCACATGTTCATACAAACAATACAAAATACTAAACATAACATCTGCAAAGAAGAGTTATATATTCTGACAATGTAGAATATATGAATTATAGCAGAAGCTCCTAAAACAAATCACATTTACCCTACTGCTACTAACAAGATGGGAGACATCATCTTTGAAGAACAAACTGCGATAAGTAAAATTCCGTTCACAATATGTACACCTGTAAATCACTTCGTGCCACAAGTAAATAGATTGTGCTACTTAATAAATAAAAACGGATCGTGCCACAAATATTACTATCGTGCCACTTAAAACACAAATTGTGCCACAATTTAATAAATCGTGCCAATAAAAAATAATTGGCTCGTGCCACAAATAGACAAATCGTGCCACAAATAAACAAATCGTGCCAAAAAAAAAATATTAAAAAAACTACTCAACACTCGCATTTTCTGTACTCCTTTTCTATTTTCCTTGATTACGGGATTAAGGGAGGAGCTTAATGACATATCTGATCCCAAACAAATAACCAAGACCATATCGTGCAACAAAAAAGCCTCTATCTAGAAATCGTTTATATACTGTGTTTTTTAAAATTAAGACACACACACAAAAAAAAAAAAAAAAAAAAGGGAGCTTCAAGAAACATAATCCGAAATAACTAACTCCCAAGTCCAATCCCCGTCAATTAAAAAAATAAAAATACTCTCAAGTCCACCAATTAATAATTAAAATCACTTGCATCATGTTTCCAAGGAAGTCATGTTGGATATGCAATAATTCACTATACATAATTCATGCCCACCTAATAATTTATTAAATCATTATCACCTCACTTTCTTTTATTTTCATCTTCACATATCTTAATTTCATTTTAATTATCACCGCAAACTTTTTTTTTTTTTTTTCATAATTCAATAATTTTTATTAGCATTAGTCCATCAATCCATTAATTTGATATTCACAATATACATTTTATACTCCTACTAAATTCCAATCCAAACCCTCATTTTGGGAGAAAAAAATAAATCGTGCCAGAAATAAATCAAGTCGTGCCAGGTAAAAAAAAAAATTGTGCAGCATTTATATAACAATAAGGCTAAGCCCAATCAGTTGACAAAATGGGTTGTAAACAAATCACCAATTCACAAAGGCCGTGCCAAAAAAAATGGGGCAACAATGAACAAATCACTCAATAATGTGATGCCCACCTAATAATTTATTAAATCATTAACTATTACCTTATTTTCTTTTATTTTCATCTTAACATATCATAATTTTCATTTTAATTATCACCATAACCCCTTTTTTTTATTTTTATAATTCAATAATTTTTATTAGCATTAGTCCATCAACCCATTAATTTGATATTCACAATATACATTTTATCCTCCTACTAAATTACAATCCAAACCCTCATTTTGGGACAAAAAAATAAATCGTGCCAGAATTAAATCAAGTCGTGCCAGGAAAAAAAAAATTGTGCAACATTTGCATAACAACAAGGCTGAGCCCAATCAGTTGACAAAAGGGGTTGTAAACAAATCACCAATTCATACAGGCCGTGCCAAAAAAAAAAAAAAAATGGGGCAACAAAGAACAAATCACTCAATAATGTGATGTCCACCTAACAACATGCAATAACAGTAATAAAAAAGAGAGTTGTAAAGGAAGGTTTGGACATATCCACAGCAAGTGAGTATATTGCCACATTTGTATTACATCTCCGTCTTCTCTGAGCACTGGCACATTCGAAACCCGATCGCTCCTTTCTGTTGGGCTCAGGGTCCTTTGGGCAGGGGGGTACGCCGTCTGGGGAGTCTTGGTGCAGATTTGTGGCACCGTCCCCCGTGTAATGCCGAAAGGCCTTGAACATTCCCCGACTTCTTCTGCCCGTGTTGGGGTCTCCGCGCCGCCGCCGCCTTGTGTCGCTTGGAAGGCTGGAAGAAGAGGCTGAAGAGAGTTACCGTCGCCGCCTGCTGTCACTCGGAATGATGAAAGGTGTGACTGAAGAAGGTCGTTGCCATCACCGGCGGTTTCGGTTGTCGAAGGGGCCACCGGATTTAACCTTAATAGAGGCTGTATACCTCGATCTCCCATGTTGCCGTCGCCGGGTATCTCGGCCGTCGCTCCGCCAAGTCCAAAAACAGATTTAGGAGCAGCCATTGATGAACACGAAGAAAGAGCTTGGCTGTTCTGTAAAGAAGGTTTTCTGAAAATAAGGGTTTGGTAAAGTAAAAAACTAGAGAGGGAGGTGAAAAGGGTGAGGTAAAAAGGCTGTCCTTTTCTTGGGTGAATGAATAATGAATGACGGGTCACGGGGAAGGGGTTGGGCGATAGAGGGGGGGGGGGGGGGTGGCTGGGCTGAAGAGTTAAAAGATGCAATGTGTTATAATTTAAGTTTTTTTTACAAACCTGTTATTTTTTAAATAGAAGTTGTAAAAAGTGTTAGATAAAATTTTCTCTCTATCATTTATGTGCTTTTTCTTTATTTCTAAATTAAAAAATTAGTTTTTTGAGGTAATAAATTGAAATATTTTGATGCCACAGAACATTATCTAATTGTCCTTAAAATAGATCGAAAGCAATAACATTACATATATTTTTGCAATATTATTACAAATAAAGCCATTATAGGAATATGTTCCCTTTTTGTACTAAAAATAAATAAATGTTCCTTTATTTCTTTTCTTTTTTTCCAGTTTTGGGAATTACTGTTCTCTTTCATTTTCTTTCGGATTTATAGGTAAGTGATTATAATTAGCGAGTTAAAAGCTTTTAAAATTACATAATTTTTTAATTTAAATCGTTTAATATAAGTGTAATTTATAGATTGCTTGTATACTTTTTCTTTATTGCATTTCAATAATTTTGAATTATTTTTTGTAATGAAAATTTTATGTAATTGAAACATGAATACTATTAAAAGATATGGAATAGATATTCGATGTACAATAAAAAATTTAATTCACTTTTTATAAAGTTAGATGTAAGACATATCCCGAATAAATGTTAATATTATCTTAATAAACATCTTTTGTTATTTAAAAACATGATGCCTACATCTTTTGTTATTTAAAAACATCAGTCGGGAGTGCTTTGCACCTTACTCTCGTATCAAACATCGTTTTACGGTGGTCTTCTAGAGAACGCTTTGAATGTATTCGAAGGGCACCTTCTATTCTGGAGCGAATTTCGGCATTGCTCTGAGTTTTCCAACTCATTTTGTGGTTTTCCCTTGAAATGGAGAATATGACCCTTTATATAGGTGTAGGATGAGATCTCTTGTCATAAAATGATGCATTTGATTGGTCCTCTGTAATTTGTTGATATTCCTTGCATTTGATGAGAATGAATTACTTGTTTTGACTTCCAAAACATTGATGATTCAATTTTATATTGGCAAAATTTGATTTTGATTCCCAATAAATCAAAGATATACCCACTTGATGATATCCGATTGACTACTTGATATTGAACATAAATTTATGTGCCTACAAATTTCCCCTCGAGACTTTTTCATGGACAATTGCCTTGAATTGAATAAGTCTGTGGTAATCTTTCACTATGTAAATCATTGTCTTTTTGGATTTGTTTGTCATACTTGTATCTAAAAGGCTTCAATTTGGATTTTTATTTGATAGATAGTTCGCACTCATGTTTAGAAGTCTTCACTTGGATTTGGATTTAGATTTGATAGATAGTTTCTACTAAAATTTATGAACCTTCATTTAAATTTGTTTGATATTTTATATCCGTATCAAGAAGTTCCTAAATTTGAATTTGTGGATAGTTTGTACTCATATTAAGGAGTCCTCACTTGAATTCGGATTTGATTTGGAGACCTTTTAAACTCGTTTCAAGGAGTCTTAGTTTGACTTAATTTGTAGACTTTTTAAATTTGTGTCAAAGAGCCTTGATTTGAATTTGATTTGTGGACCTTTCAAACCCGTGTAAACGAGTCTTGATTTCGGTTTGATTTATAGACCTTTTAACTCATGCCAAGGAGTCTTGATTTGAGGTTTTATTTGTAGACATTTTAAACTCATGTCAATGAGTCTTGATTAAATATGGGACTTTAGATAGTTTTGACTCATATCTGGGAATAGTTTAAATAGTTTAAGCTCATAGCAAGGAACATAACAGACGATTTAAGCTCGTAGCAAGGAACAGTATATACACACTATGCATACATTACGAACGTTTCACACATTACACATATTTCACACATTATACACACACTGCAAACATTTCAGAAAACTTTACACACATTTCACACACTATACTCATATACTACATACATTTGACATACTATACACACATTTCACACACGATACACACACTAAAAATACTATACGCACACTTTACACATTATGCCCACATTTCACAAACTACACATATTTTACACATTTCACACACTTTACGTACATATTACACACTATTCACACACTACAACCTTTCACACACATTACACACGTTTCACACATTTCACACGCTATCCACACATTACACATATTTTACACATTCCACGCACTTTATACAAATTTTACACACTATACACACATTTTACATACTATACCCACATTTTATACACTTCACACATTTCACACACTATACACACATTACACATATTTTACATGTTTCACCTTTACACACATATTACACACTATACACACACTACAAACATTTCACATACTATACACACATTTCACACATTTCACACACTATACACACATTAAACATATTTTACATATTTTACACACTATACAGACACTACAAACATTTCACACACTTTAGACACACTACACACATTTCACACACAATGCACACACTACGCACATTTCATATACTACACAAACTACACACATTTTACACATTTCACACACTATACACACACTAAAAACACTATACACATATTTTACACAATATACCCACATTTTACACACTGCACATGTTTCACACAATTCACACACTATACATGTTTCACATAATTCACACACTACACACATTTTACAAATATTTTACACATTTTACACACATTTCACACACTGTACACACATTACGCATGTTTCACACATTTCACGCACTATACACACATTAGACAAATTTTACACATTTCACACACTTCATACACATTTTACACACTATATACACAATACAAACATTTCACACACTTTACACACATGTCACACACTACACACATTTCACATACTAGACACACATTTTACACATTTCACACACTACACACATTTCACATACTATACACACTACACACAGTTTACACATTTCACAAACGATACACACACAAAAAACACTATACACACATTTTACACACTATACACACATTTTACACACTATACCCACATTTTATACACTGCACACACTACACATGATATACACAATTCGCACACTATACACACACTACACACATTTTACGCACATTTTACTCATATTACACACTATACACACACTACAAACATTTCACACACTATACACACGTTACGCACGTTTCACACATTTCACGCATTATACACACACTAGACATATTTTACACATTTCACACACTTTATACACATTTTACACACTATACACACACTACAAACATTTCACACACTTTACACACATTTCACTCACTTTGCACACACTACACACATTTCACACACTTCATGCACATTTTACACACTACAAACATTTCACACACTTTACACACACTATACACATTGAACACACTATGCACACACTACGCACACACTACACACATTTCACTTACTAAACACACTATACACACATTTTACACACTATACCCACATTTTACACTCTACACATGTTTCACACAATTCACACACTATACACACACTACACACATCTTATGCACATTTTACACATTTTACACACTATATACACACTACAAACCTTTCACACACTATACACACAATAAGCATGTTTCACACATTTCACGCACTATACACACATTAGACATATTTTACACATTTCACACACTTTATACACATTTTACACACTATATACACACTACAAACATTTCACACACTTTACACACAGTACACACATGTCACACACTACACACATTTCACATACTAGACACACATTTTACACATTTCACACACTATACACACATGTCACACACTATACCCACATTTTACACACTGAACACATTTCACACACCACATGTTTCACACAATTCACACACTATACATACACTACACACATTTTACGCACATTTTACACACTATACACACACTACAAATATTTCACACACTATACACACATTCCGCATGTTTCGCACATTTCACACACTTTACACACATTAGACATATTTTACACATTGCAGACACTTTATACACATTTTACACACTACAGACACACTACAAACATTTCACACGCTTTAGACACATTTCACACACTACGGACATTTCATATACTATACACACTATACACATTTTACACATTTCACACGCTATACACACACTAAAAACACTATACACATATTTTACACAATATACCCACATTTTACACAGCACACTTTTCACAACTACACATGTTTCACACAATTCACACACTATACACACACTACACACATTTTACGAATATTTTACACATATTACACACTATACACACACTACAAACATTTCACACACTATACACACATTACGCACGTTTCACACATTTCACGCACTATACACACACTAGACATATTTTATACATTTCATACACTTTATATACATTATACGCACTATACACTACAAACATTTCACACATTTCACACACTATGCACACACTACACACATTTCACACACTATGCACACACAACGCACATTTTACATATTTCACATACTATACAGACATTAAAAACACTATACAAAGATTTTAAACACTATACCCACATTTTACACAATGCACACATTTCACACACAATACATGTTTCACATAATTCATACCCTTTACACACACTACTCACATTTTACACACTATATACACACAACACACTACACATATTATACACATTTTGCGCAAATCACATGTTTCACATTCTATACACGCACCACACATTTTACAGAAGTTGTTTAGTCAATGACATTTTAAATTATCTTTTTCACATAGCAAAACATACAGTTAGAAGTTTTTTTGCATGCCCCGATTCCTCTTTTACGAATAATCTATCAAAGCTCCCATGATTCAGGCCAAACAAGTATTATAAACCAAAAGCAGTGACAAAAAATATATACAAAAATAGAACGTCGTGTAACGTGATAAGTGTGTGAAATGGTGTGTCCACATCACGTCAAATGTCCATATTAACTATAACCAAAAATTAAAAAGAAATTTTTGTAACAAATTTCTCCCCAAACAATTCATTCCCCTAAAACATAAACAAACACTTTCACATTTTTATGCATTCTCTTGAAAAAGATGTTTCACAAACACACATAAGCCAAATACAGCGGAATTAAGACAAGCTTTGATTGGATATGATGTAATTAAGTACTTACTAGCAAATGAGGTCTCATGTTGAATGTCAATCCTCGCTCCATCAAAACAACAGATCATCTACTCATCCAAAAATATTAATTGTTAGAAACAAATCATTCTTTTCAACATAGTGTTAAAACAACTATCACATTTTTTGTAATGTGTTTGGCAAAATAAAATGTTAAGACAACTTAAAAATAAGCTCATAGAGCTTATAAACTAAAAAACAAAAAATATTAAGTTTCTCTAATTCATCTTATTTTTAAAAATGTAAAAGTTATACTCAAATTCCACATGCTGCAAACACACTTCACACACCACACATATTTCACACACTATCCACACATTTCGCACACTATACCCACACTACACACATTTTACAAACTATACAAAAATTTTACACACTGCACATTTCATACATTATACATACGCTACACACACTTCACAAACTATACACATATATTAAACACTATACACATTTCACGCATTATACAATAACTACACAAATTTTACCAATTTCACACACTATACATACATTACGAACGATTCACACATTTCATGCACTACACACACATTACACACACACTATAAACATTTCAGAATCTTTACACACATTTCACACACAATACACACACTAAAAACACTATACGCACATTTTACACATCATGCCCACATTTTACACAATGCACACATTTCATAAACTACACATATTTTACACATTTCACACACTTTACATACATATTACACACTATTCACACATTACAAACCTTTCACACACATTACGCACGTTTCACACATTTCACGCACTATACACACATTACACATGTTTTACACATTCCACACACTTTATACAAATTTTACACATTATACACATATTTTACACACTATACCCACATTTTATACACTTCACACACTGTACACACATTACACATATTTTACATATTTCACACACTTTACACACATATTACACACTATACACACACTACAAACATTTCACACACCATTCACACATTACACACATTTCATGCACTATACGCACATTAGACATATTTTACACATTTTACGCACATTATATACATTTTACACACTATAAACACACTACAAACATTTCAGACACTTTAGACACACTACACACCTTTCACACACTATGCACACACTACGCACATTTCATTTAATATACACACACTACACACAATTTACACAGTTCACACACTATACACACATATTTTACACACTATACCCACATTTTACACATTGCACACATTTTACACACTACACATGTTTCACATAATTCGCACACTATACACATACTACACACATTTTACACATATTACACACTATACACACGTTTCACACGTTTCACGCATCATACACACACTAGACATATTTTACACATTTCACACACTTTATACATATTATACATACTATACACAGACTACAAACATTTTACACACTTTACACACTACGCATATTTCACACACTATGCACTCACTACACACATTCCACACATTTCATACACATTTTACACACTACATACACACTATATACACACTACAAACATTTCACACACTTTACACACATTTCATACACTATACACACACTACACACATTTCCCACACTATGCACACATTACACAAATTTCACATACTATACACACTATACACACACAAAAAACACTATACACACCTTTTACACACTATACCCACATTTTACACTCTACACATGTTTCACACAATTCACACACTATACGCACACTACAAACCTTTCACACACTATACACACAATCAGCATGTTTCACACATTTCACGCACAATACATACATTAGACATATTTTATACATTTCACACACTTTATACACATATTTACACACTATATACACACTACAAACATTTCACACACTTTACACACATTTCACACACTACACACATTTCACATACTAGACACACTATACACACATTTTACACACTATACCCACATTTTACAGACTATACCCACATTTTACACACAACACATGTTTCATACAATTCACACACTATACACACTACACACATTTTACGCACATTTTACACACTATACACACACTACAAACATTTCACACACTATACACACATTACGCACGTTTCACACATTTTACGCACTATACACACACTAGACATATTTTACACATTTCATACACTTTATATACATTTTACACACAGTTCATACACTATGAACATTTCACACACATTACACACGGTTCACACTATGCACACACTACGCACATTTCTGATACTATACACACACTACACACATTTTACACATTTCACACACTATACACACACTAAAAACACTATATACATATTTTACACAATATACCCACATTTTACCCAAGTTAATTGCAATAGAGGAACTTGATACATATCTGAATATAGGTGACAATTGCAACACTGAAGTAGAATTGAATTGAGCAGGAGTGGCAATGGGGTGGGCCACGACGGGTTTTAGCATTCCCATCACCACCCCGTGAAGGACTGAGGCGGGATCAATCAGGGGTCAACTGTGATAGGGGCGGGATCAGTTATCCCCATTGAATTAATTTTCACTTAAAATAATGTTTTAACTGATTATTATATATATTTATATTAAGTTTTGACTTTTATATACATATATAATGTAGATATAATGAATATATAGAGGTTATTTAAAGAATCAGGGCGGGAATATTCGGGGTGGGGGAACTGAATCCCGTCCCCACAGTATTGTGATAGTGGGGCAAGGATTCTACACCGGGTTTTGGTGGGGAGGGGGGTTGAGGGGGTTGGTATGGTGGTTAGGTAACCCGTTCAGATTCAGAGTATTTTGCTATCCCTCAACGTCCCATTTTATCCCCAAAAGAAGGGTCCTATAGACCCAATGGGCCTATTGGGTGCAAGGTCCCAAACAGATCCTAGTTAACTACTCTCACTTAAACTTCTGAAACAGGATTCTAATTTTGTAACAAATAATGTTTTACAGAAAACATAGGGCCGGGCAGCAAAATGAATTCAGCCCGGCCCGGTTCTCAGTTCTGAAGAATCTGTTCAACAGGCAACGAGTATATATACATAAACAACAGTAGAAGCAATTACAGCCAAAGATCAATGAACGGTAATAAGGGTAAGATAGGAAACTCACTTGTTCCAACAGTCACTTATTATCTCCGCAACCAGTGGATCGACCGTGGGCTGGATGTCGAGATGCCTTCCCTAGAACCCAACAACTCCGACAACCTACACCGAGTTCATCTCCGTCCAAAGCACTTTCAGAGTTGCCAACTCCCACAGTATCACTCCAAAACTATATACATCGGATCTGCAAATTTTAAGAGACGAATCTTATTACTGAGGTTCGAAACATGACATCAGTGGAAGAGTTGAGATTCTCTTAAGGGCTCTAAAGGTAGACCATTTACTCACTTCTCGTTGGACGGTTCATTTCTTAGAACTTCTGGGGCCATCCACTCTGCCTGCACATTGGAAAATATAACCATTAAAATTTTGAAATATCATCGTCTCAGTTATTTTCTAGGAGTATCTTTTTTATTTTGCTCATCCAACACCCCCACCCCCTCCCTTCACAAGCATACCGTTCCAGCAGCAGACTTTGAACATAAAAAAGTATGATGTTGCAGACGAGACATCTCGAAATCACAAACCTGACATATTGAGCGGAATAAAAACCATCAGAGAGAAAGTAAAATTCGCTATCATAATGTACAGACGAATTGATGTTATAGAGCTTGGATCAGACCTTAACAACCCAATTTTTATCAACCAGGAGATTTGGAGTCTTTAAATCCCGATGCACAATAATAGGATGGCTGGTGTGCAAGTAATTCATCCCCTTGGCCTGCAAAGATTGGCACATTAAAGGATGGCAAAAGAAATGTAATAGCAGCGACAAACTCGAATTATACAACCAGTACCACATCAAGGGCCATTTTTATTCTCCGTTTCTCATCTATTTGGATATTTGGACGGTGCAGCAGCTTATATAAACTACCCCTGCAAGTGAATGAGGATTATAAGAACAAATTCTGAACCAGAGACTCTCACAACTACATAGGATCAATCTATTTTCAGGAGATCAATGAGAAATTCAAAATATCTTTGTTACAGTTGCTTGGGTTATCACAAGATTGATTTAATCTGACCATACAACTCAAAACTCATTCAAGACTGAGATAGAAGAAGAGGCGTAAGTTAACTAATTTTCCATCTTCCCCTGTGTTCTCGGGTGTGTGCAGAAGAAGGAAAGACAGTCCATAATGCATAAAGGAGCCAACATATAAAGCACCCTGCCCTGGTGTTTCGGGGGGAGGGGGGGGGGGGAGGTTTGTGGCCACTATAACATATCTGATCAGAATTTTGCAGAGATCAAACGATCTAACCATAAGTTTGTTTTGGATAGAGTGCAATGTTGAGGCGCACACATGCTAAGAAAACTGGAAAATCAAATAATAATACTGCCCACAAGTTTTCAGAAGCAACTACGAAATAAACCTTGGAAGAAACTCTGTCAATATGGACATATGTGGGGGCCGCATTACCGCCCCCATGAAAAGCACAACATTTGGATGTCTCAATCTTAACATAATCTCAATCTGCATCAGGCAACAAACGGTTTAAAAAACCCGAAACAAACATGTATAGAATACCTTCCTAGCACATAAGAAATAGCATTCACCTCGCATTTGAATAGTGTGAGTGCATCGCCTGAGATATCTTGGTTCATGAACTTCTTCACCGCAACTTCCAATCATCAAACAGACTTCATATTCTAAAGGTGCATCGCATTTAACCTGTGGTTGAGCTTTTGGGTTGGGGGGGGGGGGGGGCGTTGGTGGTGGTTGGGGGAAGAAGTAAAAAAAGCTCATGATATGTTAAAAACCAGGGCAATACAATAACAATGAGACCAAAACATATATTTTAATTTTAACTCCCTTCCACGAAACTATATAACTGAGAAATTCATAATAATATAATTGTTAATGTTAAGATGCATGTTAACCAGAAATCAGATCCGCAGAAGTAAAACCTACCGTTCCATTCGGCTCGGTATACCTCACCGTATGAACCTACAAAATAAACAAGGAATAAAAGCATTCAGACTGAGAAGACTGAATTACAACAAAGATCATACTGTCTGAACAGCAGTCATCTTAGCTATCGCACATCAGACTTTCTCAAGAAGTCTTTTAGGTTTCATTTGGATGGAGAGCTTTGATTGGGTGAATTTCAAAATCCACCCAACTTGTTTGGCAAAAAAACTCAAATCAAGGGATTTTAAATCCCTCCTAAATTTTTAGTTCATTTTGGATTTGGATGGATTTTGAAATCCATCCCACAACCTAGTCATTTATTAATCCATCTCACCTCTCACATATGTATAGCCACATTATCACACACAACACATACCACACGCGTACACACACTACATACACACATACTACACACACCTCACACACACTAAACACATACTACACGGCACACGCACATACTACACACATACAACACGCACACACACACACTACACACACTTTCATTATCATCATCCTTTAAAAACGTTACAAAAATCAACTTTTAATACTAAAAGAAGGTTGCATGAAAATAGGAGAAAACACATGTCACTCTCACAAATTTTCATCGAATTTTTGTTTTGTTTATTTTTTGTGGGTTATCCTCCAACCAATTTTTTTCCTTTTCTTTTGTTTATCTTTTTTCCTTCGAAATTTCAAGTTCTTATAACTTTTTCGTCTCAAGTCGATTTTTCATAAGAGATATATCAAATTATTCCTCTTTTGACAATCTTCGATTTAACATCCATAATGCATATATTCTAATTAAATCCTTTTATTTTTAAGTCTAAAATACCTTTTAGGATGTTAATAAATATATTTTGATTTAAACATTTCTATGTAAAATTAAAATGTGAAATGGTTGCGAACATGATATGTTTTTTAACTGATTGAAATTTTTTAGAAGATTAAAATTATTTACTTTAATTTTACCTTTATTAATCTTAATAATTTTTGGATAGTTTAAATCATTTGGTTTAGAAAAAAATCATAAAAAATAAAATTTTGTTCGGTTTACACTTTACAATAGAAAAAAGCTTAGATATATTTGCGAAAGTGATTTGTTGATTGAAATAATTTGTTTATTATTTTATTTTATTTTATTTTTGTGAAAAGAAAAATTATGTTATCTACAAAAATAATAAGTCAATTATTTTTTATTTGATCAATATAACATGATAATATAGTATACCACTCATACTTAAGCAACTAATTTATTTGTAGCTTCTTATACTAATATTATATTATTTAATATAAATAATTTTTAAACAATAATTATTAAAAAATATTTGACATTGTTTTATCCTTAAATGCATATGTAACTATTACAACCTGTGTAATACACACTGAAATAATAGGGAGGGAAATGAATTAAATTTCAAGTTTGTATTTTAAATTAACTTAGGCCCCATTTGGATTGAGGGATTTGATTTGTCAAGGGATTTAAAATGAATAGATTTCAAAATCCTTAGATTTGAAATCCATGGACTTGAAATCCCTTGTTTGGATTTATGGTGAATTTGTGAAAGGATTTTGAAATCCAAAATTTTCAAATCCATTATTTGGCAAAAAAACTGATACAATATTTGTAAAACCTAATTTTTTTTCTTTAAAGTTTAAACTAACGATTTATATTTTTTATTAAATAAAATAATATTTATCTACATCTAAATTAATCGAACAATTTTTTTTCCAATTATATATATACACACATATATACATATTATGTATTTTATATCCCAAAAAATTATTGGGAGCATTTTATTGGAGATAAAAGAAAAAAATAAAAAAAAAAGAATTAAAAAAATATTATGAGCATTTTATTGGAGAACATGCGATGGGGAGAAGAGAAGAAGAGAGAGAAAGAGCGGGGAGAGGAGAGAGAGAGAGAGAGAGAGAGAGAGAGAGAGAGAGGACGAGAGAGAGAGAGAGGGAGGGGGGGGGGGGAGGGAGAGAGAAGTGTGAGTGATGAGGGATTTGAAAATGACTACCTTTGTGAAAGGAATTAAAATCCATCCAATAGTGTAAATTGGAGAATCTCAAATCCTGGATTTGTAAATGGGTTGATTTCAAAATCTGGATTTACAAATCCACTCATTTAGTATTTTATCCAAACACATGGAGTGGATTTGATAATGGATTTACAAATCCATAGCACAAATTCCTCCATCCAAATGGGACCTTAAAATATTCAGCATCATCAAATCATGCATTCAAATCATTGAATTAACAAAGTTTATAAAAATATAATTGGTAGTTTCTATTTGTGATAATGAAATGTATAAATGTATCAAAAGTAAAAATATAAAAAAATTGAATAGTCAAAATTTATGAAAATCTAACTGGTAGTTTCAATTTGTGATAATAGAAGATATTACTAAAATTAAAAACCACGTGTAAGGAGAAAGAAAGATAATTGGATAAAAAATATAAACCCCTAGTTTTATATTCTCAAATAATATATAGGCTGATAATTTTATTATTATTGAAAAGTACTCAACTCGTGCACATCTAGTTTTGAGAAAGGAAAAGTTCAAACAATTCAAATCCATTCATTTGAAGTTAAACATCCAAACAAAGGATTTGAAATGAGTGAATTTCCAAACATAAAGAATTGGAAATCAAATCCTTTGATTTTCAAATACTTCTATCCAAACGCAACCTTAGCATATTGTATATCCAAAGTTATGGGTTGATGCACATGCAAATAAGCTACAAGAGATAATTCAACCGAAAACAAAGGCTTTAATTCACAGGCAAATAAGTGAAACTATAGTCAAGGACGGGGTTAGTTCTCCACATTAACTGTAGAGACACACCCTTACCCATCTGTAGAAAAGCTTGTCTATTTTGATTCTTTAAACAAGGATCAGAATATGTCTAGTAACTCTTACCTATACCAATGCGTTCACCAATCTGGAGGTCTTCCCATAAAATTTCAGCAACTCCATTCAGCCCAGGGTCAATTTGCATATTGTGGATATTGTTAGCACTGAAATGGTCAGCGCAGGATATTCTCATATCTTCCGTATTCCCAGCAAATTCAACAACTTCTCTACCAGCAGCAGTATTGTCATTCAATAGCATTTCATCCTTTTTATGATCCACAAGGGCATTTTGCTCCTCCAAGTTGCTCCCAATCCTTCAGCAGATGGCTCTCTGCTGCTGTTACATGACATGTTCAGAAACGGGCATTCCTGTAAAAGGTACAATGGAGTGCTCATAATCGGAAAAGTATATCTCTGCGTGGCACTGATTAACCACTCCATCTCTCCTTGCTGGACCATTTCTTTCCAGCATACAGTCTCCTCTAAAATCATAAGTACTTATATTCTGAATCAAATCTTTAGGTATTGGTGCACGTCTCCAGGCACGTCCTAGCAAGTCCTCCAGTAAATTTTGGTTCTGAACTCAAACTACTAGTTCTTGGTGTTTCACCCATAGTAGGTGAAAAGGATGTAACTGGAGCTCCTTGCTCAGATGCTATACATGAGCTCTTGTTACTCCCAACAACAGTAGGACTCCTTGAGTCTAAACCAAGATTTTGATGACCACTGGGTATCTCAGCAGGGATGAATGTGCCTGGAGCATCCATTAGATCAATAATGTACTCACTGCATCAAGAAAAGAATAAGTCTAATTGTCATTTTTCTGTTTACAGGCAACATTTTAAAACGCACTATACTTGGAAAGAAGAGGATAATGATAACATTGAGAACATATAAGAAGGAATTTATTTTATAACAAGAAAAGAAATTTGTAGGAGCTAATGCAATACGGGAGACAACTCATCAGGTTTCATCTTAGTATATGAGAAACCCCATTTGTAGTTATATAATGCAGAGCCATCACGAAGCTCCGCAACCAAGTCCGAATGGCATGCATTACACCAAAAACTCAGAGCAGATAGAAGGACTCATACCAATGCATACACTTACTCACTTTATTCAATTCAATTCCCCTACCCTCCCCTATACATCTACTACATCTTAAAAGAGCAAATACCACTGGAGACATAATTCCAGGACACATTTAAAATAACAATTGCGAAAACTAAAAGTAGCAAAACTACCATAAGACCAGCCATTTCATCCAATTTTATCAAGTTCACAGCTCCCTCATCAGTTCCAGTATAGTAACTCCCCTTCACTAGCTTGCATGGAAGGTTGATCCTGTCAGCAAGTACCTAGAAGCCAACAATTGGATCAAGAAATTATAATATTATAGTAATTATGAGTAACAGTGTCATGAAGAACATAAAAGTAACAAAGTAACAACTCAATATTATTATATCAAAAAGCAATTATTTCATCAAAATGACTGCAACAAACAAGCATAATTTAGAAGGAGAAGCTCTTGTTACCTTAAACAGTAAGGCCCTCTGGCGAGAATGTCCAATATCAAGGGAGCCAATGGGAAGGATAACAGTTTTCAAGTAGATCCTCAACTCATGATTCCTTGCCCTCCACCTCCTGAACATATCTTCTACATCACTAACAGGACCTCCCATCCTTTCAACAATAAGGTCACCAGTTTTTTGAACTAGAAAACTGGTATTCAAGGTCTTATCGAAAGCATGGCATTCCATGGACATCTCATACACTCTTTCCTCAAGTTTCCGGAGTTCAACATCAACTGCACGATTGACTAAAACAACCTCCCAACAATATCATCCAAGGGAGAAATTGCCTCAAGTTCCATGAGGGCTGGCATTTTTCCAGGGACCACCAAAGTTGAATCTACTCCACAAACATCATAGAACCCATCTATCACTTTCTCATCTTAATTTATAACATTACAGCTCTGCGTCACAAAAATAAAGACAGTACAATATCATCAACTGTTTTAACAAACATACAATGAACAAAGCAACTATTATTGTTCTCTTTTGACCTTCTCTTACGGGTAGGGGGTGAGGGAAGTGGAAATGGAGCAAGTAATGCTTATAATGAAAAATCTGAAAATTGATTGCTCCTCATTTCTAGAATGATAAACTTGCTCATATTTGACAACCTGGAAGAATTTGTATGAGTTCAATTTTGGATAGTTACTTGAACTTTTTATAGGAAGTTACTTTAACTTACTACCTCAACAACAATAGGCCACAATAGTCTAACCTGAATAGAGGCCCATGTGTCTAGAAATAGTACTTTACCTTCCTTCTACAAGATGCACAGCTTACTTATTGGACAATAGTATCATTGGCCACACGTCACAATCTTAAAAGGGGTAGAAGTGTAATTTTCTAGATAAGAAGTCGTCGTAAAAGCCCTATTTAGACCATCGTTCCCCAGAACCATCTTCCTGAACAAGAGCTATAATCTTTCTACTACAGTATTGCCCTCTTGTACAAATAAAAGAATACGAATTAATTCTATGAGCTATAAGTTTTATTAGTTGTGATACATTAACATCCGAGATAAAGGTTGAAATAAATCCCACATTAAGAAGAAAAGAAGAGAATGATTTCAACAACAGAGCTTTCTAACTTTTGTGGAATGTTTTACTCATATTATCAACAGATATAGCAACCAAATGTCTATGAACTATTGCAAGTAGCTGCAGATGATAGCTAAGGAACTGCAATCTCATATACTCAGATTTACTTGGTGTATCTGCTAGTCTAGGCCTAACTCGAACATGAATGTCAGAAACATATTAATGATCATACCTGGCAAATTTTTGTTACTAAGTTTCTGATAAACAATTTTACAATTAAATAGAATGGAAAGGGGGATCAAAACTTTAGCAGGGTAGTTCACCAAGAATCTAAGCCATTATGCTTATTTAGTTACATTAAAAAACTTATGTGTAGCATAACAGGAAATAAACAAAAGAGCGGGCAATTCCAAATCTAGACAAGTACAACTTTACAACGGACGCATGGATTTATAAATAAAGTTAAATCGGAAAACACAATCAACTCATTTCAATGGTGACAAAAATGCACAATGATGTATATGATAGTGCACTTCTTCCGAATGCCTAACATGAGACTACCTATCTTTATTTTCTATCATGCTCTATCACATTGATGTGTACATCGTGTTTAGTGATCTGTAAAATTGACAAGGGTGAAATGAAACACCACTACTGTTAAACACCTCCACATGCAATTTTTTCTCAACCCACAACTAGCAGAATATTTAGGTGATGCCACTTCTAACCATCTGAAACACCCAACAACATAACATATTACAACGTGTAATAATCCATACAAAACAATAAACTGTCTCAATATCATTGCTACAAATGGAGGTATAATCCTAAACAATCATTTAATATAAAACTCCAGCAGCTCTCAGCCCTAGAAAAAATCACAATTCAGAACAGAAATCAAACTGAGTCATCAAATCTCTAATTAGCCAATCGAGGCTATAACTCATAACCTAAAAATCAAAATAAACCAAAAAGAAAACCAGAATAACGGTTTTACCCAATATCGGAGCGACATGAATTCCGCGAGGTTTTGAGAAGGCGCACAACCGAGGCTAATTTGCTTAGCGGCGTTGATTTGAGCGATTTCCGGGTCAACGCTATTTTGACCGGGATCCGAAACGCTAATCACCAGTGCCAATTGCATTTGAAACTCCTCTTCAAAGAAATTAAAATTATCGTTACTGGAGCCCTCAGTATCCGAAGACGTCGTCGTCCGGGGCGCATCAGACGTAGAAGTCAATGGCCGAGACGGCGTCGTCTGAGGGGAGGGATCCAATACAGGCGGTCGCACGTGATGGTGATGATCGCCGATATGAAGCTTCCGCAGAAGGTGTTTCACCTTCGACATTTTCGTCGCCTCTCATCGATCGGAAGAAAAAAAAAATGTATATATATGATTATTCACATAAATATACAAAAAAGGGGGGACAAATTACTGTTTCTATCTGATTGATGGTAATCTAGGGTAGGGTTTTCGATGAAGGGAAATTGGGTGTTTGATTAGGAATAGTGGGTGGAGAACAGGGGGAGATGTGGTTTTACTTGTGCACTGCGGAGTCTTCATGGGCAAGCTTAAATTACATATCCACTGGAAATAAATTAACTGCTGTGTGCTTCCCTCCAAGTACGCTTACTATTTGTATATGCTTCTTTATTTGTAAACTAGTAGTTAGCCCGTGCGATGCACGGGAAATAGTTTAAATTAATATTTTTTATATACAAAAATATTATTTAATTTAGTGCTAAAAGTGTAACATGTTGGAATTTAAATGTGTAACTTTTGTGTGTGCGTGTGTTCTTGTTAGGAATGTTTTAATTGTCATTTTTACTCTCATAAATATATCCTCAATAACAAACATAATAACATCAAAATTCATCAAAAATAAACAACAGGAATTCAAAAAATTCGAATTTGGAAATAAATTTTAAGAAAGATATAGAAAATACAATTTTATTTAGGATGAACTGAATTTTCATAGTCCATATGATGAACTCATTCATATAAATAGAGTTGGATTTGGATTTAGAATTTTAAAAGACATAGATGACTTCAAATCTTTCAATTAGTATTTTGGATTATAAGTTTGTAATTAGTATTTTTTACCCTAATTTTATGCGATAAAATAAATTTGTAGATTCATTTGCATAGTAATTTCGATAAAAGAAATAACTGATTTATTTAGGTAGTGTAACATAAATAATATTGGTAAAGATTCATTCTAAAATATTATGGTTAAAGTTTGATTTGTATCTTACGATTTGATAATTTTGTAAAGTAAATCTGGATACAACTAATTATTACTTATATTTAGGGACAAAAAAACTCATTCCAATAAATTCAGCAACAACTTCCCTAATTTTGCGAAAACATTATCATTACATACATATGTACCAGATTCGGAGATATTTTAGGCATATATTGTAATCTTTTTTTAATTTGACACATGCTAGTTTTACATGTATTTTAGGTCAATTAAAGGTCGTAATTAGTGACATATGCATGTGTATTTGGGCAAAAAGTGATTAAAATCCATCTTTTGAGCTAGATGACGTGTTTCTGATTGTTTTAGTGTTATTCAGGTATAAAAAGGCCAAAAAGTCCGTTTGGGCAAGGTTCGGATGAAAAACGAGCAATAAAAGTCGGAAATAGCAAAGAGGAGTTGAAGCATGGTCAGAAAGTCTGACTCGGCGAGTTGTTTAGCAACTCGGTCGAGTGAGAAATGAAGAGCAAAACGTGAAATTGGTCAGAGACTCCAACTCGGTCGAGGGGGATTATGCCTCGGTCGAGTTGATCCAACTCGGTCGAGGGAGATTCTGACTCGGTCGAGGCAGCTTTCCGAGTCCAAAACTGAATATGCGCGTTTTATGATTTTGAGCCCATCTTGAGCCCAATTTAGCCTTAACTATATAAGAAGGTTCCCAAACTCGAAAAAATGAGTTAGAGATCATTACATGGCATATTGAAGAGGAAAGCAAGATCAAAAGATCAAGATCAAGACGACGATTAGGGTTCTTATTCACTTTCGCATTGCTTTATTTCAAATCATGTTTGTCTATGAACATATTTGTGTTAGGAATATGAACATGAGTGAGTAGTTCTTTATTATTCTAGGGTTTTGAAAGTAGGTTTTAACGATGTTTGATTAATTGAAGTTTTCTATTCTAGTTAATGATTGTTATTCGTTATCTATGTGTTGTGATTTAGTTTCATGAATAGTTAAATTGATCACTTAACTATTTCTACATAATTCATAAGTTTGGTTTAAAAGGAGGAATTTGTGAATGGAAAGACAATATATAGCGTATTTGTTGAGCGCTCTGAAAGGAGGTGAGATAAGTGCGTAGGCATTGGTCTAAGATCGATTGGGAGTTCGTTAGGTCTAGTCGACTTGAAAGGGTGGCTAGGGTTAATGAATCTACAAGTTAATTGCTTCGAAAAGAGAGTTAATATATATATAGTGCCGTCTAATAACGATAATAATCATTGCTAGTTTAGAATAATTAGATTGTCATACTTAGTTAATTCTGAAATCAATTCTCTAGAATTTGTCTTCCAGTCTTGAGTATTTGATAAATTATTTTCTTATTCTTGGATTTAAGTGTTAAGTAATAGTTTAGTAAAATTAGTTTAATACTAAAATCAATCCAATTGAGAGCCTAGTTAGGAGTGTTTTAGGATATTTAGAGTATCAAACTATTCATTAAGTCAGTCCTTGTGGGATCGACCTTGCTTGCCGTTATATACACTTGCACCCGTACACTTGCGGATCGTTAGGTTATAAAATAGGCGAACATAATTAAAAAAATATTTTTTATTACCATATATAGTAAGCAGTTTGGGCGGGAAAAACATTATTTTCCAATTGTAGTATAAATCCATTTTGTTTTTATATATATATAGATTTTTAGGGAGGGATACATAACTTCCACAAAAAAAAAAAAAATGTGATTTGATTTAATTTTTACCAAATTAGCTAGTTAAGGAAACCGTTTCCTAATTTATCGAAGTAAAAAAGGTAGGTAAGTGGGCCAGCCATAAATTAAAATTTACAGTCAAATAAATAAAATAATTTTTTATTCCCAAATAAGTATATAAGTTGGGGGGGGGGGGGGGGGATGAAATGCTTTGTTTCTAGGTCTAAAAATAATACATTTTTTAGATAGTTGGAATATAGGTTTGTAATTAGTATTTTTTACCCTAATTTTATGCGATAAAATAATTTGTAGATTCATTTGCATAGTACTTTCGATAAAATAAATAGCTGATTTATTTAGGTATTGTAACATAAATAATATTGGTAAAGATTCATTCTAAAATAGTTATGGTTAAAGATTGATTTGTATCTTACGATTTGATAATTTTGTAAAGTAAATCTGGATACAACTTATTATTTCTTATATTTAGGGACAAAAAAACTCATTCCAATAAATTCAGCAACAACTTCCCTAATTTTGCTAAAACATTACCATTACATATATGTGTACCAGATTCGGAGATATTTTAGGCATATATTATGTTCTTTTTTTAATTTAAAAAATATTTTTTATTACCATATATAGTAAGCAGTTTGGGCGGGAAAAATATTATTTTTCAATTGTAGTATAAATCCATTTTGTTTATATATATATATAGATTAAAGGATTATGATTTAGTGAAAATGGTCAAATCTAACACTTCTATAACTTTTACCCTAAAACTAACAAGATTGTAAAAAACTATAAAATCTAACATTTTTTTGTCTTTTAGCGAACACCTCACCCCTACTTTTAACCAACCCCACCACCTTCGTTCACAGATTTTAAACCACCCGCCAACCCACCCTCCCCTCCAACCTCCGCACTGACACAGATTGTGACCTCACTGCACAATTCCACCGCTTTCTCTTCTTTCTCTCTGCTCTATCTCTACTCTCTCTCCTCTCCCATTCTCTCACTTATCTCCCTCTAACTTATTTTCTCTCTCTTCTCTCTCACTCTCTCTCTAACTTTTTTCTCTCTCCTCTCTTTCTTGTATCTCACACAGAAAATTTGAACTTCCTCCCCCCAATTTTTCAACTCTTTTGAATTGCAATTATTTTGAGTATCAATTATTTTGGTTTAGTTTAGATTATTATGAGTTTCAAATTATTTTGAGTTTCAATTATTTAAAAAATGAACTTATAGAGAATTGGCTTAGGGGGAGGATAACATCATGCACGACGCATAAGAATCCATGCACCGAGGAACGAGGAATATTCATGGCGGGGAACGACATGATACATGGTGGCACGATATAATTAAATTAACTTATAATATTTGTTTTAGGATTTAGGACAATTGTTTTAGGCGAAAGTAGCGTCATGCACTATGTAACAGAATGCACGCATCGAGGCACGAGGCATTTCGGTTTGGGGAACGACGTGAGAACTTGGTGGCACAATGTAATTAAATTAACTTATAATATTTGTTTCAAGGTGTAGGGCAATTGTTTTCCGGGAAAGTGGCGTCATGCACGATGTAAATGAATGCACAAACCGAGGCACGAGGCATTTCGATTCGGGGAACGACTTGAGATATGGTGGAACGATGAAATTATATTGTATGCACGCACTTTAAGTACACCCGGCACGCTCGAATCGGTTTGCATAGAGCCATCTGAGAATATCATATTCATAAATGACTTAGTGGCATGCATAACGACTAATTTGTCATAGTAGAATACAAACTTTACCACATACTCTTAGCACGTGAAAACGATTAGCACACAAAAATATAATACCATAGTTTAAGAGGGATAAATATTAGGGCAAGCTAACTGATAGAATCCAGCAATCTTGAATCACATCAAAGCGATAAATCATTACCGTCCTCCAATCCTCCATAAGGATTATTTGTAACTTCTTCATCAAGTTCTTCACCCTCTTCACATCCATCAACATAGTCTTCTGGCATCTCGTTCAAGTTAAACTGCGCCCTGTTGTGACTTGTCCATATCTCTATAGCTTCGTCAGATTCAGGTTGTGTGGCAGGACAACTTTCTGAATATTCTTGATTGTGTCCTTGCAAACTATGTAACGACCCTTGCTCAATACCTTGATCTTTTGAAACTGCATGAGGGTACTGCGGAACCCCCATATTGGTGACGTTCTCACCATCATCCTCTTCACTTGGTCCCAGACATTTGTTAGCCCGATGACCCGCTTTTCGGCAAATGCTACATTTTCGTTTCTTTATTTTCTTCTGCGGAAGGGTATTGTTCCCTGTCCAACTGGCACTTTGGCTACCAACGCTTACAGGGATTATTGTGGTACAATTTTGAATGTTGTGGCCCGTTTCCCCACATCTACTACACGAACGGTGCGAAAGGTCCGTCATCTTCGTCGTCTTCTCTGATGGGTTTGGGAAGCGTGCGATTTTTGGACGGCCCGCTTGTTTAGGGCATTTAGGGGGCTTCACAATCTTCTTCCTGATCTTTTCATCAACAACCCAATCTTTCGGGTTTGGTATTGGTATTATTTCGCCTGCGTACTGTTGTCGGAGTGTAGATGTCTTGTAATAGACTGCAACATAATTTTCAATGTTCTCCCTTGATTTCCTATAATAAATTATCAATATTATGAGAAGTGTTATGCCATATCAATACTGGATGTGAAGAGGAACGTATGCATACTTACCCTACACATGCACATGCATGTGCACATGGAACTAGGTTCATTTGGAACTCCTGGCACGAGCAAGTCCAAGCTTCTAGGTCGACGATGTACAACTTTGGAGGATCCTCAACCCTGTATTTTTTAGCTGTCAAGATCTTTACTATCATCCCACGACCCTTAGTAACTGACTCCGCTATCTTTTTTGAAACAACCTCGATCAGCTCATTATTCATGTTTGCATAATACTCTCGTCGCTGGCTAAACTACTTCTCGATGATGCTCCTTATGCACTCCAGCAATGAGCATACAGGCAATCTCCGCCCCCACCTGATCCTTTTATTCCACGATTCGGAAGCATTTGAAGTCATGAACCCGTATCGCCTTAGAGGACATAGTACCCTTGACCACCTTTCAAACTTTGCGTCATATAGTGTCTTGTACGCCCCGTGCTTTGATGCTTCTTTGATGCAGTTCATGCATACTTCAAATTCTTCACGGCTGTAAGTGTACGTTGCATTGTAGAACAAACTGGCCAAGTGTTTTCCATGCTTTGCAACACTAGCCCGTAAATGGTAGTAGCATAACCCATGTGGTACCCCTAGGAACTCAGACGATACACAACTTTTTTATACTTGCATGTTTGTCAGACACAATCAACAAATCTTTTGGGAAAATAATGCACTCTCTTAATTTTGATAAGAACCAACCCCATGACATATTGTTCTCCATGTGACCCACGCCATACGCTATGGGCCATAATTGCTTATTCCCATCCTTCGACACTGCAACAAATAAAATGCCTTTGTACCTGCCTTTCAAATGTGTGTCATCAATCACAACAACTGGTCTGTTGTGATTGAGAAATCCTGTGATGCAAGAATGTAGTGCACAAAAACAGTTCTCAAAATGCCCTTCCGTATCACCAGTATGTGCTGTGATAGAACCAGGATTCATAGTCTTGATCATGGACAAGTAGGAAGGGATCTTTTGGAATGAGCTCTCATACTCACCGTATACCATCTCGTAAGCCAAGTGCTTGGCACAGAGTACTATCTGGTAATCGATATCAAACCTATGATCCGTCTTCATGTCATGCTGCATCTCTTGCGCATTAAGGTTGCGACATTCGACCAGCTTATGTGCATAAAGCGCCGCAATTGTCCTGGCAGGCACTCTGCAATCTCCCGTACTTGTGTGGTCAAACTCACATGTGTGCTCAGAGAGAGCCACTATCCTCCAAAATCCATTTTGCCCCGTTGGCGTTCATCCTAAATAAGCACTTATCAAACTTGCATATGATGTAATACCGCATCTGCCCCGATCGCTTCACTCGAAATTCAACTTTGTTTGCGATGTGGTACAACCCCGCCGCACATATCAAATCCCCTTTTGAGTTAAATGTCTTCCCCAAAGCAATCTTTGAGTCGAAACTGCGTGATACATCCACTTGGGGTAAATTTGTGTCCTTGTCGTTGTTAAATTCCGCACCTGGAATGACCCACCTACTGCAAGGCATAGTTGATCGTGGGGCATAAACCGCCAATGGTAGAGAGCGGTAGTCTGTTGAGGCATTGTCTCTCGGTACTTGAATGTTTGAATTTCGGACCCAATTTTCATAGCCGGTTCTGTGCATCTCACGGACGCGTGTTGCTATGTTTTCATATGCAACGTCATCGTTCTCCTCCTCATCATCAAGAATGGCAATATGCACTGGCGAATTCTGTCCTCCCGAGTCCATGTAGGTATCAGCTCCTTCCTCGACCTCCATCGGACACATCAATGGTCCTACGTTTGATGGAAGTATAGTGGGATTGCGTCTTGAAAAAGTTACCACTAGTTCTTTTGCTTGGAAAGTGAACGTAGGTGATGGAGTATTATCAAACGAGTAATTTGTGAGTGGCGAAGGTCTGTTAAACAATGCATCTGGAAACTCAGAGAACGATGGCGAAATCGGTGATCGGTACTCAACTGGCACATTATGACCGATGATTGTTGGTAGCTTCACTGGTCTAATGTTAACATATACAATTGGACTATTACAAGACTCCATAACCAACCTCACATCGTCGCCATTCCTGATCCTCATTTTAATCTTTCTCTCATCCCTATGAGACATTAGACTATACAATATGTAATCGTTCTCTTCAACGTCTGCTTGCACAATGTCATGGACTACCTCGATGAGTTCAAGTCGAGTCATCACATCGTTCGTTAATGGATAATACTCCTCGTCACCATCCATGTAATTAGATCCATCCCATCGTCCCCCAGTAACTATGACTATATGACAGATACTCATCTGCGCTCACAAGTCGGAGTAGTTAATGATCTACACATCCTAGGTATGCCAATAAATACAATACTCCCCAATAACACCCATTATCACATACCCCTTAGGAAACATAATAAAAATGAGAAAACGAAGGTTTCTCCTACTACAAACGATATATAAGTAGAAAGATATCGTAAACCATGGAAAATTAACTGTACATACCACTATCAACACTTGAGCTCGATTTCTGCTTTCATGATTGTATCCGCACACCTTCGGTCTCAGGCAAGGCAAGTGTGAATTGGCGAGAAGTAAATATGAATTTATTGCTCACTGGGTAGTAAAAATCAAAAGAATTTGTGTTAGGTGACAATGAGTTCATGCATTAATTCCATGCCCTAAACAAATAGCACCATGGGAACGATGATTAAATTTGTAATTTCTGTAATTAACTTCATGCCAACAATTAGGGCACGCTCCTACATCCGTTTACTTCGAATTGCCTAGTCTATATCTTTAGAATAAAAGTAGGAATAAAATATTTTCGTGCATGCATCCCATTTTTTTTTTATGCACGATGTGTATAACTATGGGAACGATGATGGAATCACAAGAATAACATAGGAACTATGTGTATAACATCGCGGACGATGGAGGAATCAGATGATTAGATTCGTGCCAAGGTCCATTTAATTCGACGCACGATGTGTAAGACTTAGTGAACGATGAAGGAATCAGCTGAATTACTAAGTCATTTGTGCAAGCAGATTCCTATTGGTGCTTGTTTATTTACTTCGTGCGAGCAACAATATGTTGATGAGTGTAAGTTCGGGTCGGTTGATCATTGCAACGTTGTTGAGTTCCTAGAATCTGTGAAGTTTTCTATGGAAAAAATATCAATCTATCCTACATATGAAACTAAAGGACCAATAGGAGGCCTAGAAATAAATTAGTAGTCCTTATGATTTTTATCACTTTAGGCCTAGAGCACACACCTATCCAAAAACTCCACATCACATGATACTTACATGCACACATCCAAAAAACTCCACATCACATGATACTTACATGCACACATCCAAAAAAACACATAAGTCAAATTCTAAACTCTGACCATAAGACACTTAAGAACCTAATATGTTTATCTTATGCATCCATCACAACCTCCGTGCACTCCCCTAGCGTTTCGGACGGCGTGCTGAACCTGAAGATCGTTTCTCCGATTGCTTTTCGGTATGAACCCTTCATTCGTTCTTCAGCTTTTTCCCTTATTATATTCTTTGACAAGAGTACTTAAACGAATGAGAGAGCAAATGGAGCAGACTAGCTTGGATCATCTTGATGGAAACATTGTTGTTCCCCCGCTACAGCAATATCCCATTGTTTCTTTGGAGAAATCAGACCTGGCCGCATAGTCTCAAAATCCCCCTCGGTGAGAAGACTCGGCAACATTCTTAACAGAGGGACAATGTACAAGAACCTCTCGTTCCTGATTCCGTTGCCCCATGAATGTTGTGTAGGGTCATATAAAACAACCCTTCCCTTATCAAGTGAAATTCTTTTGCACGCCTAATGAGCTTTAAATCGCCAACAGCTTATGACCTGGTCATGTAACAAATTATGCAATATTATGCTTTACTCACCCTACTTAATGCATGCACTTGCAATATAAAAGTCATTTGCAAACAAGGGTATATTATGGGGAGGGTTTTACAAAAATCTTTTTATTCGGGACGTGTTACCGAGTTCACTTTGTGCCAGGGCTTCATGTTTCTCCAATGGGGTTGTAAACCACGCACGTATGGAAGGAGAGGCTCGAGTTCCTTGACCAGTGTCCACACCCAGGGCTGTACAGTAGTTTTTGAACCATCAACACCAAGCAAAATCATATGAAGGAGCAAAATCTGAGATAGCTTAATTATATCTTCATCGGACCCCCTCTAGAACCCATCCCTGAACCTCTTTGCAATTATATTCAACATGATGGCACGCCCCTTCAACTTCCTATAAAAGACCTCCCTCCTAGGTGGCGTGTATTCTCCCCTTATGTCGAAGTTGAGGTCTCCGAATTTCAGTCCAGTTACCAGAGCAAACTCTCGAGCGGAGAACCTAATGCATCGAGATCCAACCTGAAACCAAAGCTCATCTAGTTCTAGATCGTCGCACACTATCTCTTGTCTGAGGACACCATCAATCGCCCAAGCTGAAAGCTTTAGCTTCTTTGACCGATCAGTACAAAAATCGAAAAACTGCCCAAACGTCCCCATTCTAAACCTTTCGATAGCGTGTGGACCACATCTTTTCAACTCATCTCGAATCGAATTCAGAACCTAATAACGACAATACAGATTTATTCGGTATTTAGTCGTCTGCATTTCGGGCCTCTTCCACCTCCAAACATGCTGCATATAGACCAAAGTATTCTATTAATCAACAGAAACTCAAACTTGTTAACAAAAAACATTTTGGCAAGCTTTAAATAATTCGTCAGTGCATTTTTAGTAAGCTATCCTACTTTCCACAGAATAATCACACAACTATAAGTTTCATACTGACTCATTCTTAAACCACTTAGCTTACTTTCAGATTAATGTTAAAAGGATCAGTTTCTTTAATAACAAATCAACCATAGAGAGAAATATGAAGTACTGCACTTATTTGATTTATCGTTTGTTAGCTATGGTGAAGCTTTTGTAATGTGTAGAATGAAACTAATTCATGCTAAAAAAATTAAGAAATTGTATGCTTGTAGTAGCCCAAACAACATTCTTAAAAAATTAATAAGTAATATTATGGGTTTCACATGTTCATACAAATAATACAAAATACTAAACACAACATCTGCAAAGAAGAGTTATATATTCTGACAATGTAGAATATATGAATTATAGCAGAAGCTCCTAAAACAAATCACATTTACCCTACTACTACTAACAAGATGGGAGACATCATCTTTGAAGAACAAACTGCAATAAGTAAAATTCCGCTCACAATATGTACACCTATAAATCACTTCGTGCCACAAATAAATAGATTGTGCTACATAATAACGGATCGTGCCAAAAATATTACTATCGTGCCACTTAAAACACAAATCGTGCCAATAAAAAATAAATGGCTCGTGCCACAAATAGACAAATCGTGCCACAAATAGACAAATCGTGCCACAAATAAACAAATCGTGCCAAAAAAAAAAATAGTAAAAAAACTACTCAACACTCGCATTTTCTGTACTCCTTTTCTATTTTCCTTGATTAGGGGATTAAGGGAGGAGCTTAATGACACATCTGATCCCAAACAAATAACCAAGACCAAATCGTGCAACAAAAAAGTCTCACTCTAGAAAATGTTTATATACTGTGTTTTTTAAAATTAAGACACAAAAAAAAAAAAAAAAGGGAGCTTCAAGAAACATAATCCGAAGTAACTAACTCCCAAGTCCACTCCCTGTCAATTAAAAAAATAAAAATACTCTCAAGTCCACCGATTAATAATTAAAATCACTTGCATCATGTTTCCAAGGAAGTCATGTTGGATTGCAATAATTCACTATACATAATTCATGCCCACCTAATTTATCAAATCATTAACTATCACCTCACTTTCTTTTATTTTTATCTTCACATATCTTAATTTTCATTTTAATTATCACCGACCCTTTTTTTATTTTTATAATTCAATAATTTTTATTAGCATTAGTCCATCAACCCATTAATTTGATATTCACAATATACATTTTACCCTCCTACTAAATTCCAATCCAAACCCTCATTTTGGAAGAAAAAAACAAATCGTGCCAGAATTAAATCAAGTCGTGCCATCAAATAATTCAAGTCGTGCCAGGAAAAAAAAAATTGTGCAGCATTTGCATAACAACAAGGCTGAGCCCAATCAGTTGACAAAAGGGGTTGTAAACAAATCACCAATTCATACAGGCCGTGCCAAAAAAAAAAAAAAAAACATGGGGGCAACAAAGAACAAATCACTCAATAATGTGATGTCCACCTAACAACATGCAATAACAGTAATAAAAAAGAGAGTTGTAAAGGAAGGTTTGGACATATCCACAGCAAGTGAGTATATTGCCACATTTGTATTACCTCTTCGTCTGCTCTGAGCACTGGCACATTCGAAATCCGATCACTCTTTTCTGTTGGGCTCAGGGTCCTTTGGGCAGGGGGGTGCGCCGACTGGGGAGTCTCGGTGCAGATTTGTGGCACCGACCCCCGTGTAATGCCGAAAGGCCTTGAACATCCCCCGACTTCTTCCACCCTTGTTGGGGTCTCCGCGCCGCCGCCGCCGCCTTGTGTCGCTCGGAGGGCTGGAAGAAGAGGCTAAAGAGAGTTACCGTCGCCGCCTGCTGTCACTCGGAATGATGGAAGGGGTGACTGAAGAAGGTCGTTGCCATCACCGGCGGTTTGGGCTGTCGAAGGGGCCACCGGATTTAACCTTAATAGAGGCTGTATACCTCGATCTTCCATGTCGCCGTCGCCGAGTATCTCGGCCGTCGCTCCGCCAAGTCCAAAAACAGATTTAGGAGCAGCCATTGATGAACACGAAGGAAGAGCTTGGCTGTTCTGTAATGGAGGTTTTTTGAAAATAAGGGTTTGGTAAAGTAAAAAATTAGAAAGGGAGGTGAAAAGGGTGAGGTAAAAAGGCTGTCCTTTTCTTGGGTAATTCCTTTTGTTTAGGATTTTGCATTTGTATGATGAAATCTAATGAGTTAAACTTTTAATTTCTAAGTAGCTAGGTGCATTCAACCCGTTTTAATAAAACTCATCGTTTTTCAAGACAACAGTGTTCCTGAAATTCTTACCAAATCTACTGCAAATGATCCAATTTATCTAACAAGTAACGATGATACAAATCAAAGAATGACTCCTGATTCTCGAATTCCAAAATCATCTTCAACAAGGGGTATCTAGCAAAGTTGTTTAGTTGTATGTTTTAAAATTATCTTGGAGACCAAGTATAACATATATTATTTTGTTTTCCTAAATTGATGAACTCAGAACGTCAATAATATTGTTAGTGAGTCAAGCTTGAGAACTGCATCAACCGTCGTTAATCCTACTGTGGAAGCATCATTCCTTCATCGTCTAATAGTCATCCAGTGATAACTAGAAAACCACCAAGAAGACGTAAGAATTTTCAAATTATTCTCTTTGAATTTTTCTGTTAATTCATAGAATTATCATGGACAACAATGAATTTTTTTTATTTTTATTTTTTATTATTGGAATATTTTAGAAGCAGCTGGTACAAGGAAGGCACATATTAATAATCCTTCCGTTGTAGATAAAAAACTTTATCTCTTCATTATATACGTTATGTACCCTAGTTGTTAACTGTTTTATGTGTTATGTATTCTTACAGTAATATTTATTGTTTATACTATATAATTAGACTATATGGACTTTGGTGACACTACTTATAGTTATAGTCATTGTGGTGCGTTGTTCTGGTACGAAGGACGATTGCCATCCTTCCCAAAGTTTGTTTATCCCGTCTACAGTCTATGTTGTATGAAAGGAAAAATTCAACTTCCATTACTTTCACGTCCTCCACAACTCCTAAATGCCTTACTGGCCTGCCAGAGTGTAAAAAACAAGCAGTGTTTAGAAAATATAAGGACGTACAATAGCATGTTCTCATTCACGTCAATGTGAGGTAAAATAAATTCGAGCATGAACATGGGCGGTGGACCTCTTGTGTTTCAATTGCATTGTCAGAATTATCATCTAATTGGAAGTCTCCTTCCATCCGAGGGTTCAACTCCCAAATTCGCACAGTTGTATATATACGATACTGATAATGAGATATCAAATAGAATCGATGCAGTGAGGAAATAATATTTATGCTACAGTATTTATATTTTTTCTAAGAAAATATATTTCAATTTTTGCCTAAGTATAATACTACAATATTCATTGTAGCCAAAGCACATCGTTAATTTGATTTTGTCAGAAAAATATGGAAAGGAAAGCTCTCCATACCAAGTTAGTTGCGGATTTGAAATCCATGCTTGACCAGCACAATGTCCTGGTGAAATCATTCAGGTTGGTCGCTCAAATGATAGCAGTTGAAGGACGTGTTGATGTCAGAATTAAGTTGGTAAATGAGAGTACAATCGATCACAGAAGGTATAATTTACCCGCTGTTTCAGAAGTAGCGGCGTTGGTGGTTGGTGACCTTGATCGTGCGCTTGGAAATCAAGATATAGTTGTTGAAACACGTAGTGGATCATTGAAGCGCATTAACGAGATGCATTCGTCTTTTCTTAGTTTACAATATCCACTTTTGTTTCCATATGGTGAAGATGGATACAGTGAAAATATATTGTTTGCTTCTGCTAGGGAGTTAGCTGGCGATGGTCCAAAAAAAGGTCAGCATGCACGAGTAAGCTGCTTTACGATTGCAAGAGAGGCCGAACGAGAGAGCAACTGTTCTATACAGTAAGAGGTTGACGCAACAAATTATGGTTAATTTTTGTACTATAATTGAATCTATACGACTATATTTATATCAGGCTTAATCAGAAAGTCTTGCGAGTCGAGTTGTATAGTGGTCTCGGTGATGCTCTTCTACGAGGAGATATTGATATTACGTATATGGGCATAAGGAATGTGTTACCGTCATCTTATACCGGTGGACCACGGTATATGATTCAAAGTTATCAGGATGCGATGACTGTTTTTAGATGGGTGGATTATCCGGATCTTTTTATTACTTTCACGTGTAACCGAAAGTGGCCAGGGATTACTAGATTTCTTGAAACAAGAAACTTGAGACTGGAAGATTGTCCTGACATTGTTGTTAGGGTGTTTAAGATTAAACTCGATGCTCTTATTAATGAGCTACGTTGCAAGAAATGTTTTGTCAATGTTATTGCAGGTATTTTAAATAAATGGTAATTCTTACTGTAAATGGAATTCCTACTGACATTGTCTATAAATTATTTTCAGTTGTATACACCATTGAATTTTAGAAATGTGGCCTTCCACGTGCTCACATCCTTATTTTTCTTGCAAACGAAGATAAGTATCCAACGGGGTCAGACATTGATCGAATAATATCTGCGGAAATATCCGATGAAACGGTTGACCCCAAATACTACTTAGCGTTGTAGGAGTTTATGATTCATGGTCCATGCGGATTAGCGCATCCGAATTCTCTGTGTATGGATGACAACGACAAATGAAAAGCACTTTCTGAAGAGGTTCGTAGATTCTACTATTATTGATGATGATGATTATCTGGTGTATAGGCGCAGAAACGATGGGAGGACAGTTATAAAGAGTGGTGTCCCTTTGAATGGATATGTAGTGCCCTACAATTTGATATCTTCTTCTAAAATATGGAGCGCACCTAAACGTTGAGTGGTACAATCAATCTCGGTCTATCAAGTATCTGTTGAAGTATATAAACAAAGGTCTTGATCGTGTTACGACTGGATTTTATAAGGCAAGTGCTGACAATGCGTCTGGAAATAATGTAGACGAGATTAGTATGTACTATGATTGTTGTTACATATCCCCGTGTAAAGTTTCTTGGAGGATTTTTTGCTTTGAAATTCAATACGATACCCTCCTGTCGAGCACTTGAGTTTTCATCTTGAGAATCAACAATCTGTCATCTTTTCTAAAGGTGATCATTTGGGTAATATTCTAGATAGACAAAGTGTTATTCAAAGCATGTTTTTTAGTTGGTTTGAGGCTAATAAGAAATATCCAGAGGAAAACAATCCTACCTACGTTGAGTCTCCATAGAAATTTGTGTGGAATAGAAGGATATGGAGCGGGTCAAAAGAGAAAACGGTAAAGCAACATGTAAACTTCATTATGTCCAACCTGGATGTGGTGACCCCTTTTACGTTAGATGTCTTTTGAACATTGTGAAGGGTTGACGCTAATATCAGAAAGGTTGGAATTGTACAGTACGAAACCTATTGAGATGCTTGCTACGCTAGGAGATTATTGGAGGATGATAGAGAATATATAGATGTCATTGAGGAGGCCAACCATTGGGCATCTGCTCAGCACTTGAGAGTGTTTTTTGTCACACTTCTGTTCTCCAACTCAATTGGACAACCTGAGCACGTTTGGGAACAATGTTAGACACATCTGTCCGATGAAATTTTGTATAGACAACGTATTCAAAGGAAGAACCAAGGTATGAATTAATTATAATATTTCAACTAAAATATATACCGCTTATTGTATAAAATAAAATATGTCAATGTTGTGGTGTTAATGAAAAAAATGTTTCTTTGTTTGTAGCTTTGACGATGACTGATGAAGAAATAAAAAATCTTACTCTTGTGGAGATCGAGAAAATGTTGCGGAGTTCTGGAAAGAGTCTTTCAGATTATGACGCCTATTACCGATTTCTCGAACTAACCAGGATCTTGAAACCGGTTCATTGCTGATGAACTTATGTATGATCACGAAGCTTTAGCTGTTGAACACGAAAAATTGGTGGGATATATGACTGACGAACAACGATTTGTTTATTTATCTATTATAAATTCTTTAGCCACTGGCAAGACTTTTTTCTAGAGGACACTATCTGCTATTATGCAATCTTGAGGTGAAATAGTTTTAAGGGAAAATTGATAAAAATGTCCTTTAACTTTGGCGTAATTAAAAAATTACCCTGTAACTTAGGCCATTTAAAAAATTACCCTGTAATTTACAAAATATTGATAAAATTGCCCCGCAACCGGCAATTGCCTGTAACCTAGCAGGTTATCTGTTGAGGTGGCGAGGGACTGCTGATGTGTTGGTAATAATAAAATGCCACATCACCCTCCTTTAAGAGTGAAAATACCATATTTTCTCCCCCAATTTGGTCATCTTCTTCAAGTCCTAGTTCTGCTGCAGTAATTTTTGAAGCCATATTTTTTCCCCCCAACTGGACCTGAAACCACCGGACCACCTCTTGCATCAGACCTGAAACTTCCAAATCGGATGCCAGCAAATTCTGACGACGGCACAGACGCTGTCGAAGCCTCAGTACCCTTAACAGATGTGGGAATGGGAAGAAGGCCATTCCCCTTTGCCGGCAAAGAACCTGAACCGCCGGACTGCAACTCCGGGGCTGCCGGAGCCAAATATTCTAAAATCTCAGAAAAAAACCTCGACAGAATATATCGGCCAAACCAGGGATATTGCGAGATAATTTGTTCATAAATTAGGTCTCTATCCTCCAACCCAAACGCCATAGCCACTGTTGATAATCCGTGAAGATGAAAACAACGTAGAACCAACTTACAAAATGCCAAAACTCAACCTAGAAATGTGCAGATACGACAAAATACCAATCCAGAGATCACAAACCACCACCGCCTAGATCCGTCTCCACCTGAACCAGTATTGAAAAACTGAACCCTAGAAAACGACAAGCCGTCGTCGTCAAAGCAATCTGACCAACAATTTAATTCTTGCGAGCAGACCAACGAATTCACGTTACTAAATTACGTAATTATTCAAGAAAAAATCACGAATCTGTCCAGGAAAATTCACGAAGCCTAGAGAGAGAGAGAGAGAGTGTGGGTGTAAAAACGCGTCCAAAACAAGCTCCACATCAGCAAACTTACGCCACATCAGCAGGTCACCGGATGGGTTACAGGGAATTGCCGGTTGCGGGGTATTTTTATCAATTTTTTTCAAATTACGGGGTAATTTTTTAAATGGCCTAAGTTACAGGGTAATTTTTTAATTACGCCAAAGTTAAAGGGCATTTTTATCAATTTTCCCTAGTTTTAAATATTGCATAAAGTAGCATTGCATCACTACTATTACCCGGTGGAAGGACTACGCACTCGTATTTTAAAATCCCTTTAAATGTTCATGAGGATTCATCGTCCAGTATTAACGCTAGGAAGTCTTTTGGCTGAGATGATAGGGATGTCTATATTGATTATTTGGGATGAGGCTCCAATAATGCACAAGAATTGTTTAGAAACTCTGAATATGTTACTTCATGACATCATGAAGAAAAAGGCTCCGTTTGGTGGGAAGAGTGTTGTACTGGGAGGAGATTTTAGACAGAGTCTACCTGTAGTACCAGGAACAAGACATGATATAGTGTACGCAACCCTTAATTCTTCATTATTGTGGTCTCATTTTAAGTTCTTACATTTGACAAAGAACATGTGTTTGCAGAATCTTCCCAATCATATCGAGGGTCTAAGAAAGTTTTCAGAATGAATAGCAAGAATTGGAGACAATGTTATTGGTGGACCAAATGATGGAGAAGTGGAGATTGACATTCCGAAAGACATTCTTATAGAAAGAGGTAAAAATCCTATTGCAACGATTGTGGAGAGTACGTATGCGGATTTCGGGAAAGTAGGTGATGACACTTCTTACCTACGTGGAAGAGCCATATTGGCATCTACCCTAAGTGTTGTTGATTCTATTAACGAGTACATGACTTCCAAAAACACTTCAAAGGGTAGAACGTACTTGAGCTCGGACATACCGCGTAAATCTGATGCGAATGTTGATCTTTTGAATGATCTTCACCCTCTAGAGTTTTCGAATTCGATAAAATGTTTTGGGGTGCCTAATCACGAGTTAAAACTTAAAATTGGTATCCCAGTGATGCTATTGCAAAACATAGATCATTCAAAAAGACTGTGCAATGGTACCCGATTGTTGATTACAAAACTTGGTGATCACGTGGTTGAGGCAAAGGTGATATCAGAGGATAATGCTGGTGTAATGGTCCTCATCCCTCAGCTTTGTGTGACTCCTTCGGTTAAGAGAATGACTTTTTGATTTCAAAGACTTCAATTTCCGTTTATCATTTCTTATGCGATGACAATAAAGAAGAGTCAAGGACAATCACTTAACCATGTCGGTTTGTTCTTGAAAAAACATGTTTTTAGTCATGGTCAGTTATATGTTGTTGTCTCTCGCGTCACGAATAGAATATGTTTGAAGATTTTGGTGTGCGATGATGAAGATCCAGAAAGAAAGACTACCACCAATGTTGTGTACAAGGAGGTTTTCAGAATTTGTATTCCTTTTGCATTTTTTGGTTGATATATGTTATGTTTTAATATTTATTTATATAGATGTATAGTTGATGTGTATTGGTACTATTTGGACATTTTACGGATCATCGCAGTTTACATTCGATGATGTGATACTTTGTCTTATGTTGTGGGAATCAAAAGAATCACCATAAAATAACAAATGACCTCCAAGAAATGAAAAGAAAAATGTATGAACAATTGCACAACAATTTACGTGGTTCGACTGTAAAGTCTACATCCACGGAGAAGAAGAGAATGCCACCTTCACTATGATCAACGTCAGTACAAATTACAGAAGCAATCACTCAAACAAGATTGAAAGAAAACCTAAACACAAGAACAAGCTAAACCAAGCTAAATCCCTCTTGTGTTTCTCACTCTAGAATCCACCCCCTTCTCTCTCTAGATAGGTGATATTTCCTCCAGAATGATCTCTCAAAATCTATCTACAAACCGGGAAAACATCTCTTTAAACTGACCCAGAACAGTTACAGAAACTCATAACAAAAAAACTGCTAAAACTGCTGCAAGCTGAAAGACAACGGTTTTAATAGAAACCGTTGCGAAAAACTGTTATAACTGTTTTTAACAGATTTTTAACTGCTTCTTCCAATTTCTGTTTAAGCCTAAAATTTGAGTCCAAATCCGATTCGACGAGCGATTATACATCATTCTGAATGTGTTCAAGTCAGAAACCATTACAAATCTCCACCTGACTCGCACATGAAGACACAACACTTCTTTCACCCAAAATTTCAATGGAATTCTCCCCACTCTACACATGTCCAAAGTCTAGACATGTCTTAATCCCTTGTAATGCATCAACTACACTATACTACTTGGATTAATTCCAAGCAGTATCTAAAATTTTCAGAAGGTAATGCTTTTGTAAGCATATCTGCAGCATTCTCTTTTGTGCATATCTTTTGAACTTCTACATTTCCTCTTTCAATTATATCTCTCACATAATGCAGCTTCACATCTATGTGTTTTGACCTGTCATGGAAGACTTGATGCTTGACTAAATGTAACGCACCTTGAGAATCGCATAACACTTTAACTGACTTCTGCTTTATTCCAAATTCAGACAAAATCCCTCTCAACCAGATTGCTTCTTTCACTGCCTCTGTCATTGCCATAAATTCAGCTTCTGTTGTTGACAATGCTACTACAGGTTGCAACATTGACCTCCAGCTAATTGCAGCACCAAACAAAGTGAAAACATAACCTGATTGGGACCTTCTGTTATCCAAATTTGCTGCATAATCAGAGTCCACATAACCCTTTAAAGCTTCTGATGAATTATCACATCTTCTGAACATTATCCCATAATCTGCTGCACCTTTTAAGTACCTCATTATCCACTTTAGAGCTTCCCAGTGTTGCCTTCCTGGATTGGACATATACCTGCTGACAACACTCACAGCATGTGATATGTCTGGTCTTGTACATACCATCACATACATAATACTTTCAACAACATTTGAATATCGAATGTTGTTCATCTCATGAATCTCCTGCTCATCTCTTGGCTTCTGTTGTTCTGAAAGCCTAAAGTGTTGAGCTAAAGGGGTTGACACATGTCTTGACTTATCCATATTGAATTTCTTCAACACTTTGTAGATATAACTCCTCTGCTGTAAGCATAGTAATCCCTTTTGCCGATCTCTGACAATATCCATGCCAAGTATTCTTCTGGCTTCTCCTAGCTGTTTCATTTCACATTGTAAATCTTTCTTCAGCTTATCTATTTCAGCTTGGTCTTGACTTGCTACAAGCATATCATCCACATAAAGCAACAAGAAACTAACAATCTTCTGTCCAGCCTTCTTCATGAACACACAATTGTCATACTTGGATTTGATATAGCCAATCTTCTTCATACATCTGTCAAATCTGATGTACCACTGTCTTGAACTTTGTTTAAGACCATACAAGGATTTCTTCAATAAACAAACTTTATCTTCAACTCTAGGAAGTATAAAACCTTCTGGTTGTGCCATGAAGATTGTCTCCTTAAGCTCTCCATGTAAGAAAGTTGTCTTTACATCCAATTGTTCCAGCTTTAAATCCATTTGAGCAACCAAAGCAAGCAATATTCTTATAGAGCAATGTTTAACTACAAGAGAAAAGATCTCATTGTAGTTTATCCTTTCTTTCTGAGTGAAACCTCTGGCTACTAATCTGGCCTTGAATCTTATCTTCTCTACTCCAACAAACTCCACCTTTTTCTTATAAATCCACTTGCAGCTCACCAGTTTCTGATTTGTTGGCCTTTTCACTAGAATCCAGGTTCCATTCTTTTCAAGTGAATCCATCTCTTCCTTCATAGCAACAATCCAGTTTTTCTTATCCTTGCTTTCTATGGCTTCTCTATAAGTTCTAGGCTCAGAATATTCAGTTTCTTCTGCTACAGTCAAGGCATAAGCAGTGAGATAGTCACTTCCATATCTAGTAGATGGTCTTATTACCCTTCTTTGCCTATCCCTTACAAGTTGATATTGGCTGATGTCTTCTGCCTCATATCCATCATTTGGATCTTCCCTGTCATAAGCATCTTGATCAGAGTTTTCTTCTTTATCATCATGCTCCATTTCTGCATGTATTCTGTCCTCTTCATGGTTGAACTCAATCTGTTGCTCCTTTTTCATTGGCATATTGCTTTCATCAAATGTTACATCCCTGCTGATAATGATCTTGTTCATCTCATTTTCAATGCACCAGAGTCTATAACCTTTCACCCCTTTGGGATATCCAAGCATTATGCACTTTATGGCTCTTGCCTCCAGCTTGTCCTGTTTTATATGGGCATATGCCATACATCCAAATACCCTTAACTGTGAATACTTAGGTGGGTTTCCACTCCATTTTTCCTCAGGTGTCACAAACTCATTTGCTGTAGATGGGCTCCTATTGATCAAATAAGCTGCTGTTGTTGCTGCTTCCCCCCAGAATTTCTTCTGCAACCCTGAACTCAGAAGTAGACATCTGATTCTCTCTGTGATTGTTCTGTTCATCCTCTCAGCAACCCCATTTTGCTGAGGATGGCCAGGGACAGTCCTATGCCTCTTCATTCCCTTCTTCTTACAGAATTCCTGAAATTGTTCTGAGAGGAATTCAAGCCCATTGTCTGTTCTTAGACATTTCAATGATGACCCTTTCTCAGTCTCTACTTCAGCACACCATTCTTGGAACTTTGTGAATGCATCAGATTTATTCTTGAGTATATATATCCAAACCTTTCTTGAGTAATCATCAATTACACTCAAGAAAAACCTTCCTCCTCCCATTGTTTCAATCTTTGAGGGTCCCCATAAGTCAGAATGTGCATAGTCTAGGGGGTTCCTTGAAGTGTGCTTTCCAACTAGGAATGATTCTTTACACTCTTACTTAAGATACATACTTCACAGGGATCAATTTTGAAACTGGTTTTGCTCTGCAGCAGGTTTTGTTTCAACAATGCATTCATACCAGTTTCACTCATATGGCCTAACCTTTTATGCCATATTTCTGACTCATTCGACATTGTTTACATCCCCTATCACAGTTTCTGCTAAGAGATAATACAGACTAGATTTCCTGATCCCTTTCATAACCAGTCTTGAATTCTTGTAAACATGCAGGGATCCATTTTCAGATTTGAATTCACACCCTCTGTTTTCAAGAGTGCCAAGACTTATGAGGTTTCTTTTAAGGAGTGGAATGTATCTTACCTCTGTCAGGATCTTTTCTGATCCATCATGCACCCTCAGCTTGATGTTGCCAATCCCTTCCACTGGACATGCTTGATCATTCCCCAGCATAACAGTTCTAGATCTTGATTGCTTGAATTCATGAAACCAGCCAATGTTTGGCACATATGGAAACTACACCCAGAGTCTAGAATTCATTTATCATTAGTCTTGACATTTGTTATGTTCAAGACATCAGAATTTTCTTCTGCTTGAGCCGAATCAGCAGTGCTTGTGTTTTAACCCTTCTGAGCTTGCTTTCTCTTGAATTCATAACAATTTTTCTTCAAATGTCCAGGTTTCTTGCAATGAAAACATTTTCTTGTTTCCTTCTTATCTGCAGTCTTGGATTTCAACTACTGATTCCTCTTGTTTTGATTTCCTGGAAACTGTTACTTCTTGGGATGGTTTCCTAGTCTTATGCTTAACCCTTCAGCCTGCAAATCCATTTTGAGACCACTTGAATGTTGCATCTCCTTTGCCCTTGATGCAGTTTGGACCTCAGCAAGACTAATTTTGGTTTCTCTGCCATATAACATGACATCTTTTAGATGTTCATAACATTTGGGCAAGGCATTTAACAGGATGATGGCTTTGTCTTCATCCTCCACCTTTGCTTCTATTCCTTCCAAGTCATCCAGATGCTTGCTAAACTCCTCCAGCTGATCATCTATGGACTTGCCTTCCTGAATCTTGAAGGAGTAAAGTTTATGTTTGATGTACAAGCGGTTAACCATAGTTTTCTTCTTGTACAACTCCTCCAGTTTATTCCAGACTTCTTCAGCAGTCTGTTCTTTTGCCACTTCTCTTAGCACTTTGTCTGCTAATGATAGAATGATGGTAGAATGAGCATTTTCCATGCACTATGCTCTTTGATCCGCATCCATGGACTCCGGGAAACCTTTAATCCCCTTCAAAGCACCAGCTAATCCTTGTTGTACCATCAATGCCCGCATCTGGACTTGCCACAATCCAAAATCGTTTCTGCCGTCAAACTTCTCTACATCAAATCTCATGGCTGCTATTGTTTCTTCTGAAATCAAAATCCGCAGTGATCAACGTGATTCAATCTTCCCACAGACGGCGCCAATTTGTTGTGGGAATCAAAAGAATCACCATAAAATAACAAATGACCTCCAAGAAATGAAAAGAAAAACGTATGAACAATTGCACAACAATTTACGTGGTTCGACTGTAAAGTCTACATCCACGGAGCAGAAGAGAATGCCACCTTCACTATGATCAACATCAGTACAAATTACAGAAGTAATCACTCAAAAAAGATTGAAAGAAAACCTAAACACAAGAACAAGCTAAACCAAGCTAAATCCCTCTTGTGTTTCTCACTCTAGAATCCACCCCCTTCTCTCTCTAGATAGATGATATTTCCTCCAGAATGATCTCTCAAAATCTATCTACAAACCGGGAAAAACATCTCTTTAAACTGACCCAAAACAGTTACAGAAACTCATAACAAAAAAACTGCTAAAACTGCTGCAAGCTGAAAGACAATGGTTTTAATAGAAACCATTGCGAAAAACTGTTATAACTGTTTTTAACAGATTTTTAACTGCTTCTTCCAATTTCTGTTTAAGCCTGAAATTTGAGTCCAAATCCGATTCTACGAGCGATTATACATCATTCTGAATGTGTTCAAGTCACAAACCATTACATCTTATGACTTAAATCACACTTAAAAATGATAAAAAAATAAATCGTAATACAACCATATTCAATAACACCATGTGAAAGATCCTTCGTGCATCACACGAGTACAATACTAGTGTTACATATATAATATCAGTTACATATTCAACTCTCCCGCACAACAAGTAACACACGTGACCGCCCTGTCGGGTACAGAGAAATTAGATTATTATTATTAACTAACTATTCCTTTCCTAGCTAGTAGATAGGATAAGTAAGGGTCAATCCCACAGGAAACATGAACTAATCGAATTATTTTAATCAACCAATTTTATATAAGTAATTATAATAATATAAGTATAACTACAATGAGAGGGGATTTGTTTGATGCGAATTAACTAAACACTAAATAATTAAACTAGCAAATTAAGATGAATTTAAGTATGAATAAACGACATTCCCGCCTTTAACCCAGTATCCCCCTAGTCTGAATATCCATGTAACTATTGCAATTGCTTGACTAATTAGTTCTGAAACCTCTACTCCAAGAATTGACAGGTATGCTTAGCTAACCTTTGTTACCCCTTAAGTATAATTAATTACAGGTTTGCTTAGTAACTAATCCTATCCAATTAAGTAGTCCTAGGCAAGGTTGAAAATCTCGCGAGAAATCGCCGATTTCTCGCGAAAATAGGGGTGCCGAGATGATATGCAGGGGTAATGCCTTTTTGTCACTGTCTCGGCGAGATCTCGCGATAAATTGCGATAATTTCGCGATAATTTAGGTTACCGTACGCGTGGCTGGGCTGAGTCCAGGTGGCGGCGAGAAATCCGCGAAAAATCTCCGATTTCTCGCCAATATATCGCGCTTTCTCGCTAATGTATGGTGCAGCCAAGTTAACTTGAGTTATTGTCCAAAAATGCAAGAGCTGGATTCGAACTGGAGACCCTTTGAAGAGAGCTCCAAGCTCTAACCACTAGACCAAGTGAACATCTTGTATTATTTTCCACATAGAATCTATATAATTCCATATTCATCTAAAATTAAATAAGTAAGAATTGTCTCCTCATATCATAAAATTTCCATAAAATTGAATAAGTAATCTAAAGTTTTGTATACAAATTTTCAATTTATTATTATTATACTTGGCAACATGTATTTTTTAAAATATTTTGTTTTGTTTATAATTTTAAGATGAATTTATGTATTAAAGTTGGTTATAATATTTTTAAAATATTTTGCTAAACTTTCGAATTTTTAATATAATATTTTCGTACTAGTAATTAGTAATGTAGTATGAAAAAATGTCAAAAAGTGTTTTATATTGCCACTCATTGTTTATATTATTTTATATTTATGAATTAGTTATAAATAAATCTATTTCTATTAAATTTAAGATGCGTATATGTATTTGAGTTTGTTATAATAATTGTAAAAATATCATGTTAAAGTTTTAGATTTTTAATATATTTTTTTAATACTTCAGAAAATTACACCGATATTTCGATATTAATTGAGATCTCACCGAAATCTCCATAAATTGAAACACCGATATCTCCATAAAAAACCGATATTTTCGTCCTTGGTCCTAGGATACGATCGCTAGAACATCGTTAATCAAATGCATAGGGAACTAAGGTAAGGGAGTAGGTACGGTGTTGTATTCACAAGCTCGGTACAAGTGACCGCGACTTATGTTATCCTAGTGAGTAACCATTGTTTGCTACTTTTGGATACAAACGCATAACAATTACAGATTATGAATTTATGACCAAGCGACATTCATATGCCTATTATCAAGGTGATCAATCCAAATACCAAACATATAAAAGATAGAGTAAACCGAATAATATAAGTAATTTCAGAACATAATTAAATCAAACAATCACTGGTATATTTACACAAACATCAGTCTAGGGTTCAACATAGTCAAAGACGGGAAAAATATAAAACTTAGACGATCATAGGGGTCGCTAAGAACAAACTAATAAAGGAAAACATAAAACTAGAAAACCCGAATTGCCGAATCTTGAGTCTTCGTGTTCTTCAGAATTCCCAAGTCCGAGCTCTTCAATTAATGTAAACGTTTCCTCTTGATGTCTAGAGCCTTGAGATATTTATAGGAGTACATCTCTAGGATAAAGAGGAGAAAACCTAATTGGAATAGGAAAATAAGTTTAAACTCGTTTTTGAGCTTGTGGGCCAAGTAATGGGCCGACACTGCATTGCTTTTCCAACTTTGAAGTTGTTTTTAGGGTCTTTTGGTCATTTTTGGTTTTTACTTCTTTCATTAAAAGTTGTAGCTCTTTGAATCAACTATCTAACGCCACTAATTGCACCTCAATCGGAGTTGTGGATCTCAAGATATGACCAAAATACTAGAGGTGTGTCAAGCTTGCAGCTTTAAGTCTCGGCCGAGACTGATGATTCTCGGCTGAGACGCTTCTACAGCAAAAAATCTGAGTTCCCTGACCTTCTGTCTCAGTCGAGACTCCATTGTCTCGGCCGAGCTAATTCTCCTGAAGCTTTGACTCGATTTTTCTTGGTTTTTGACTTGTGGGACTTGTTTTCAACATCCATTCTTAGTCGAGTTCGAGTTTTTTGTCTAAATTCACCCAAATAACTTCAAAACAAGTAACAAACATCAAATTGCCCAATAATACAAATACGAGCAATAAACAGTCAATTACGCATGCAAATGCCACTAAATAGATACTTAACTCGACCTATTATGCACGCATAAACACGTGTACCAAATTCCCCCAAATTTAAACCTTTGTTCGTCCAAAATAATGCAAAACAAAGAAGAAACACCAAACATGTGTTAACGGCGATTTAAGTGGCAAACATAGTTTCAGACTCATTTTTATACAGAAAGACAACATGATAATCCGAGCATATCCGACACAACAACTTAAACTACTTTTGAGACTCGATACTTTCAACAAGTGATCCTTACCGGTTAAGTGTATCACTCATCTCTCAAGTGTATAAGGTAAATTCAATTCACTCACATTGGACTACATGCAACGCCTACCATATGCTTGCCCATCATCTAAATCAGACCTCGTACTTGACATGTGCAACATAGGATAAAAAATGTCTTTATTTTAGGTTATAATGTAGGCTTAAGGTAAGGTGAGAAATATTTGGATAAAAGTGACTAATCTTTAGACTAATCGAGTTTTCCTACTCAACCACCCCTCACAATAATCACTCAATCCTCACTCTTTCAATTTCAGCAAACTTCCCACAAGAAAGTTCCTTCACCCAACAAAAGTCTTTACAATAACTCAAACACTTCTTCATGCTTTATTTCCGGGTACCACAATTTGGGACTACCCAATTTTTCATCAACTCAAACAATTAAGCACTTTTTAGACTACTAACCCCTCCTTTGAAAAAAATAACCAAACACTTATTTATAACGACTTTTCCTTTGCTTTTCTCTTTTTTATTTTATTTTTCCTTTTTCTTTTTCTTTTTTTTTCTTTTTTTTTTCTTTTTTTCTTTTTTTAATAACAATAACCAATACTTCACACTTCACACCCCCTCCCCCAAACTTAGTTGAAAACCAACATTTGCGAGGAAAAGAGTGGGATGAATTGGTTTTCTAAACATAACAACTAGGAGAGGTTAGTTTAAGCTCGATTCTTTCACCTATCATTTGTATTCCTCTTTTTCCTTCAAAACTTCCTATCTTTCACCCAAATTAATTCTCAAAGCTTCCCAACTACCTTCCAATCCTCCTCCCTCATACTCACTCTTAGTCCGAATGGGCCAAAGGTTTCATATGGAAAGGATATGGCTTGTAATGTAAGGCTATCAACGAAAAAACTACAAAGTACAAATGGGCTAACAACAAAAAAATTTATTGGTCACAAGGGCAACATTTTAAAGGCTAAATAATAGGTTAAAAATAAAAAATCGCCTAATATCATTTCCTACATCACATCATGTCCGACACACTCACAATAGAGACTCCGTGCAAGTTTTAGAGACGACTACATATAACCAAAGAATTCACACCGAAAGAATATAGATATTACTCCAAATATGGGAGTACAAATTTTGGCTAAAAAACTCACAAGGTTATAGTTGATCACTAGTCTCAAGTACAAGCTCAATTTTATCTTCATTACATGGCATGCTCTATCATACGTCATTTTTTTCAAATTTTAAGCAAGAATCATGATCATCATTAACTAGTTGAAAACTTATCAATTTCCCATATCTTGCCTTAAAAACACGCAGTTATAATCAAGGTACAATCTCGGGTTGACTCAATCCTAGACTCAACTAAAATCCAAAGTACATAACAACTAAACATGACCCAACTCGCAAAGACAGTGGTTCACAGGCCAGACGATCAACCAAGTAATTGGCTCACAGGCTATACAACTACGACTCACAGGCCAACACTCAATAATTAAACAAGAACTCGCAGCTAGCACAAAGCAAGAAAATATATGAAAATAAAACTCAAAGCTCAAAAGCTTAAAAATGGCCAAGTCGTCCCACTTACACCCCCTCTCCCAAACTTGGTTGAAAACCACAGTTTGTGGGGAAAAGGAGGGTACGACTTGATGCTTACTTACAGTGCTACTACTAAGATGGTGGTTGGAAGCTATGCTTGCTCCATTATTTGGCTATCGCGTCCCACCGGATGTCTTGTTATATCCAACTTGCTCTACTGCTATGCTGATTTCAAGTCATGATAGTTCCTACATACTAATAAAAAACGATAATGAAACGCATCAAATAGAAAATAACAATAAAATACATAAAGTAAAGATACGATAAACATCGGGTTGCCTCCCGACAAGCGTCTTTATTTTACGTCGTTGGCTCGACTGGTTCACTTGTCTCTTAGCGTTTGGTCTATGGCGGTTTCCACCTTGGCCCTGACCAATTTAAGCATTTTACCTCCTTCACTTTCTCATGCTCCTTTTTATGATGCTTCCAAGATATGGAAATATTTAGCTTATCCCTGCAACTCAACTCACGGTTTCTTTTAACAAACGGGTTAATAACATTATTGGGCACAACAAAATGGTCATTTTTAGCGAATTCAATTACATCAAATATGTTAAATTTAACGACGTGTCCATCGAACTCCATCGTAAGCATCCCCTCACGAACATCTATCTTTGTTTGAGAGGTGTTCATGAACGGCCTCCCTAACAATATAGGCGTAGAAGTTGATGGATCGCCATTCATGTCTAGTACATATAAATCCACCGGGAATACTAAGTTGCCTACTTCCACTAGCACATCTTTTAAGACTCCATCAGGATATGTAGTACTATGGTTAGCTAATTGAATAACTACCCTAGTTTCTTTTAATGGCCCAAGATTTAGTGCTTGAAAAACAGAACGAGGCATGACGTTTATAGATGCACCTAGATCTAGCATAGCTCGTTCTATGGTGTATTTTTTATTGAACAAGGTATTACAAACATACCTGGGTCCTTGCACTTCGGAGGAATCTTCCTTTGGATGATAGCTGACACATTCTCTCCCATTATCACTTTCTCATCCCCTTTAACCTGCATTTGTTAGTGCATAGATCTTTAAGGAATTTAGCATACCTCGGGATTTTTTTGATTGCATCGATTAGCAAGATGTTTATCTCGACCTTTCTGAACACATCCCAGGTCTCTTTTTCCTTAGTATCTTTCACTTTAGTCGCAAGTCTGCCCGGAAACGGAAGTGATTGAGCCGGAACAGATGGAAAACTGATCTGTTTCTTCGAGCAATAAGTCTCGGCCGAGACTGTTGGTTCTCGGCCGAGCTGGGCAGGCAGTGTGCTTTGTTCTCGGTCGAGACAGGGTATCTCGTCCGAGATTTTCGCTCGATCTCCTCATTATTTTTCTCGATTTTATCATCACTTTCCTCTTCTCGACTTCGCCCGGGCTTGTTAGGCTCTCCAAGCTCAGTTCCACTCCTCAGTGTGATGGCGCTTACATTCCTTGGGTTGGTTTCGGGCTGAGCGGGTAATTTTCCACTGTTTGCACTCTCCAATCGACTCTCAGCGGTAGATAATTGACGCACGTGAGTCTCAAGATTTTTTATGCTTGACTATGTGTCTTTTTGGAACTGAACAGTGTTCGTCACCAAGTTCTTGACGATGTCTTCTAAAGATGGGCCAGGGGCTTGCTCATTTGGTTGCCTTTGTTGGTACATGCCCCATGGAAGGCGATTTTGATCGCTCGACTGCTGTGGTTGATTACCGTACCTCAAATTGGGATGATCCCTCCACCCCGGATTATAGGAATAGGAGTAGGGGTCATACCTTCTCTGCTGAAAATTTTCCGAGCATGGGGCTCCAAATCATTCCCTAGAACTTGGCACTCGTCTGTCGAATGTTCCAATGTATCACAAATACGGCAGGGGTTGATAACAGCCTTGCCCCTTGTAGCAACCTTTCTTACCAGAGTCGTTATCACTTCAATCTTGTTTTCTATCGCTGAATCAGACATCTCTCTCACTGGCTTAAGCGGTGCATCTCTACACCCAAATTGATGCTCATTGGCAGCCATCTTTGATATCAGTTCCCTTGTTGCAGCTGGAGACTTATCAACTAACACTCCTCCACTAGCTCAATCTATATTATTTCGGTCTATCAATGATAATCCTTCATAAAAATATTAAATGAGCAACTGATCTATTATCTGATGTTGAGGACAGCTTGCTTCCAATTTATTGAACCGCTCCCAGTACTCATACAAATTTTCACCATGTAGCTGTCTAGCTCCACTAATCTCTTTTCGGAGGTTCGTTGCTCTAGAGGCGGGGAAATACTTCTCTAAAAACAGTCTCTCCATCTCTGCCCAAGTAGTAATGGATGATGGAGACAAGTAGTAGAGCCAATCTTTGGCCAAATCCTTCAAAGAGAAGGGGAAGGCTCGCAACTTGATTGCCTCTTCAGTAACATTAGTGGCTTCATACTCGAGCAGACGGTGTAGAATTCCTTCAGACATTTGTGGGGATCCTCGCCTGGAAGACCATGAAAGGAGGGCAATAGGTGGATTAGCCCAAATTTCAACTCAAACGTGGTGTTCTCCCCCAAGTTGGGACAAGTGATGCACAAGGGCCGATGAGTGGCTCTAGCAGTAGCCAATTCTTTCATAGATTTTTTTTGTGCCATCTCTGCTAGTTCAGGTTCTGATTCAAAAAGGATAGGTTCTATTTCCTCTCGAATCTCTCTTGCTTGCTTCCGCAGAATTTGGTCTCTTGGCATGATTTCTGGATCGAATTGCAAGTCTTTGTTACCGTATGAACGAGTGATCATTCACCGCTGTAATAAGATGCAAACAAACAATTGAATGCCCAATGTATATAAAATAAAAATTATAATAATGGCAAAAATATCACTAATAATGGCTAATACTAAAACGCAATTAATTTCAACCGTTCCACGGCAACGGCGCCAAAATTTGACCGCACTGTCGGGTGCAAACAAATTAGATTATTATTACCTAACTATTCCTTTCTTAGCTAGTCGATAGGATAAGTCAGAGTCAATCCCACGGGGAACATGAACTAATGGAATTGTTGTAATTAACCAATTTTATATAAGTAATTCTAATAATATAAGTATAATTATAATGAGGGGGGATTTTTTTTTTTTTTTCTGCGAATTAACTAAACACTAAATAATTAAACTAGCAAATTAAGATGAATTTAAGTATGAATAAACGACATTCCCGTCTTTAACCCAGTATCCCCCTAGTCTGAATATCCATGTAACTATTGCAATCGCTTGAATAATTAGTTCCGAAACCCCTACTCCAAGAATTAACAGGTACGCTTAGCTAACTCTTGTTACCCCTTAAGTATAATTAATTACAGGTTCGCTTAGTAATTAATCCTATCCAATTAAGTAGTCCTAGGATACGATTGCTAGAACATCGTTAATCAAATGCATAGGGAACTAAGATAACAGAGTAGGTACAGTGTTGTACTCACAAGCTCGGTACAAGTGACCGCGACTTATGTTATCCTAGTGAGTAACCACTTTTTGAAACTTTTGGATACAAACACATAACAATTACGGATTATGAATTTATGACCTAACGACATTCATATGCCTATTATCAAGGTGATCAATCCAAATAGCAAACATATAAAAGATAGAGTAAACCGAATAATATAAGTAATTTCAGAACATAATTAAATCAAACAATCTCTGGATTATTTACACCAACATCAGTCTAGGGTTCAACATAGTCAAAGACGGAAAATATAAAACTTAGTCGATCATAGGGATCGCTAAGAACAAACTAATAAAGGAAAACATAAAACTAGAAAACCCGAATTTTCAAATCTTGAGTCTTCGTGTTCTTCAGAATTCCCAAGTCCGAGCTCTTCAATTAATGTAAAAGTTTCCTCTTGATGTCTAGAGCCTTGAGATATTTATAGGAGTAAATCGCTAGGATAAAGAGGGAGAAAATCTAATTGGAATAGGAAAATAAGTCTAAAACTCGTTTTTGAGCTTGTGGGCCAAGTAATGGGCCGACGCTGCATTGCTTTTCCAACTTCAAAGCTGTTTTTAGGGTCTTCTGGTCATTTTTGAGTTTTACCTCTTTCATCAAAAGTTTTAGCTCTTTGACTCAGCTTTCTAATGCCACCAATTGCACCTCAATCGGAGTTGGGGATCTCAAGATATGACCAAAATACTAGAGGTATGTCAAGCTGGTAGCTTTAAGTCTCGGCCGCGACTGATGATTCTCGGCCGAGATGCTTCTATAGCCAAAAATCCGAGTTCCCTGACCTTCTGTCACGGCCGAGAGTCCATTGTCTCGGCCGAGCTCAATCTCCTGAAGCTTTAGCTCGATTTTTCTTGGTTTTTAACTTGTGGGACTTGTCCTCAACATCCTTTCTTAGTCGAGCTCGACTTTTTTTTTTTTTGTCTAAATTCACCCAAATAACTTCAAAACAAGTCACAATCATCAAATTGCCCAATAATACAAATACGAACAATACACTGTTAATCACGCATGCAAATGCCACCAAATAGACACTTAACTCGACCTATTATGCACGCATAAACACGTGTACCAACACGCGATATTCATTATCATGGAGATGTCTACACATCGTGTATTGCGGGGAAGTTCGTGAGAACATCGAAGAAGATTTGGAGTTTTTTAGCGAGATTTGATAAAACACGTTATAAAGGTATTACATAAAACATTCTTGTATAGAGTAATTAATTAGTAGAACATATAATAATAAGGTTGTCGACATATCGTGTATTGTGGTGAAGTTCGTGCAAACACCGAAGAAGGTTTGGAGGTTTGTAGCGAGATTTGATAAAGCACGCTACAAAGGTATTACATAAAACCTTCTTGTATAGATTGATTAATTAGTAGAACATATAATAATAAGGTTCTCAATATCTAATATTATGGATCAGATAGATATCATGGTTCTAACATATGGTATTAAAAAGTAGGTTTTGATATTATTGTATATTCTCAATTAATTGATTTTATGTGTTAGTAATTGAGCGGTGTTAGAATTGTGATTTTAATATGTTATCAGATTGAATGAGTTTTAATTTTGTTGAACAATTTATGGCCTTAGAATTTTTCCGGAAATAATTCTTTTTGTATTTTTAGGTCTATAAATAAGGGGGTGAATTACGGCTCAATGTTTCCCTTGTTATATTTAAAAGGGAAAATTGGTATAAATGTCTAGTATGTTCCCCTATTTAAAAACTAGAACACTAAGTATACCACTTTTTAAATATGCCTTCTAATTTATCAAAAAAAGGTGAAAATGCCTCGTGACCGGCTATAGACCAGCTATAGGCTGTTAACCAGCCGGTCACCTATAACTGTCTTTTTACTTTCGGGAAAATTGGTATAAATGTCCAGTATGTTTTCCCTATTTAAAAACTAGGACACGAAGTATACCACTTTTAAAAATGCCTTCTAACTTACCAAAAATTGGTGAAAATGCTCTGTGACCGGCTATAAACTATGACACAACCGGTCATTGATGAGATGAAGCTCTTTTTCTGACGTGACATTAGATTTTTATTTTTATTTTTTTTTTGATGACTCACTTGTTAGGGTGGAAAAAAATTTATAATAGGGTTCGGTAGGAAGGGTGCGAATAGACGAAGAATTGGTTAATTGGTCAGGTTCCGATCAATTAACCATTGATGGATATTAATTTTGAGAAAATTAATATGGTTCCAACTAGAATATGGTTAGATGTGCACTGTATATGTCAAATTAATTTGTTGATGGTAGGTGGTGGTTGATATTGTTAGAATCACGAATCCTATCCGATTCACAATATTAGATATTTACAATCGGATACATCGTTGTAGGATCAACCTTATTATTATATGTCCTATTAATTAATTGATCTATACAAGAAGGTTTTATGTAATACACTAGATGTCCACCCGTGCGATGCACGGGTCAGATTTTTTTTTTTTTTTTTTTTTTTTTTTTTGTATTTTTATATTAAGTAACATGTGAAATGATGATATTCAAATAGCGTAACATGATACATTTTGTGCAAAATTTATGTAATATAATTCAATAACACGAAAAATCTATGAACTATAAGGTGGACGATGAGACATGTAAATTAAATGTATTACATATAATGTACTTGTACGCTTCACAAAGTGGACAGTTAAAGATTTCTAAACACTTCCCTATACACAACGTTTACAGTTGTGTTGATATGTTTTTTTTCATCATCACAAATCAACACTTTCAAACCTTTACGATTAGTAACTCGTGAAAAAGCAACATATAGCTGGCCATGACTAAACACAGGCTTCCGCAAGTACAGGCCAACATTAGTTAACGATTGACCTTGACTTTTGTTTATTGTCATGGCATATGAAACTGTTATAGGAAACTGACGGCGTTGGAATTTGAAAGGTACTTTTGAATCCGACGGAGTCAATGTTAACCTGGGAATCAACACCAGCTCACCTGCACTTGATCCGGTCATTATCTTAGCTTCAAGTACATGATCCCCTAGTCTTGTAAGAAGCAACCTTGTGCCGTTACACAAACCACGGCTTGAGTCAATGTTCCTGAGTAACATCACTGGAGTACCTACTTTCAAATGTAATTCATGATTCGGAACTCCTGAGCACTTGATCCCATTAAGGAATTCAGGAGTATGAACAGTTGTTCCAACATCTACTGTCAAATCTAATTTACTTGCACTATCGGAGCTGAAATACGGACGACTTTGTCCGGTATTTTTCTCAATCATGTATTGGTTGATGGAGTCGACGACATCTAAAGTTGGCGCAAGTATAGCTCTCTGCTGTAGATATCCAGGGTCATGTATTCTTTCAGATAGGTTAGGATACGTACTTTCAACAATTGTTGCAATTGGATCAGGACCATTTTGCAACAGTACATCATCGGGGATTTGTATTACCGACGAACCATCATCCCCTTCTCCAATCGTACCATTTCCTATATCTTGTAACCACTGCGAAAATTCAGTTAAGGTTGAAGCCTCACTTTCTGAGCTCGCACTTTGTAACCTCATATTCCTCTTCAAACGAAGAACTTCACATGAGTTCCATATGTAAGATGCGTTAATTGTTGCATTCACAATATCTTGTCTTCGACCTTTCGGTATAACTGGTAGGATTTGACGGAAATCTCCCCCACATACAACCGTCTTACCACCAAAAGGTTTTTTTGCATTTTCCACATCAACGCATTTCATGACATCCTTAAGACTTCTATCTAAAGCTTGGAAACAAAACTTATGCATCATGGGAGCCTCATCCCATATAATGAGCTTAGCTTTCACTATAAGTTCATCCAACTCGCTTCCAAGCTTTATACTGCACATAGACTTTTCATGGGGCTTCAAGGGTATCTTGAATCGAGAGTGTGCAGTCCGGCCACCTGGAAGCAGCAAAGACGCTATTCCACATGAAGCAACATTCAAAACTACATGACCCTTACATCTAATTGCGGCGGACAAAGTCTTCCAGACAAATGTTTTTCCTGTGCCTCCATAACCATAAAGAAAAAAGTCCTCCATTACTTTATCAAACACAATCCGCTGCTTTTCCGTCAACTTTGGAAGTAGTGATTCAAGCTCTTTTGACAATAACAATTTATCATATTGCATTTCTTCATGCAATAATTTGTTCCGACAGGTTGCAACATCATTGAAATCTGGCAAGGGCATTGTCTCGAACTTTCTTAAGGTACTTCCACACCTTCGTAGTATGTTCTCAATTTCAATAAGTGCAAGATTCTGAATTTGTGCCTCCGTCAGCTTCAAATCTCGAGTAAGCTAAAATTCAGGAAAACAATAAAACAAAAAGATTAAATCCCGACAACAGGGAAAAGTTAAATTTTAATATATGTACCTTGATTGTGATAGAATTGTCTTTGGTTGTATAGGATGTCGTCCGACAAATATTCCCAACACTTTTCCCACACAACTTCTGGCCTCCCCATGCAGTTCTCGGTTAACAACGTCGCAAACATAGTGCGAAGAGAGTGTGCTGATGCCCAAAAACTTGCCTCGGTCAACCCATCAATATACTCAGAATCATCCTCAAGAAGACCATACGCATAGCACGCATCTCTGTATGTATCGTACTGGATAAGATGTGCGACTTTCATGTCATCATGACATTTTGCCCCACGAACTACATTAATGAGACATCTAAGATAGTAAGTGTCCCCTGCTCCGGGCGGCACATAGGATGGCCTTCCTAAAGCAATCCCTTGTCTCCTACGTATCCATACCTTAGCAAAAGATAAGGATTATGTGGCACTACAAATCGGTTATCAACAGGAACTCCATTTTTCATGATATGTCTTCCATTATCTCTTCGTCTGTAAATGGGATACCCTTCGTCACTAAAAGTAGTGTTATCAACAAATTCCTTTGGAAAATACTTCTTACAACCTTTTTCAGACATACATGGAGATTTCTTGTTAACATCTCCACATGAACCATGAATCATAAACGTCTCAACAGCAGCGTAATATGCAGGATAAATATTGACATCGGGAATTTCACCTGATATTATTCTATCTATGTCAACCCCAGTGGGATATCTATCCTCAGAAGCTAAGAACAGTAATATATGTGCATGTGGTAAACCTCTCTTCTGAAACTCAACCGTGTACACAACTGCATAAATATTTTTGGAAATAGAAGTAATATTCTTTTAGTCTTAATTGAACAGTAATGAATAAACAATGACAAATGAATATACATAAGTATGCATGTCAATATGAAGATTTAATTTTGGAGAGAAGGGAAGATACCTGCTTTGATGCGGTCAAAAACTCTGTTCTTCCTCAAATCTTTGATTAGTCCATCCAACTTCATCTTGAATACCCTACACACAATATATGGCCGATCTTCAGGGTTCAAACCCTTTCTATGTAGATAGCGAGTAACCTCAGGCCATTTTGCGTTGCATGTTAAGGTTATGAACATATCGGGATATCCAGCCCATCCACATATTGTCATAGCATCAAGAAAAGTTTGAACCATATATCAGGGTCCTCCAGTGTATGATGATGGCAAAACTACTGGTAAACCCTGATTCGCTAGATTTGTTTGTCCCCGAAACAAAGCATTGCTGAGCCCTTTATACATTTCACAACGGAGTGTTTTCTGGTTGAGCTTAACCCACGTTAGTCTTCCTGACTCTATAATGGTGTAAGCATCCACCGTTATTTGTTGTGTCAATCTCCTAGAACATAAAAGCACGCATTCTTCTCCATCTCTATCATGGAATCTGTACGCAAAGAATTGCCTGCTTGTTACACGTTTCCTTTTCTTCCCTATAGTAGCCGTTGTGTTTGAGTGTAAGATGTCTTCCCGATACCCATCTTCTCCATAAGGAAAGAGTAGAGGGTATTGCAAACCGAGGTAAGAAGCATGTAGCTCATTAATCCGCTTAAGAAATCCAGTTCGTGACTCCACAATAATGTCTCGATTACCTAATGCTTCATCAAAGTCTCCTACAACTAAAGCTGCTACTTCAGAAACTGTTGGAAGGTTGTACATTCTACCATCTTTTTCTCTTCTTCCAAGTAGTTGTAGCTTAACATTAGCCTCACTGCATTCTTGAATTTTGTCCCTTGCCATCCTGAAGCTTTGGACTAAGATATTGTTGGCATCAAGCATATCCTTCAGTCCCTCAACAATGTCAGTGTGAAGCCCATCTGTGTCTTTGCGTGACCTATAAAATGATGTGTCACATATTTTAATACATAAATGCTGAGTTCAATTTTTAAGATACTCTTAGAAGGCTAGTTATTTATAAATAAAATACATTATAACAAAATTACCTGACAGATCTAATTCTGTTCGCCACCTCATTCTCAGTGTCATAAATGTACAGTTGAGCAAATTTCGGTGCTTCGTCTTCTTTCGGCATCAAGCTACCTATGAGATGGTAGTTCTGACCATGCAACTTAAAAATAGGTGGTGAGGTTCCCATGTTTTGAGTATTATCAATTTTACCCCCCATGCATAGACGTAAATGAAAACATGCTGTTGTAGGATCTGATGTTTTTGATGAAATGGTTGCTTGTTGGTGTGTCACCACTTAGCAAATCCAGCAATAATTGCGGAGGTTTTTTCATCTTTGGTAGTGTAACTTTGCCTTCCATGCAACAACCAGAATATTTTGGTCGTCTTGCTGCATAGCTAGAATTCAACCTTTCTTCATACCAAAAAAATGCGTCGCAGTACTCACACTTATGGTCTGCATCTCCAAGATCCCAATATTCTGAACAACATGAAAATAATAATACAGTCCTTATATGTAAATAAGTTATATATAATTTCTTTTAAGTTGAGAGAGTGTAACCATGGAAATTATAAAAAACAAAATTAAGCATTTAGTACCTGTACAGTCAATAAGCGCACATATAAAGGAGTCACTGTCATTCTCCAAACCTAAATTGTGTGATTGTGCATGTTCTTGTGCGGTTTGTATGACACTAATAATAAAAAAGATAACTTAGTAAAATATGTACCTTTAATACTAAAAGAGATTTGCAAGAAAATAGGGGAAAACACATGTCTCCTTCACCTTATTTCGTGATTATTCCTGCAATCAATTATATTTCCCTTTTTTGTCAATTCTTTATTTTTTTTTCTTTTCCCTAAGCTAAAATTAAGGTCTTATAAATTTTTCGTTTCAACTCTGTTTCCTATAAAAAATATATCAAATTTAATTTAATTTAATTTTACATTTTTTATCTTAATAATTTTTGGATAGTTTAAAGAATTTGGTTTTAACAAATTCATAAGAAAATCTAAATTTATTAAATTTACACTTTACAATAGAAAAAAGATTAAACATTTTATTAAATTGATTTATTAATTGAATTAGTTTGCTTATTATTATTTTTTTATATTTTGTGAAAAGAAAAATTATGTTATCTACGAAAATAATAAGTCAATTATTGCAACCTGTGCCATTGACTACTAAAATAATAGGGAGAGAAATTAATCAAATTTTAAGTCTGTATTTAAAAATTTACTTAAAATACTCAGCATCATCATATCATGCATTTAAATAATGGAACTCACAAAATTTATGAAAATATAATTGGTAGTTTCAATTTGTGATAATGAAATGTATATAAAGTAAATAATATAGAGAATTGAATAGTCAAAATTAATAAAAGTGGTTTCGATTTGTTATCATAATAGAAGATATTAGATATTAAAAAAATCACATGTTGGAAAAGATATGTAAGGAAGAAGAAAGATCATTGGACAACTTAAGTACATAACTATGTGATATAAACTCTTGAATCAATAAGTTAGGTTAAATCTGAGAGGTTGATTGATTATTTGGCCTATAATAAATAAGTCAGGAATCTGTTTGAACCCATGGTGTGCCCGCTTTTGCCGATGGAATGGCGTTTAGGGTGTTTGGGGGTCATTTGATTTCCTGAATATTTGTTATGGTTGACGGATTTTCAATTTGTAATATATTCCTAAACTCAGATTTGTAATAAGATTCGTCTTCCTGACAACAAGATTCAAGATTGAGTATCATATGGGGTGTGTGCCTGGGTGCCAATATTATGACAAGAAGATCTATTAGATGGGAAGAAATTGTGTTTCCAGAAAATTGGATTATTGAAAAAGCTGTAAAACCACAGCCAACTATTTCTTCAAAATTATTGAATGTTTTTCAAACTTCTGAAGGAACTGTTAATATACAGTTTGATAATTTTATAAAAGATAGATCTCTATCTTTAAAATCATCCTCTATGAGATCTTATATTTCTCCTATTGATTATACTGTGGAAACTACCTCTCTAATAAGAGAATTTGAGAAATAATGATGATGTAATATCTGAAGAAGATAGAATAAATGAATTGCATATTGGCAAAGATAATATTGTTAAGAGTGTCAATAGTAGACACATGGAGACAATGTCTGAAATGAGTTTTCCTTGATTTATGGATTTTAAAGCTCAAAAAATTGATTTTAGCCCTGGTTCAGAAGCCAGAAAAATTATTAGTGAAGAATTCAGACTTCCCAAATGGGAACCATTTAGAAATTGGTTTTTTGAAAATTTCAATAAAATGGAAAAGCAAATTATACAAGAAAATTTTTATAAAAAATGTGAAGAGACTAATACTTTAATTTTATTTGTTCCATGGTTTATGTCTACTTATGTAGATCAATATATTTCTGTTTTAGAAAGAAATTATAGATTAATGAATGGACAAATCATTAATAATGGTTTTCCTCCTCAAGAACCTTTTCAAATAGAAAAAGATAATAATATATGTAATTTCCTTGCTTTTTCAAAATTATTTGAAAATGATGTTTTACAAGTAACTTGTAGTCATATAAACTTATTAATTAAACAAAATAATTATATGAATTTATTTATTAATGTTTTAGGAGAGCATATACTTTCACTTCATAATAAGGTTGATAATGTAATTTCTTTAATAAATAATAAAAAAGATAAAATGATTTCAAAAATTGATTTTGAAAAAGAGTTGATTGCTACTCCTAGTATACAACTTCCACCAGAGATAAAAGATTTTAAATTAGAATCTTTGACAGAATTAGAAAAACTATTAGAAGAAATATTTATGAATGGAATATCGATGGTTATACTGAAAAACAAATTTATAATACTGTTCATAGAATTCTTATGTATTCTACAGTTTGTAAGAATAATGGTAATACCGATAAAAATATTGCAAAAATGATTATTGCAGGTTTTACTGGCCAACTTAAAGGTTGGTGGGATCATTATTTAACCCAAGAAAATAGAGACTATATTCTCAACAATATAAAACAAGAAAATAACATTTCAGTTGAAAATGCAGTTTATACTTTAATTATTAATATTATAGAACATTTTACTGGCAGATATTCTGATAATAGTGAACATATTCGTACACTATTACAAAATCTGAGGTGTAAAACACTTACAGATTTTAGATGGTATAAAGATACATTTTTAAGTAGAGTGATGGAACTCCCTGAGAGTAATAGCTCTCATTGGAAATCAAAATTTATTGATGGATTACCTTATTTATTTGCAGAAAGAGTAAGAAATAATTTAAGAGGTAATAATGTTCATGTTCCATATGATCAATTTACTTATGGTAAATTAATTGGTACTTGTATTCAAGAAGGTTTAAATTTATGTAATGAAATAAAATTAAATAGACAAATAAAAAGACAAAATTTGTCTGAGAAAAAACAATTAGGTCAATTTTGTGAACAATTTGCTATGGACATGCCCAGTACTAGTAAAACTAGTAAGAATAAAAATAAATATGATAAAAATAATTTTCTTAAATATAGGAAAAGAAAAAAAGTTTCTAAAAGAAAAATAGAAAGACACGCTAATAGAAAGCAAGAAAGGGATGAAAGGAAAAGACAAAGAAATAAATTAATTATATGCCATAAATGCCAAAAGGTTGGTCATTATGCAAGAAATTGTTGGGTAAAAAAGAAGATTAATAATCTTCAAATTGATGATAATATCAAGGATATGATATCCAAGATATTGTTAAAAACAGATGATTCAGAATCAGAATCAATTACAAAATCTGAATTAGATTCAGAAATATCAGAAATATCTGATATTGAAAATCTCAAAGCATTAGATCAAGAATCAGTAATATCTGATTCAGAATTATCAGATACTAATGAATGCAAATGTCAGGATAATAAGCCTGATGAAACAGATGAAATTTATAGACTTTTATCTCAAATGAAAAATTTGGAAATAAATGTCTTAGATCATAATAATATTATGGATTTATTAAAATTAATAAAAGATCCTAATTTGAGATCTTCAATAATAGATCAAGTGGGTAATATCCCAAGTTCATCTAGTGATACTGGAAATAAACAAGAAAATAATAATTCTATATATGTTTCAGATGAACCTTATCTTATGAGCAAGGTTTATCAAATGCTTAAAGAAAAACAGAAGGATAAAACTCATACTTCTTTAAGTGATTTAAGTATTGAAATTGATAATCTTAAAAAAGAAATTAAATTTCTTAAACAAAATAATAATGTTTTGGAAAAAAGAATTGATAAATTAGAAGGGAAAAATGAAATAATTATATCTGATAATAATGATGAAAGTTTTCTTAATAATATTGAAATGTTTATTTCACAAAAATGGTATGTAAAAATTACTCTTTTAATTGATGATTTTTATTCAAAAGAATTTATTGCACTCATTGATAGTGGTGCAGATTTAAATGTTATACAAGAAGGATTAATTCCAACTAGATATTTCCAAAAAACAACACATTCTTTATCCCATGCTGGTGGGCAAAAACTTGATATTAGTTTTAAACTACCAAAAGCTTATGTTTGTATTGATAAAAAATGTATTTGTACAAGTTTTTTACTTGTAAAAAACATTTCTAACCAAGTTATACTTGGATCCCCCTTTATAAATAAAATTTATCCTTTTACTAAAGTAGATAATAATGGTATTATTGGCACATATGAAAATGAGCCTATAGTACTAAATTTTATTACTAAACCTTTTACAAAAATATTACATAATATTTATGATAATATTAAAGCAAAAGAAAATCAGCTAAATTTCTTAAAACAAGAAATTAATATTCTATCTATAGAAGATAGTTTGAAAAATCCTAAATTACAGGATAAGATTAAGTTAATTCATAATCAAATGTGTATAGACATTTGTAATGATCTTCCAAATGCTTTTTGGAATAGGAAAAAACATATTGTTTCGCTTCCTTATGAAGATGGTTTTACAGAGGATAAAATTCCTACTAAAGCTAGACCTTGTCAGATGAATTCTGAATATTTAGAATTATGTAAAAATGAGATTAAATCTCTTTTAGAAAAAAATATCATTAAGCCATCTGAATCAGCTTGGTCTTGCACAGCTTTTTATGTTAATAAACATTCTGAACAAGAAAGAGGAGTACCTAGATTAGTTATAAATTATAAACATCTTAATAAGGTTTTAAAATGGATTAGACATCCAATTCCAAACAAGAAGGATCTTCTTGATAGACTTTATAATGCTGTTATATTTTCAAAATTTGATTTAAAATCTGGATTTTGGCAGATTCAAATTAATCCTGCTGATAGGTATAAAACTGCCTTTAATGTTCCTTTTGGACATTATGAGTGGAATGTTATGCCATTTGGATTAAAAAATGCTCCTTCTGAATTTCAGAAAATAATGAATGATATTTTTACTCCTTATAGTGAGTTTATAATTGTATATATTGATGATATTTTAGTATTTTCAAAAAATATTGAAATACATTTTAAACATTTAAATATATTTAAAAATTTAGTAATTCAAAATGGATTAGTTATTTCTAAACCGAAAATGATACTTTTCCAAACAAAAATAAAATTTTTAGGACATTTTATTGAAAAAGGCAATATTATACCTATTAATAGAAGTATTGAATTTACTTCAAAATTTCCTGATGAAATTACTGATAAAACTCAGTTGCAAAGATTTTTAGGGAGTCTAAATTATATCTCTCCTTACTATAAAAATCTTGTAGAAGATACTGCTATCTTATATGATAGATTAAAGAAAAATCCTATTCCCTGGAATAATAAGCATACAGATGCAGTGAGAAAAATAAAAAATAAGGTTAAATATTTACCTTGCTTATCATTAGCAAATCCCAAGTGGGAAAAAATTATTGAAACAGATGCCTCAGATATTGGTTTTGGAGGTATTTTAAAACAAATTGATCCTATTGATAAAAAAGATTATTTGATAAGATTTCATTCTGGTAAATGGAATAATAGTCAAAAGAATTACGCCACTATAGCCAAAGAAATTTTAGCTATAGTCAAATGTGTTTTAAAATTTCAAGATGATTTATATAATCAGAAATTTATTATTAAGACTGATTGTAAAGCAGCTAAATTTATGTTTAATAAAGATTTTAAACATGATGTTTCCAAACAAATGTTTGCTAGGTGGCAAGCTCATTTAGCCCCATTTGATTTTGATATTATATATAAAAAAGGAGAAGAAAATTCTCTTCCTGATTATTTAACTCGAGAATTTTTTACATAAATTTTTCAGGTATGTATTCTCGAGGAAGAGGATCTTTCCCTTATAGGGGAAGAGGTGGAAGAGGCCAAAATATTGTTTTGGCTCAACATGGCAAGCAGAAATTAATCTCTGCAAATATTGCGAATATTTCGCAAGAAATGACATATCAAGAGTATCTTCAATGGAAGAAGGATCAAGATAATAAATCTTCTCAAAATGAAGAAAGTGCTAATAGTACTTCTCCAGTCACCTATGCTAATATAGTAGAGACTGATGAGAAAAATCCTAATAAGGATTTCATTAAAAAAGAAAAAGAAAAAATGATTTTTATAATCAGTAATACTGATTTAAAATGGGAGAATGATCCATGGAAGATCCTAGAAAGATATCTTTCTAATCAAGGATCACCTTATGAGGTTTATAAATCTCGAAATTATTATGAAAACTTACTTATAAATAATGCATGTGAAATAACTCACATGACTAGTGGAAATAAAGAAGAAGTTTATAACTTCTCAAAAATTATTATTAAACAATTAATTACAGTGGAAGAATGGGGAATTTCTCCATCTAGAGAAAAATCTTTCTCTTTCAATAACATTACAGTAAAGTATAATTATTGGGATTATATCCAAGCTTTTGAAAAAGTATTCTTTTACAATAATGAAAAAAGAAAACATACTTGGTTGATTAAAGTATGTGATAAAGTTTATAACTCTTAAATACCAAATTGGTTTAAGAAATGGTGGAAAATATTTGGACCAACGGAAGAAATTCTTCCAGAATTATTAATTGAAGATTTTAATAATTGGAAATATGTGAGTCCCACATTGGAAAATATCACTAATAGTGATAAATTTTGTACATGGGAAGCTCCCATGCATTTCTTTATTGAATTTTCAATCCCATGGATTTTCAAATGGGATATTAAGGTAGGTTATACCGACCAAATTCCTTGCCTAAAAAGAATCTTTTATACAAGATTTTGGGAAAAAATGATCAAATTAGATCCCAGTACAAAAGCCTTATTTGGTGCTGATACTTTGGATAAAATCCAAAAGACTATAAAGGCTTATAGCCAAGAGAAAAAGAAAAATAAAGAAATAGCCACTAGAAATAATATTTCTAGAAAATTGATGAGAAATGTGGATAAATTATCCAAAGAAGAAATAGTTGAGTTATATCTCAATCAGATGAAAAAAGAATTATTAAATGATTTAGATGAAGAAGAAGAGATGATTTCTGTACAAAGTGATACTTCATCAAAAGGAATGTCCCTGACTATGCAAGATGCACAAGACCCATGTGAAGATATTCTCTCCGAAGAACAAATGGTGAAATATTTCCAAGAATTGGAGAAAAAAGGAGAATCGTCCTCAAAATGAAGAATTGAAGAAATGAAGAGTTGAAATGGCGGAAGAGTAGACAAAAATAGTATATGTCACTGTCAAACAGTATATGTCACTGTCAAACAGTATTAAATAGTAAATCTACTGTTCATAAACAGTAAATTCACTGTTTTTACTTTTTAATATTTGTTTGAAGTCCGGAGACTACCTCTATATAAGGAGGTCTCATTCTTAGTAGAGAGCAGGACTTCTTCTACCAGTTTCTTTCTCTCTCTTGTAACCACTTGTAATATATTTCTGAAGAAATAAAATCAAGTCATTTCTGTACTGAGAAAGCTCTAAGCATTGTAAGTACTTTAAATTACAGTTCTTTTAAATTTTCAAGAATTTATTTTGTTGAAGGATGAGCCTTATAGGCTAAATCCTTAGTGTTAAATTATGTCTGAACTAGATAAAGTTGTTCATTCCGTGACTTAATATTATAATGTACTTAAGTACATAACTATGTGATATAAACTCTTGAATCAATAAGTTAGGTTGAATCTGAGAGGTTGATTGATTATCTGGCCTATAATAAATAAGTCAGGAATCTGTTTGAACCCATGGTGTGCCCGCTTTTGCCGATGGAATGGCGTTTAGGGTGTTTGGGGGTCATTTGATTTCCTGAATATTTGTTATGGTTGACGGATTTTCAATTTGTAATATATTCCTAAACTCAGATTTGTAATAAGATTCGTCTTCCTGACAACAAGATTCAAGATTGAGTATCATATGGGGTGTGTGCCTGGGTGCCAATATGAATGTCTTAGATCATAATGATATTATGGATTTATTAAAATTAATAAAAGATCCTAATTTGAGATCTTCAATAATAGATCAAGTGGGTAATATCCCAAGTTCATCTAGTGATACTGGAAATAAACAAGAAAATAATAATTCTATATATGTTTCAGATGAACCTTATCTTATGAGCAAGGTTTATCAAATGCTTAAAGAAAAACAGAAGGATAAAACTCCTACTTCTTTAACTGATTTAAGTATTGAAATTGATAATCTTAAAAAAGAAATTAAATTTCTTAAACAAAATAATAATGTTTTGGAAAAAAGAATTGATAAATTAGAAGGGAAAAATGAAATAATTATATCTGATAATAATGATGAAAGTTTTCTTAATAATATTGAAATGTTTATTTCACAAAAATGGTATGTAAAAATTACTCTTTTAATTGATGATTTTTATTCAAAAGAATTTATTGCACTCATTGATAGTGATGCAGATTTAAATGTTATACAAGAAGGATTAATTCCAACTAGATATTTCCAAAAAACAACACATTCTTTATCCCATGATTAGAAAGATATCTTTCTAGGATCTTCCATGGATCATTCTCCCATTTTAAATCAGTATTTCTGATTATAAAAATCATTTTTTCTTTTTCTTTTTTAATGAAATCCTTATTAGGATTTTTCTCATCAGTCTCTACTATATTAGCATAGGTGACTGGAGAAGTACTATTAGCACTTTCTTCATTTTGAGAAGATTTATTATCTTGATCCTTCTTCCATTGAAGATACTCTTGATATGTCATTTCTTGCGAAATATTCGCAATATTTGCAGAGATTAATTTCTGCTTGCCATGTTGAGCCAAAACAATATTTTGGCCTCTTCCACCTCTTCCCCTATAAGGGAAAGATCCTCTTCCTCGAGAATACATACCTGAAAAATTTATGTAAAAAATTCTCGAGTTAAATAATCAGGAAGATAATTTTCTTCTCCTTTTTTATATATAATATCAAAATCAAATGGGGCTAAATGAGCTTGCCACCTAGCAAACATTTGTTTGGAAACATCATGTTTAAAATCTTTATTAAACATAAATTTAGCTGCTTTACAATCAGTCTTAATAATAAATTTCTGATTATATAAATCATCTTGAAATTTTAAAACACATTTGACTATAGCTAAAATTTCTTTGGCTATAGTGGCGTAATTCTTTTGACTATTATTCCATTTACCAGAATGAAATCTTATCAAATAATCTTTTTTATCAATAGGATCAATTTGTTTTAAAATACCTCCAAAACCAATATCTGAGGCATCTGTTTCAATAATTTTTTCCCACTTGGGATTTGCTAATGATAAGCAAGGTAAATATTTAACCTTATTTTTTATTTTTCTCACTGCATCTGTATGCTTATTATTCCAGGGAATAGGATTTTTCTTTAATCTATCATATAAGATAGCAGTATCTTCTACAAGATTTTTATAGTAAGGAGAGATATAATTTAGACTCCCTAAAAATCTTTGCAACTGAGTTTTATCAGTAATTTCATCAGGAAATTTTGAAGTAAATTCAATACTTCTATTAATAGGTATAATATTGCCTTTTTCAATAAAATGTCCTAAAAATTTTATTTTTGTTTGGAAAAGTATCATTTTCGGTTTAGAAATAACTAATCCATTTTGAATTACTAAATTTTTAAATATATTTAAATGTTTAAAATGTATTTCAATATTTTTTGAAAATACTAAAATATCATCAATATATACAATTATAAACTCACTATAAGGAGTAAAAATATCATTCATTATTTTCTGAAATTCAGAAGGAGCATTTTTTAATCCAAATGGCATAACATTCCACTCATAATGTCCAAAAGGAACATTAAAGGCAGTTTTATACCTATCAGCAGGATTAATTTGAATCTGCCAAAATCCAGATTTTAAATCAAATTTTGAAAATATAACAGCATTATAAAGTCTATCAAGAAGATCCTTCTTGTTTGGAATTGGATGTCTAATCCATTTTAAAACCTTATTAAGATGTTTATAATTTATAACTAATCTAGGTACTCCTCTTTCTTGTTCAGAATGTTTATTAACATAAAAAGCTGTGCAAGACCAAGCTGATTCAGATGGCTTAATGATATTTTTTTCTAAAAGAGATTTAATCTCATTTTTACATAATTCTAAATATTCAGAATTCATCTGACAAGGTCTAGCTTTAGTAGGAATTTTATCCTCTGTAAAACCATCTTCATAAGGAAGCGAAACAATTTGTTTTTTCCTATTCCAAAAAGCATTTGGAAGATCATTACAAATGTCTATACACATTTGATTATGAATTAACTTAATCTTATCCTGTAATTTAGGATTTTTCAAACTATCTTCTATAGATAGAATATTAATTTCTTGTTTTAAGAAATTTAGCTGATTTTCTTTTGCTTTAATATTATCATAAATATTATGTAATATTTTTGTAAAAGGTTTAGTAATAAAATTTAGTACTATAGGCTCATTTTCATATGTGCCAATAATACCATTATTATCTACTTTAGTAAAAGGATAAATTTTATTTATAAAGGGGGATCCAAGTATAACTTGGTTAGAAATGTTTTTTACAAGTAAAAAACTTGTACAAATACATTTTTTATCAATACAAACATAAGCTTTTGGTAGTTTAAAACTAATATCAAGTTTTTGCCCACCAGCATGGGATAAAGAATGTGTTGTTTTTTGGAAATATCTAGTTGGAATTAATCCTTCTTGTATAACATTTAAATCTGCACCACTATCAATGAGTGCAATAAATTCTTTTGAATAAAAATCATCAATTAAAAGAGTAATTTTTACATACCATTTTTGTGAAATAAACATTTCAATATTATTAAGAAAACTTTCATCATTATTATCAGATATAATTATTTCATTTTTCCCTTCTAATTTATCAATTCTTTTTTCCAAAACATTATTATTTTGTTTAAGAAATTTAATTTCTTTTTTAAGATTATCAATTTCAATACTTAAATCACTTAAAGAAGTAGGAGTTTTATCCTTCTGTTTTTCTTTAAGCATTTGATAAACCTTGCTCATAAGATAAGGTTCATCTGAAACATATATAGAATTATTATTTTCTTGTTTATTTCCAGTATCACTAGATGAACTTGGGATATTACCCACTTGATCTATTATTGAAGATCTCAAATTAGGATCTTTTATTAATTTTAATAAATCCATAATATTATTATGATCTAAGACATTTATTTCCAAATTTTTCATTTGAGATAAAAGTCTATAAATTTCATCTGTTTCATCAGGCTTATTATCCTGACATTTGCATTCATTAGTATCTGATAATTCTGAATCAGATATTACTGATTCTTGATCTAATGCTTTGAGATTTTCAATATCAGATATTTCTGATATTTCTGAATCTAATTCAGATTTTGTAATTGATTCTGATTCTGAATCATCTGTTTTTAACAATATCTTGGATATCATATCCTTGATATTATCATCAATTTGAAGATTATTAATCTTCTTTTTTACCCAACAATTTCTTGCATAATGACCAACCTTTTGGCATTTATGGCATATAATTAATTTATTTCTTTGTCTTTTCCTTTCATCCCTTTCTTGCTTTCTATTAGCGTGTCTTTCTATTTTTCTTTTAGAAGCTTTTTTTCTTTTCCTATATTTAAGAAAATCATTTTTATCATATTTATTTTTATTCTTACTAGTTTTACTAGTACTGGGCATGTTCATAGCAAATTGTTCACAAAATTGACCTAATTGTTTTTTCTCAGACAAATTTTGTCTTTTTATTTGTCTATTTAATTTTATTTCATTACATAAATTTAAACCTTCTTGAATACAAGTACCAATTAATTTACCATAAGTAAATTGATCATATGGAACATGAACATTATTACCTCTTAAATTATTTCTTACTCTTTCTGCAAATAAATAAGGTAATCCATCAATAAATTTTGATTTCCAATGAGAGCTATTACTCTCAGGGAGTTCCATCACTCTACTTAAAAATGTATCTTTATACCATCTAAAATCTGTAAGTGTTTTACACCTCAGATTTTGTAATAGTGTACGAATATGTTCACTATTATCAGAATATCTGCCAGTAAAATGTTCTATAATATTAATAATTAAAGTATAAACTGCATTTTCAACTGAAATGTTATTTTCTTGTTTTATATTGTTGAGAATATAATCTCTATTTTCTTGGGTTAAATAATGATCCCACCAACCTTTAAGTTGGCCAGTAAAACCTGCAATAATCATTTTTGCAATATTTTTATCGGTATTACCATTATTCTTACAAACTGTAGAATACATAAGAATTCTATGAACAGTATTATAAATTTGTTTTTCAGTATAACCATCGATATTCCATTCATAAATATTTCTTCTAATAGTTTTTCTAATTCTGTCAAAGATTCTAATTTAAAATCTTTTATCTCTGGTGGAAGTTGTATACTAGGAGTAGCAATCAACTCTTTTTCAAAATCAATTTTTGAAATCATTTTATCTTTTTTATTATTTATTAAAGAAATTACATTATCAACCTTATTATGAAGTGAAAGTATATGCTCTCCTAAAACATTAATAAATAAATTCATATAATTATTTTGTTTAATTAATAAGTTTATATGACTACAAGTTACTTGTAAAACATCATTTTCAAATAATTTTGAAAAAGCAAGGAAATTACATATATTATTATCTTTTTCTATTTGAAAAGGTTCTTGAGGAGGAAAACCATTATTAATGATTTGTCCATTCATTAATCTATAATTCTTTCTAAAACAGAAATATATTGATCTACATAAGTAGACATAAACCATGGAACAAATAAAATTAAAGTATTAGTCTCTTCACATTTTTTTATAAAAAATTTCTTGTATAATTTGCTTTTCCATTTTATTGAAATTTTCAAAAAACCAATTCCTAAATGGTTCCCATTTGGGAAGTCTGAATTCTTCACTAATAATTTTTCTGGCTTCTGAACCAGGGCTAAAATCAATTTTTTGAGCTTTAAAATCCATAAATCAAGGAAAACTCATTTCAGACATTGTCTCCATGTGTCTACTATTGACACTCTTAACAATATTATCTTTGCCAATATGCAATTCATTTATTCTATCTTCTTCAGATATTACATCATCATTATTTCTCAAATTCTCTCTTATTAGAGAGGTAGAAGCTCTGGAAGGAGTTTCCACAGTATAATCAATAGGAGAAATATAAGATCTCATAGAGGATGATTTTAAAGATAGAGATCTATCTTTTATAAAATTATCAAACTGTATATTAACAGTTCCTTCAGAAGTTTGAAAAACATTCAATAATTTTGAAGAAATAGTTGGTTGTGGTTTTACAGCTTTTTCAATAATCCAATTTTCTGGAAACACAATTTCTTCCCATTTAATAGATCTTCTTGTCATAATATTAGATCTATTGAAATTTGTCTCAATCAAAATTGTTTCATTAACAGGCTTATCCTTTATTTTACAATGAGGATTCAAAGTAAATAAAGGTTTATAATATATTCTGTAACAAATACATATAACTTCAGATCCTAAAGAATAATCATAACCATGAATTTTAACATTTAATGTCAAAGCATCAAGTATGTTTATATCAGTTAAAGATAATTGTAAATTTGGATAAACATCAAAATAGACTGGACCATGAGCCAGACTAGATTGGATTATTCCCATTAAAGATTTTTTCCAATTTAAATTTCTACCATCTCTTAAAGCTGGGATAAAGCTTTCTGGTAGTCCTTCTAAGGTTAAGGGTTTAAAAGCAATTTGCACTAAACCAATATGTAAAAATTTATATTCTTTTTTATAAGGTAAAATATCTTTTTCTGAAAGTAATTTTATAATTACTTCTTCATTATTAATAGAAATAGATTCTTCAGTTGTTTTAACAACTTGTTTAAAGCCAAGTTTTTCAAAAGTTCATAATTTATAAATTACTTTAGGATCAATTTTTGGAATTGTCCATTTGTTTAATAACTCAAGATTTTGAGGTGTATCATACTCCATATTTAAACTATTTTTTATAGAATTATTTTGTCGAAACATTAATTTTTCTTAAAGTGTTAAATTATATCATCCCTAGATAAAGTTATCAAACCATGGCTCTGATACCATATTGGCACCCAGGCACACACCCCATATGATACTCAATCTTGAATCTTGTTGTCAGGAAGACGAATCTTATTACAAATCTGAGTTTAGGAATATATTACAAATTGAAAATCCGTCAACCATAACAAATATTCAGGAAATCAAATGACCCCCAAACACCCTAAACGCCATTCCATCGGCAAAAGCGGGCACACCATGGGTTCAAACATGTGATACCCCGAACCTTTGAAACACAATAAAATACATTGTTTGTATTTTAAAATATTTTTACCCATTGTATTTTAAATTACAAAGTTATTTGATTTATGATTTTATTTTAGAAAATATGTGTGACCGCGATGTACCGGGTCGACTGCACTCCTAGCACCTAAAGGGAAAGAATTAGAAGTTTACAAAACAGAAGTTTAAAATTAACATCGAGTTTAAAAGTAAGAAGTAAAATTAAATTATAATAACTAAAACTACAATATATAAATATGTATATATAAAATAATAATAATAATATAATAATATAGTAAAGAAAACAACGTACATAAGTAAATATGCCTAATCTAACTAAATAAATAATAAAATAATGAATTACTATATTTAGTAAACTACTTACACATACTTAAAATAGCAAATAATACAAGTTATATAATAATATTAAACAAACAAAACGTATACATAAAACTAACATAAATTTGGATCGTCCCACATCGAAAAAAAGTTGAAAAATTGTTGAAAAATTCCTTTATAAATAAGTTATAGGAAATGAACTAATAACTAAACATTTCAGTGAATGTATTAAAAGGAATTCCTTTAACTAGGAGGCCCTTATAAGTTTATTTTCGACAACGCTCGGACCGGTGTTTTGGGAAGTTGTTGAATAGTATTAAAATCTTTTGAGGTACGTCTTCTTTAATAGTTTTTCTTTTATTATTTTTCTTGTCATTGTCATTTATAGTTTATATAGATTTAAGAATTTAATTATTTTCTTGACTTAAGTAGATTTATAAATTTAGCTATTTTCTTAAGTTTGTATTAAATAGTTGTTGTTTGGAATACATGGTAGTTAGTTTAAAATATTTATCAATGTTGTTAATAATTTAAATTTAATAAAATGATTAGGCCTTTTAATTTAGGACTATAATTTATTACGACTCGACTTATGTATTAGAAATTGTAAAAGATAAACATAATTCAAAGATGTTGTACCACACTTAATCACTTTGAAAATACTAAACCCGATAAGTAATACTAATTAATTAAACAACATGTGCTAGGTGTAGTGCAAGTTGGGCCTAGGACATACACGACTCAACTATTTTAAAGCAAGCAAAACAAGGTGGGTGACTGGGCTATTTGTGAGTATATTATGCTACTGAACTTGTACTTTATAAATATGTTTGCCTTCGGGCTTATGATATGATACCTCTTAAGTCGTAAGATTGGCTTTTGAGTGGGACTTGGGAGTCGTAAGATTGGCCCCTAGTCTAGCAATATGGCTTTTGAGTTGTAAGATGAACTCCTAAGTCAAGGATGTGTTTATTATTGTGCACCTTCGTTAGTATAACTGCTTACAAAATTCCCACTGAGTTTATACTCATGCCCATAATTTACTACAAATCTTCAGGTTAGTTGAGCGAGGTGGCGGGGCTGTTGCGGCAAAGGTCACCGGGTTCCTTCTTCTACCCGCAACTCAAAGATGTTTTTGCCTCTTCTGTGTTTATTAATAAGTTTGAGTGTCACAAAATCCGGGATTTGCATTTTCTTAGAAACTTTGGCATCACTAGTGTAAATATGTTTTGACAGTATCTTATTGTCAATAAAATTTCTACTTTTATCCGATAAACATTTTAAGTCACGCTTTCGCACATTTTCTGATTTATTATTTAATCAAAAGAAAAGAAAATTTAGTAGCACTTTAATCCCGAGCTAATGGGATTGGGGCGTTACAGAGTGGTATCAGAGCGGGTCTACTTTTCTGTATACCTACTTTACAAAATAAAACCAAGGGGGAAACGTGACTTTGCCAACAGACCGACACTCGCTCCAAGGTATGTATATTTTATTATGAGTTTTATATAGTTCAAAAATGTTTTGTCCTCGAAACTTTTACTACCAATTAAGAAGCCAGATTAGAGACTGACCCATATTTCTTCTTTATGATAGGATGGTTCGAAGAAAACAAACTGCTAGAAAAACAGTAGTATATAGACAAAGAATACTCGCTAACAGAGATTTACCACCCGCGATGTCAGTCTACCGGAGGACCAGACAGGGTGAGTATCAGAATATAGGCGAGTATATAAATATATTACGGAGACGTCGGAACAACGCCATACAAGAAGGACATCACATTACTGAGTACGAGGCTTCTATGCGCTTAGCAAACACTGTCCTCCCAAATTATAGAGATGTTGCCCATCGGTTATTGGACGAAATGCTTACGATAGACTCTACGGCTGGACTGACAATTAATTATGAACGTTTTAGTGTCCGCCTCGCTATGGTTATTAGAGAACGTCAAAGGTGCCTCGCAATTGTAGACCAGATGGAAGTGGAGGCTGAGGAACAGAGGCAAAGGGCAAATCATTATGACGAGGTTGCCGCCAAGAAGCGCTCAGAAGCTATTGCTGATGAACGTCTTGCCGAACGCGCTAGGGATCGGGCGGAATACTGTCTCGAGTTCGCAAGATCGCAAAGGGAGGAAGCAGGTGTAGCAGAAGAGGAGGAGGACCCCTCAGAAGATACCGAACCCAACGAGTCCATAGGATCAGTCCATGATGAGAGCATACCATCTAGGGGTCGACGTATACGTACCCCACCAGCAGAGAACCAGGCGGGTCCCAGTAATTGGTTCTGATATAGTTGGAAACCTAGAGAATGTACATATAGTAATAGTAGATAGTTTTTGTATAATGATGTCTAGGTACATAACTAGACCGTAAATATCCTTTTGCTAATACGAATGTATATAAGTCATCCTTTGATCATGCTATCTTTTTGCTCGTATAAGCATGATTAACTAATAGACTTTTGTACGGGTAAGAGTATCAAAAACCAGTGTACCTATTGTATATATATATGGATTTGTAAACCTAATATCTTCTACGTATATGATTTGTTTACAAATTATTCGGTAGGTTAAACAAGGGTATATATGCATGTAATTAAGTGTTGTTTCTCCTTCTTCCAAAAGTATGGCAGCGCGAGGAAGGCCACGTAAGCATGTGCAAAATGAAAATGAGCCATTTGTCGGGCCAGCTGCTGAGAGGCAACCTCCACCTGCTGTTGGAGTACCGGGAGCGGATTTTGCTCGGGAGTTCCTGAACTCTCTGCAGGGACTCATACAACAAATACCAGCTAACCAGAATATACCAAATCCACAGAATCAGGGTATCAATACTAATGTCATTATAGAGCAATTTCGTCGTTTTTCACCACCAAAATTCAGAGGTAGCGAAGGACCTATGGTCGCTGAGGAATGGATTCTTGAGCTTGAAAGAATCTTTGACCATATGGAATCAACTGAAAATCAGAAAGTTTCGTGCGCAATATTCCAACTTGTGGAAGATGCTGGACACTGGTGGAAATCACACGAGCGAACAATGACGAATGAACAAAAGCAAAACATGACCTGGAATGATTTTAAAAACATGATGATGGATCGTTACTTTCCACAGTCTATCCGTGACCAAAAGGAAATTGAGTTTGTCAATCTGAAGCAGGGAATTCTTCCAGTGATGGAGTATGAAAGACGTTTTAATCAATTATCTAAATATGCCCCACACTTGGTTGATACAGATGAAAGAAAAGCAAGACGTTTTGAAAGAGGTTTGCGTCCAGAGATCGGAGGTATCGTGTCGGGTTTGAAACTACCTACGTACCATGAAACGTTTGAACGAGCACATATTGTATCCCTTAGCCAGAATTTAGAATACAACCAGAAACCTCAAGAGCAACCCGGAAAAAGGAAATGGGATTTTAGAGATAAGAATAAGACTAACCACTTTGTGAAGAAGGCAACCCCAAGGGGGGGACCAGGACCAAATGCAGTTCCGATATGTCCTAATTGCAATAAGCACCACTATGGGGAGTGTTTGATGGGAAATAATGTTTGTTATAAGTGTCGTCAACCAGGACATAGGTATTGGGAATGCACTGCCACACAGACCAAGACACCACAAAATGTTAATACACCAGACAAGAAGACAGGGAAGGCACGCGTTTTTGCTCTAGGACAAGACAAAGTGACCGAGGAGAATGAAACCATGGCAGGTATACTATTTGTCTACGATCTTCCAGCATATATTTTGTTTGATACTGGTGCATCACATTCTTTTATGTCAGAAGATTTTAAAAGAAAACTGGGTTTGAAAAGTAATACAAATGGAGAAGAATTGACGGTAAGTATTCCCTCAGGAGAAACTATTAGGACTAAGGATATTGTAACTGGTGTTAAGCTTTTAATAGGTGATCAAGAAATGGAAACTGATCTGTACGTATTAGAGATGAAATGTTTCGATGTCATTTTGGGTATAGATTGGTTGACCAAGAATAAAGCAACAATCCGATGTTTTGAGCGTGAAATTGACTTTGAAAGACCAATAGAATCCAAATTTACCTTTTACGGAGCCAAAACTAATACCAGACCGCGTATTGTGTCAGCAATGAAGGCTGTAAGAATGTTACGGAAAAAGGGAAGTGAAGGCTACCTTGTAAATATCATGGAAAATAATACTGTTAAGGTTACACCTGCTGATATATCGAAGGTGAGAGATTATGTGGACGTATTTCCAGATGAGTTGCCAGGAATACCTCCTGATCGACAGGTTGAATTCACAATAGATTTGGTGCCCGGAGCTGCACCTATATCTAAAGCACCTTATCGAATGGCACCTAAGGAATTACAAGAATTAAAATTACAGCTTCAAGAGTTGCTGGACAAGAAGTTCATCAGGCCAAGTGTTTCTCCATGGGGAGCCCCTGTATTGTTTGTCAAGAAGAAAGACGGATCTCTTAGAATGTGCATTGATTATCGGGAACTCAACCGCCTAACAATCAAGAATAAGTATCCCTTACCCAGAATAGAAGATCTTTTTGACCAACTGAAAGGAGCTAGCATGTTCTCAAAGATCGATCTTATATCGGGCTACCACCAACTCAAGGTCAAAGAATGTGATATTTCTAAGACAGCCTTTAGAACACGATATGGTCATTATGAATTCATAGTAATGCCTTTTGGATTGACAAATGCACCCGCAGTATTCATGGATTTGATGAATAGGGTATTCCATCCTTATCTAGATCAGTTTGTCATAGTCTTCATTGATGATATCCTAGTATACTCAAGAGATAAAGAACAACACGAGAAACATCTTAGAACTATACTAGGTACCTTACGACAGGAGAAGCTTTATGCTAAATTTAGCAAATGTGAATTTTGGCTAGATCGAGTTATTTTTCTAGGCCATATTATCACGGCTAATGGAATCGAAGTGGATCCCGCGAAGGTTGAAGCAGTAATGAATTGGAAAGCTCCGAAGAATGTGAATGAGGTTCGAAGTTTTCTGGGTCTAGCTGGTTACTACAGAAGATTCATTCAAGATTTCTCGAAGATTGCTAGGCCTTTGACTCAATTGACAAAGAAGAGCAACCAGTTCCACTGGACTGACGAATGCGAAAATAACTTTCAAGAGCTTAAGCAGAGACTCGTAACCGCGCCAGTTCTAACTATCCCTGACGGATCAGAAGGGTTTGTCATTTACACCGATGCCTCAAAGTTAGGCCTAGGATGTGTTTTGATGCAGCATGGAAAAGTCGTCGCTTATGCCTCAAGGCAATTGAAACCCCATGAGTTAAACTACCCTACACATGACCTAGAATTAGCTGCTGTTGTTCACGCATTAAAGATATGGCGTCATTACCTCTATGGTGGGAAATGTGAAATTTACACAGACCATAAGAGTTTAAAGTACTTTTTCACACAAAAAGAACTCAACATGCGCCAAAGAAGATGGCTGGAGCTAGTAAAGGATTATGATTGTACCATCCACTATCATCCAGGTAAGGCGAATGTCGTAGTTGATGCACTTAGCAGGAAAAATGAAGGACACATGATCGCTCTACCAACACAACAGCAGCAACTGCTGACAGAATTAGCAAAGCTGAATCTAGATTTTGTAAAGTCAGGCCATACTACAGCTATGATCGCAGCATTAACCGTACAACCTACTTTGAGAGATCGAATAAAGGTAGCACAAAGGACTGACCAATTCCTCCTCAAGATGAAAGACCGGGCAATTGCAGGAACCATCAAGGGATTCTTTGTAACACCAGATGGAACTTTAACATACGAAGGAAGATTATGTGTACCTAAGGATGATGACGTAAGGAAGGAAATTCTTGAAGAAGCTCACAATACCCCGTACACAGCTCATCCAGGAGGGACGAAAATGTTCAAGGACCTAAAAGAGATCTATTGGTGGAGGAATATGAAACGATCAATAGGGCAATTTGTTGAAAGATGTTTAACATGCCAACAAGTTAAAGCAGAACACCAACGGCCTTCAGGACTCTTACACCCTTTAGAGATTCCCGAATGGAAGTGGGAACACATAGCAATGGACTTTGTTACTGGACTACCACGAACAGCAAGAAGGAATGAAGCTATTTGGGTGATCATTGACAGACTTACAAAGACAGCACATTTTATACCAGTAAGAATGACACTTAACATGGATCAACTTGCTCAACGGTACGTGGACGAGATTGTTAGATTACACGGAGTACCAGTAACCATAGTTTCGGACAGAGATACTCGTTTCACCTCTAAATTCTGGAGAAGTCTACAAACGGCCCTTGGAACAAAGCTCAACTTCAGCACATCATATCATCCACAAACTGATGGACAGTCAGAAAGAACAATACAAACACTCGAGGATATGCTCAGAGCCTGTGTACTAGACTTTGGAGGAAACTGGGAAACATATTTACCGCTGGTAGAGTTTTCCTATAACAACAGTTACCAGGCGACAATAAAGATGGCACCATATGAAGCACTCTACGGGAGAAGGTGTAGATCGCCGATTTACTGGGATGAAGTTGGAGAACGAAAGATTTTAGGGCCTGAAATCATCGAAAGAACCATTGGAGTGGTAACTAAGATTCGAGAAAGAATTAAGGCCGCCCAGGATCGACAGAAATCATACGCTGACACACGAAGGAAGGATCTACAATTCAATACAGGCGATAAGGTTTTTCTCAAAATGGCACCAATGAAAGGGGTAATACGCTTCGGAAAGAGAGGGAAGTTGAAACCAAGATATATTGGCCCATTTGAGATTCTAGATAGAATTGGAGACGTCGCCTATAAGTTAGCTCTACCACCAGAACTTACTAATATCCATAATGTCTTCCATGTATCAGTACTTAGAAAGTATGTCCCAGATACGAATCACGTTATTCATCATGAGAATCTGGAAGTCAATAAAAACCTCACTTATGAAGAGAACCCCATTGCTATCTTAGGAAGAAAAGTTCACACTTTGAGGAATAGAGAGATTCCCTTAGTACTAATGCAGTGGAGTAGACATGGGAAAGAAGAAGCTACTTGGGAACGAGAAGATGAGATTTTAGCAAAATATCCGAACATCCTAAACCAAGTAAGTACAATTTCGAGGACGAAATTTTTAAAAAAGTAGGGGAGACTGTGATACCCCGAACCTTTGAAACACAATAAAATACATTGTTTGTATTTTAAAATATTTTTACCCATTGTATTTTAAATTACAAAGTTATTTGATTTATGATTTTATTTTAGAAAATATGTGTGACCGCGATGTACCGGGTCGACTGCACTCCTAGCACCTAAAGGGAAAGAATTAGAAGTTTACAAAACAGAAGTTTAAAATTAACATCGAGTTTAAAAAGTAAGAAGTAAAATTAAATTATAATAACTAAAACTACAATATATAAATATGTATATATAAAATAATAATAATAATATAATAATATAGTAAAGAAAACAACGTACATAAGTAAATATGCCTAATCTAACTAAATAAATAATAAAATAATGAATTACTATATTTAGTAAACTACTTACACATACTTAAAATAGCAAATAATACAAGTTATATAATAATATTAAACAAACAAAACGTATACATAAAACTAACATAAATTTGGATCGTCCCACATCGAAAAAAAGTTGAAAAATTGTTGAAAAATTCCTTTATAAATAAGTTATAGGAAATGAACTAATAACTAAACATTTCAGTGAATGTATTAAAAGGAATTCCTTTAACTAGGAGGCCCTTATAAGTTTATTTTCGACAACGCTCGGACCGGTGTTTTGGGAAGTTGTTGAATAGTGTTAAAATCTTTTGAGGTACGTCTTCTTTAATAGTTTTTCTTTTATTATTTTTCTTGTCATTGTCATTTATAGTTTATATAGATTTAAGAATTTAATTATTTTCTTGACTTAAGTAGATTTATAAATTTAGCTATTTTCTTAAGTTTGTATTAAATAGTTGTTGTTTGAAATACATGGTAGTTAGTTTAAAATATTTATCAATGTTGTTAATAATTTAAATTTAATAAAATGATTAGGCCTTTTAATTTAGGACTATAATTTATTACGACTCGACTTATGTATTAGAAATTGTAAAAGATAAACATAATTCAAAGATGTTGTACCACACTTAATCACTTTGAAAATACTAAACCCGATAAGTAATACTAATTAATTAAACAACATGTGCTAGGTGTAGTGCAAGTTGGGCCTAGGACATACACGACTCAACTATTTTAAAGCAAGCAAAACAAGGTGGGTGACTGGGCTATTTGTGAGTATATTATGCTACTGAACTTGTACTTTATAAATATGTTTGCCTTCGGGCTTATGATATGATACCTCTTAAGTCGTAAGATTGGCTTTTGAGTGGGACTTGGGAGTCGTAAGATTGGCCCCTAGTCTAGCAATATGGCTTTTGAGTTGTAAGATGAACTCCTAAGTCAAGGATGTGTTTATTATTGTGCACCTTCGTTAGTATAACTGCTTACAAAATTCCCACTGAGTTGATACTCATGCCCATAATTTACTACAAATCTTCAGGTTAGTTGAGCGAGGTGGCGGGGCTGTTGCGGCAAAGGTCACCGGGTTCCTTCTTCTACCCGCAACTCAAAGATGTTTTTGCCTCTTCTGTGTTTATTAATAAGTTTGAGTGTCACAAAATCCGGGATTTGCATTTTCTTAGAAACTTTGGCATCACTAGTGTAAATATGTTTTGACAGTATCTTATTGTCAATAAAATTTCTACTTTTATCCGATAAACATTTTAAGTCACGCTTTCGCACATTTTCTGATTTATTATTTAATCAAAAGAAAAGAAAATTTAGTAGCACTTTAATCCCGAGCTAATGGGATTGGGGCGTTACAAAACAGATTCCTGACTTATTTATTATAGGCCAGATAATCAATCAACCTCTCAGATTCAACCTAACTTATTGATTCAAGAGTTTATATCACATAGTTATGTACTTAAGTACATTATAATATTAAGTCACGGAATGAACAACTTTATCTAGTTCAGACATAATTTAACACTAAGGATTTAGCCTTACAATCCTTAGTGTTAAATTATGTCTGAACTAGATAAAGTTGTTCATTCCGTGACTTAATATTATAATGTACTTAAGTACATAACTATGTGATATAAACTCTTGAATCAATAAGTTAGGTTGAATCTGAGAGGTTGATTGATTATCTGGCCTATAATAAATAAGTCAGGAATCTGTTTGAACCCATGGTGTGCCCGCTTTTGCCGATGGAATGGCGTTTAGGGTGTTTGGGGGTCATTTGATTTCCTGAATATTTGTTATGGTTGACGGATTTTCAATTTGTAATATATTCCTAAACTCAGATTTGTAATAAGATTCGTCTTCCTGACAACAAGATTCAAGATTGAGTATCATATGGGGTGTGTGCCTGGGTGCCAATATGGTATCAGAGCCATGGTTTGATAACTTTATCTAGGGATGATATAATTTAACACTTTAAGAAAAATTAATGTTTCGACAAAATAATTCTATAAAAAATAGTTTAAATATGGAGTATGATACACCTCAAAATCTTGAGTTATTAAACAAATGGACAATTCCAAAAATTGATCCTAAAGTAATTTATAAATTAGGAACTTTTGAAAAACTTGGCTTTAAACAAGTTGTTAAAATAACTGAAGAATCTATTTCTATTAATAATGAAGAAGTAATTATAAAATTACTTTCAGAAAAAGATATTTTACCTTATAAAAAAGAATATAAATTTTTACATCTTGGTTTAGTGCAAATTGCTTTTAAACCCTTAACCTTAGAAGGACTACCAGAAAGCTTTATCGCAGCTTTAAGAGATGGTAGAAATTTAAATTGGAAAAAATCTTTAATGGGAATAATCCAATCTAGTCTGGCTCATGGTCCAGTATATTTTGATGTTTATCCAAATTTACAATTATCTTTAACTGATATAAACATACTTGATGCTTTGACATTAAATGTTAAAATTCATGGTTATGATTATTCTTTAGGATCTGAAGTTATATGTATTTGTTACAGAATATATTATAAACCTTTATTTACTTTGAATCCTCATTGTAAAATAAAGGATAAGCCTGTTAATGAAACAATTTTGATTGAAGCCTGTTACAGAATAAGATTTTTCCCACTTGGGATTTGCTAATGATAAGCAAGGTAAATATTTAACCTTATTTTTTATTTTTCTCACTGCATCTGTATGCTTATTATTCCAGGGAATAGGATTTTTCTTTAATCTATCATATAAGATAGCAGTATCTTCTACAAGATTTTTATAGTAAGGAGAGATATAATTTAGACTCCCTAAAAATCTTTGCAACTGAGTTTTATCAGTAATTTCATCAGGAAATTTTGAAGTAAATTCAATACTTCTATTAATAGGTATAATATTGCCTTTTTCAATAAAATGTCCTAAAAATTTTATTTTTGTTTGGAAAAGTATCATTTTCGGTTTAGAAATAACTAATCCATTTTGAATTACTAAATTTTTAAATATATTTAAATGTTTAAAATGTATTTCAATATTTTTTGAAAATACTAAAATATCATCAATATATACAATTATAAACTCACTATAAGGAGTAAAAATATCATTCATTATTTTCTGAAATTCAGAAGGAGCATTTTTTAATCCAAATGGCATAACATTCCACTCATAATGTCCAAAAGGAACATTAAAGGCAGTTTTATACCTATCAGCAGGATTAATTTGAATCTGCCAAAATCCAGATTTTAAATCAAATTTTGAAAATATAACAGCATTATAAAGTCTATCAAGAAGATCCTTCTTGTTTGGAATTGGATGTCTAATCCATTTTAAAACCTTATTAAGATGTTTATAATTTATAACTAATCTAGGTACTCCTCTTTCTTGTTCAGAATGTTTATTAACATAAAAAGCTGTGCAAGACCAAGCTGATTCAGATGGCTTAATGATATTTTTTTCTAAAAGAGATTTAATCTCATTTTTACATAATTCTAAATATTCAGAATTCATCTGACAAGGTCTAGCTTTAGTAGGAATTTTATCCTCTGTAAAACCATCTTCATAAGGAAGCGAAACAATATGTTTTTTCCTATTCCAAAAAGCATTTGGAAGATCATTACAAATGTCTATACACATTTGATTATGAATTAACTTAATCTTATCCTGTAATTTAGGATTTTTCAAACTATCTTCTATAGATAGAATATTAATTTCTTGTTTTAAGAAATTTAGCTGATTTTCTTTTGCTTTAATATTATCATAAATATTATGTAATATTTTTGTAAAAGGTTTAGTAATAAAATTTAGTACTATAGGCTCATTTTCATATGTGCCAATAATACCATTATTATCTACTTTAGTAAAAGGATAAATTTTATTTATAAAGGGGGATCCAAGTATAACTTGGTTAGAAATGTTTTTTACAAGTAAAAAACTTGTACAAATACATTTTTTATCAATACAAACATAAGCTTTTGGTAGTTTAAAACTAATATCAAGTTTTTGCCCACCAGCATGGGATAAAGAATGTGTTGTTTTTTGGAAATATCTAGTTGGAATTAATCCTTCTTGTATAACATTTAAATCTGCACCACTATCAATGAGTGCAATAAATTCTTTTGAATAAAAATCATCAATTAAAAGAGTAATTTTTACATACCATTTTTGTGAAATAAACATTTCAATATTATTAAGAAAACTTTCATCATTATTATCAGATATAATTATTTCATTTTTCCCTTCTAATTTATCAATTCTTTTTTCCAAAACATTATTATTTTGTTTAAGAAATTTAATTTCTTTTTTAAGATTATCAATTTCAATACTTAAATCACTTAAAGAAGTAGGAGTTTTATCCTTCTGTTTTTCTTTAAGCATTTGATAAACCTTGCTCATAAGATAAGGTTCATCTGAAACATATATAGAATTATTATTTTCTTGTTTATTTCCAGTATCACTAGATGAACTTGGGATATTACCCACTTGATCTATTATTGAAGATCTCAAATTAGGATCTTTTATTAATTTTAATAAATCCATAATATTATTATGATCTAAGACATTTATTTCCAAATTTTTCATTTGAGATAAAAGTCTATAAATTTCATCTGTTTCATCAGGCTTATTATCCTGACATTTGCATTCATTAGTATCTGATAATTCTGAATCAGATATTACTGATTCTTGATCTAATGCTTTGAGATTTTCAATATCAGATATTTCTGATATTTCTGAATCTAATTCAGATTTTGTAATTGATTCTGATTCTGAATCATCTGTTTTTAACAATATCTTGGATATCATATCCTTGATATTATCATCAATTTGAAGATTATTAATCTTCTTTTTTACCTAACAATTTCTTGCATAATGACCAACCTTTTGGTATTTATGGCATATAATTAATTTATTTCTTTGTCTTTTCCTTTCATCCCTTTCTTGCTTTCTATTAGCGTGTCTTTCTATTTTTCTTTTAGAAGCTTTTTTTCTTTTCCTATATTTAAGAAAATCATTTTTATCATATTTATTTTTATTCTTACTAGTTTTACTAGTACTGGGCATGTTCATAGCAAATTGTTCACAAAATTGACCTAATTGTTTTTTCTCAGACAAATTTTGTCTTTTTATTTGTCTATTTAATTTTATTTCATTACATAAATTTAAACCTTATTGAATACAAGTACCAATTAATTTACCATAAGTAAATTGATCATATGGAACATGAACATTATTACCTCTTAAATTATTTCTTACTCTTTCTGCAAATAAATAAGGTAATCCATCAATAAATTTTGATTTCCAAAGAGAGCTATTACTCTCAGGGAGTTCCATCACTCTACTTAAAAATGTATCTTTATACCATCTAAAATCTGTAAGTGTTTTACACCTCAGATTTTGTAATAGTGTACGAATATGTTCACTATTATCAGAATATCTGCCAGTAAAATGTTCTATAATATTAATAATTAAAGTATAAACTGCATTTTCAACTGAAATGTTATTTTCTTGTTTTATATTGTTGAGAATATAATCTCTATTTTCTTGGGTTAAATAATGATCCCACCAACCTTTAAGTTGGCCAGTAAAACCTGCAATAATCATTTTTGCAATATTTTTATCGGTATTACCATTATTCTTACAAACTGTAGAATACATAAGAATTCTATGAACAGTATTATAAATTTGTTTTTCAGTATAACCATCGATATTCCATTCATAAATATTTCTTCCACTATAGCTATTATTCAAAATATATTCTTGTTCTTCATTAAGAACATCCATAGGAGTTGGTCTCCTATAATAATAAAATCGTTGATTAGGCTTATCAGCCCACTTTTCAATTTTATTGATCTGATCATTAATAATCTGTTTATAATCAGATCTATTTTCAAAATCTTTTTGAAAATCATTTTCTAAAGTATTTAAGGATAATTTTGAAAATATTTCTTCTAATAGTTTTTCTAATTCTGTCAAAGATTCTAATTTAAAATCTTTTATCTCTGGTGGAAGTTGTATACTAGGAGTAGCAATCAACTCTTTTTCAAAAGCAATTTTTGAAATCATTTTATCTTTTTTATTATTTATTAAAGAAATTACATTATCAACCTTATTATGAAGTGAAAGTATATGCTCTCCTAAAACATTAATAAATAAATTCATATAATTATTTTGTTTAATTAATAAGTTTATATGACTACAAGTTACTTGTAAAACATCATTTTCAAATAATTTTGAAAAAGCAAGGAAATTACATATATTATTATCTTTTTCTATTTGAAAAGGTTCTTGAGGAGGAAAACCATTATTAATGATTTGTCCATTCATTAATCTATAATTTCTTTCTAAAACAGAAATATATTGATCTACATAAGTAGACATAAACCATGGAACAAATAAAATTAAAGTATTAGTCTCTTCACATTTTTTATAAAAAATTTCTTGTATAATTTGCTTTTCCATTTTATTGAAATTTTCAAAAAACCAATTTCTAAATGGTTCCCATTTGGGAAGTCTGAATTCTTCACTAATAATTTTTCTGGCTTCTGAACCAGGGCTAAAATCAATTTTTTGAGCTTTAAAATCCATAAATCAAGGAAAACTCATTTCAGACATTGTCTCCATGTGTCTACTATTGACACTCTTAACAATATTATCTTTGCCAATATGCAATTCATTTATTCTATCTTCTTCAGATATTACATCATCATTATTTCTCAAATTCTCTCTTATTAGAGAGGTAGAAGCTCTGGAAGGAGTTTCCACAGTATAATCAATAGGAGAAATATAAGATCTCATAGAGGATGATTTTAAAGATAGAGATCTATCTTTTATAAAATTATCAAACTGTATATTAACAGTTCCTTCAGAAGTTTGAAAAACATTCAATAATTTTGAAGAAATAGTTGGCTGTGGTTTTACAGCTTTTTCAATAATCCAATTTTCTGGAAACACAATTTCTTCCCATTTAATAGATCTTCTTGTCATAATATTAGATCTATTGAAATTTGTCTCAATCAAAATTGTTTCATTAACAGGCTTATCCTTTATTTTACAATGAGGATTCAAAGTAAATAAAGGTTTATAATATATTCTGTAACAAATACATATAACTTCAGATCCTAAAGAATAATCATAACCATGAATTTTAACATTTAATGTCATTATTATTATTATTATTATTATTATTATTATTATTATTATTATTATTATTATTATTATTATTATTATTATTATTATTATTATTATTATTATTATTATTATTATTATTATTATTATTATTATTATTATTATTATTATTATTATTATTATTATTATTATTATTATTATTATTATTATTATTATTATTATTATTATTATTATTATTATTATTATTATTATTATTATTATTATTATTATTATTATTATAGAAAACGTATTCATCCTATGCATCGCACCGATGGACATCTACTATAGTCATAAAGACAGAACTAGCAATTTCAACTATACCTTAAACTACTATGTGCAGACCTCTGTGTTGTTGTATAACCTACGAATAAAGTTTAAAATATAAAAAAAATAGATATTGATGAATAGATGAACTTGTGCAACCTGAACAATAATGTCATAATAAATACTATAGTTACTAAAACATTCGAACTTTATGTTAAAATGTGTGATATTTTGCGAAATAAGTCTAAATAAATTACTAATTTATTACCTCTACCAGTGGAAGTTGTGGGTAGCTGGGAATTGGAAACGTGGCCCGACAATCTATTAAATTCATGGTTCAGAGTACCTGTGCAATTTCATGTCCATTCATATGTTCTCATGATAAAATCAGTGAGACAATCTTTTATTATATTTCTATTAGAAAAAATTACATACCGGTTGGCATTGTTTCAGGTAATTTTAGAAGTCCTCTAACAATAGGTCCTTTGAAATTCACTGCATCAGAAATGTCCAGTTCATAGAGGATAAGAGAAATTCATTAAAGTAACATTTACCTGGAATATTTTTTAATGTAGTTGAATTTCTAACTGATGCATTAGTAACATGTGTTTGCGCCCTTATTAATCTCGCAGAATGCAATTTACCTAAATAATAATACGTCAATTGTTGTTTAATAGGTGTTCAAACATTTAATAAATTTTTAAATTAGTGGATAAATATTTCACATCTTACTCGTGTCAACATTTTTTTGGCCATATCTCGATGGAAGAGCGCTAGTAGAACTTCCAGCAGACTGGTGTTTTTTTGCAGAAGTAGACCCCAAATCACCTATAATTTTTTCTTATAGATTTAAGGGATGTTATGAAGTTAAAAGAATTTAATGAAAACACCACTGACAATTGTAGTTGGAAAATTAATATCTAACTTGTTGTGTCTCGTTGCCGTTTTCTTTTCATCGCATTGTTACGTAATTCCCGTGCTTCTCTTGAATAGGAGTCATCCATTGCGTATTTGGATACCAAAATCTACCTGAAAGAGAAAATAAATATATAAAGATGGCACAATTGAAACCATAAATATATGGATACATAAAGTGGATAAAATATATAATATTTTCAAATTAATAAACTATGCATTATTATTTGTGTACAAAAAACATCAAAAAATTTATATGTAATAAATTATAGCCACATATAGTGTTACATTATATAATTGGTTTAATTTTACCTAAATATATTTTTTGTTTAAAATTAATATTTACAATCGATTAATTTGAAAGCATTTATGAGAAGCACTAATTTATGAGAACAAAAGTAGTCTTTTTATAATTATATGGACAATTTATTTATGTGATATAAAAAAAAAATTAGACACAAACACTCTTCATGTTACTAATAGCAAACAGGCCCAATATGTATAGTGAAAAACCTAAATCTAAGTGGGCCATCTCTGGAAATGTTTTAGAACCTATGGGCCCAGACTATTATATTGTTATCACATTAACAGCCCAGCCCGGGTGTTATAAAATGAGAGTCACACTATGGACTCTTCTAGAATAAGCTAGGGATTTCTATTACAACCCTAGTTTTTCGGCCATTTGTCTTATCTATAAATTGAGACGCCACTGTTGGTGCCGCCTCTCTCTCTCTCTCTCTACAATCCGTGATCCTTCTCTCTAAAATAGTTCACTGCTATAGCTCTCTATCTCAATCTCCATTTTCATCTCCATCTGTTGCTATATCGACAGATCAGAGCAGCTACAGTTGTGTCGATCCACATATATTTGTCGCAACTTACGTTTCAGATCTCATGTATGTGTTTTTTTTATATTTGCAGATCTGAAATTTTTTGTATTTGTCTGAGGTCTACTGTAAAATGAGTCAGTTGAGACCCTTGCGAATTATATGGTATATTAAAATCCAAATTTAATCATCGTTTTCAGCCAAGCAATAGCTACAAATTATGATTAAAAAACCGATCCACATATACATGTGGAGAAATTAGTTTCAGATCACATACATGTGTTTCTTTCGGTGTAGATCTAAATTTTTTGAATGTTTTTGTGGTCCACTGTAGAAGAAATCAGTTGAGACCCTTACAGATTGTGTGGTACATTCAAATCCATGTTTAATCATAGTTTTCAGCCTAGCAATGGCTGTGGATTATGATTAAGGAAGCTTGGAACATCTTAATAATTGTTTGACTACTATAAACAAAAAAATCTTGAGGTGTACTTATCAAAGCTGAGAAAGTAGTGCATGTGTTTGTTTAGCTATAGATCTGTTTTCTCTTACTTAAACGGATCCAAAATAAGTGCTTATGTAATTAAATCTAACAGCATTCATCATTTTCAGCCAAACAATGACTACGAATAATGATTATCTAAGTTTTGGAACATTTTAAACGTATTTAACTTTAGTTTCGTATCCAAGATATTTGATTCGGTGTAGATCTGAAATTTGGCACATTACCTGTAACAAAAATCATCGATTTCAGCCAAACAATGGCTGCAAATTATGATTAAAGAAGCTTGGAACATTTTAATTTTTGTTCGACTAATTTATATAAAAGCATTGGGGATGTATTTTTCCAAACTGTTCAAGTGGATGCATGTTTATTTTAAGATGTAGATCTGCATATCCACTATGTTCCGAACTAAGTCAGCGATTACAGTCAAGCAATGGTTGTGATCGGTGTCTTATGAATTGTTCGAATATTCCAGACATTTACTACAAATCGAGACTTTTCTTTGTCTCATAATGCATCTGGAGATATTTAAAATGATAGAAATGATCACAACTAAACTAATTAAAAAGGAACAGAATACTCTGAAAAATTACAATCAAGAATTTCGGACAAACCTTTTTGGGTTTTCAAGCCGGAACTAAGATAGAATAATTTTTGGGGCTTTTTAACTCGGAAAACAAAGAATACATAGAACTTTTTGAGTGGTTTTTAGGTACGAACTAAAATGCAGGATAAATAACTATCTTTCACTGAAAAATACTTACTCCAGATGCATTTCTTAATTTTCCAGTTAAATTTTCAGGTTTCAAGAGATAAAACTAAAGAAAGTTCAAATTTTAGAATTAGAATTATTATTTTTTAGAGTGAACTTTCTTTATTTATTAGCGGTGTTTTTGAAATTAATTAACCTGAGGTTTATTACATTGTGGCTTTTTCAGAGGATCATAAGAGTTTTCAAATGGCATCTTATTCTAAAATTCAAACTGGTTCGGCCTAGTTCCTGGAGTTCTTAATTTGACGAAATTGTTCTAACCTTAGGTCATACTAATCTCATTATGCAGGTGTTTCTATGAAAACATTATCAATATAAGGTATGTCGATCATAAAATCTGATCTTAATGTTTATAAAACATATATACAAAGCAATTTTTTTATGAAAACTGTAAATTTAATATACCAACCTGTATAGTGATCATCTATTTTCACCCAAAATCTTGTGTATAGATTCTGAAATGATGTGTTGGAAACTGTTCACGGTTTCAAGTATGGTATCTATATTTACTAGTTTCAGTATTCCTGTGTTTGAATTTGGATTGTTATATATGGGAAATAATATATTTTTAATGTGAACTCTCTGATATAACTGAATAGGTCGTGGGCTAGTTTGAATGTTCAGATTCTAGTCCTCGTTTAGGTTTCAGTTTACTAGGTTGCGGACTTTAATATTGGATATATAGGCCCTAATTTTAGTTCATATATTTTGGGCTGTACCAGCCCAATTTTACTTACTTAATGTATATAATAGTAATAATAATAATCTTTTACAAAGTTTTATAAATGTTTTTACTTAACAGTAGACAAATAAAAATTTACATGTCTTTCAGTAAATAATGTAAAGTCATTATAATATTCTTATTTTTTTTTTGTTTAGTTTGTTTACAAATTCAAATTGGATATAATATAGGTTTATATAATTTTTATATGAAACAAAATATTTTATCAAAATGTAGTCCCCTGTTTGTTTTTCTTATAATAAATAATCTTATATAAGTTTTAATTGTGAATAATATTATGATATAAAATTATGTAAGATTATTAGACAGTTAAAATTGCAAGATATTCGTTTATCTTTTATTGCAGCTTTTAAAATTGAATGTTTCTCATTTGTTTTTTGTTTTACCGAATTATAAAATGATAAAATCTACATGTCCCAATTTCATAGTATATGTAGTAAGTGAATTGATCTATAGTTAATGTTTCATTTTGGAAAGGTTGTATATGTTATAAATGTTGTTATTTTATGAAGATTAAAGTACATTTGTAGATATTATAACATATTGACTGGCATAACACTTAGGAAAGAAATGAGATCACTTTCATTTAAAAGTTTAAATAAACACTAAATACTTGCTGAATAATTATAGAACCGTGTAAAATAAGTACAAATGATTGAACTGAGAAAAAATTAAATTTCCATCAGTGTTTTCAATGAACACAAACTTTATATCATGTTTTTCAACTTTATCTGCTGATTAAAAATGATGACAATGATATTAAATGTAGGATAAAAAAATAAACTGGATCTGAATTTGTAAGTTATATGCTATGTTATTTATATGATTTACATATGTGTTTACTACTTACAATGACATAATATTGAGTAATAGTGTTAACTTTGAGTTTCAATATATCTATCCTGACTTATACATTGTTAAAATAATCATTAATTTTATTATATGATTGCATAGTTTAGGAGGCTTGCCTTTTTAAAGCAGATTTATACGTTAACCTTGTATATTGTTTGGTGTGTTTGTAATAAAAGTGGCATTTTATATTTATAATATTATGATATAACAACATAATTTAGGAATGTAAAATTAATCCTAATGGTGTAAATTGTTTAGGACATTAGTATCTTTAGTAACGAAATGAAAACGAATTACAATCATGGAACGAAATAGGGTATATTACAATGGATAACAATATGACCTAGGACAATATTAAATAGTAAATGAAAAAACATACGGAAAATAGGAAAATAAACATCCAGTACAGTTGGTAAAAATATTGCATTCATCTAGTTGAATGAACTTTAGCCTGCCATGCACATGCCTTTAGTATCCAATAAGCCTTACACATTCCTTGTTCCAAAATGTTAGCCTCTTTGTGCCCGATTCATCAAATGCTACGACTCCAAGTTTAAGTCTGAGATAATACCAATTGCATTCATTATTCTACTAAAAAATTAAAAAAACTTAGTAAATTGTCTTAATTAGAGATTAAATTTGTATACCTGAAAATACCATCATTATGTTTTGCACCACATATTGTACACAAAATGAAGTTCCCTTGTGTGTTAAATGTTTGCAAACAATCAGTACAACCTATGGATAACCAATCCCTTAGATCGCCTACAGTGTTGATGACTGCAGTAGCATAAAAAATATCGTCCTACACATGTGACATGTAAAGTTAGATTGTGTAAAACATGTAAATCGTTATATTTGAAACAAAGTAAAATATGAAAAACCTGACAAAAGTGTGAAACTGGCTGAGAACGAACAATCTCAACCATTCTTGTATTAGGACCAAAAAGTATTTTGTTTCGATTAGATGTAGTTTTGAAAGGACTTGTGTCTTCAACAACCATGAAATCTCGGATGTCATGAATATAGCCTTCAACTGGTGAGCAATCCAAATGTTGGATTGATGTGCCATCAATTGTACAATTAATTATATCTCCCTTTACACAATAAAAATAGTCATTAATTAAGTACTGAAAAGAACATATAATATAAAGCTAAGCAATTAAAATATGTTTATACCTCAATGTCTTCAAAAACGCATTCTATTGTTAAAATTGACGCTGGGTTTCCTCTCACAGGGATGTGGTAGTAGTGGAACAACCGGGCAGATATCAGCCACTCTGTTTTCAGAGGTGTGAGATCGCGGATTAGAGCAAAAGTTGGAGCCATGAGGTACGTGATCTTGATGATCGGTTGATAAATTTGGAAATTAGGTTTTGTAGATAAAAAAAATGGAGGAGATTTACACAATTTATACTAACTATTTGTTGGATATAAACGGGAAACTGAAAAAAATAAGGGGGTGGTTATTTCTGGACGTGTAGATAGTTGAATTTGTAATTTGGAATTTGAAATTTGAAATATTCATAAATTACCTGATTGTAAAACCTGATGTTAACATTTCTGATTAATGGGTTAGTGGGTAGGTTAAGATAGAAATTAGTGGGTTGGTGGGTTAGTGGGTTGACATGAGGTATGATTTATCCAATATTTTTCTCCTGATATCTGAACTTGTAAATACGTACAATGAAACTTCCACACTTGAAATATAGTGTTTAAAAAAAAATATATTTAAATATAATTGTTGAAAATAAAATTATCTATATATGATATATAAACATTTATTCAATATTTTAAGTGATGTCAAAAAATATTAAAGCTATAGTTGTTTCCTGTTTATATTAGAGAATTTCGTACATATTCATAAAAATTTCTTTTAAGCCTGATTTTTCTTCTTATTAAATATTATTTATTATATAATAATGTTCTTAAAATAAATCTGTGACTAATGTGTTTGTGCAGTAAAAATGTTAGTAGTTTCACGATAAATTATTTTCATAGTAAATGTTTGCTTACTAAGTATTAGTATAAATGTGAGTATGTTACCTGTAATTTATTTTTATAATAAGTTTTTCCTTACTAAGTATTAGTATTAGTATTAGATGATAATTTATTTTTGTAATTAATTTAATATACCTATAAATTATTTTCATAGTAAATATTTGTAATTCCTTTAATAAACATTTAAATTCATCTGAAGTAATTGTAAAGTTTTTAGAGAATGTATACTCTACATCCTTAGATTGACATAGATTTGTTTTTGTATTTATTTTCGAAGCACTGAATGTAGAATTACATAGAAGTAAAATGTCATCGGTAAAGGTGAAAATGGAGTAGGTTGAACAGAAAGAGAATGATTTGCAGAAGCAATCAATACCCTAAACCTTTTCCCCACATTAAAGTTAAAAAATTGTTTTAACTATGTATGATATATGAACAATTATTCATTATTATAAGTCTTGCTAAAGAAAATAAAATGTGCAGTTGTTTCCTTTTTATATAAAAGACCTTTGTACATATTCATAATAATTTATTTTAAGCATTATTTTCTTTTAATAAATCATTTAGTAATATATTTGTGCAGTATAAATGTGAGTATGTTACCTGTAATTGATTTTTATAATAAGTTTTTCCTTACTAAGTATTAGTATTAGTATTGGATGATAATTTATTTTTGTATTTAATTTAATATACCTATAAATTCATCTCATGAATTGGCTAAGTACGATGCCAACACATTTTAGCCCACTGAAACATAGTATTATATACATGTCCCAAGATAGTAGGATTTGGCAAAGTATATGAAAACAGTAATTGAAGTTTATATAGTTTCATCTAGATCCTAAGTTCAGAAATCTAGTAAGGAAAGTTACAAATTAAAAGCATACTAATATTAATTTTAATTCAGTAGTAATATATACATAGAAACTGGTGTGGCCCTAGTCTTCTCTTTCACTCTATCAGGTTTTTTGTTCTATGGACATAGTGATGTATAGCTAAACTGTACTTTAAATTATTTAATTATGTGCTTTGTTGATTCCTGCAGGGTTTTTCAATGTTAAATTATTTCAAGTCTTCAAGGCCATTTAACCTGATATGCTATCAAGATAAGCAAGATAAGTTTCATTCAGATTGTAAATGCATTTCATATTGAATGAATAGAAATACAATTACATAGACATGCTAAAATCAAATTGTATTAAACGTAGAAAAACATAACAAATACGAAATTGAAACAAAACTTCAGATAAACTAAAACTAATAATATAAAATTTTAGAAACTGCATGAAAACCTAATACTTCTGCTGTGAATAAAAATAGAACATCTATTGCTAAAAATGGATTTCTAGGATCCTTCATCACACTATTTTCTGCTTCTTAGCATTGCCACACTCTCCACCACTGTCCATTGCTAACTTGTTTAGAGGAATGTCATCTTCATCTTCCTCTCCCTTATCATCTGTCTCATAACCCTTTTCTTTTTCGGCTTCTTTGTCATCTTTCGTATTTTCTGCATCCTTAATACAAAGTGCCTCTATTTTGTACCTGTCTTTCCGATCAATTCTGTGCATTCATTGTCCCATAAGAGGAATCGAGCGACACCACTTTCATCGTGCATAAGTGCTTCTATTTTGTACCTGTTTCATGCATATTACATACATCAGCATCTCATATGCATCAGTAACAACAAATATAACAGGATGTTACTTACTTATAATTACCCCGGCTTTCTTTTGTTCCACATTTTAAACAAAGAAACGTCCCTCCATCTTTTGTGAGTTTTTTCGAGCATCTAGTGCATGCTAGGTAGTACCAATCAGCTAATGTTTCCAGCTGCATAATTGTTGCAGCAACCTAGTAACTCCCATCTACTTCACACCTTACGATCTCTGCCAAATTTTTTACTATTGCTTCACATTTCTTAAATGCGTCTGCTACTGCTGGGGCAGAACAACTTTCAACAGTTGTTACTGTTGCATTCCCAATTCCAGCTTCTGCCAGACTTTTGTTTAACAGAAAAAGGTGAATTTAATAACATATTTTTTGCAATCTGTAGAAAAAAAAAAATATAAGGAAACAAATGTTATGATCTATACCTTGCATTGAACTTCATAAATGCATCATTTTCTCCATTCACGGTTACTTTGGTAACGTTGTAAGTGTTGCAACACCTAACTTGATCTGTGTATTTAGTATGATAATAGTCATTAAAATGTAAGTAAAAATTTTGAAATATCTAAATTTGGTGTATACCTCCGAAAACAGAAATGCGTCCAAATTCTATCATCACAATTATGTTTTCTTCACTTTCTGCCTCTACGAATGGTAGTAAACAGTCAACGTATTCATCCCACAACGTCCATCTGATAACCATATCTTCGCTGTCTTGCAGGGTGAACTCCATTCTCTTTCCCCTTGCTGTAACAACTGGTGGCAGTTCGCATGAGGTAACCCTCCCAATCAAGTCTGAGCCGAAATAAATTAATTGTTTAGACTCGAATAATATTTTGTATGTTGGACTAAATCATTAGAAAAGGATTAATATTTTACCAAATAGTAAAAATTGGGACACTTCTTTCCCAAGTTGTAGTTCTGTGAATGTCTTGAATTGATAAGACATTGCCGGAAAATTTTCGTCAGTAATTTCCTGCATTTTGGTCTTCCTCAAAAAAATAAGTCGCATCGGATGCGCAGTTGTCTTGAATTTCATTCTGTTTTCAGTCACCAGAAAATCTTTGACGGCATATAAGTGACCTTCTGTTGCTTTTCCTTTGAAGCAGGTCATGGTCGTGCCTCGAACAGTGGCATGAATACGGTCTCCCTATATCAAATTCAACAGTTATGGTTAGCTTACATTTAGCATGTTATTGTAAAATAATAACAGGAAAGTTGTATTTTTTGGGTAAGTAATTTACTGTACCTGTTTATCCTCGAAAACGTACTCGTAGCTTGCTATCTCTGATTTGCTTCCGAACGCAGGTATCTCGTAAAATCGGACCAGTCGTACACGCATTGCACACAAAGTTGTCGAATTGCCAGTGTCTTTCACTAAAGTGAAAAAAGGAGCCATTGTTTTTTTCTGGAATTCCTTTGAATTTTTACTTGTCGTATGTATTGCTGTGTTTTATGCTTTCATTGGTGGCTTTTATAAGTGAAAAATGTTAATAAACTGTTAGAATCCATGTCTCTTACGTGAGGTAGTGGCATGTAGTGGATTCATTCAGTTTATTGATATTTCATTTAATTAAACTTATATAACTCAGTTTATTTAATAAGAAAATAGGATTTATAATAAATTTAGAGATATAAATTAATAAATTCTTTGTTTTATTTGTTTTCTGTTGAAATAAGGTGTAAATCATGCAATAATTGTAATATTCATTTACTGTTGTAAGTGTTTAATTTTATACTTATTTTATTTAATTTGTTTTCTCCGAAAAATCAGAATTCTATTTTTTTTTTTTTTTTTAAATCACATAAGATGACTGTGGCTGTGAAACAGATACATTTAATATTTTATTTTATAAATATTTTATAAAAAATATAACATGGACTAAATCAACTGTATTTTCATCGTGTTAATTAATAACAAACATCCGGATATCTCTCGCGCACTCGAACGTCTCTCTCACGCGCTCACACGTATTCTCACGCGCTTACACGTATTCGCACGCGCCGACACGCGCTTCGCGAATTACTTGAAAAATATTTTTAAATGGAAAATCAAGGTTTTTTTCTGAGCGCTCCTCAATGCGACACGTGTTTGCTCCAAAAAAAGGGCAACCTTCTTTTAACATTAAAGGTAGATTTGTAGCATGTTTTATCAAATCTCGCTACAAATCTCAAAGCCTTCTTCGATGTTCTCACGAACTTCACCGCAATACACGATGTGTGGACATCTCCATGATTATGAATATCGTGTGTGTTACTTGTTTGTGTAAGAGAACTGAATATGTTCCCGATATATATAATATATCGCAATATTCTTTCTCCCCATATAACATATCCTGATAAGTATAGAAGATATTGGATATCTCCATCTTCTATACTATAATAATATCATAATCCAACTATTGTATTAATAAATTAGAATCCTTATAATTTATTCCAGTGCACATTGAGCCATCAAAGGGATCTGATTGGACACAATTAAATTAAGCTCCAATAAATTAATTATGACCCGGTCAACTCTTGACTTATCATATTAATTTATTAATTATATTAAATTCCACTAAAAGAATATAATGCACTCTTAATCTAATCAGCATTACTGAAGCAACATAATCAATAAATATTATCCTCTGATTGATCGATCCAACATATTACCCCCCTCGATTAATTAAAGTATTTGCAATAAGCTACCATGACCAATAAGCATATGTTCAAACACTTGTCAATCTCAACACTCATCTTCTATGCGACTACATCACACATTGATCCAACAACTGATGTCGAATATTGGTCTCAAATTTATTGTTTATATAGGAACCTGTGAGATCATGATCATGCCTATTAAATAGGTGAAGGATTTCAATATTATAAATATATATTCTTTATCACTTCATTTTAATTCCCAAAACACCGAGGTATTGATCAATATATTAATCTCACTCACTAATGTCTCACAAAATGTCCAGTCGGTAGTAAATGTACATTATTCACTCAGGATCAAGGTAACATGTACGTCAATCAATGAATTTAAATTGTATGGTCAAATCACGATCTAATTTTCATGTGGTCATGTCCCACTGTATCGTATATATATCAAAAATTTCATTACCAAGTCAAAGACAAACTTCAATAAAACTGAGACGATCTTATCAAAATAAATTGCCCAAATTTATTTACAGATCACGAACAATATACTTAGGATTGAATTATAAATTGCAACTTTCCGTGTTTAACAACTTAAACACTCGGTTTATAATATTCTTACAATCTAAGGACATATGCAAGTCCACACAAATTATCGTGCAGATAGATTATATGCTATATTTAATTCCAAAATGTCATTGCACGAATTAACACGTAAAGCACCATACACCCCACTTAACATTTATTCCATTTGTCCAATAGTAAATGACCTTTGAGCAGTGTCTACACTAACTTACTCGTAGGACACCATACTTTCAATATTACTCCCACTCATTCGGGAATCACTGATCTATGAATAGTATAAATCTTACTTTCAATACTGGGGTACTTCTTAAAGTCGTCACATTCTCCGCTTCCACTGTGGAATCAGTAATCCGATATCACTTGATATCTCCCACACAAAACAACATTACTATCCACAAACCACATATGATGTTTAGGACAAAACTATCTATCAAACTCTTTTATCCTAATGGATCTAAGAATTAAAACATAGTCGATCTCTCAGTCCTTCATCTTAAGATGACACCAACTAGCACAAACAATTTACGATTCTATATTTCCTTGAATATGTAAGGTTGTCTACCTATATTATTCGCAATATGTAAGATTGTCTTTCCACATTATTCAAAAAATTATAGAACATGTAAGGGCATACACATTTGATTAAGTTCGTGAAAGATCTCTATCAGTCAGCATATTGTATGCACTTGACCCTTTTGGATAAAACCACATGGTCTTATCTTATAGAAAACTTCTATAAGATTCTAGAGGGAGTTAGTATACATAGATTTGGTTTATGATACTCTTCCAATATTTAATGTCCAAAAGCATCATAACTACCAAGATTATCCTGAGAAACTTCCTTATTTAGTGATGAGAATCCAAAGACACTTACAGAAAACAAGCAAAAAATTCTCACTCCATCTTAGCTATGAAATTTTCCTAATTGGCTAGAATTTAATATTATACTCTCATTGCTCTATCAAATTCTTCTACTAACTCTTCTACTCGTTTATCAGTAGATGTATCATGTTGAACATTTTACATCTCGCACTGAATCTAACAAGTAAGAATTGTAGACTTTGTAAATTCAATTGTGTATGTTCAATGTGGAACTCTAGACTTGATAAACTAGCAGACTACTTCATTTATATTATCCAAAAGAACTATACTCATGAATTCACATCCTTCCATACTCGTCCTATAAGAAGGTCACATTTGTTTTTTCTTATTCAGGACTCTTACGGAAATAGAACCCATACATTCTGACAATATATAACAATGTCTTGTTACTTCAACCCAAATAACACCAAACCTTTTAAGGGTACTTGGTGGATTCGATTAGTAATTACCAGGAATGATATATGAAGACTTCTAGTCACATTACCATTCTAAACAAACATACATGCATATAGAGATTCCATCTTAAGGTAATTTGAAGAATATCTCATACTAGCATACAAACTTTGTTTGATTAGTAAACTAGACAAAGTTTCACAACTCATCAATCTCATTAGTAGTTCCCCAAAAATTGATATATGAAGACTTCTCAATTACATTACCATTTTAAGCAAAAAATTACATGCATATTAAGATTCCATCTTCAAGCAATTTGAAGAACACCTCATTCAAGCATATGAACTCTGCTCAATTAGTAAACTAGACTAAGTTCCACAAATCATCAATCTTATTGATAGAAATAACTGGCGCGATTTATCTGATGCAATGTACAACAAACTGTTGCTTGATCTTCAGACATTTAGGGCATTATTAGACCATTCATCCCAAATATCACCATTATTTAATTATAGTGTTAACACATTTGTCAAAATGATTATAACAACTTTGTTTAAATTAAACAGTAGAAATTAAATCTCTATCATGTTTGAGATGATATTAATAATGTATTAAAATCTTTATTCTAAATAAAGAGAACACACCAATCAACTTTTGCAAACCTTACTGCATCTGTTTTAACCTTGGAAGTCTCTACCCTTTCACTGAGTTTTCTTTGAAAAAGGAATCCATGCAATCAAATTGCAACTAAGATTAGCAGGCCCGAATTCTATAAGTGATCATAGAATCAACCACTAAACATAACTCAGCGATTACTTTGCATTTTTAAATGCTAGGTAATCCTAGAAATTATTCTTCCAATTACCCTCTTCCCACAAGGAAATAAGTCTCCTTTTGCTTCCCTTCTATCTTGACTCCCATTGCATTTTGTTGAGAATTTTCTGGATTTGACTTAGTCTTGTCTGCTAACTTGAACAATGCCAATCGATCTAAAACTAGCAACTAATGCATCACCATATAGGTCTAATGAACATCCTTAGCATTTTTGAGCTCCTTTATTAGTTTACTCAAGGACATGTTAAGCTTAAAGCTAAATTTGAATTTCGAGAACATCTTTAGGAGTCTCTAATTCCATGTCGACTTGAATCTCCAACTGATTCAGCCCTTAAAACATGAACCACGTAAATTCGGATGATCATTGCAAGCATACGATCTCCCACGGACGCCTAGGTTTCATGTGCATGTTCATACTAGACTATATAACAGTCAGACAAAAAAACTTGGCATCAAAACTTGAACATCTTATGAAGACTTTTTATGATTCTTGGTAATTTTTATATTCTAATGTTTTCGTTGCATACCATTTGAGATTAATCCCAAATGTACCAACAAATCAACACATCAAAATAAATTCACCTATCATTTGCCTTCAAATGTTCAACGGTGGATCCCTTAGCTAGTACAGTAGGAAATAATTCAGTTAACACAATTTTTTATGCTTTTCGGTAAGAGAAAAAACATTAAATAACATTTCAATCAATAAATTTTCTCCCGCTAGTTGACCGTCAAACAAGACTTTGGATAGTGAATTTTTAAAACATTTTGCTAAACTAAATAAATCTAACATGAATATGCATGAATGACAAGTAACAAGAGAATAAACAATTATTTTATGAGCAGACCCAATAAAACTAGCACATTATGCGACCACCTAAAACGCCAAATTAGACCTACCCCTCTATAGGAGGAATAAATGTTGATTTACGACTAGGTTGTGACATTCCCACTAAATCCAATATAATCTGCATCTCATGATATATTGATCTTCCATCGTATTATTTCAACCATCAATAATATTATTTGGATATTCTACAGGAAGTTCTCACAATATTTGTTATTCAAGTATATAACTCTTATATTGATAATTTTTAAGTCTGTAAATTAACTACACGCTTAAAAACTTATCACCACAAACTCAATCAAGTAACTAAAAAATGATGCAATCCTCCTATAGGAAGACCAATTAAATTGGCAGGAGATATGCAAATTTTCCTAATTATGATGAGTTGTTCATCCAATGAACTCAATTCAGTAATCAAAACAATGCAGCCTTTCTATGGGGAGACCAAAAAAATTAGTACAAGGCATATACTTTTTCTTACATATGAGTTTATTAAAATAACTCAATCTAAGAACTGATATAGTGCAACCCTTCTATGAGGAGACATACTCATATTCTTACTAATGAGTATTTACATATACTGGCCCAATATAGTAATTCAAACAGCGCAATTTTCCTTTAAGGAGACCAATTAGATTGGCACGAGACATACACATATTCTTACTAATGGAGGGGAGGTCGTGGGTTCATTTGAAAAAATAGACTCTCACACACTTAATATTTTAATTTAAAAATAAATGGGTTTTGGACAAATTAATAATATCTAAATCATCTTAAAATGATTCTATTATTAATCAACATATCTATCATCTATCTAATTCAAAATTAGAAAATAAATATATCAACTATGCATGACAGTATAGTACCTAGAGCAGTGCACATGCGATTCTATATGACACGTTTTATGAATGACATTTAATCCAGATAATTAAAGCAGTAAAGCAATAACAAAAAACTAGCTTGAATAAATTATGGTCAATCCTAGACAAAAATTACAAAAAATGAATTTCTCAATTGAGCCACTCTTCAACTTCCAAGTGCCTAATATGTCTGGCCCAAATCTTCAAAACTGAAATTCAGGTGGCTCTCTAATTGATTTTTCCAGGACAACTCTTGAACCCAAATCAAAAAATCCCAAGCAAAAAAAAAAAAAAAAAAAAAAAAAAAACACCTTCAGACCCATTAAAACAATAAAATTATTTTTCGTTGTTCAAAATTAATATCCAACTTGAATAAATTAATTATATATTTAAGTCAATCAATATTTCTAGTCCATAAACATTTTATATCTAATTTTAATTTTCTGGTCCAATTTTCAAGTGATTTGAAATCCATTTGGCTTTATAATTGATTTTTCGAATCCATTTCTCGAGTCTGAATCAAACAGCAAGCCAAAAACTGAACTTCAGTAGGCTCATAAAAAAACAAATAAAATTATTTGTTAATTTCCTTGGCCAATATTGAAATCTAACTTGAATTGATTAATTAATTTATTATACAAGTCCATCAATATCTCATGATCAATTAACAATTTTGTAATCCAATTTTAATTTTCTGACCTACATAGTAATGTTTCAGCAGTCCATTAATTTAATTTTATCAAGGTCCTAACCAAAAAAATTACTATTTGACTGTCAATAACTAGTGTTATTTAGCCAAGTAAATACCAACTTGAATAACCCAAATTAAATATAATGGTTCCAACTTAAGCCATAATGGTCCAAAATTATGTTAAACAATAACAACTCATGTTGCAATGTTGCCGAGATTCCATGCCTTATCATAAAAGAATTTGTCCAAACAATTGCTAACAGCCTTTCCATCACAACAATGCTAATTAATTAACAATCTCCAACCCCTCACTACTGATGAGTAGCAAACTTAGGCCCACCAACTCACTTCAACATCAATTTACAACCCATTAGCAAAGAGTCCAATTTTCCGTCCACAATCTGACCCAAGTTAACTCGGCCTGAGTTTAGTCAGTACGCTATCTGAGTTACCTCGGTCCATTACCGATTTGACTCAGCTCGTGACCCCGCCGGAACCAAAACCCATGTCACCAATGGACATGTGTATCACAACCACACGCCGTCGGACTCTGTAACTCCAGCGCCACCTTCGTAATTGTCTTCAACAGAGTGCAATCAAATCGCCTGAAAATTATGGATCTTCACGGTGCTGAAAACGAACAGAAACTCGTTGCCACTGTCTGCCATGCCAATCAAACGTCGTGATAGTGATGGGCTGTGAGTCCCATCCCCATTTTGCTGGCTTTCTGATGTTATGGCATCAAAATTAAAGCTTTACAGTCCATCAATATTCAACAGTGGGAACTTGAGCTTTTGCGTACAAGCCCTTCTTGACTTTAGGGAAGAAAACAAATTAGCCCCATCACTTTTCAAACAATTTCTAATATTCAGGAATTTCGCAGATTGATCTTGAACGCGAGAATTACAGCACCTGTCTAGTACAATTTGTAACATATGTTAAAAACTGGGAAAATTGATATAAATGGCCAAAATTGATATAAATGGCCAGTATATTTCTCCTATTTAAAAACTAGGACACCAAGTATACTAGTTTTTCAAAAAAAAAATTCTAATTTTCCAAAATTTGGTGAAAATGGCCCGTGATCGGCTATAGAGCGTTAACCAGCCGGTGAACTATCTTTTTACTTTCGAAAAAATTGGTATAAATGTCCAATATATTTCCTCTATTTAAAAACTAGGACACTAAGTATATCACTTCTAAAATGTCTTTTAACTTACCAAAAATTGGTGAAAATGCCCCGTGACCAACTATACACAATGACACAACCTGTCATTAATGACGTGGAGCTCTTTTTCTGACGTAACATTAATTTTTCGTTTTATTTCTTATTTTTTCTGCTGGCTCGCTTGTTAGGGTGGAAAAAAGATTAAAATAGGGTTCGGCAGTCAGGGGTGAATAGGCAAAAATTGGTCAGGTTCCGATCAGTTAGTGGGTAGATGGGTGGGCTAGGCGAACCATTGTTGGCTTCTTCTTTGTCTTCCATATTGGTGTCTTTGTAAGATCATCCACAAAATATTAGGGTTTAGTATGTTGAAATTGGGAAAAAGAATGGAACAATTGGTTTTTAATTTTTTCAAAGATTCAAATTAATTTATTAATATTTCATACAATTATTCTAATTAATTATTTAAAATAAATTAATAATTACATGAGAAAAGTAAAAAGGAAATTTGAAAATATTAAATTAATTTTAAAAACTTTAAAATAAATTTCATATTTTTTTTATTTTTATGATTTTTAAATAAAATATTAATTTGAATTTACAAAAAATTATAATCCCCAAAAAATTGTTTAAAATGAAAAAAAAAATAGACATTTTATTTTAGAAATTTATTTTAAAAATTATAAAATTCATTTAAAATTCAAAAAATTTAAAAACTATTTCTAAAAATTGTTTCAAAAACTATAAAATTCATTTTAAATTTAAAAAATAAAAATTTATTTTAACAATTAAAAAGATTATCTAAAACTCAAAAATTTTAAAAATTATTTCTGATTTTTTTTTTTAAATTCTATAATTTATTTAAAGTTAGAAACTTAAAAAAATTATGAAATTTATTTTAAAATTTCTAAAATTCATTTGATATTTTCAATTTTCTTTTTTACTTTTTTCATGTTATTATTATTTTATCTTAAATTATGAATTGGAATAATTATATGAAATATTAATAAATAAATTTTAAATTAATCTTTTGAAAAATTAAAAACCAAATTGTTCCATTCTTCTTCTCCAATTCCAACATACTAAACCCTAATATTTATTGATGCCCTGCAATCTTACAAAGATACCAACATGGAAGACGAAGAAGAAGAAACCAACAATGGTTAATTGATCGGAACCTGACCAATTAACCAATTCTTCGTCTATTCGCACCCCTCCTGCCGAACCCTATTATAAATTTGTTTCCACCCTAACAAGTGAGTCATCAAAAAAAAATAAAAATAAAAATCTAATGTCACGTCAGAAAAAGAGCTTCACCTCATCAATGACCGGTTGTGTCATAGTTTATAGCCGGTCACAAAGCATTTTCACCAATTTTTGGTATGTTAGAAGACATTTTTAAAAGTGGTATACTTCGTGTCCTAGTTTTTAAATAGGGAAAACATACTGGACATTTATACCAATTTTCCCGAAAGTAAAAAGATAGCTATAGGTGACCGGCTGGTTAACAGCCTATAGCCGGTCTATAGCCGGTCATGAGGCATTTTCACCAATTTTTGATGAGTTAGAAGGCATATTTAAAAAGTGGTATACTTAGTGTTCTAGTTTTTAAATAGGGGAACATACTGGACATTTATACCAATTTTCCCTTTTAAATATAACAAGGGAAACATTGAGCCGTAATTCACCCCCTTATTTATAGACCTAAAAATACAAAAAGAATTATTTCTGGAAAAATTCTAAGGCCATAAATTGTTCAACAAAATTAAAACTCATTCAATCTGATAACATATTAAAATAAATAATTTTATTATTTTAATGGGTCTGAAAGTTTTTTTTTTTTTTTTTTTTTTTTTTTTGGGATTTTTTTATTTGGGTTCAAGAGTTGTCCTGGAAAAATCAATTAGAGAGCCACCTGAATTTCAATTTTGAAGATTTGGGCCAGACAAATTAGGCACTTGGAAGTTGAAGAGTTGAGCTGATGAGTGGCTCAATTGAGAAATTCATTTTTTGTAATTTTTGTCTAGGATTGACCATATTCAAGCTAGTTTTTTGTTATTGCTTTACTGCTTTAATTATCTGGATTAAATGTCATTCATAAAACGTGTCATATAGAATCGCATGTGCACCGCTCTAGGTACTGTACTGTCATGCATAGTTGATATATTTATTTTCTAATTTTGAATTAGATAGATGATAGATATGTTGATTAAGAATAGAATCATTTTAAGATGATTTAGATATTATTAATTTGTCCAAAACCCATTTTTTATTAAATTAAAATATTAAGTGTGTGAGAGTCTATTTTTTCAAATGAACCCACGACCTCCCCTCCATTAGTAAGAATATGTGTATGTCTCGTGCCAATCTAATTGGTCTCCTTAAAGGAAAATTGCGCTGTTTGGATTACTATATTGGGCCCGTATATGTAAATACTCATTAGTAAGAATATGAGTATGTCTCCTTATAGAAGGGTTGCACTATATCAGTTCTTAGATTGAGTTATTTTAATAAACTCATATGTAAGAAAAAGTATATGCCTTGTACTAATTTTTTTGGTCTCCCCATAGAAAGGCTGCATTGTTTTGATTACTGAATTGAGTTCATTGGATGAACAACTCATCATAATTAGGAAAATTTGCATATCTCCTGCCAATTTAATTGGTCTTCCTATAGGAGGATTGCATCATTTTTTAGTTACTTGATTGAGTTTGTGGTGATAAGTTTTTAAGCGTAGTTAATTTACAGACTTAAAAATTATCAATATAAGAGTTATATACTTGAATAACAAATATTGTGAGAACTTCCTGTAGAATAACCAAATAATATTATTGATGGTTGAAATAATACGATGGAAGATCAATATATCATGAGATGCATATTATATTGGATTTAGTGGGAATGTCACAACCTAGTCGTAAATCAACATTTATTCCTCCTATACAGGGGTAGGTCTAATTTGGCGTTTTAGGTGGTCGCGTAATGTGCTAGTTTTATTGGGTCTGCTCATAAAATAATTGTTTATTCTCTTGTTACTTGACATTCATGCATATTCATGTTAGATTTATTTAGTTTGGCAAAATGTCTTAAAAATTCACTATCTAAAGTCTTGTTTGACGGTCAACTAGCGGGAGAAAATTTATTGATTGAAATGTTATTTAATATTTTTTTCTCTTACCGAAAAGCATAAAAAATTGTGTTAACTGAATTATTTCCTACTGTACTAGCTAAGGGATCCAACGTTGAACATTTGAAGGCAAATGATAGGTGAATTTATTTTGATGTGTTGATTTGTTGGTACATTTGGGATTAATCTCAAATGGTATGCAACGAAAACATTAGAATATAAAAAATTACCAAGAATCATAAAAAGTCTTTATAAGATGTTCAAGTTTTGATGCCAAGTTTTTTTGTCTGACTGTTATATAGTCTAGTATGAACATGCACATGAAACCTAGGCGTCCGTGGGAGATCGTATGCTTGCAATGATCATCCGAATTTACGTGGTTCATGTTTTAAGGGCTGAATCAGTTGGAGATTCAAGTCGACATGGAATTAGAGACTCCTAAAGATGTTCTCGAAATTCAAATTTAGCTTTAAACTTAACATGTCCTTGAGTAAACTAATAAAGGAGCTCAAAAATGCTAAGGATGTTCATTAGACCTATATGGTGATGCATTAGTTGCTAGTTTTAGATCGATTGGCATTGTTCAAGTTAGCAGACAAGACTAAGTCAAATCCAGAAAATTCTCAACAAAATGCAATGGGAGTCAAGATAGAAGGGAAGCAAAAGGAGACTTATTTCCTTGTGGGAAGAGGGTAATTGGAAGAATAATTTCTAGGATTACCTAGCATTTAAAAAAGCAAAGTAATCGTTGAGTTATGTTTAGTGGTTGATTCTATGATCACTTATAGAATTCGGGCCTACTAATCTTAGTTGCAATTCGATTGCATGGATTCCTTTTTCAAAGAAAACTCAGTGAAAGGGTAGAGACTTCCAAGGTTAAAACAGATACAGTAAGGTTTGCAAAAGTTGATTGGTGTGTTCTCTTTATTTAGAATAAAGATTTTAATACATTGTTAATATCATCTCAAACATGATAGAGATTTAATTTCTACTGTTTTATTTAAACAAAGTTGCTATAATCATTTTGACAAATGTGTTAACACTATATTTAAATAATGGTGATATTTGTGATGAATGGTCTAATAATGCCCTAAATGTCTGAAGATCAATCAACAGTTTGTTGTACATTGCATCAGATAAATCGCGCCAGTTATTTCTATCAATAAGATTGATGATTTGTGGAACTTAGTCTAGTTTACTAATTAAGCAGAGTTCATATGCTTGAATGAGGTGTTCTTCAAATTGCTTAAAGATGGAATCTTAATATGCATGTAATTTTTTGCTTAAAATGGTAATGTAACTGAGAAGTCTTCATATATCAATTTTTTTGGGAACTACTAATGAGATTGATGAGTTGTGAAACTTTGTCTAGTTTACTAATCAAACAAAGTTTGTATGCTAGTATGAGATATTCTTCAAATTACCTTAAGATGGAATCTCTATATGCATGTATGTTTGTTTAGAATGGTAATGTGACTAGAAGTCTTCATATATCATTCCTGGTAATTACTAATCGAATCCACCAAGTACCCTTAAAAGGTTTGGTGTTATTTGGGTTGAAGTAACAAGAAATTGTTATATATTGTCAGAATGTATGGGTTCTATTTCCGTAAGAGTCCTGAATAAGAAAAAACAAATGTGACCTTCTTATAGGACGAGTATGGAAGGATGTGAATTCATGAGTATAATTCTTTTGGATAATATAAATGAAGTAGTCTGCTAGTTTATCAAGTCTAGAGTTCCATATTGAACATACGCAGTTGAATTTACAAAGTCTACAATTCTTACTTGTTAGATTCAGTGCGCGATGTAAAATGTTCAACATGATACATCTACTGATAAACGAGTAGAAGAGTTAGTAGAAGATTTTGATAGAGCAATGAGAGTATAATATTAAATTCTAGCCAATTAGGAAAATTTCATAGCTAAGATGGAGTGAGAATTTTTTGCTTGTTTTCTGTAAGTGTCTTTGGATTCTCATCACTAAATAAGGAAGTTTCTCAGGATAATCTTGGTAGTTATGACGCTTTTGGACATTATATATTGGAAGAGTATCATAGACCAAATCTATGTATACTAACTCCCTCTAGAATCTTATAGAAGTTTTCTATAAGATGAGACCATGTGGTTTTATCCAAAAGGGTCAAGTGCATACAATATGCTGACTGATAGAGATCTTTCACGAACTTAATCAAATGTGTATGCCCTTACATGTTCTATAATTTTTTGAATAATGTGGAAAGACAATCTTACATATTGCGAATAATATAGGTAGACAACCTTACATATTCAAGGAAATATAGAATTGTAAATTGTTTGTGCTAGTTGGTGTCATCTTAAGATGAAGGACTGAGAGATAGACTATGTTTTAATTCTTAGATCCATTAGGATAAAAGAGTTTGATAGATAGTTTTGTCCTAAACATCATATGTGGTTTGTGGATAGTAATGTTGTTTTGTGTGGGAGATATCAAGTGATATCGGATTACTGATTCCACAGTGGAAGCGGAGAATGTGACGACTTTAAGAAGTACCCCAGTATTGAAAGTAAGATTTATACTATTCATAGATCAGTGATTCCCGAATGAGTGGGATTAATATTGAAAGTATGGTGTCCTACGAGTAAGTTAGTGTAGACACTGCTCAAAGGTCATTTACTATTGGACAAATGGAATAAATGTTAAGCGGGGTGTATGGTGCTTTACGTTTTAATTCGTGCAATGACATTTTGTAATTAAATATAGCATATAATCTATCTGCACGATAATTTGTGTGGACTTGCATATGTCCTTGGATTGTAAGAATATTATAAACCGAGTGTTTAAGTTGTTAAACACGGAAAGTTGCAATTTATAATTCAATCCTAAGTATATTGTTCGTGATCTGTAAATAAATTTGGGCAATTTATTTTGATAAGATCGTCTCAATTTTATTGAAGTTTGTCTTTGACTTGGTAATGAAATTTTTGATATATATACGATACATTGGGACATGACCACATGAAAATTAGATCGTGATTTGACCATACAATTTAAATTCATTGATTGACGTACATGTTACCTTGATCCTGAGTGAATAATGTACATTTACTACCGACTGGACATTTTGTGAGACATCAGTGAGTGAGATTAATATATTGATCAATACCTCGGTGTTTTGGGAATTAAAATGAAGTGATAAAGAACATATATTTATAATATTGAAATCCTTCACCTATTTAATAGGTATGATCATGATCTCACGGGTTCTTATATAAACAATAAATTTGAGACCAGTATTCGACATCAGTTGTTGGATCAATGTGTGATGTAGTCGCATAGAAGATGAGTGTTGAGATTGACAAGTGTTTGAACATATGCTTATTGGTCATGGTAGCTTATTGCAAATACTTTAATTGATCGAGGGGGGTAATATGTTGGATCGATCAATCAGAGGATAATATTTATTGATTATGTTGCTTCAGTAATGCTGATTAGATTAAGAGTGCATTATATTCTTTTAGTGGAATTTAATATAATTAATAAATTAATATGATAAGTCAAGAGTTGACCGGGTCATAATTAATTTATTGGAACTTAATTTAATTGTGTCCGATCAGATCTCTTTGATGGCTCAATGTGCACTGGAATAAATTATAAGGATTCTAATTTATACAATAGTTGGATTATGATATTATTATAGTATAGAAGATGGAGATATCCAATATCTTCTATACTTATCAGGATATGTTATATGGGGAGAAAGAATATTGCGATATATTATATATATCGTGAACATATTCAGTTCTCTTACACAAACAAGTAACACACACGATATTCATAATCATGGAGATGTCCACACATCGTGTATTGTGGTGAAGTTCGTGAGAACATCGAAGAAGGCTTTGAGATTTGTAGCGAGATTTGATAAAACATGCTACAAATCTACCTTTAATGTTAAAAGAAGGTTGCCCTTTTTTTGGAGCAAACACGTGTCGCATTGAGGAGCGCTCAGAAAAAAACCTTGATTTTCCATTTAAAAATATTTTTCAAGTAATTCGCGAAGCGCGTGTCGGCGCGTGCGAATACGTGTAAGCGCGTGAGAATACGTGTGAGCGCGTGAGAGAGACGTTCGAGTGCGCGAGAGATATCCGGATGTTTGTTATTAATTAACACGATGAAAATACAGTTGATTTAGTCCATGTTATATTTTTTATAAAATATTTATAAAATAAAATATTAAATGTATCTGTTTCACAGCCACAATCATCTTATGTGATTTAAAAAAAAAAATTAAATAGAATTCTGATTTTTCGGAGAAAACAAATTAAATAAAATAAGTATAAAATTAAACACTTACAACAGTAAACGAATATCACAATTATTGCATGATTTACACCTTATTTCAACAGAACACAAACAAATAATTTATTAATTTATATCTCTAAATTTATTATAAATCCTATTTTCTTATTAAATAAACTGAGTTATAAAAGTTTAATTAAATGAAATATCAATAAACTGAATGAATCCACTACATGCCACTACCTCACGTAATAGACATGGATTCTAACAGTTTATTAACATTCTTCACTTATAATAGCCACCAATGAAAGCATAAAACACAGCAATACATACGACAAGTAAAAATTCAAAGGAATTCCAGAAAAAAACAATGGCTCCTTTTTTCACTTTAGTGAAAGACATTGGCAATTCGACAACTTTGTGTGCAATGCGTGTACGACTGGTCCGATTTTACGAGATACCTGCGTTCGGAAGCAAATCAGAGATAGCAAGCTACGAGTACGTTTTCGAGGATAAACAGGTACAGTAAATTACTTACCTAAAAAATGCAACTTTCCTGTTATTATTTTACAATAACATGCTAAATTTAAGCTAACCATAACTGTTGAATTTGATATAGGGAGACCGTATTCATGCCACTGTTCGAGGCACGACCATGACCTGCTTCAAAGGAAAAGCAACAGAAGGTCACTTATATGCCGTCAAAGATTTTCTGGTGACTGAAAACAGAATGAAATTCAAGACAACTGCGCATCCGATGCGACTTATTTTTTTGAGGAAGACCAAAATGCAGGAAATTACTGACGAAATTTTTCCGGCAATGTCTTATCAATTCAAGACATTCACAGAACTACAACCTGGGAAAGAAGTGTCCCAATTTTTACTATTTGGTAAACTATTAATCCTTTTCTAATGATTTAGTCTAACATACAAAATATTATTCGAGTCTAGACAATTAATTTGTTTCGGCTCAGACTTGATTGGGAGGGTTACCTCATGCGAACTACCACCAGTTGTTACAGCAAGGGGAAAGAGAATGGAGTTCACCCTGCAAGACAGCGAAGATATGGTTATCAGATGCACGTTGTGGGATGAATACGTTGACTGTTTACTACCATTCGTAGAGGCAGAAAGTGAAGAAAACATAATTGTGATGATAGAATTTGGACGCATTTCTGTTTTCGGAGGTATACACCAAATTTAGATATTTCAAAATTTTTACTTACATTTTAATGACTATTATCATACTAAATACACAGATCAAGTTAGGTGTTGCAACACTTACAACGTTACCAAAGTAACCGTGAATGGAGAAAATGATGCATTTATGAAGTTCAATGCAAGGTATAGATCATAACATTTGTTTCCTTATATTTTTTTTTTTCTACAGATTGCAAAAAATATGTTATTAAATTCACCTTTTTCTGTTAAACAAAAGTCTGGCAGAAGCTGGAATTGGGAATGCAACAGTAACAACTGTTGAAAGTTGTTCTGCCCCAGCAGTAGCAGACGCATTTAAGAAATGTGAAGCAATAGTAAAAAATTTGGCAGAGATCGTAAGGTGTGAAGTAGATGGGAGTTACTAGGTTGCTGCAACAATTATGCAGCTGGAAACATTAGCTGATTGGTACTACCTAGCATGCACTAGATGCTCGAAAAAACTCACAAAAGATGGAGGGACGTTTCTTTGTTTAAAATGTGGAACAAAAGAAAGCCGGGGTAATTATAAGTAAGTAACATCCTGTTATATTTGTTGTTACTGATGCATATGAGATGCTGATGTATGTAATATGCATGAAACAGGTACAAAATAGAAGCACTTATGCACGATGAAAGTGGTGTCGCTCGATTCCTCTTATGGGACAATGAATGCACAGAATTGATCGGAAAGACAGGTACAAAATAGAAGCACTTTGTATTAACGATGCAGAAAATACGAAAGATGACAAAGAAGCCGAAAAAGAAAAGGGTTATGAGACAGATGATGAGGGAGAGGAAGATGAAGATGACATTCCTCTAAACAAGTTAGCAATGGACATTGGTGGAGAGTGTGGCAATGCTAAGAAGCAGAAAATAGTGTGATGAAGGATCCTAGATATCCGTTTTTAGCAATAGATGTTCTATTTTTATTCACAGCAGAAGTATTAGGTTTTCATGCAGTTTCTAAAATTTTATAGTATTAGTTTTAGTTTATCTGAAGTTCTGTTTCAATTTCGTATTTGTTATGTTTTTCTATGTTTAATACAATTTGATTTTAGCATGTCTATGTAATTGTATTTCTATTCATTCAATATGAAATGCATTTACAATCTGAATGAAACTTACCTTGCTTATCTTGATAGCATATCAGGTTAAATGGCCTTGAAGACTTGAAATAATTTAACATTGAAAAACCCTGCAGGAATCAACAAAGCACATAATTAAATAATTTAAAGTACAGTTTAGTGATACATCACTATGTCCACAGAACAAAAAACCTGATAGAGTGAAAGAGAAGACTAGGGCCACACCAGTTTCTATGTATATATTACTACTGAATTAAAATTAATATTAGTATGCTTTTAATTTGTAACTTTCCTTACTAGATTTCTGAACTTAGGATCTAGATGAAACTATATAAACTTCAATTACTGTTTTCATGTACTTTGCCAAATCCTACTATCTTGGGACATGTATATAATACTATGTTTCAGTGGGCTAAAATGTGTTGGCATCGTACTTAGCCAATTCATGAGATGAATTTATAGGTATATTAAATTAAATACAAAAATAAATTATCATCCAATACTAATACTAATACTTAGTAAGGAAAAACTTATTATAAAAATCAATTACAGGTAACATACTCACATTTATACTGCACAAATATATTACTAAATGATTTATTAAAAGAAAATAATGCTTAAAATAAATTATTATGAATATGTACAAAGGTCTTTTATATAAAAAGGAAACAACTGCACATTTTATTTTCTTTAGCAAGACTTATAATAATGAATAATTGTTCATATATCATACATAGTTAAAACAATTTTTTAACTTTAATGTGGGGAAAAGGTTTAGGGTATTGATTGCTTCTGCAAATCATTCTCTTTCTGTTCAACCTACTCCATTTTCACCTTTACCGATGACATTTTACTTCTATGTAATTCTACATTCAGTGCTTCGAAAATAAATACAAAAACAAATCTATGTCAATCTAAGGATGTAGAGTATACATTCTCTAAAAACTTTACAATTACTTCAGATGAATTTAAATGTTTATTAAAGGAATTACAAATATTTACTATGAAAATAATTTATAGGTATATTAAATTAATTACAAAAATAAATTATCATCTAATACTAATACTAATACTTAGTAAGGAAAAACTTATTATAAAAATAAATTACAGGTAACATACTCACATTTATACTAATACTTAGTAAGCAAACATTTACTATGAAAATAATTTATCGTGAAACTACTAACATTTTTACTGCACAAACACATTAGTCACAGATTTATTTTAAGAACATTATTATATAATAAATAATATTTAATAAGAAGAAAAATCAGGCTTAAAAGAAATTTTTATGAATATGTACGAAATTCTCTAATATAAACAGGAAACAACTATAGCTTTAATATTTTTTGACATCACTTAAAATATTGAATAAATGTTTATATATCATATATAGATAATTTTATTTTCAACAATTATATTTAAATATATTTTTTTTTTAAACACTATATTTCAAGTGTGGAAGTTTCATTGTACGTATTTAAAAGTTCAGATATCAGGAGAAAAATATTGGATAAAACATACCTCATGTCAACCCACTAACCCACCAACCCACTAATTTCTATCTTAACCTACCCACTAACCCATTAATCAGAAATGTTAACATCAGGTTTTACAATCAGGTAATTTATGAATATTTCAAATTTCAAATTCCAAATTACAAATTCAACTATCTACACGTCCAGAAATAACCACCCCCTTATTTTTTTCAGTTTCCCGTTTATATCCAACAAATAGTTAGTATAAATTGTGTAAATCTCCTCCATTTTTTTTTATCTACAAAACCTAATTTCCAAATTTATCAACCGATCATCAAGATCACGTACCTCATGGCTCCAACTTTTGCTCTAATCCGCGATCTCACACCTCCGAAAACAGAGTGGCTGATATCTGCCCGGTTGTTCCACTACTACCACATCCCTGTGAGAGGAAACCCAGCGTCAATTTTAACAATAGAATGCGTTTTTGAAGACATTGAGGTATAAACATATTTTAATTGCTTAGCTTTATATTATATGTTCTTTTCAGTACTTAATTAATGACTATTTTTATTGTGTAAAGGGAGATATAATTAATTGTACAATTGATGGCACATCAATCCAACATTTGGATTGCTCACCAGTTGAAGGCTATATTTATGACATCCGAGATTTCATGGTTGTTGAAGACACAAGTCCTTTCAAAACTACATCTAATCGAAATAAAATACTTTTTGGTCCTAATACAAGAATGGTTGAGATTGTTCGTTCTCAGCCAGTTTCACACTTTTGTCAGGTTCTTCATATTTTACTTTGTTTCAAATATAACGATTTACATGTTTTACACAATCCAACTTTGCATGTCACATGTGTAGGACGATATTTTTTATGCTACTGCAGTCATCAACACTGTAGGCGATCTAAGGGATTGGTTATCCATAGGTTGTACTGATTGTTTGCAAACATTTAACACACAAGGGAACTTCATTTTGTGTACAATATGTGGTGCAAAACATAATGATGGTATTTTCAGGTATACAAATTTAATCTCTAATTAAGACAATTTACTAAGTTTTTTTAATTTTTTAGTAGAATAATGAATGCAATTGGTATTATCTCAGGCCTAAACTTGGAGTCGTAGCATTTGATGAATCGGGCACAAAGAGGCTAACATTTTGGAACAAGGAATGTGTAGGGCTTATTGGATACTAAAGGCATGTGCATGGCAGGCTAAAGTTCATTCAACTAGATGAATGCAATATTTTTACCAACTGTACTGGATGTTTATTTTCCTATTTTCCGTATGTTTTTTCATTTACTATTTAATATTGTCCTAGGTCATATTGTTATCCATTGTAATATACCCTATTTCGTTCCATGATTGTAATTCGTTTTCATTTCGTTACTAAAGATACTAATGTCCTAAACAATTTACACCATTAGGATTAATTTTACATTCCTAAATTATGTTGTTATATCATAATATTATAAATATAAAATGCCACTTTTATTACAAACACACCAAACAATATACAAGGTTAACGTATAAATCTGCTTTAAAAAGGCAAGCCTCCTAAACTATGCAATCATATAATAAAATTAATGATTATTTTAACAATGTATAAGTCAGGATAGATATATTGAAACTCAAAGTTAACACTAATACTCAATATTATGTCATTGTCAGTAGTAAACACATATGTAAATCATATAAATAACATAGCATATAACTTACAAATTCAGATCCAGTTTATTTATTTATCCTACATTTAATATCATTGTCATCATTTTTAATCAGCAGATAAAGTTGAAAAACATGATATAAAGTTTGTGTTCATTGAAAACACTGATGGAAATTTAATTTTTTCTCAGTTCAATCATTTGTACTTATTTTATACAGTTCTATTATTATTCAGCAAGTATTTAGTGTTTATTTAAACTTTTAAATGAAAGTGATCTCATTTCTTTCCTATGTGTTATGCCAGTCAATATGTTATAATATCTACAAATGTACTTTAATCTTCATAAAATAACAACATTTATAACATATACAACATTTCCAAAATGAAACATTAACTATAGATCAATTCACTTACTACATATACTATGAAATTGGGACATGTAGATTTTATCATTTTATAATTCGGTAAAACAAAAAACAAATGAGAAACATTCAATTTTAAAAGCTGCAATAAAAGATAAACGAATATCTTGCAATTTTAACTGTCTAATAATCTTACATAATTTTATATCATAATATTATTCACAATTAAAACTTATATAAGATTATTTATTATAAGAAAAACAAACAGGGGACTACATTTTGATAAAATATGTTGTTTCATATAAAAATTATATAAACCTATATTATATCCAATTTGAATTTGTAAACCAACTAAACAAAAAAAATAAGAATATTATAATGACTTTACATTATTTACTGAAAGACATGTAAATTTTTATTTGTCTACTGTTAAGTAAAAACATTTATAAAACTTTGTAAAAGATTATTATTATTACTATTATATACATTAAGTAAGTAAAATTGGGCTGGTACAGCCCAAAATATATGAACTAAAATTAGGGCCTATATATCCAATATTAAAGTCCGCAACCTGGTAAACTGAAACCTAAACGAGGACTAGAATCTGAACATTCAAACTAGCCCACGACCTATTGAGTTATATCAGAGAGTTCACATTAAAAATATATTATTTCCCATATATAACAATCCAAATTCAAACCCAGGAATACTGAAACCAGTAAATATAGATACCATACTTGAAACCGTGAACAGTTTCCAACACATCATTTCAGAATCTATACACAAGATTTTGGGTGAAAATAGATGATCACTATACAGGTTGGTATATTAAATTTACAGTTTTCATAAAAAAATTGCTTTGTATATATGTTTTATAAACATTCAGATCAGATTTTATGATCGACATACCTTATATTGATAATGTTTTCATAGAAACACCTGCATAATGAGATTAGTATGACCTAAGGTTAGAACAATTTCGTGTCCAATTAAGAACTCCAGGAACTAGGCCGAACCAGTTTGAATTTTAGAATAAGATGCCATTTGAAAACTCTTATGATCCTCTAAAAAAGCAACAATGTAATAAACCTCAGGTTAATTAATTTCAAAAACACGGCTAATAAATACAGAAAGTTCACTCTAAACAATAATAATTCTAATTCTAAAATTTGAACTTTCTTTAGTTTTATCTCTTGAAACCTGAAAATTTAAGTGGAAAATTAAGAAATGCATCTGGAGTAAGTATTTTTCAGTGAAAGATAGTTATTTATCCTGCATTTTAGTTCGTACCTGGAAACCACCCAAAAAGTTCTATGTATTCTTTGTTTTCCGAGTTAAAAAGCCCCAAAAATTATTCTATCTTAGTTCCGGCTTGAAAACCCAAAAAGGTTTGTCCAAAATTCTTGATTGTAATTTTTCAGAGTATTCTGTTCCTTTTTAATTAGTTTAGTTGTGATCATTTCTATCATTTTAAATATCTCCAGATGCATTATGAGACAAAGAAAAGTCTCGATTTGTAGTAAATGTCTGGAATATTCGAACAATTCATAAGACACCGATCACAACCATTGCTTGACTGTAATCGCTGACTTAGTTCGGAACATAGTGGATATGCAGATCTACATCTTAAAATAAACATGCATCCACTTGAACAGTTTGGAAAAATACATCCCCAATGCTTTTATATAAATTAGTCGAACAAAAATTAAAATGTTCCAAGCTTCTTTAATCATAATTTGCAGCCATTGTTTGGCTGAAATCGATGATTTTTGTTACAGGTAATGTGCCAAATTTCAGATCTACACCGAATCAAATATCTTGGATACGAAACTAAAGTTAAATACGTTTAAAATGTTCCAAAACTTAGATAATCATTATTCGCAGTCATTGTTTGGCTGAAAATGATGAATGCTGTTAGATTTAATTACATAAGCACTTATTTTGGATCCGTTTAAGTAAGAGAAAACAGATCTATAGCTAAACAAACACATGCACTACTTTCTCAGCTTTGATAAGTACACCTCAAGATTTTTTTGTTTATAGTAGTCAAACAATTATTAAGATGTTCCAAGCTTCCTTAATCATAATCCACAGCCATTGCTAGGCTGAAAACTATGATTAAACATGGATTTGAATGTACCACACAATCTGTAAGGGTCTCAACTGATTCCTTCTACAGTGGACCACAAAAACATTCAAAAAATTTAGATCTACACCGAAAGAAACACATGTATGTGATCTGAAACTAATTTCTCCACATGTATATGTGGATCGGTTTTTTAATCATAATTTGTAGCTATTGCTTGGCTGAAAACGATGATTAAATTTGGATTTTAATATACCATATAATTCGCAAGGGTCTCAACTGACTCATTTTACAGTAGACCTCAGACAAATACAAAAAATTTCAGATCTGCAAATATAAAAAAAACACATACATGAGATCTGAAACGTAAGTTGCGACAAATATATGTGGATCGACACAACTGTAGCTGCTCTGATCTGTCGATATAGCAACAGATGGAGATGAAAATGGAGATTGAGATAGAGAGCTATAGCAGTGAACTATTTTAGAGAGAAGGATCACGGATTGTAGAGAGAGAGAGAGAGAGGCGGCACCAACAGTGGCGTCTCAATTTATAGATAAGACAAATGGCCGAAAAACTAGGGTTGTAATAGAAATCCCTAGCTTATTCTAGAAGAGTCCATAGTGTGACTCTCATTTTATAACACCCGGGCTGGGCTGTTAATGTGATAACAATATAATAGTCTGGGCCCATAGGTTCTAAAACATTTCCAGAGATGGCCCACTTAGATTTAGGTTTTTCACTATACATATTGGGCCTGTTTGCTATTAGTAACATGAAGAGTGTTTGTGTCTAATTTTTTTTTTATATCACATAAATAAATTGTCCATATAATTATAAAAAGACTACTTTTGTTCTCATAAATTAGTGCTTCTCATAAATGCTTTCAAATTAATCGATTGTAAATATTAATTTTAAACAAAAAATATATTTAGGTAAAATTAAACCAATTATATAATGTAACACTATATGTGGCTATAATTTATTACATATAAATTTTTTGATGTTTTTTGTACACAAATAATAATGCATAGTTTATTAATTTGAAAATATTATATATTTTATCCACTTTATGTATCCATATATTTATGGTTTCAATTGTGCCATCTTTATATATTTATTTTTTCTTTCAGGTAGATTTTGGTATCCAAATACGCAATGGATGACTCCTATTCAAGAGAAGCACGGGAATTACGTAAGAATGCGATGAAAAGAAAACGGCAACGAGACACAACAAGTTAGATATTAATTTTCCAACTACAATTGTCAGTGGTGTTTTCATTAAATTCTTTTAACTTCATAACATCACTTAAATCTATAAGAAAAAATTATAGGTGATTTGGGGTCTACTTCTGCAAAAAAACACCAGTCTGCTGGAAGTTCTACTAGCACTCTTCCATCTAGATATGGCCAAACAAATGTTGACACGAGTAAGATGTGAAATATTTATCCACTAATTTAAAAATTTATTTTATTAGTAAATTTGTTAGTCTTTCCTGCTTAAAAATGTTTGAACACCTATTAAACAACATTTGTCGTATTATTATTTAGGTAAATTGCATTCTGCGAGATTAATAAGGGCGCAAACTCATGTTACTAATGCATCAGTTAGAAATTCAACTACATTAAAAAATATTCCAGGTAAATGTTACTTTAATGAATTTCTCTTATCCTCTATGAACTGGACATTCAACACTTACATTTCTGATGCAGTGAATTTCAAAGGACCTATTGTTAGAGGACTTCTAAAATTACCTGAAACAATGCCAACCGGTATGCATTTTTTTCTAATAGAAATATAATAAAATATTGTCTCACTGATTTTATCATGAGAACATATGAATGGACATGAAATTGCACAGGTACTTTGAACCATGAATTTAATAGAGTGTCGGGCCAAGTTTCCAATTCCCAGCTACCCACAACTTCCACTGGTAGAGGTAATAAATTAGTAATTTATTTAGACTTATTTCGCAAAATATCACACATTTTAACATAAAGTTCGAATGTTTTAGAAACTATAGTATTTATTATGACATTATTGTTCAGGTTGCACAAGTTCATCTATTCATCAATATCTATTTTTTTAATATTTTAAACTTTATTCATAGGTTATACAACAACACAGAGGTCTGCACATAGTAGTTCAAGGTAAAGTTGAAATTGCTAGTTCTGTCTTTATGACTATAGTAGATGTCCATCGGTGCGATGCATAGGATGAATACGTTTTCTATAATAATAATAATAATAATAATAATAATAATAATAATAATAATAATAATAATAATAATAATAATAATAATAATAATAATAATAATAATAATAATGATAATAATAATAATAATAATAATAATAATAATAATAATAATAATAATAATAATAATAATAATGATAATGATAATAATAATAATGATAATGATAATAATAATAATGATAATGATAATAATAATAATAATAATGATAATAATAATAATAATAATAATAATAATAATAATAATAATAATAATAATAATAATAATAATAATAATAATAATAATAATAATAATAATAATAATAATAATAATAATAATAATAATAATAATAATAATAATAATAATAATAATAATAATAATAATAATAATAATAATAATAATAACAACAACAATACTAATGAATTAGATTCTATATATTATTTGAGAATATAAAATCGAGAGTTGATTTAATTGTCCAATGATCTTTCTTCTTCCTTACATATCTTTTCCAACATGTGATTTTTTTAATATCTAATATCTTCTATTATGATAACAAATCGAAACCACTTTTATTAATTTTGACTATTCAATTCTCTATATTATTTACTTTATATACATTTCATTATCACAAATTGAAACTACCAATTATATTTTCATAAATTTTGTGAGTTCCATTATTTAAATGCATGATCTGATGATGCTGAGTATTTTAAGTAAATTTTTAAATACAGACTTAAAATTTGATTAATTTCTCTCCCTATTATTTTAGTAGTCAATGGCACAGGTTGCAATAATTGACTTATTATTTTCGTAGATAACATAATTTTTCTTTTCACAAAATATAAAAAAATAATAATAAGCAAACTAATTCAATTAATAAATCAATTTAATAAAATGTTTAATCTTTTTTCTATTGTAAAGTGTAAATTTAATAAATTTAGATTTTCTTATGAATTTGTTAAAACCAAATTCTTTAAACTATCAAAAAATTATTAAGATAAAAAATGTAAAATTAAATTAAATTAAATTTGATATATTTTTTATAGGAAACAGAGTTGAAACGAAAAATTTATAAGACCTTAATTTTAGCTTAGGGAAAAGAAAAAAAATAAAGAATTGATAAAAAAGGGAAATATAATTGATTGCAGGAATAACCACGAAATAAGGTGAAGGAGACATGTGTTTTCCCCTATTTTCTTGCAAATCTCTTTTAGTATTAAAGGTACATATTTTACTAAGTTATCTTTTTTATTATTAGTGTCATACAAACCGCACAAGAACATGCACAATCACATAATTTAGGTTTGGAGAATGACAGTGACTCCTTTATATGTGCGCTTATTGACTGTACAGGTACTAAATGCTTAATTTTGTTTTTTTTATAATTTCCATGGTTACACTCTCTCAACTTAAAAGAAATTATATATAACTTATTTACATATAAGGACTGTATTATTGTTTTCATGTTGTTCAGAATATTGGGATCTTGGAGATGCAGACCATAAGTGTGAGTACTGCGATGCATTTTTTTGGTATGAAGAAAGGTTGAATTCTAGCTATGCAGCAAGACGACCAAAATATTCTGGTTGTTGCATGCAAGGCAAAGTTACACTACCAAAGATGAAAAAACCTCCGCAATTATTGCTGGATTTGCTAAGTGGTGACACACCAACAAGCAACCATTTCATCAAAAACATCAGATCCTTCAACAGCATGTTTTCATTTACGTCTATGGGGGGTAAAATTGATAATACTCAAAACATGGGAACCTCACCACCTATTTTTAAGTTGCATGGTCAGAACTGCCATCTCATAGGTAGCTTGATGCCGAAAGAAGACGAAGCACCGAAATTTGCTCAACTGTACATTTATGACACTGAGAATGAGGTGGCGAACATAATTAGATCTGTCAGGTAATTTTGTTATAATGTATTTTATTTATAAATAACTAGCCTTCTAAGAGTATCTTAAAAATTGAACTCAACATTTATGTATTAAAATATGTGACACATCATTTTATAGGTCACGCAAAGACACAGATGGGCTTCACACTGACATTGTTGAGGGACTGAAGGATATGCTTGATGCCAACAATATCTTAGTCCAAAGCTTCAGGATGGCAAGGGACAAAATTCAACAATGCAGTGAGGCTAATGTTAAGCTACAACTACTTGGAAGAAGAGAAAAAGATGGTAGAATGTACAACCTTCCAACAGTTTCTGAAGTAGCAGCTTTAGTTGTAGGAGACTTTGATGAAGCATTAGGTAATCGAGACATTATTGTGGAGTCACGAACTGGATTTCTTAAGCGGATTAATGAGCTACATGCTTCTTACCTCGGTTTGCAATACCCTCTACTCTTTCCTTATGGAGAAGATGGGTATCGGGAAGACATCTTACACTCAAACACAACGGCTACTATAGGGAAGAAAAGGAAACGTGTAACAAGCAGGCAATTCTTTGCGTACAGATTCCATGATAGAGATGGAGAAGAATACGTGCTTTTATGTTCTAGGAGATTGACACAACAAATAACGGTGGATGCTTACACCATTATAGAGTCAGGAAGACTAACGTGGGTTAAGCTCAACCAGAAAACACTCCGTTGTGAAATGTATAAAGGGCTCAGCAATGCTTTGTTTTGGGGACAAACAAATCTAGCGAATCAGGGTTTACCCGTAGTTTTGCCATCATCATGCACTGGAGGACCCCGATATATGGTTCAAAATTTTCATGATGCTATGACAATATGTGGATGGGCTGGATATCCCGATCTGTTCATAACCTTAACATGCAACGCAAAATGGCCTGAGATTACTCGCTATCTACATAGAAAGGGTTTGAACCCTGAAGATCGGCCAGATATTGTGTGTAGGGTATTCAAGATGAAGTTAGATGGACTAATCAAAGATTTGAGGAAGAACAGAGTTTTTGACCGCGTCAAAGCAGGTATCTTCCCTTCTCTCCAAAATTAAATCTTCATATTGAGATGCATACTTATGTATATTCATTTGTCATTGTTTATTCATTACTGTTCAATTAAGACTAAAAGAATATTACTTCTATTTCCAAAAATATTTATGCAGTTGTGTACACGGTTGAGTTTCAGAAGAGAGGTTTACCACATGCACATATATTACTGTTCTTAGCTTCTGAGGATAGATATCCCACTGGGGTTGACATAGATAGAATAATATCAGGTGAAATTCCCGATGTCAATATTTATCCTGCATATTACGCTGCTGTTGAGACATTTATGATTCATGGTCCATGTGGAGATGTTAACAAGAAATCTCCATGTATGTCTGAAAAAGGTTGTAAGAAGTATTTTCCAAAGGAATTTGTTGATAACACTACTTTTAGTGACGAAGGGTATCCCATTTACATACGAAGAGATAATGGAAGACATATCATGAAAAATGGAGTTCCTGTTGATAACCGATTTGTAGTGCCACATAATCCTTATCTTTTGCTAAGGTATGGATACCTAGGAGACAAGGGATTGCTTTAGGAAGGCCATACTATGTGCCGCCTGGAGCAGGGGACACTTACTATCTTAGATGTCTCATTAATGTAGTTCGTGGGGCAAAATGTCGTGATGACATGAAAGTCGCACATCTTATCCAGTACGATTCATATAGAGATGCGTGTTATGTGTATGGTCTTCTTGAGGATGATTTTGAGTATATTGATGGGTTGACCGAGGTAAGTTTTTGGGCATCAGCACACTCTCTTCGCACTATGTTTGCGACGTTGTTAACCGAGAACTGCATGGAAAAGTGTTGGGAATATTTGTCGGACGACATCCTATACAACCAAAGACAATTCTATCACAATCAAGGTACATATATTAAAATTTAACTTTTCCCTGTTGTCAGGATTTAATCTTTTTGTTTTATTATTTTCCTGAATTTTAGCTTACTCAATCTCCTCATTTAACTTTCAAGATTTGAAGCTAGGAGGCACAAATTCAGAATCTTGCACTTATTGAAATTGAGAACATACTACGAAGGTGTGGAAGTACCTTAAGAAAGTTCGAGACAATGCCCTTGCCAGATTTCAATGATGTTGCAACCTGTCGGAACACATTATTGCATGAAGAATTGCAATATGATAAATTGTTATTGTCAAAAGAGCTTGAATCACTACTTCCAAAGTTGACAGAAGAGCAGCGGATTGTGTTTGATAAAGTAATGGAGGACTTTTTTCTTTATGGTTATGGAGGCACAGGAAAAACATTTGTCTGGAAGACTTTGTCCGCCGCAATTAGATGTAAGGGTCATGTAGTTTTGAATGTTGCTTCATGTGGAATAGCGTCTTTGCTGCTTCCAGGTGGCCGGACTGCACACTCTCGATTCAAGATACCCTTGAAGCCCCATGAAAAGTCTATGTGCAGTATAAAGCTTGGAAGCGAGTTGGATGAACTTATAGTGAAAGCTAAGCTCATTATATGGGATGAGGCTCCCATGATGCGTAAGTTTTGTTTCCAAGCTTTAGATAGAAGTCTTAAGGATGTCATGAAATGCGTTGATGTGGAAAATGCAAAAAAACCTTTTGGTGGTAAGACGGTTGTATTTGGGGGAGATTTCCGTCAAATCCTACCAGTTATACCGAAAGGTCGAAGACAAGATATTGTGAATGCAACAATTAACGCATCTTACATATGGAACTCATGTGAAGTTCTTCGTTTGAAGAGGAATATGAGGTTACAAAGTGTGAGCTCAGAAAGTGAGGCTTCAACCTTAACTGAATTTTCGCAGTGGTTACAAGATATAGGAAATGGTACGATTGGAGAAGGGGATGATGGTTCGTCGGTAATACAAATCCCCGATGATGTACTGTTGCAAAATGGTCCTGGTCCAATTGCAACAATTGTTGAAAGTACGTATCCTAACCTATCTGAAAGAATACATGACCCTGGATATCTACATCAGAGAGCTATACTTGCGCCAACTTTAGATGTCGTCGACTCCATCAACCAATACATGATTGAGAAAAATACTGGACAAAGTCGTCCGTATTTCAGCTCCGATAGTGCAAGTAAATCAGATTTGACAGTAGATGTTGGAACAACTGTTCATACTCCTGAATTCCTTAATGGGATCAAGTGCTCAGAAGTTCCGAATCATGAATTACATTTGAAAGTAGGTACTCCAGTGATGTTACTCAGGAACATTGACTCAAGCCGTGGTTTGTGTAACGGCACAAGGTTGCTTCTTACAAGACTAGAGGATCATGTACTTGAAGCTAAGATAATGACCGGATCAAGTGCAGGTGGTGTTGATTCCCAGGTTAACATTGACTCCGTCGGATTCAAAAGTACCTTTCAAATTCCAACGCCGTCAGTTTCCTATAACAGTTTCATATGCCATGACAATAAACAAAAGTCAAGGTCAATCGTTAACTAATGTTGGCCTGTACTTGCGGAAGCCTGTGTTTAGTCATGGCCAGCTATATGTTGCTTTTTCACGAGTTACTAATCGTAAAGGTTTGAAAGTGTTGATTTGTGATGATGAAAAAAAAATATATCAACACAACTGTAAACGTTGTGTATAGGGAAGTGTTTAGAAATCTTTAACTGTCTACTTTGTGAAGCGTACAAGTACATTATATGTAATACATTTAATTTACATGTCTCATCGTCCACCTTATAGTTCATAGATTTTTCGTGTTATTGAATTATATTACATAAATTTTGCACAAAATGTATCATGTTACGCTATTTGAATATCATCATTTCACATGTTACTTAATATAAAAAAAAAAAAAAATCTGACCCGTGCATCACACGGGTGGACATCTAGTGTATAGATCAATTAATTAATAGGACATATAATAATAAGGTTGATCCTACAACGATGTATCCGATTGTAAATATCTAATATTGTAAATCGGATAGGATTTGTGATTCTAACAATATCAACCACCACCTACCATCAACAAATTAATTTGACATATACAGTGCACATCTAACCATATTCTAGTCATTATAAACATACGCCCAAACATCCCTCGTTATTGTCCACACATACGAGGTTGAATGAAACAATGTAAGGTACGATTGGTTACAACAAAGTGCTTGATTAGAATAAATATAGAAGTTCAATGATCCAAATATGAATGCATAACAACTAATTAAAACAAGACATGACTAACTTTTTGTTCTTTATGTCAAGTTTAAAATTACATTTTTTCTTTTTATTAATATATATCTCTTTGGGGGAGGAATGTAACTACTTTGGTAAACAAAACACATTTATTATAAGCATTTACATTCCATCTTTTACTAATACTATTTTATATAAGTAAACCATAAGAGCGAAGTTCAATCGATGCAATGTATTATTGTATATCTTTATGCACTTTAATAATATTAATATAGTGTGATCCATGATTTAAAAATAAGGTACACTAATTATTTAAGGGTGTAATTTTGCCAAAGATTGGGGATACAAAAATAAATTTCTCTATTTCCTACACGACGATATTTACTTTAGCAGATATTTATTAATAATGGGTAATTATCCTAATATTTTCAGGATTTACTTCGCTAGATATCTTTTTCCGAATTATATTGGTAACCAAGGATAACTCGGCAAAATAAAAAAATAATTGTGAAATATTTATCCTCCCAATAATCCCTTGGATAGTTATCTAGTACTTATGAAAATAGCTGAGAAAACCCATTTTTGGCTCCTTAGATTAATAAAATTTGAACAATTTCTTTTTCGCTCTAATAATTGGGGGTGTGCACGGGGAAGTACAGTTGGAGGACTAGAAAAGTTCAGAATTGTGCCAAGTTTGGTACTGCCGAAATGTTAAAACCGAACCAGAACCTATAAACATCTGTAAAAGTTGAAACTGAATTAATTTAATATTGCGTAATTCCACTAATAAACATTTCACATCCAAAAGTAGTGATGTACGAATGTTAGGTATAAAACTATAATCTCGGTATTTGGTTTGGATGGCCCAAATAAGTTCAGTATAATTCTCGGTACCGATATCTAGCAAATATTCATAATCATACCGTAATTTTGTCGGTAAAGTTTGGTTCGGGAAAGTCGATAGTCACTGCATTTCGGTTTGGTATGCTTATGGTTTGAGTTTTGGTACAGCTCGATAAATCTGATATCAATACACATACGTACTCCTAATAATCTTAGAACTTGCTTTAGTCTTATAGTCTTCGACCTAGCAACTGTTGGGGTCGTGAGGAAGAAGACCACAAGTTTTACCATCGCCAGCTGGAAATACCATCGGCAAGGGAGTAGGACCACCAAAAAAGTCTCGATTTCTCATGAGTCTCTATCAATGGTGAGAGCTAACATCCCATAGAAGTCGTATTGTTCGATCAATGGCCGACGAGTAAGCACAATAAATCTACCCAAATCGAACGAAAATCGCCGACCTTGAAAAACATTGAGATATCCTAAGAAAAGATAGAGTGGGAATTCAAACTTGATAGTGCAAAGTGAAATATGTTTCCAATCTTCCTTCGTCTGTGGACCAACAACTGTGTAAATTACATTATTTTGTGATTAAATTTGTTGCTGGAAAAAATTGGTGAGGCAACAGATAACAACCGATGTGTGAAAATATGACCAAGAAATTTCATGTTGCATTTGGATGAAAGAATTTGAGGGTGTATTTGAATTCACAGTCTCAAATCCATTGATGTTGTTTGGATTACCATGGACTTGGAAATCCATGATTCATTTTGAGCTATTTTTTAAGGATTTAAGTGGATTTCAAATCCCTTCTATCTTGAGTAGATTTGAAATCATTGATTCTAAATTCATTCATTTCAAATCCCTCCATAAAAAAAACAACCTTATATTTTATGAAAAAAGATTTTTTAGATAAATTTTCACCTGTGACATTTCAGTAAAATCCCTCGTATCTGAACATATAATATCAACAAGTGAACATAAGATACGTATAAGAAATATCTTTATCCATCAGTTATATCACAGAGTAAACACTTAGGTAAAGAATTTCAAAATTTTCAATATCCCTCTCCTTTATCTTGATGAATTAGATAGTCGAATTATCTCACACCTCAAAGTAAACACTACCCAAAAGGAAAATTACATGTGTGTAAGAAAATTAGGGTATAGATGTACCCAATCGTTCTACATTTAAGGGGTGTTTGCAAATAATTGTACTTTTAGAGAAGTAATTTGAATGGATTTTTTTTATTTTATTTTTCTATAGAAAAATAGAATTTAAAACCAAAAGTTGGTAGAAGTTGGGTGTTGACAACATCTCAGAATTGGCTCCTAAGTGCTTTTGAAAAATAATCTTTTGTTTATAATATAATATTGCAAATACACCAAAATTAATTTTGATTGAAAAATAAGTGATTTTAAGCATACAAAGTTGTTTGAAGTCACCCCTTTAATGTAAGAAAATTAGGGCACAATTATACCCAATTATTCTACCTTAAGTATGTCACTGACTTGTTTATAAAAAAATAGCAAAAAGAAAAAAAGAAGAGAATGCCCATGTTCCGGCTTATTCTGTAATACCCATGTCTCTCACAATTCACTATCCAATATAAGTCTTGCATTCCATGCATTTGCACTTTCACATGCTATTCATATATTTATTTATATTGCAATTTATATTCTATTTTTCATGTATTCTACGATTGAATATTGGAGTGTTTACACTTTACATAGCTCGATGGAAATCCTTACCCAAAATATTGGGACAATCTAAATAAGGCAAGACTACAACACGTGGCAAGTTTAAAATTTGAAACTCACTAAGTAGTACATGGAAGTTCTAGAAGTGTACAGGGTGTCACAGATGAAATAATAATAATAATAATAATAATAATAACAACAATAACAACAACAATAATAATAATAATAATAATAATAATAATAATAATAATAATAATAATAATAATAATAAAAATAATAATAATAAAAATGATTGAGTTAAGTAAACAGAAAGATTGTGGTTATTAAACCAATAAAAAGTCATCTCCTATCTTCTAATCACAAAGAAAGATAAAAATTGGCGATGCTCAATAGGACATGGAAGCTCACACACGATAAACTCGACTTCTTGGTAAGAAGGTGTACTTCGCCTTTTGTAAAAGATATTAATTTTGGGCTATTGTCAAAAATATATTGTTAATTATTAAGCTTTAAGTGCAGAAAAATACTGAGATATGGTTGTTAATTATGGATCATAGCTGTATAATATCAACAAGATATGGAAAGAAGACCTCAAAGTATTTTGATATGTAGGTAGTTGATCTCATCCAAATTGGAGATTATTTATACGGACTCTTCTCATATCAAAATTATATCAAATACGTAATAATATTTTGGAGAGAAATCAGTATTTTAGTATTCAATTATTCTTATTATATAGAGTCAGGATCTGGTATTCAGTGTGTTATAACATAGTCTGATAAGTCTTAGTGTGTCAAGTAGAAGTGTCTTCGAGAGAAGATACTTCAAGGCGAGCTCAAGAGAGTTCATTCGACCTTCGGTAGTGTGCCATGTCAGAGTTTAAGAAGTCGACGGGAGTTGTCGGGAGTCGCTAGATGTTATTGGTGATATAATAGGTTAGGCATAGAAGAGTGAGGTCTTCTTGTAAAACATAGCCTATTTGCCATTATTATTAATAACACAAAGTCCGAGGGGACTAATGGAGTTAGTCCCCGAATTTAAATTGTGGTATTTATATTTCTTGTTATATTGTTCTATTTTGAGTGTTATAATTTTGGAGTGCAGTTCGTAGGAATTTCAATAGGTATCAAAGCGGGTGCGTATCCATATACGGCTAATTGTGGAGAACTGCACCACTATGGGTCTTCGAGGGAATATGATAAAAATGTTTCAATCAGGTAAAAATAATAATGTTTCAAACACTAATCATTCTTTAAGTTCTGCAAGTATCAAAGATGGATAAAAAACGTCGTAGAGAATGCATTGGACATGTTCAGAAAGAATGTGCTACATTTCTAAAGAGGCAAAAAAAGTCATTTGCAGTTTCGTGGAGTGATGAGTCAGACAGGGAAGAGACACCTGAACACTTGAGCAATTTTGTAGCCTTTGCAACCTCATATGTGTGTCTGATGGGTATGTTACAATATGAATTACAATTTTTTTTTTTTTTTTTTTTTTTTTTTTTTTTTGTGAAACTGATGCATCTGATGAAGAGGCAGGTCCAACAATAGAAGAGATGCAAAAGAAGTAAAAGAAATTGTCACTTGAATGCATTCATGGAAGTAAGCAATCATAAGGTTGGAAGGTCAACTTCGAGAATGACGAACGGAGATTGAAAGAATGAGGTTAGAAACTAAAGAAAAGGATCATGTCATAACCAATCTAACCAAGGAACTTGAAAAAGGTCAAAGAAATGTGGAGGCGGCAGTAGCAAAGAAAACTCGAGAAGCTGAATTATGTTACAACATACGCTGGTTGGAAAGGAGAAGGAGATAAAATCCTTGCAATTTGAACTTCAAAAGCTTCAAGACGACTTGGATGTTTGCAAGGACAATTTGAAAATCAAAATTCAAACAATTGAGAAGCTAGACTTTGAGTTAGAACAATCAAAATAGATTGTGAAACGGTTAAATTCCAGTAAGGCTACTCCAATTAAACTCTGAAGTTTAGAAAGAATCATGGGGATGTAACTGGTCTTGGATATGCTGTAGAATTATCTAACGCGGCTCAGCGTGTATTTGTGCAGTCGGACCCATATGTTATAGCACTGGTTGATCACAGAAATTTTCTGAGCAATCTGGATATGCTTCTATATACTCACGTCCTACTGGACAAAATAAAAAGGTCCATCTAATACAAGGAGCAAAGGACGTCAACCGAATCGAGTGTTACAACATTCTGGGCAGGGTTTAAAAAATATTCCATAATTCACTCCAATTTGTCATTACTGTGGTATATTGGGGCAATTTCGCCCTAATGGTTATAGAATTAAAGCTGGTCGTTTTTTCTCACTTTCAGGATGGGGCTATAGAGGCAATCAACACCTCGGAATAAGGTCGATTTGAAATTCACAAACACAAAAGTCACAACAAGTTTGGGTACCTAAAATTCACGATTGCTTTAACACCATATTATCTTTGAATGGTATTGTTATGGGGGCTTGGTACTTTGAGAGTGGGTGCTCTAAGCACATGACTGAGGTCAGTTCGTATTTAGTTTAGAACCAGTATGTAATGAGTTTGTGACTTTTGGTGATGGAGTGAGAAGTAAGGTCTTAGGAAAAGGAACTCTTAATCTTAAAGGCTTTCCTAGGTTACATGATGTGCTTTTGGTTGAAAACTTAAAAGTTAATCTGATTAGCATTAGTCACTTGTGTGATCAAAACTTGCATGTTAAATTTACCAGAGATCAGTGTGTTGTTTATGATAAAAAAGAAAAATGTGTGTTAACTGGTAATCGATCTGCTAATTTGCTTTATATGCTAGAAAACAAACAATATTTCATCACACGTTCTACAGCGGAGCCCAAATATGTAGTTGTCGGAAGCTGCTACAGTCAACCTAAAAGGATGAAATAGTGGTTGACAGACCGTGGTGTTGAGGTAGGTTCCATTACTCTTAATAGGTACAAAAAACCAGTCCCACACTCTCGCGCAACACACATAGACATATGACACTACTATATCCGTAAACTAGTGGAGGACGAAACCAATTATATGACTCACGTTTCAACTGATGATCAATTAGCTGATGTTTCTACAAAAACCTTAGATTTGCTGAGATTTGATACACTTAGAGAATCTATAGGTCATTGTACTCTATAAGAAAAACAAAAAAATAAAAATAAAAAAGAAAAACTAAAAAAATAAAACAAAAAAAAAAAAACGAGAAAAAAAAAATGTTATGACATAGTGACTTTGCATTAGGCCTTATTGTTGCATTAACTTATTACTATGTCACATATGACCGAGTATGTTTAAAGAGTTATTTGGCTTAACATTCCTTTTCGGTAGACTGACACTTGTATATCCCCAACTGTTGGAAAGGGTTATGACCACGAAATGATGTTGAGAGCAGCTACCAGTCAATTGATTGGAAACAATTACTAGCACAGAAAATGATGGGTCTGTGAAAGCCGCCGACATTGCAAAACTTGAGCTTAAGAATACAAATAATTTCTTTATAAATTGTTTAAGTGGTTATAAGGAGAAACCAAGAGCTCGTCGCACTGGATTTTTCTAGTGCGATTTTGGCTTGTGGGGTTTGCGAGCTACTCCACGAGAGGGTAAAATAAATCGGAGGAATAAGGAACCTTTGTTTTACCATTTAAATAGCCTAGTCTTTTCTAATTGTGCCAGTTATGCTTTCATGTGGAATTTTATCTAGTTCTTTGCCTGCTTCTCTGGAATTTATGTAATGTGTAATTAAGTGTAAAGTGTGTTAAAATTTATTAGGCATATTTTTTATTTTATTTTCTAGTGTACTTCAAATAGTCTCATTTGTCTTCTCTAAATTTTTATTTTTTCGGGACTAATTTGATCAAGAAACTAAGTATTTCTTTTAAGGCGCTATACTCCATAAAGCGGGCACTTATATGATTCATCTTTGAATTTGTTTTAGATATATAATTATTTCCTTATGGAAAATTTATAAATTTTGGCATTGTGGTTTATCTCTTGAGTTGGGCGTGCTGTATTTACCTTCTTTGCTAGCCTACTATCATTCCTTCTATTTCGTAACTCCTTCCAAGCGTCAGCTCTAATTGTAATACCACATTCATTGTTTTGGGCTGCTGGTAGTGCATTTTATGTCAAAAAGAGGGAGAAGTATTTAGGGGGAGTTTTCGAGACTCGCCTATTTAGGGGGAGATGATTATTTCTGAATACTGGAAGCGAGATTTCGCCTAAATGGCTCGTTTGAAAATGTTATAGCATTTACTTCCGAGATATCATTCTGAGGTTCTTCCTTTTATCCTTCAGGGTATTTGTTAGTTTTGTTGTTTCGAAATTTCATGCTTTTGTGCGGGGGAATTTGTGTTAGACAAGCATTTGTGTAGGGGGAGTCTAACTTCTTGATTGATTTAATATGATTATTCAGCGTAATTTACTTACTTCCCTTGGATATGTTGTTGGCTCTTGTGCTTGGCAGCTGCGTTTGAGGGGGAGCGTCTACAGCTAAGGGGGAACATTCGAAAAGGGAAGTATTTTTTGTTTATTTTTACATTATTTTTTAGTTTTTAACAAAAATGCCCAAAAAGGAGGAGATTATAAAATATACTCCCTCTGTCCCAGCTGAGTTTGCACACTTTTCTTTTCGGGACGTCCCATCTAAGTTTGCACACCCTTAAAAAGGAAAGTTTTCTCACAATCTTCACCCTTAAAATCTCCACTTTCAATCTCCACCTTTAAAAAAGTCAACCAAAAAGCAAAAAGCAGTTTTTCTTAATATACGTGCCGGCTCACATGTGCAAACTCAGCCGGGACGGAGGGAGTATTAATTATGGGCTATTGTAAAAAATATATTGTTAATTATTAATTATCTTTGAGTGCAGAAAATATGGAGCTATGGTTTTTAATTATGGATCATGGTTGTTAATTATGGATCAGGGGTTGTGTTCTTTTTTTTTTTTTTTTTTTTTAAAACTTTTTAACCTTCCAAATATCCACTTTGTTGTTGTTAAGCCTATTTTACCTCTACATTCTCTTCCTTTTCCGTCACTTCCCTCGCGATATCGTGTACACAATAACACAAAATACTGCTACATGTACACGATATAAAATCATCGTGTATCCAAGATCCTGGTACATGTACACGATAATATTTTATAGGGCACACAATATAATATTGTAGTATACACGGTGTAAAATTATGGGTACACAATAAAATATTATTGTGCACACTACAATATTTTATCGTGTAAATGAAATCGTGTATACGATAATATATTGGGTGACTCAAAGTTATCAACATTAGTTGACATCCTACTAATGTGGGGAAAGATAATGTGGTAGTTTGTAGGGAAAAAAGTTAAAATGACAAATAAGTAGGTTATGACCCTCTAACAGAGTATAATGACCATTTCACATGTATAAATGTATGCACGTTTATATATACATATTTGAGGCTAGGAGATTTAGGTTGTGACTCCCATGTATATATTTACAAGACATGAATTTAATATTGTAATGATGTCCCAAGATGGTTAAAAAGTGAAGATTGGATCTGCCCAGATTTTTTAGATAAACGTCTACTAATTTGTTGATTCCGACCTTCGTGCAAATTGAATTTGGAAAATTGCAAAACATGAAAGATGTAGTTTGATGTATTAGATTTATAACCCAGTTTGAAACATGTAAATATCAAATTTATAGAAAAATTAAAGCCTTTATCCCTTCAAAAATATGTCAGTTTTATTGTTCTATTTCAGGGGAGCCATTTAGATATATAAAAATATCAATACATGTATATTGTGTAAGTAAAGAATGAAGATTATAGTTAAGTAATTTGACCATTGATTTGATCCGTTGTCATAAATTAATTTCCACGGTGGAGATAGAAAGTTTCAAAATAATTACTTCGGAGAAGAGGTAAAGAGAAATCCATCTGCAAATATAATGCCTGTACATAGTGTTTGTGCATATTATTTGTGATATTGTAATACGTGCAATTGTATATCCCTGTAATAAGTGTTATATATGTTCCATTGTTGAAAGTGAATGTGTTTCTACCGACGATCATATCAATCATGAGCATTAGCATCTGCAATGGTTTGCATGTGTACATGAAAGAAATTATAATAGCATAACTTTGGAAGTTGAAAATGTTTTGGAGTTGGTCACTACAAGCACATTGAGAGTTTCTTTCTATCTTATGTATATATGGTGTCTTTGGGGATGCTTCCGGTGACAAGCTTGTATGCGGAAGAGAGTCCCATGCAACACCTTTATGATGATGGGTACGGGAAGATGTAGACAATTTGGTGGACTGCGGGGCCAGGCAGGAGGCGGACCCACGGACCCCTGGTGGTTTCGGGAGTATAGCCATGTGGCCATACCAACCATCAATGATGTCTCAGGTGGACTATAAGGAGGGAGGAGGGATCTTCGGTAGTCACAAGTATGGTCAATCAATGATATTTTGGAGATGTTTGAGCTAGTAATGGGAGCCAATTCCCACTAAAAAGGATTTCATTTGAGAAAAGAGTTTAAAGAAATGGTTTTATAACTAGCATCTCACCATTGCATCTCAGACATGACTTATAGTTAGTTGTATTTGTGCACTACTCATGCATTTTTTCTGCTTACTAAGCTTTAGCTCATGTAGTTCTTGCATTGTAGGTGAGTTTGACTATGCATGAGCTCATGGACTAATCTAGCATGTTGTTGGAGCTTCTGCAAGTTTTGAAGCCGTGTGTATATGAATGATGACTTGTGGGGCTAAAACCGTGGACTCACTATGCTTTTACTAGTGTTATAATGATCTTTTTGGATATGTTCATGTTAAGGAACTTCAATATGTGTATTTCGATAAATATGGTGTTGAGTGGAGTGTAATATTTTTGTACTTGACCGAGATCAATGTGAATATATGTAGGTGACTATACAAAAAAAATACACTGATTTTTGTAAGGTTAAAATCAGTAGAAAATAAGTTTATAGGAGTGGATCTGACATATTCTATGTTGGCCGCTCGGGTACTACCTGAGTCAGCCAGCTGCTGCTATGTGTCCCATGTCTTAAGCAGCCAAAGTACATATGTCCCTCTCTTTTAATTAATTCTTGCCACAAAGGTGAGTAGAGTTGCAATAATAAATTATGTAGACTTTTGGGGTTTATGTTTTATTAAATCTTTTTTTTTTAATTCAAATTTTGCATTTATAGATTTAGTTTTATCTTTACAGATTTTATCTTTACATATTTTGAGTTTTATATTTACAGATTCAATTTTCATTTACTTGCAACTGAAAATGGTACGAATGATTCAAATTCAAATGCAAAATGATTCAGTATTAAAATTTTTATTAATCCTTTACTTTATACCATATAAAATAGCCTCCAACATTTACAGGATTCTCAATTCAATTTTATACGATATTAATCCTAAATGATTTTTTTATGAAGTTTGATATAAGCATGTTAGCAAGATACATGTAAAAAAGGCAAAGAAAATAGAATAAAAACTATTCAAATAGGTATAGACCACAACTTAACTACAAAATTGACACAAAATAAATAATGAACAATTAAAAAAATAAATAGGTGTAGAATAGAACATTCATCATGATGTAACACTTAAATAAACACTCATACAATTAGTACTACATAAATTATGAAGTTCAGCACAAAAGCTATCCAAATGTTCAAATACGTTGTTTGAGTCCAAATATATAATCAAATAAATTATTTGGATAACTTGAAGATGGATTTCCACTAGCTTGAGAAGACCACTGGTTGGGATCAATTTGTGACGAAAATTGAGGCATAAACTGATATTGCGGTGGTAAGAAAGTGGGTTGTTGTTGCAAATCTTGTGATATCAGCACATCGGTGGTTGGACACAATTTGATTGTTGCGAGTGTGTGTCATCTTATGAGTTTTGCACCATCTTTTGGACCCTCTTGCGCTTAAAAATGAGTGTGTAGTTTGACAATATTAGTAGCATTACTTAAGGGAGCAAAAGATTCCTTAAGCATAACAAACGAATTTAACTAAGCAATTAAAAACTTACTTGAACATTCAACTTTTCCCATACCCTTTGCCCTTCCTTTACTTTTTCTGCTATTATCATCCCAATCTTGTGTAATTCGAGTCTTTGGTAGGCCTCGTTCTGTAGGGATTAGTGGACATACATGTTCTCTAGAATTTGTCCGGCTATCCCCCGACAACGAGTATTCTCATCTTCCTCATTAATGTAACATCTTTTTTTTTTTTTTTTTTTTTTTGTGTTTTCATAATTTTTAACAAATTCAAACAATATAAAGGTCCTTTCAGAACTCGATTAGTAGCTTCACTACGTGACGTAGCTAATAGACTGGCACAAAATAGATCACTACAAAAGCATGTTGCCCATTTTCTTCTCAACTAGCCATGCATGATCAACAATATTATACTGAAGAATAATTTGATCCCATATCTCCTCAAATTCACTTTCAGAATCACATTTATTCATGCACTTTTCCCACAATGATTTAAATGATGAATTACCATTCAAGCTACCAAAATGTGCGGGATATTTTGATTGATGTGTCACTGACATAGACGATGATGTGAGTATGGGAAAACAAATTATGTTGCATTCATCATAGCTTGACATTGGTCAGAGAAATAACTTGAGGTTGTTTCCCATTCATGGAATCAAGAAAAGTTTGAAACAACCATTCAAAAGAATTTTCGGGCTAAAATCATTATTGGTCCCGTAACTCTTCACTTGTACAATTTTGGTCCCAAGAAAAGTTAAAAATTCAATTTAGTCCTGTAACTTTAGAATTGGTTCAGATTTAGTCCCTTTTCTTTCTGATAGTGACCAATTTGACTGGAAAATTGCATGTATCATTCACATGAGTCACTTGTCCAATAAAATTTTTAATATGTGGCACCAACGAGGTGATGAGAAACGAGAAAAAATAAAAAAATAAAAAAATCCTCTTTCTTTTAATTTTTTAAAATTTTAATGTTATTTTTACTTCAAAATCATACCGATGTCAGGTATTTAAAAATTGGATAAAAAAATGAGTTTGGTGGCCAGTACATGCAATTTTCCGGCCAAATTGATCACCGAACGCGAAAAAAAAGGACTAAATTTGGACCAATTCCAAAGTTACGGGACTAAATTGAATTTTTAACTTTTTTTGGGACCAAAATTGTACAAGTGAAAAGTTACGGGACCAAAAATGATTTAACGGTCTCATCTTCTTAAAACCCAATCTAAACATCACATTTTTCATATGGTGATTTATACCAACAAAGGAAAAACATATCAAGTTATACTTATTTGTCTTGTAAGTGGTATAAATAGGCAAAACATCACCAAGCACTCATAATCAATAAAAGATCTATAATCCTTGAAGAAAAAATTCATGATCCAATTATCATCATCCAATTGCATGCTCTAATAAAAACCAGCCTCCTTGTTTGATTTTTTTGTAAAATACTACACTAAAGAATTAGCACCTCCATTATCAACTTTAGTATGCCTTTTCAAAATATAATGTGGTTATAAGCATCCTTTCGAATGAAACCCAAATTTCCAGCCCACATGCTCCTTTTTGCATGACAAATATAACATTACCCATATAAATTCCAGGTTTGACTAGAGTTTCTAACGTAGACTTCTTCACATGCGACATATGACATACTGACCTTAACGTATGACATAGAGCACTTGTAACAAAATCATGATTGATAAATCTACTTACTTTCCACACCACTCCCTTCTCTTTTGAAATCCTCAGCCTTGCTTTGCAGTTGGTTCTAATTGTTGGTTTTTGGTAAACATACACTTTTTCCATTGAAGCGTTATGATCTTTAGAACCTTGGAAAAAAAAATTAAAATTCCTTCAATTGTAGTTCACTAGAGTGGCGAAAGTAACCATTATCACCCTTTTTAATACTAAAGCCCTTAATACATGCGTATTCATAATAAATTACATATGCATCTTCAATAGTATTCATATTTGTACCAACTTCTAACTTACTCTCCAATTTATCAGTAAATTAAACAACTTTTATCTCATCATCTTGGACTTGATTTTGTTCCTCACACATATTATCTACGTCATTTAGATTCCTCACACATGTTACCTAGCTCGATTATTTCTTGGGTGTCTCCATTGAAACCAGAGGATGATAGTGAATAACAAGGTTCCATTTTATCCAAATTACATAATAAAAATCAAAACAATAAATACTCCAAAATGCAAAATGTGCACATTTTTTAAGAATACATCTTGTTGCTCCATTTTTTTACTAAGACAAAATTACATAAGAAATAAGAAACTTTTTGGTGTTTGGAAAATGTGCACATTTTTTAGAGCACGTTTGTTTAGAGCATATCCAAAATGCAAAATGTGCACATTTTTTTGTGTGCTCCATAAAAATAAATATTACATAAGCACAAGAAACACATAAGACAAAATTTCTTTAGAGCAAGACAAAAAAACATATAAGACAAAAGAAGACCAGAAAAAAAAAACACATAAGAAAATTTTAGCAACTATCCTTGAGTGTTTGGAATTTATGGTGTTTCCATCCGATCCATATGGAGAGCGGAAAGATAAATTTTAGCAAGAGCAGAAGGGTAAAAGTATAAAATGAGGGTGAATGCAAATTTGTATCTGCAAAGATAAATGACTAACACCATTTCCACATCATTAACTAAAAAAAAAGGATTTAATAGAATATAAACCTCAAAATTCGACATAGTTAATTTATTATTGCAACTCTACTCACATATATGACATGAATAAATTAAAAGAGAGGGATAGATGTACTTTGGCTGCTTAAGAAACGGGGCACGTGGTGGCAGCTGGTCGACTCGTGTAGTAACCGAACGGTCAGCATAGAATAAGCCCCCTGCGCCGCTAGCTTCCTCGCCAAAAATAGTGATTTGTTTGTCAATATTATTGATTGCAGTTCTTTATACAAACGATACCATAATGAATAACGGTTATGTCTATACCTATGAGGATTTTCATTATTACAATCACAGGGAACTCCAAGTCAATAGGCATGTTTACTTGGGTGTTTTTGTGTATTAAAAAGTGAAATTCAATTAAAACGGATAACTTTAGGTATTGTTATAAATAAGAAGAGTGATTATATCACAGGGAACTCCAAGTCAATAGGCATGTTTACTTGGGTGTTTTTGTGTATTAAAAAGTGAAATCAATTAAAACGGATAACTTTAGGTATTGTTATAAATAAGAAGAGTGATCCATATATTTTGCAGACACCTTACACCCTTACTTGAAAGTGAATCTAAAAGCATGAAAGTGCAGAAGCACGATGATGCCAGAACCATGACAATGCGGAGGCACAATAATCCAGAAGCACGATAATGGAAACACTACAATCCAGAAGCACGAATGTGTTGGAAAAACAACGATGTTGGAAGCACGAAGGTGACAGAAGCACGACAATGCAGAAGGATGACAGTGCTAGAAGCATGACAATGCGGAAGGACGATAGTGCTAGAAGCACGACAATGCGAGCAGGACAGTGTAAGAAGCACGATAATGCTTTAGTAATTTTTTCTATAAATAGGCCTCATATGCTGTATGAAAATAATATAATTTCCTCCGTAATCTCTACTCTCCCTTATGTTCTAGTTCTGCTATGAATACTTTATAACACGTTATCAACGCGAGTACTTCTCAAGAAGGTAGGAAAATTTAAATTGATATTATTTTTCCCACTTCTCTTCTTCCTTGAAGGAAATGACAGGTGTCGAAGATTACCTACATTAATTATTTGACATGGTATGTTGATGTTAAACTACACATTCGAGGTACATAAATTGTTGAAAGTCTGAATGATACAAATATAGAACATGCAAACAAAAAGGACGAGGCAAACACATTGATATTCATTCGCCATCACCTTTCTGCGAATCTAAAAAATGAGTATGTACAAATTTAAAGGTCATGTGAAGTATGGGAAAGACTCAGATAGATATTTGACAATACCAGATGTGTGATACCGCCACAACCGCAATATGAATGACAACAATTAAGGTTACGAGATTATGTTTCTGTTGTTGATTACAACTCAAAGTTGTTATGCCGACTTACTATTTGCGGGATAAAGTTATCAGAATATGATAAGTTAGAGAAAACTTTATCTAATATGTATGTCTCAAATATGGTACTCCAAGACCAATATCGTGAATGACAATTTAAAACATACCACAGTTGATTTATGTTAGGCTGAAAAAAGCTAATGTGTTACTCTTGAGAAATCATGATGTACGTCCTACATGACCTATAGTTGTGTCTGAAGCACATGTTAATTCTAGTAGAATTATAGGACAATCTAGAGGTCACAAGTATAAACTCATTTACGGGGCTTACAAGGCTAGATGGGGTGCTCCTCATAGATATGACCAAAGTTATTCTTGAAATAATAGTTATCAAATTAAGTAAGTGCAATCTACATAGAAAAATTAAAATCAGGTTAAAATACCTCCAAGAGAATCTGATGAAAATACTTATAATAGATATGGGATGACAGGACATTGGTCAAGAGTCTGTTGAACTGCCCACACTTTATTGAACTGTATAAGACCTCGAAAAATGATGAAGGAGAAGGCATTCAAACACATGTGACTGACGTTGTTGAGCCACTTGCTATCATAAAGGCCAGTGCTGTAAGTTTAATCACGCATACAAAATCGAGATAATAAGATTAAACATGGATCTTAAAACTCACGATTTTCAAAATCTAATAAGATAGAAAATTAGGGCACTAACCTTAGACATCATGTATTGTTTTCTTGATTTCTTGATGTGCCAGAAAAAAAAAAATGATTGATGAAAAAAATTGATTCCTCTTTCCTAACCTTTTTTTAGAACATAACACTTTTATGTGAATCAATTAGATGATAGAAATTATGTGACTCTATTTTCTTTTATAGGTGGAGAGGACCAATTCCTGATGGGATTAGAATCATAATGCAATTAGGATTGCTATCCTTTCACGGCTTATCAACGTGAAAATCATATCTTATCAGATATACACTGACTAAACTTATCCGAAAAATTATTTTATTTAAACCATAAAGATATTTAAATATCTTAATGACTTAATTTGATGGCACATGGGCCTAAAAAATCTTACAAGTGCATCTATAATTGTACGTGATTAGATCCCAACTCAGGACAAAAAATCATTAGATGTGTTAGATTTTTTAAAGAACCCGATCCTGAAGCACATGGTTCTGATTGGTGGAAAAATGTTCAAAAGTTACTTTATATTTCCATTATACATATCATGTTTTATACCTTCCTTGGACGGTGTATTTTTCCAAGGATGATATTGTTTGTCTTACAGTTATGTAAATAGTTATCCAACTGAAATGATACATTTCCGAGCATGAATTAATGATACAAATGAAAAATATCGAAAAGGAAGTTATTGTCTACTTGATAGCTAACGACTCGCTCAATATTATCCGATAAGAAATACTTCTCAAGTATGACTCTATGCAAAATACAAGTCCTAACCAACTCTAATTCCCAAGAATTATAGATGGTTCTGGTAATGCAACAATTATGTCACCAGATGGTACCATCCTGCTAAACTTGTCGCAAAAATTGCTCTCAATCACTAGGATTAGAACGACTTTCTCAAACCGCAGGCATGTAAATAAATTGTTACCTTGTTGTTAGTAAAATCACAATCAAGTGAAATAATCATCCTTGCAATTATGAAAAATAAGGTTAGTGCATATATATACAAATAAATGGAAGTTAGGTTCAACTAATCTTTTGGTCGACCAAAGTCGTGTGGAAGGGACCGTAGCCCTAAGCATGAGCTTACACGAACCGAGATGCGAAAAAGACCTCTTGGGTAGCCTTTCCATGCCAAGCCAACTTTGAAGCAAATAAAGCGCAGTTCGCACTCTCGATGGGATGGGTCGGGTTCCGGTCGTACCCAAACAATAATATGCATAGACATTGTTTATCACTTTCAATCAAAGTCTCTTAGATGATAGCCATTATGGCCTATATTCTTAAAACTTAACAAGTCTCTTTTTTATCTTCTGGATAATAATGCATTTTTCAGTATGCAGGTGATGAGGGTGAAAATACTCATTTTTCTCGCATGATTTACATCCATTTGTGACTGTGAAATGCGGGTGCTTCATGTGTTTGGGTTAAATAATGTGTTTTATTGTATTTTTTGATTGGATTTTCTTTTTCATATGATTTGATGCACTTTTGGGTATTTTTTACTCGTGTTTTGAAGGTTAGGAAAATTTGGGAGATCAAGAATGTCATTTACACCCATTTCCTCACTCCAGCCCACAAATCAAGGCCCAAACGGTCCCTAACCGGGCCATGTTCAGGCCCAACTCAAAGATCATCGAGTCTTGAACAAAAGTTGTGGAGAAATCTGTGCGAGAAAAAGAGTGGAAGAGCCTAAAAAAGGCGATACATGAAGACAATGTGCGCTATAGTAGACGGATACATTGAACCGAACAGTTCTATGTGGCGAAGAGTCCAGCAACCACTTGCCCGTGGCGGTACCGGCCCTCACAGGTTCAGTATCCGTCGTCGGTTCGCTTTTGGTCCGATGCTAATTGCTTGATTTGTTTATTTGTTATAGTATAACCAATATGGATGGTTACATTGCTCTAGAAGGTTTTTAATTATGTCACCGCTATCTGAAATGTATGTTACCAGAAGTAACCGTATATCTTGGTACCTTGAAATAAAAGTGCACAATCGAAGTTCAATATATTAACAACTCCAATAAAATTGATACTAAACAGGGGAGCTACATAATGCCGAAACACGGAATGAAATTATTCAAAAGTGGAAGGATATGATATTCTATATAGAGTATGCATTTTATGAATATGGTACTCTAGCAGTAGTATCTGAAAACACTTGAAGAAAAATAAATCCATATCTGGTTAATGTTTATTGACACGTCGGTTTCTAACCTAGTGTTCCGCAAGTGTACGGATGTAGGTGTAGTACTATTGTCAAGGTCGATCCCACAAGGAATAGTTTAGGCAGTTTGATACCTCAATACTCTAGGAATGTCCTAACTAGATACTAAGTTTCAAAAGTTGATTTTAATACGACGTAAAGAATTTAACTAACACTTGACAAACAAAGAGAATTAACAATCACTGAGAAAAGGTATCCTAGGGCTTCGATTTCAGGATATTAATTCAATGTTGACTATGATTAACCTATTAATTTACCAATTCTAGTGTTTATTAGGCGGCACGACAATAATCTAATCCTTCTCTCGAAGCGATTAAACCGTTGATTAATTAAGCTAATTATCCTCTCGAGTCAATTAAACCTAATAACTCCCAAACGATCCTAAGCCACGGCCTACACAGTCATAGACAACTGCGCTCTATGTTCTAAGTCTGATAACGATTCCCTCCTCTCGAAGCGGAATTGTTAAACTAAATTACTAAATCTAGGTGATCAAGCTAAATTCAGTTTTAAGCACAAACATAGAGATAAAACACGTAAAGAACGGAATTAAATAGATTAAATCATAAATCAAAACATTGTCATAAAAATCCCTACTTTCTAACCCTAGGACACGAATAGCTTAGCTACTCATGCCTAGTAATAATCCAATACAAGATTCCAATAAAAACATTGTAAGAATTAAAACTAAGAAAAGAATAATTAAACCCGGATGACTCCGTCTCGATGATCTTCGTCTTCTTTGTCCTCCAAGATGTCTTCTAGGTGGAATGATGTAATTGATGTTCCTTCGTGATTGATTCCTCTTTCCTAGAGCTTGGGGTCCTTTTTATAGAGTTGGGGACGAATCTTGGGGAAGATAAGATCAAAATCCTATTAAAAATAGGAAATCTTCGCAAAAAAATCCTTTTGACACGGCCGTGTTGCTTAACTGACACGGCCGTGTTGCTTCGCAAATTTCTCTTTTCCAGCAACAATTTGACACGGCCGTGTTGCTTTGTGACACGGCCGTGTTCTATTCCAGACTCAACAGCACGTTATGGACCACTTTTGACATGGCCGTGTTGCTTTGTGACGCGGCCGTGTCAGTTCTTGCCCCGTTTTGCTCCTGGACCGGTTCAAGCCGGTTCGGACCGGTTTGGACCGGTTTTTGGACGGTTCTCACTCTTTTGGGCCGGTTTTCATTATTTTCCAACTTGTTTCCTCGTCCGGTAGCCTGAAAATGCTCAAAATACCTTAAAACAAGTCGAAACACGTCAAATGACCCAAATATTATTAATGTAAATAATTGTCGGTCAAATATGCACGTAATTGATATAAAATATGATCCTAAATTGACCTAAATACATGCATAAGTAACGTGTTATCAAACTCCCCCAAACTTAAACTGTTGTTCGTCCCGAACAACATAACAAAAGACACAAAGAATACAAGTGATTATGCATTTGTTTAGGGCGACTAGATGATGAATTCAGTTTCAGTCTGATTTTTCTTACAACAACTAGGCAACACAATTTATTTGAGCATATGTGATAACGCGTAAATCAACTAATTTCGAGACTTTGAACTTTCGAATTATTCAACCCTCACCGGGTAAGTGTTTCACTCATCTCTCAAGTGTTTAAGCTAGAATAATTTCCACTCATATTGAATTATATGCAAAGTCTACCATATGCTTGCCAATCGTCTAAACTAGACCTCGTACTTGATACGTGTGACAAAGGATCAAAAAGGTCTTTATTTTGGTTGTAATGTGGGCTTAAGGTAAGGTGGGATACATTTGGATATAAGTGACTATTCGTTGGACTAATCAAGTTACGTCTAACCTGACTACCCCTCAATACAATCACTCAACCTCACTCTTCAAATTTCAGCAAATCACCCCGCAAGTTGACTTCTTCACCTTCCCAAGTCCATACAACTTAAGTGCTTTTCAATTCTGTGGGTACCACATTTTTGGGACTACCCGAATGTTCTAAGCAAATTCACAATTTAAGCACTTTATTTTCTAGCCTCTCCTCTATAATACAACTTTTCTTCTTTTTTTCTTTTTGTTTCCTTTTTCTTTTTCTTTTTCTTTTTTTTTCTCTTTTCTCTTTTTTTTTTCTTTTTTCTTTTTTCTAGGAGAGGTCATTCTTCGTTTTTCACCTATCACTTTTCTCTTATTTCCTTCATCTTTTGAAAATATCCCTACTTCCCATTCCTTCCCACAATTTGTTCACCCAAAAATTCCTTCCAATTCTCCTCCCTCTAACTTGATTAATCCAATTAGGGCCAAAAGAGATAAATCAAAAGGTTTCGGCTGACATTGTTAGGTTATGAATAAATAAGGCTATAAGGCTCAATTGGGCTAACTAGGGACAATTTTTTTCATTATGGTTCAAAGGTAATTTTCATGGTTCAAAGAAATAGGCTTAAACAAAAAGTTGCCTAAGATCATTTCCTAAATCACAACACATACTTGACACATTCTTAGTAAAGACTCAAGGTAAGTTCTAGAGACTAGTACACATATTCAATCAAATTCACACCGAAAGAAAGTATATGACTCCAAAAATTGGAGTATAATTAGGCTCAAATTCTCACAAGGTTACTTTTGATTGACTATTCTAAGTTCAAGCTCAATTTCGTCTCAAAACACCTCTCATGCTCTATTATGTGCCATTTTTTCATCTAAATCATCTCATCATTAACTATTCATCATCCATCTTTCCCTATTATTCTCTTTTTATTTTTTTCACTTGTTACCTATTTCCGGGTTTTATTATTCTTATTGACTCTAAAAACTGCACTACTAAGACTCTAAACTCTAAACTCCTAAGACTCAACATGGAAAAAATATGCAATCAAACTCGGGCTCACAGACCCAACAACACCGGTAAATCAGATAACTGGGCTCACAGACCCGATACATCAATCAAAACAATAAAAATCAGCACAATGGGCACACGGACCCACAATCAGCAAAACTCGAACGATCAACTAAAATGTAAATCAAAACTAGACATATAGCTGCCAAGACGTCCCACGATCTACCCCCTCCCCCAAACTTGGCTGAAAGTCAATGTTTGGAGGAAAAAACGTGGTACGCCTTGGTGCTAACTTACAAATCGTTTCGACGACGGCGGCGTTTTGAAACCCCTACTGAATCTTGGTTCGTCCGTCTCCGCATCACGCTCTGAATTTTTGCATCTTTTTCTGCTCAAGTAATGACGCGGCCGTGTTGAAGGTTTGACACGGCCGTGTCACCTTTTTGCCAAAATTGACGTTTCTGGGGCACTTTTGACGCGGCCGTGTCGTTTGTGTGACACGGCCGTGTTGCATTCCAGCATTGATTCACGTTTTGAGCTTGATTTTGACACGGCCGTGTTATAAGGCTGACACGGCCGTGTTGCTGTTGAACCAAAAATTGATTTCTAGGCCTGATTTGACGCGGCCGTGTCGTTTGTGTGACACGGCCGTGTTGCTTTACAGCATTGTTTCACGTTTTGAGGAGCCTCTTGACGCGGCCGTGTCAATTGTGTGACACGGCCGTGTTGCGTTGAACCTTCATGACGCGGCCGTGTTCATAGTGTGACACGGCCGTGTTGCCTCTTCTGCTCCTTTTAACGCGATTTTTCGTCTTTTCGACCCCTGTTTCTTGCAACACTCGTCCATGTTGATTCCTAAAAACATAAAACACTAAAATACAAGTAAAACATAAAACTTAACGAAATAATAAAAATGGAAATAAAAATAAAACGATAAACATCGGGTTGCTCCCGACAAGCGCTTTGTTTTACGTCATCAGCCGGACGTCCTTTTTCTATCAACCATTTTCTAGCCACCCCGAGTCGGATGTTTTCTGAACGATTAAAGAGCTATTTGGGACATGAGGATTTTCTACAGCAGCTAGGGTAGTGTAAATAATGCTACACTTGTGCCTACCCCTTAGACCCGACTTATGTATTTTGAGTGTGATTATTTCGTTTTGAACCCGAAAAATCAACTCCCCTTTAGGTACATCTATTAGTGCTTGGCTAGTCGCCAAGAAGGGTCTTCCTAAGATAAAAGGGAATTCATCATTCCCTTTCATGTCAACAACTAAGAAATCACTAGGGAATTCAAAATTTAGCACTTTTACCACTACATCCTCTGCTACTCCCAACGGCGTTAATGAAGATCCATCCGCCAATTTGATAGTAGTAAAGGACCGTTTAATTTCCCTTAATCCTAATTGTCTATACTGCTTAAGAGACATTAAATTTATACTAGACCCCAAGTCACACATGACATTATGAAACTCATGACTACCAATTGAGCAAGAAATAGTAAAACTCCATGGATCTTTTGCTTTTGTTGCTCTTCTCGGTTTCATGCTTGTGGTTGCGTTCTTCTTGGGCCCACTCGGTGTCTTCTTCGTCGTCTCTTTTCCATCCTTCCTCTTCTTGATTTCCTCTTTATCTTGGATTCTCTCCTTTAGTGGTTCCTGTTTCACAACAACAACTCTAGATTGCTCTAAAGGGTCAAGGTTAGCAAAGAACGAATTTTTAAAACAAAAATCAAAAGACTCATCAAGAATAGGATATGGAATTTTCTTATCTATGATTGTATTGACCTCCTCCTTCTTGATGTTTTTGACTTCCTCGCTTGATTCCTTCGCTTCTTGGTCCTTCATGCTCTCTTCATGCTCCTCTAGCTCCACAATATTGCAGTGCTCCTTAGGATTAACCACTGTATCACTCGGATATTGGCCTTGCTTGTGTTGAGCTCCTACTATCTTTATTAGTTGGCTCATGTTTGATGTCAATTCTCCAATGCTAGCTTGGGTCTGCACCAATTTGTTCTCGAGTCTCTTGATGTCTGCCCCTTGCCCAGTGATATGCTTGTTTAGCTCCATGAATTTCCCATCCACTTTCTTCTCCAACTGAGCTAACTTTTCATCATACTTTTCAAATTGTGATTGCGCAATTTCTTCTTGTGATGGCTTCTTACCGTCATGGATCATGCCATTTGTAACAGCAAATCCGGGTGGCGGATTAAGTGTATTTTGCGCGTTCCCATATGAAAAGTTCTGATGGTTCGGATTCTGAGGGTACTGATTGTACCGAGGCTGATTGTTCTGGAAAGTGTTGAAGTTTCGTTGATTCACAAATTTTACTTCTTCAACTTCTTCCGGACCCCCTGGCTGTTGTGCTAACGTCAGATTAGTTAGCAAATTCACCTAGCTCGTCAATGCTGTTACTTGTGCTGTGAGCTTTTTACTTGGCTCATTATTGACGGGCTCGACTTTTTGGACACTTGCTACCCTCCTTGGCATGTTTCTCTCATTCGACCATTGGTAGCTCGTTCTGGCCATAGCATCCAGGATTGAGAATGCCATCCTCACCGACTTCTCCATCAAACTTCCACCCGCAGCTGCATCCACTTGGTTTCTAGTCGGAGCAAGTAGACCATTGTAGAACTTGCATACTTGCTGCTTCTTGGTGAACCCATGTTGAGGGCAACTCCGGATAAGATCCCGGAATCGCTCCCAAGCCTCTCCGAATGGCTCTTGGTCCAATTGCTTGAACTGATTAATTTGATTCTGCAAGTCGAGCATCTTGCTCGGTGGAAAGTACTTCAATAGGAACGAAGTGCTCAACTCTTCCCAGCTGATGATATCTTCCAAGGAATTGAACCATTGGAGGGCTCTATCCTTCAATGAAAAAGGAAACAATCGCAGCTTAACCTGCTCCTGTGGTACATGGTTTATCTTGATTGTGTCCGCCAATCTTCGGAACTTTATCAGGTGAGCGTTCGGATCCTCCATTGCACTTCCTCCATACTGGTTCTGCTGCACTATGTTGATCAGTGCAGGCTTCAGCTCGAAACTATTGGCATTCAGAGGCGAGAGTCGTACTCCTCCTGACTGTTGATTTGGATTCGGCTTTAAACAGTCACTAATAGGTGTATCGTCTTCTTCTCCCGCATCTGGCTCTATTGGAATCTGTCCGTGCTGTTGTGGCAACTGTTGCTACTGTACAGGTATCTGCTGCTGTATAGTAGTGACGCAATCGTCCAATCGTGCTAAGGCTGTTAGCACTCTATTTAATGCTTCATCATTCGGTTGCTGCGGTGGGTTCTCCATCTCAGACCTTCTATTGCGGTGTCTACGAGCTGTCGCTTCAATCTCTGGATCGAAAGGAAGAAGAGTCTCTTTTCCTTTTGATCTGGTGTGCATGCGATGCCTGATAACACCAAAAACAGCAAATACCGTGTAATACAAAAATTAACCCAAAAATAAAAACGAAAATTAAAATTAAAAACACGAAAAAATAAAATCTAGTCTAGTTTCCTCCTATTTTTCAAGATAAAAACTAAGCGCTAAATCCTATTCCCCGGCAACGGCGCCAAAAACTTGACACGTCGGTTTCTAACCTAGTGTTCCGCAAGTGTACGGATGTAGGTGTAGTACTATTGTCAAGGTCGATCCCACAAGGAATAGTTTAGGCAGTTTGATACCTCAATACTCTAGGAATGTCCTAACTAGATACTGAGTTTCAAAAGTTGATTTTAATACGACGTAAAGAATTTAACTAACACTTGACAAACAAAGAGAATTAACAATCACTGAGAAAAGGTATCATAGGGCTTCGATTTCAGGATATTAATTCAATGTTGACTATGATTAACCTATTAATTTACCAATTCTAGTGTTTATTAGGCGGCACGACAATAATCTAATCCTTCTCTCGAAGCGATTAAACCGTTGATTAATTAAGCTAATTACCCTCTCGAGTCAATTAAACCTAATAACTCCCAAACGATCCTAAGCCACGGCCTACACAGTCATAGACAACTGCGCTCTATGTTCTAAGTCTGATAACGATTCCCTCCACTCGAAGCGGAATTTTTAAACTAAATTACTAAATCTAGGTGATCAAGCTAAATTCAGTTTTAAGCACAAACATAGAGATAAAACACGTTAAGAACAGAATTAAATAGATTAAATCATAAATCAAAACATTGTCATAAAAATCCCTACTTTCTAACCCTAGGACACGAATAGCTTAGCTACTCATGCCTAGTAATAATCCAATACAAGATTCCAATAAAAACATTGTAAGAATTAAAACTAAGAAAAGAATAATTAAACCCGGATGACTCCGTCTCGATGATCTTCGTCTTCTTTGTCCTCCAAGATGTCTTCTAGGTGGAATGATGTAATTGATGTTCCTTCGTGATTGATTCCTCTTTCCTAGAGCTTGGGGTCCTTTTTATAGAGTTGGGGACGAATCTTGGGGAAGATAAGATCAAAATCCTATTAAAAATAGGAAATCTTCGCAAAAAAATCCTTTTGACACGACCGTGTTGCTTAATTGACACGGCCGTGTTGCTTCGCAAATTTCTCTTTTCCAGCAACAATGTGACACGGCCGTGTTGCTTTGTGACACGGCCGTGTTCTATTCCAGACTCAACAGCACGTTATGGACCACTTTTGACACGGCCGTGTTGCTTTGTGACGCGGCCGTGTCGGTTCTTGCCCCGTTTTGCTCCTGGACCGGTTCAAGCCGGTTCGGACCGGTTTGGACCGGTTTTTGGACGGTTCTCACTCTTTTGGGCCGGTTTTCATTATTTTCCAACTTGTTTCCTCGTCCGGTAGCCTGAAAATGCTCAAAATACCTTAAAACAAGTCGAAACACGTCAAATGACCCAAATATTATTAATATAAATAATTGCCGGTCAAATATGCACGTAATTGATATAAAATATGATCCTAAATTGACCTAAATACATGCATAAGTAACGTGTTATCATTTATTATAAAGGAAATTGATGATCACTTCTTAAAATACAATGATTTGCGACCTTATGAGTAATAGAGATATGGTGATAGATTTAGTCAACTCTCGAGATCACAATAACAAGCCTAGAGGATCTCCACAAAATTTGGGATAGCCAAGAAGATAATTTGTTCCCTTGATTAGAGGATTCTGTTGTATCTTCATATATTATTGTTGTATCTTGAAGCTTCTCAATACTTGTATATATTCATGTTATATATTGACAATCAAGTGTGAGTAAAAATATATTAGTTTCTACAATGAGGTCCCACATAGTGCCTAAAACACTTTGAAATTCCAGCAGAGATAGAGCTCAATTGAGAACTTATGGACACAAGTGATCCTCTTCAAAAAACTATATAGGTGATCGTGACGGATGTGAATATTCCCATTAAGATGATTATCCAGTCTTAATAAAAATATGTAGTTCAAAGATATCATGATAAAGACAAGACATATTCAATATATTGTAACTCTATCGGATGAAAAGTTCTCAATATTGAGAAATGCAATGCCTTTAAATTACCTCTCTCAGATGATATGTTTCCTGGGGTTGAGATATTTTAAACTAATAATAAAATTACTTTCCTCTAGTTATATCTTCAAATGGGTTATATTTATTGTGTTTGAAATATATGATCATATATTTACTTCCCTTGGATGTCACATTCCTGAGGTTGATTTTATCTCCCTTGGATGATGTGTTCTCAAGATTGAGCTAATATTGTCAATTTAGATTAAACCATGAAATATTTCTCGAGAATGAATTTGTGTACAAACAGAAAATATCCATATCATGTCCCATAGAGATTATTGATAGCTCTAGGATTGCAACAATTATACTGTAAAATAGTATCACGTTGCATATTGAAAATACATTGTAATCTATAAGATCCAGAAGAGCTGCTACATTTAAACATGTACATTGTAATGTACATAATTTGGAGACACTATTGAAAAATAAAAAAAGAGTATCTATGTAGAAAATTATATTGTAAAGGTAACAAATAATCTATGAGAAATTTAAAGCAACAACTTCTGGTTGTATTGTGTCTAATTTAGACTTTCAACTCATATGTTATTATGCTGGAAGCTGGTGAATCTTGATATTTTTGAGTTGTGGTGTGATCTCCTCGACACCCGAAAACTGCAAAGGTATGTATCATTGTTAAACATACTAAGGACATTCATTGAAAGCACAAAGATGCTAATGTCCAAAAAAAAAAAATTATTAGTGTGTCTCATGCTTACAGGGAAACTAATTGCTAAACCTTCAACCGAAATGATTGATTATGAATTACAATCACTTTTAAAATGCATTCATGATGATATTTGTAGACCGATACACCCAACAGGTGGGCTATTCGAGTATTTTATGGTCCTTATAGACACATCCTACAGATGGTCCAAAATATATTGGTTGAATCTCTAATTATGAGTTAAAAATTGTTGCCTGGTAGTATTGATGTAGTATCTAATGTCAATAGTAAAACATGAAGTTGTATAGTATTGCATATATCATCATTGATGAGAATATACCACACTGATTACCACATAACCTCCAGAAAATGGAGAATGGAATGTTCAACAATTCGCTATTGTCAAGATCTTGCAGATATATTTACAAAATCCTCGTTAACAAGTAAATTTAATAAATTTATACATTACATCGGAATGAGAAGAGTTAATGACTTGCAAGATTAATAATATTATATGAACCAGGGGGAGCAAAATTTGGTGTTGTACTATTTTTCCCTCATGTCTGGTTTTTATCCAATGGTTTTTCTAGTTTGCACCTGACATGAATCTGAGTTGCGTACTCTTTTTCCTTTTGATCGGTTTTTTACTACTGGGTTTTCCAACTTAAGGTTTTTACTGAGGTATATTGATACTCAAAGTAGTCCAGAAGACTAAGCCTGAACATGAAATGTTTAGAATTAAAACAATCATAAAGGTTGAGTCATAAAGGCTACTGCATATCTTTTCTTATGATCGGTTTTTCCCACAGGGTTTTCCCTACTTAAGTTTTTGGATGATGCATATTTATATTGAAGGCAAATAGTTCTACCCTTACTTTGGACCACTTTCTACCAATATGTTTTTCAGGCTTGTAAATATATACGAAGCATTTCTATACTCATCCAATTGATGAAAAAAATAATGATAGCATGTCCAAGAGGGAGTGTTATAAATCACGAGAGTTATCCATGTAAAATATTATCAATTTCAACAAAGCATGATCAAAACATGTTATATTCTAGTCCAGAACCTCAAAAAAGGAGTCGAACCGATCTGATCCAGAAGCAATCAAAGAACCGGCTCATGAACTAATGTGAACTGGCAGTTAAACATTCGAAAGCTCTTAAGAGTGGGAAAAGCAGAGCTCAACTTCTTCAGCTTTCCTGTTAGCTTATTTTGGAGATTTGGAGCGTGTTTCGTATATGTATTGATTCGCATTGTTGATTAGAGTTAGTTAGAATTCAGAGAATTGCTTGATTAGGGTTCATATCCAGATTAGGGTTGAATTTGGAGGTTTTCATGAATCTGAGTTGTTATCTGTAATTCATTTATTGATTAGTGAATTGAGGGTGACCTGATGCTCCGTGGATGTAGATCTTTGATCGCACAACGTAAAACTGGCTTTCTTGAATTTAGTTTTGTTCTTGGTATTTGTTCAAGTGTTGCGAGTGTGTTCTTCAAGTTTGGTGTTTGATTTCAATTGTTGAATTGAGTGTTTGAATGAAAAATTAGCACTGTATATGGGAAAGAGGTGTTGAAATGGCATTAATGAAACTAGATGTGGAGAAGTTTACTGGTAAAAATGATTTTGGGCTTTAGAAGATTAAGATGAATGCATTGCTTACACATCATGGTCTTGCGAATGCATTGAAGCCTGAAGATCAATGGCCATCATCTGCATCAATGGATCAAACCAAGAAGATTAAGATTCTAGAAAAGGCTCACAGTGCAATTATACTGTGCCTTGGAGATTAGCCATTGGGGGAGATTGCAAAGACCAAAACCGCCATTGAAGCTTGGAAGAAATTGGAGAATTTATATCAGGCCAAATCTGTTTCAAACAAGTTGTATCTGAAACAGAAGTTGCTTGGATTCAAGATGACAAATGATAGGAACTTTTTTTAACATCTTTATGAATTCAACATGTTAGTTGATGATTTGGAAAATCTTGAAGTAAAACTTGAAGATGATGCTAAGGCCTTGATAATGTTGAATTCTACCAAGATCATTTGATAACTTCAAGGATGCTTTGATGTTTGGCAGACAAGACAATCTGAGTTTTTATACTATTCAAACATCTCTCAAAACGAAGTTCCTGCAGTTCCAGAGAGAAAAGAAATCACAGAATTCTGGAGAGGCTTTGAATGTGAAGTTCAATAAGAGCAAACAACAGAAGAAGTTTTAGGGTAACAAGAATAAGGATGTGAATCTGGTAAAGAAGGAGCTAAGAAAGGCACTGAGTGGATAGAAAAGATGAGGTGTTACTCCTGCAAACAGGTGGGACATTTGAATAAAAAATGTCCAAAAAAGAACCTTAAGCAAGATAGCAAGGATGTTGATGCAGCTGTTGCAGAAGAGTGCTATGACAGTGTTGAAGTGTTGACAATTTCAGATGGGAAAATAAGGGATGAATGGGTGTTGGACTCTGGAGTTCTTTCCATATGTGTCCAAATGAATCTTGGTTTCAAGACCTCAAGAAATTTGATAGAGGGTCTGTGTTACTTGGTAATGACTAAACATGCAATGTTCAAGGCATTAGCTCTCTCAGAATCCTAATGTTTGATGGAGTTGAGAGGATGGTTACCAAAGTGAGGTATGTTCCTGCATTAAATAGAAATATAATCTCACTTGGGCCTTGAAATGTATCTGGTTGTGAGTTTAATGCTGAAGATGGGTTCATTCATGTCACTAAATGTGGAAAAACAGTTATGAAAGGAAAGAAAGTGAATGGATTGTATATTCTCATTCGAAGTTTCTGTAACAGGCTCTGTGGACAACACAATGAATGCTATAGATGCACTGCTATGGCATAAAAGATTGAGCCATATTGGGGAGAAGCTAATGAAGGAATTCTCCAAGAAAAAGGTGTTTGGAGATACACAATCTGTTAAACTTGATTTTTGTGATCATTGTTTTCTGGGCAAGGCTAAGAAGCATTCATATGGAAAGGTGGTTCACAACACTCAAGAGCCATTAGATTATGTTCACTCATGGAGGAGGGAAAGACTTCATGACAGTGATAAATGACTACAACAAGAAAGTCTAGGTATTTATTCTCAAACACAAGAGTGAGGCTTTTGCTAAATTCAAGGAATGGCTAGTTTAGATGGAAAACAAGAAGGGAAAGAAACTCAAAAACTTAAGGACTGATAATTGACTTGAATATCTATCAGAAGAGTTCAATGATTTCTGCAAGGAAATGGGCATAACAAGACATAGAACTGTTCCTCTCGATCCACAACAAAATGGTTTGGCTGAGAGAATGAACATGACCATTCTTAAGAGAGTAAGATGCATGTTAGCTGATGTAAAACTTCCAAAATCTTTCTGGGGAGAAGCTGGTAGCATAACCTATATCTGATTAACAAATCACTTTCATCAGCTATTAAGTTTCAAACAACTGATGAAGTTTGGTATGGAAAGCTATCAAATTATACAGATTTGAAAGTTTTTGGTTGTCAAGCTTTTGCCCACATCAGACAAGATAAGCTTGATCCAAGAGTTGTGAGATGTATCTTTATTGGATATCCCAAGGGTGTTAAAGGATACAAGTTATGGTGCTTATAGAGTGGACATCAGAGGGTAATAGTGAGTAGAGAAGTAACATTCAATGAGCAAAGAATGGGGTATAAATAGACTGTGAGTAATAGAAATGTGGACGGTGACATATCAACAGATAATACATCTGTTGAGATGGAGATCACAGAAGATGAACATCAACTAACTACTCCTGGGAACCAGAATATGGATGAAGATCAGCGTTCTTCCGAAGATGTGATAGATGAAAGACAAGAGTTGAGGAATTATCATCTTGCAAGAGATAGAGTTAGAAGAAACATCCACCTTCCAAACAGATTTGGTCAAGTTGATATGGTATCTTATGCTTGGGCTGTTGCAAAAAATCTTGAGCATCAGGAACCTCATAATTATGTTGAACCAATATCTAGTTATGAAAGTGAACACTAGATAGTTGCTATGACAGAAGAGTTATAGTGTCTTGAGAAGAATAGCACTTTTTTTTTCATGGAGAAACCAAAGAATCAAAAGATTGGCAGTTCAAAGAGGAGTTTCAAGAAGAAAGTAGATGTTCTTGGAACTGAGAAAGTGAGATACAAGGCCAGACTTGTGGCAACAGGATTCAAAAAGAGAGAAGGTATTGACTTCAATGAAGTATTCTCTCCAGTAGTGAAACATTTCTCAATTAGATTACTTCTTGCAAAGGTAGCATAGGAAAACATGGAATCACAACAGCTAGATGTCAAAACAGCCTTCTTACATGGAGATTTGATTGAGAACATCTTTATGCAACAACCAGAAGGCTTTATACTACCTGGAATTGAACATAAAGTGTGTCATCTTAGGAAGTCACTTTTATGGTTTGAAGCACAGTCCTAGACAATGGAATAAAAGGTCCAATAAGTTCATGACGATTGTGGGTTTTGACAGATGCAAGTATAATAGTTTTGTTTATCTTGAAGGACAAGGAAAATATGTTCTTATTTACCTGTTACTCTATGTTGATGATATGCTTATAGCTAGTTAGAGCAAGAAAAGAATAGAGTAGGCAAAGCTGAACACAGAGTTTGAGATGAAGGACTTGGGAAGTGCTAAAAAGATACTTGGAATAGACATTTTCAAAGACAAACTTGCTGGAAAACCTTGTCTATCTCAGAAGGATTATCTTCAGAAGGTGTTGAGAAGGTACAACATGCATGAATCTAGGCCTGTTGTTACACCTATTGGTTAACAATTCAAGTTGTCAAAGGAACAATGTCCTAAATCTGAAGCTGAAAGAGTTTACATGGAAAGAATTCCTTATGCCAGTGGAGTAGGAAGCTTAATGTATGCATTGATCTATAGTAGGCCTGACTTAGCTTATGGAATATCAGCGGTAAGCAGATTTATGTCAAATCCAGGGAAAATGCATTGGGAGGTTCTGAAGTATATACTTAGGTACTTGAAGGGGTCATTGGATTTGGGGTTGATGTTTGAGCAAACTAATGAACAAACAGAACCATTATAAGGATTTGTAGATTCAGATTTTGCTAGGAACTTGGATAACAGGAAGTCTATAACAGGGTATGTCTTTGCATTGTATGGTACAAAAGTTAGTTGGAGAGTTGTGCATCAGTCTATGGTTAGTCTTTTCAACAACTGAGGCAAAGTATATTGCAATGTTAGAAGCAGATAAAGAGGCAATGTGGCTTACGGAATTTCCAAGAACTTTGGAATATCACAAAGGAGTGTTACTATACATTGTGATAATCAGAGCACAATGCATTTGTGTGAAACACCAAGTGTTTCATGTGAGATCTAAGCACATAGATGTCAAGTTACACTTTGAGAGGGAAAAATGCATCATTTATGTGAGAAAGATTGCTACAGAAGATAATACAGCAGATGTTTTCACTAAGTCTCATCCAGGGGGCAAGTTCAAAAATTGTGCAAGCTTGTTGAAGCTTGTACCATGTGTTTAAAGTCAGTAGAATTGATTTTGAGGAGAATGATGGACACTTTGTATTCATTGAGGTGGAGAGTAGTAAAATATGTATCAATTTCAACAAAGTGTGATGAAGACATGTTATATTCCAGTCCAGAAGCTCAAAACCGGAGTCAAACTGCTCTGAACCAGTAGCAATCAAAGAACCGCCTCATTAACTAATCTGAGTTGGTAGTTAAACATTTGAAAGCTCATAAGCATGGGAAAAGCAGCCTCAACTTCTTCAGCTTTTCTGTTAGCTTGTTTTGGCGATTTAGAGCGTGTTCATATATGTATTGAGTCGCGTTGTTGAGTAGAGTTAGTTAGTACAGTTTTTCCCTTGGATTAGAGAAAGAATTCAGAGAATTACTTGATTAGGGTTCATATCCAGATTAAGCTTGAATTTGTGGGTTTTCATGAATCTGAGTTGTAATCTGTAATTCCTTTCTTGATTAATGAATTGAGGGTGTCCTGATCCTTCGTGGATGTAGATCTTTGGTAGAATCATGTAAAATTGGCTTGGTTGATTTTAGTTTTGTTCTTGGTGTTTGTTCGAGTGTTGCATGTGTGTTCTTCAAGTTTGGTGTTCGATTTCAACTGTTGAATTAATTGTTTGAATAAACAATCCATATATTTGGTGGACACCTTAGCGTATTTATTGAAAGTGAATCTAAAAGCACAAAATTCTAGAAGCAGGATGATGTCAGAAGCACGACAATGTAGAAGCACGATGATGCTAGAAGCATGGCATTGCGGAAGCACGACAATATCGAAAGCAGGGCGATGCCGGAAGCATGACGGTGATAGAAGCACAACAAATGCGGAAGCACGACGTGCAATAAGCACGACAATGCAAGCACGATAGTGCAAGAAGCACGACAATACTTTACCAAATTTTTCTATAAATAAGCATCATATGTTGAATGAAAATAATACGATTTTCTCTGAAATCTCTACTTTCCCTTTTATTCCAAGGTACATATTTATATAACGTAATTGGAATTGTCTACACCGTGCTACAAGTTTCATCTGCCATATACTAGCGGAAACTATAGTTTCTTTAAATTCAATTTCTATTTCTATTTGTACTAGTACAGTACTCGCGCGGTGTGTGGTTTGAATAATTTCTTAAAGATGAAACAAATTAAAGTTATGAAGTTTATAAATTTTAATATAATAATGGTTAATATTTTGTAAATATTCAGTGGAATAAATAATAAGATTGTTTTAAAAAATATATTTTCCCCATGATTTATTCATAACACATATATGAATTGCACGCGAAAGTGTTAAATTGAGCTACCAATCCTATTTTTTGACTTAGTGATTGATGTTTCCCGATACAATAATGATAATTAAACTTTTTTTCTCTCAAATCCAAAGATTATCACATAAATCAATCAGATAGTCATACCAAAAAATTATTATTTAAATGAAACATCAAATTATATATAAATAAATCATATATATATATACATATAGAATTTGAAAGTAAACAAAAAATCTTACAATTATGTGAAAAAATTGAAAATAATTTTCAAAAACCTAAATATATTTTTAATAAACTTTATTCTAAAATAATATTAATAATATGTTATTTAATACTAATTTATAATGGTTAGATAATTAAATATCAAAATAATACAAAGTACAAATTTGATATCATTTTATATAAAATTATATATTTGCCATTAATTTTATTTGCGGGCCAAACATAATTCAAATAGTCCAGCCAATTATAAATACTCAAGTCTAACCTAAACAATCAACGAACTGATTTTTTATTTTTTAAATTTATATAATATCTCATTTTCTTTTATATTCAATATAGGTGTTAAATCAAAAGATCACTAATTTGAGAAATTACAAACAAAATTGTAATGAAAAAATTTGATTAACAGTGTCAAATATCCATAATGCATGTGTGTTAAGAATCCCTCTGCCGCATACATGGGCAACTAACACTCATGGTGTACATGTTATAGACTTTTTTTTCTAGCTGATTCCCCCAAAGAAACCAAAAGAAGAATTTGTCATTTTCTACGAAAGAATAAAATAAAATGTGTGATTTTACTATATATATAGCACAATTCTATAATGTACTATAATTTTACATTATCAATGAAAGCTTAATAAATTTTAACATATACTACTTTAATTTTATCTAATCGCAACATAAAATATTTCAAGGTTATGTATAATCGTCTAAAAAGAATTTAATATAAATTTTAAGTTTCAAATAATTTATAACAGAACAGCATAGTTAATTATAAGATGTAATGAAGTCATCATATTACATCACTAATACTATTCAGGACCATCAAACAAATATATTTACAATTATAAAATAAAATTGACTTTACGTTTTCTTCGTAAAAGATGAATGAAAATTAATAATAATGTGCAATGAAGCTATTGTATTTATACAATAATACTATTTAGAATTTATACATAGGATACAAATGAATATTATTGATGTAACCGTTACTTAAGAAATATTGAAGTCCTATTGACTTTCTACAAAACTCAAATAATTTACAATACTAATCTATATATATATAAAAGTAAAATGGAGGGCATTAATGTAATTTTAACTTTCCCTCCAAAAAATTTAGACTAAAATTGGTAACTTTTTTCTTATTTTTTGTAAGTTTATAATTTTCTTTTACTTTTTTTAAAACAAAAATAACTTTTTCATTTTTAATCCGATTTTAATGCATAATATACCAAATTATTCATCTTTTCACGGTCTTCGATTCGACATCCATATCACATATATTATATTGAGATATTTAATTCGAATAAACAAATTGTTTGTTGGTTAATTATTTATGCTAGAATTGATGTTTATTGTGAATTGGACTATAATATTTTAGTTTTAGTTGCAACTAAAATTAGTAAAATTATTTATTTATAAAAAGTATGAGTATTTTTTATTTATTTAAGTCATGCAGGGAGAAAATCCATTGTTTAAATAATAAAAATCAAAGGCAAAACAATAATATCTATTTTATAATCAACTTATTAAATCATCAAATTTGCTAAAATATTTTCTTATCACGAAAGTACAGAAGCTTTCAATATATATATATATATGTGTGTGTGTGTGTGTGTGTATTAAAATTGTTATTGAAATTATTTTTAATTACTTATTTATATTTTTAATAATGTGTATTTTGTTAAAAATAGTCTTTTAAGAAAATTTATTCTTTGCAGCCTAAATTATGACTTTTATTATATTTGGACACTCTTTTTAATTTTTTACTTAAGTAAAACTTCAATGCCTTTTTTATACTTGGTCGCACAAATCAACATCGAATGCCCTTTTTACTCTTAACAATCTAAATAAATTTGTTCGCATTAATCAATTTTTATCTTCAAATAAATAAAGTATTTATAAGAAGACTATAACATTTATAAAAATAATTCATAATGCCAAATAAAATACGAAAATATTCAAATATTTTGAAGTAACCAAAAACTTTAATTTGTTATTCGAATCATTAAATAAATTTTGAATACTATTTTGTTAAAATAAGATTTTATTAAATAAAATTTATTTAAGTATATTTGAAATCACCAAATGAAATGTTAAAAGTTGCAAATGAAAATTCAATGTTATAAAAAAAATTAAATATTTACAATTTGAACTTGAAAGTTTATTTAGATAAATTAAAAGTTAAATATAAAATAAAAACAGAGACATAATGAGCAAAGTATTAAACTTTACATTACATATGATCCAAATAAAATATCATTGTTCTTTTTATTATATATGATAATTAATCTTAGAATTTTTTATATTTGAGATATATTAATGTTATTTTTCTATAAATAATTACATTTTGCAACCTATACTATAAATTATAAAAGTTGCAACTAAACTTCTTTTAAATAAGCAAAATAAATCAACTAGAACTATATGTTTTTTAGACTTTGCAACCTAAACAATACTCCCGCCTTAACCAATCTCAATTATGTCTTCTTCATTTTTCACAGTTTTCAATCTAAGCATTTTTCTTTTATTGGAATCTTTAAATGAATCTACTATTTACAATATAAATGTATAATTTAATTGGAATTTTTCAAAATATATATGAAAGTATTAAGAAATATTGGAGCATTATTCCAACTATTGAATTATTTTGTTATTCCAACTATTGAATAACTTTTGAATTTTATTTTGTTAAATCGTTATTCTTTGTATATTGGAAATACCAAGTAAAGTACTAAAACTTGCAAATAAGATTTTTTAAAAGGGCGATAGTTATAGTTAGAATTCAAATATTTAAAGTAAAATGGAAAAAATTAAAGAAAAATAAATTTCTTATAACATGATCCAGTTTATTTTATTTAATAATATGAGTTGATAGTTAGATATTTATGTTTGTTTTAATATTCATAATTAATTAAGTTATTATGCACATAGGTGAAGAATGATGCAAACACACTAAATGTGTGTTTAGATTTCAAAGATAAAAAATGATCATTTCGAAAAATATTTTTTTATATTGAATATTTACCTTAATGTTAATCTATATATATATAAAGTAAGTTATATTAAATTCATATATGACGTGCGAGACTTATATTTACATTACTTATAACTTTATTTATGTTTGATCCTACATTTTAAAAAATATATATTTTATTAGGATAAAACCATCACATATTTAAATATTAGATTATATCATATTTAGTTTTATTAAAACCGTTACTTTGAAAAAAAACCTCCGTGCATCGCACGGGAATATTACTAGTATGTTTAAATGCTACAAATTGTTATCATTTGTATTTTACTATATGTATCACCAAAAGATGTAGTTTAATTTAATTATACAGTCTAAACAATGGTGTGTGTCAAGAGATTACTGGATTTTTTTTATGTATTGTACCGTTTACTTCGGAGAATGATTTTTATACATGGATGATTGACATATTAATTTTGATGTAAAATATAGAGGTAACAATTTAGGTAGCTCTGTCTGAATAGACCTAACAAAAAATTCTATCAAATAAAAAAATAGTGATCAAAGTTCAACTCATCCCCTTAAAATATGAGGAATTCTATTCATAACCACCAATTTTCTCAATGTAACCACCACCTATCCATATTCCCTATTTTAGCCTTAAAATTCACAGCTTCCCATCATTTTCTACTGTCCCTAACTCTCAGCTCCGATTTCGTCTTCACAACCATCATTTTTACAATCCCATTCATCTTCAGAATCAATTCACTAAAGACGTCCTTAAAAAAAAAAATCTTTATCTCTAGAACATTAAAGAAAAAAGAAACAAACAAAAAAATTATGAACAATACAATAATCATATTTTGATTAATTTCCACCCACTTAACTTGGCTTTGTGAAACCTAAAATATTTCTTATAGGTTTGCGTATTCAATACCCATATTAGTCTTGTTGAAAAGGGTTTTTATTTTATACTCCCTCCGTCCCAGTTAACTTATCCTATTTTTCATTTCGGTTCGTCTCACTTAACTTGTCACACTCATAAATGACAATTAAAGACAACAATCTCCACCCTCAAAATATCCACATTCAATCTCCAGCTTTAAAAAAGTCAAAGATTTCATAAAATCTGTTTTTTCTTAATATTCGTGCTCGGTCAACTGTGACGAGTTAATCGAGACGGAGGGAGTAGAATATAATAGTGAGAATTTAAATTGATTTGAGATTGTGAACAATTCACTTAAAAGTTAGATTTTCTACCCAGGGAAGTAATCTGGAATTAGTATAACCAAAAATTAAAATAAAATTTCAGAAAATGCTGGTCTATATAACATTAAATTATTGATGCCATTAATAGATTTGTAAAACTAGTTTTGAATTTTGACTGCACAAATGGATGGCATCGGATGTGTTGAGGGGGGAAAAAAGAAGGAAAGAAAATACACTATGATTAGAATCTACTTCCGCCGTCCCGACTTAACCTGCCTAGGTTGACCGGGCACGAGGATTAAGAAAAAACAGATTTTGTGGAATCTTTGACTTTTTTAAAGGTGGAGATTGAGTGTGGAGATTTTGAGGGTGGAGATTGTGAGAGAAATTTGCTATTTATGGGGTAGGCAGGTTAAGGTGAGACAAACTAAAATGGCAAGTAGGCAGGTTAAGCTGGGACGGAGGTAGTAATTTTTAAGGGTATAATAAGAGAATTTAGGTACATAGGGGTTAAAAAAAGAAATATTATGTTCGTAAAAAAAAATTACCTTTAAAATATACTATCATTTTTTGGGTCTCATCAATGTCCATTGAGCTTTTGACCTATCTAGTCGAGTCTATTGAGATCAATAGTACTTCACTCTATAATTATAAGAAATGGTCTTTTGAGACCACAAAAAGTAGTCTCAAATAATGAGTATTTGTCACAACTTAAGTGAAGCGGTCTCAAATAATGAGTATTTGCCACAACTTTATTGTCGTCTCAATAACTCCGTTGCAAATAATATATTTGTGACCATAAAAGTGGTCTCAAATGCGTCTCAAATATTTTTTGCAACAACTAGTTGTCTCTAAAAGTAATCTTAAAATGGTCTCAAATAATTTGTATAGAGATTTGTGACAACAAGTGGTCACAAATAACTTATTATTAGTCACCACAATTGTAGTATAAAAGATTAGTATACAAAAGACCTCTTTTATTGTAGTGTTAGATTCCAATGACATTCCCCAGCTAAAATCTCCGTCAGGCTGGGCCAAATCATCGGGTCGGGCCAATTTTTTACTGCCTTTAATAAGATGTGTAGAAGGCTTTTATACATTTATAACAATATAATTATATTATATTATTAAATTAAATATATACATACATATATATAGACAGATAAATAGATCGTTTAAAGTGGATATAGTACATATACATACACAATAAACTTAATATGCAAATATACATATACACTACACATGTATATAAAACTACATAAATAAATATATATTATATATTATATATTGTACACAACAGCTGCTAACACTGATCTCTTCTTTTCTAAAGTATCCATTAAAAGAATTAACAAAAAATTGTAACTGCTCCCTAAATCCTAAACCTAAACCTAAATCTAAACCTAAATTAAACTAAACTAAACATAAATCTAAACCTAAACTAAACTAATCTTTACATTTATCTAGAATATGAAGAGGGAGAAACATTCCATTCTCGGTCCTCAATTTAAGCAAAAGTGAAAAGGGTCAAATCTAACACTTTCTATAGAGAGAAAAATTATATCTAACACCTTTTACAACTTTTAGTTAAAAAATAACAGGTTTGTAAAAAACCTTAAATTATAACACATAGACTCTTTTGACTCTTCACCCCACCACCACCCCCCCCCCCACACCCCCCAACCCCCACTACCCAGCGCCCAACCCCCTCCCCCCTCACCGCCTGATTTCACCCTTCCCCATGAGCCGTCATTCCTAATTCATTTACCCAAGAAAAGGACAGCCTTTTCACCTCCCCCTTTTCACCTCACCCTTTTCACCTTCCTCTCTAATTTTCTGATTTACCAAACCCTTATTTTCAGAAAACCTCCATTAAAGACAGCCAAGCTCTTCCGTTGTGTTCATCAATGGCTGCTCCTAAATCTGTTTTTGGGCGTGGCGGAGCCACGACCGAGATATCCGGCGACAGCGACGGCGACATGGAAGAACGAGGTATACAGCCTCTATTAAGACCTATTCCGGCGGCCCCTTCGACAACCGAAACCACCTTCGATGGGAACGACATTCTTCAGTCAAACCTTCCAGCCTTCCGAGCGACACAAAGCGGCGGCGGCGCAGAGACAACAACAGGAGCGGAAGAAGTCGGGGGTTGTTCAAGGCCTTTCGGGTTTACACGATGGGCGGCGCCTCAAAACTGCAACGAGCCCCCCCAGTTCGTGCACCCCCTTACCCAGAGGACCCTCAGCCCAACGGAAAGGAGCGATCGGGTTACGAATGTGCCAGTGCTCAGAGCAGACGAAGAGGTAATACAAACGTGGCAATATACTAACTTCCTGTGGATATGTACAAACCTTACTTTTCATCTCCCTTCTTTGATTGCATGTTGTTAGGGGGACATCACATTATTGAGTGATTTGTTTTTTGTTGCCCCATTTTCTTTTTTGGGACGGCTTGTGTGAATTGGTGTTTTGTTTACAGTCCTTTTGTCAACTGATTGGGCTCAACCTTGTTGTTGTGCAAATGCTGCAAAATTTGTTTTTTTTTTCCTGGCACGACTTGATGTATTTCTGGCACGACTTGGTTTTTTTCTTGGCACGACTTGATTTATTTTTGGCACGATTTGTGCTTTTCTCCCAAAATACGGGTTTGGATTGAAATTTAGTAGGAGGATAAAATGTATATTGTGAATATCAAATTAATGGCTCGATGGACTAATGCTAATAAAAAGTTACTGAATTATTGAATTATAAAAATAAAAAAAGGGTCGTGGTGATAATTAAAATGAACATCCTGATCTGTGAAGACGAAAATAAAAGAGAATAAGGTGGTAGTTAATGATTTAAATAAATTATTAGGTGGGCATCTCATTATTGAGTGATTTGTTCTTTGTTACCCCAATTTTTTTGGCACGGCCTTTGTGAATTGGTTATTTGTTTAGGGTTTAGGGCTTGTCATCGGTTTGGTCTCAGCCTTGTTATTATGCAAAGGCTGCAAAATTTGTGTTTTTTTTCCTGGCACGACTTGATTCATTTCTGGCACGACTTGATTTTTTTCTTGGCACGACTTGATTTACTGCTGGCACAACTTGATTTATTTCTGCCACCATTTGTGCTTTTCTCCCACAATTAGTACGAGGATAAAATGTATATTGTGAATATCAAATTAATGGGTTGATGGACTAATGTTAATAAAAATTATTTATGAAAAAAAAAAAAGTTTGCGGTGATAATAAAATTGATAATTAAGCTATGTGAAGACGACAATAAAAGATAATGAGGTAGTAGTTGATGATTTAATAAATTACTAAGTGGGCATGAATTATGTATAGTGAATTATTGCATATTCAACATGACTTCCATGTGAAACCTGATGCATGTGTAATTATTAATTGGTGGACTTGATAGTGTTTTTAGTTTTTTTTCAACTGAGAGGGAGTGGACTTGGGAATTAGTTTTTTCGGATTATGTTTCTTGAAGGTTCTTTTTTTTTTTTTTTTTTGGTGTCCTAATTTTAAAAAACACAGTATATAAACGATTTATAGAGTAATGATTTTTTGTTGCACGATTTGGTCTTGGTTATTTGTTTGGGATGAGATGTTTTTTTAAGCTCCTCAATAGAAAAGGAGTACAGAAAATGCGAGTGTCGAGCAGTTCTTTTGCTATAATTTTATTTTGGGCACGATTCAGTTTATTTGTGGCACGATTTGTCTATTGGTGGCACGAATTGATTATTTGTGGCACGAACCAATCTTATTCTAATATTGTGCTGTCATATTGTCGCCTGACGAAGACGAGGCCAGGGAGGTTGGTTGGCTCAGCCTTGGCCCTAGCCCGGCTTTTATAAACTGCCCCAAGTCAGTGCCTCCAATACCAAGGCCTGTGCCTGGGTCTGGGTCTGGGCCAGAGCCTTTGTCTTCGTCTGATTCGGAGCCTGCGCCGCAGCCAGAATCCCCAAAAAACAAAATCGAAGGAAGCGGAACGCTGAGTTGAAAACTCCATCTCGTAGAAGTGCTAGACTACGACTTGCAGGAGAACAAGCCAAAACAACGATCCACGATGTTGAATCTTCAGATTCTGATGACACTGATAGCGAGGGGTCGTAATCGACTGATAAGACGGAAAAGAACACAGCTTCAAGGACGAACGTGGGAGTTGACGGTGGTGCCGCCTGCGCGGCATTCGAGGGCCAACTCACTCGATTTATGCAGGATAGACTGCCACCAATCATCGAACCAGTAATCAGAGATGTGGTACACTCTGTCTTGCCAGGAATTCTCCAATCCAAATTGAAAGACTACTTCTCCAAGAATCGCAACACTAGCAGCAGCTCAATGGTAAATATAGATCCTTGTTGAATTTTTTTGGTATTATTTGAGATGAGTAGTTGATGATTTGCATGTGTTGACTATTTTCCTATCATGATTGTAGATGTCTCCCCCACATATGATGCCCACTTTTGCCTCTTTCGCCGCTCCTGCAAGTATGACACAGTTTGCAGGATTTGGTACACCTGCGGGCCAATCGATACAACCAGGCGTAAGCAACGTCCCATCGACTGCTGCTGGAGGCAGTAAAGGGACCACAAGTGTAGTTCCGCCTGAAAGTCAGCCGGCTAGGGTTAGCGAGTTTCGTGTTGAACCAATGATGATCCCAGGTGAACCCGACACAGAGGACAGAATGATCCGACAGGCCAGAGCGCGGAATGACTCCCACCTGGTTCTTAGTCCATTTCGAATTATAGAGCGCCGGAAAATAGCTGCCAAAAAATCCGAGTACGCTAAATTTAAAAAATCCAATGGCAGGTACGTCTTATGCGAATTAGCATTGTTACTAATAATGAACTTTACGTGTAAATTTTCGTTTTTATAAACTAAATTTTTTTGCAACCAATTAAGGAAAATAAGCGCCGATTATACGAGGTCAATAGTTATTAACATATTGAATTCTGTTACTGAAGCCAGTTTGTAGTTTTTCTCTTAATTATTATTCATGAACGCATCAACCATATACAGTAATTGTGATTGGAACTAATATGGACATAAATTCGTTTTGGAATGCGTTGGATGCCTTCTTTTTAGTTGACCCTAACCCCATTTCCTTTTTTTTTTTTTTAAACATGTATATAAATATATCTTCTTTTCTGTTGAAGTCTTAATGTCGGGCTCCAGAAGTGTGTGGATAAGACATTCTTTGCTACATTTGATGACCCAAATGCCCCCTTCGGTGCTGAGGTAACGGGTCTCAGTTTGACGTTTTAAATATTCATATGTAATTGATGATTTGCTGAAGTTACCTATTAATCATCTCTCACAGCACATCGATGCATACCTAGGGATCCTTATGTCAGAACCATTTGCAGCCAAAGTGAAGGTAGCAGAAACGATGGCGAATCAATACGTAATTGTTGACACAAAGTTTTGTGTGAGTTTTCCTCCCCGAAGTTAACTACAAATCTATGTCTTCAACCTGCCAATAAGCATTTTCAATGTTCTAACTGTTCATTATGTTCACATATAGGATCTGCTGAATGTTGTTTGGCACAAAAGGTATCCGCTCGTTTCGGGTAATCTGCCTTATAAGTCGCACAAAGACTTTGATTCGGACACATATGACAAGTTTAGCACTGAGGAACTCAGGCCCCTCATTCCATACGTGCGCGGTTTACAACCCCATTGGAGAAACATGAAGCCGTGGGACAAAGTGAACTCGGTAACATGTCCCGAATAAAAAGATTTTTGTAAAACCCTCCCCATAAAATACCATTGTTCGTAAATGACTTTTATTTTGCAAGTGCATGCATTGAGTAGGGTGAGTAAAGCATAATATTGCATAATTTGTTACATGACCAGGTCATAAGCTGTTGGCGATTTAAAGGCCATTGGGCGTGCATAAGAATTTCACTTGATAAGGGAAGGGTTGTTTTATACGACCCTACACAGCATTCATGGGACGATGAAATCAGGAACGAGAGGTTCTTGTACATTGTCCCTCTGTTAAGAATGTTGCCGAGTCTTCTCACCGAGGGGGGTTTTGAGAATATGCGGGCAGGTCAGATTTCTCCAAAGAAACAATGGGATATCGCTGTAGCGGGAGAACAACAATGTTTCCATCAAGTTGATCCGAACCAGTTTGCTCCATTTGCTCTCTCATTCGTTGAAGTACTTTTGACAAAGAATATAATAAGGGAAAAAGCTGAAGAACGAATGAAGGGTTCATACCGAAAAGCAATCGGAGAAACGATCTTCAGGTTCAGCACGCCGCCCGAAACGCTAGGGGAGTCCTCGGAGGTTGTGATGGATGGATAAGATAAACAGATTAGTTTCTTAAGTGTCGTATGGTCTGAGTTTACAATTTGACTTATGTGTTTTTTGGATGTGTGCATGTAAATATCATGTGATGTTATCTGGAGTTTTTTGGATGTGTGCATGTAAATATCATGTGATGTGGATTTTTTAGTTGAGTGTGTTCTCGTAGGCCTATAAGTGACAAAAATCATAAGGGCTGCTAACTTTAATGGATGGGCCTCCTATCGGTCCTTTTGTTTAATATGTAGGATAGGTTGATATTTTTTCCTTAGAACACTTCACCGATTCTAGGAACTTGACAACGTTGCAATGATCAACCGACCCGAACTTACAATCAGCAACATATTATGGCTCGCACGAAGTAAATAAACAAGCACCAATAGGAATCTGCTTACACTAATGACTCAGTAATTCAGCGGATTCCTTCATCGTTCACTAAGTCTTACACATCGTGCTTCGAATTAAATGGATCTTGGCACGAATCTAATCATTTGATTCCTCCATCGTCCGTGATGTTATACAGATAGTTCCTATATCATTCTTGTGATTCCATCATCGTTCCCATAGTTATACACGGCTTGAATCCCAAAAAAAAAAAAAACAAAAAAGGTGCATGCACTAAATGGGAATTAGGAGCGTGCCCTAAATGTTGGCACGAAATTAAATATAGAAATTACAAATTTAATCATCGTTCCCATGGTGCTATTTGTTTAGGCCATGGAATTAATGCATGAATTCATTGTCACCTAACACAATTTCTTTTGATTTTTACTACACAGTGAGCAATAAATTCATATTTACTTCTCGCCAACCCCCTCCCCCCATTACCTACCACAAAATACCAACACCGGTGGTAAAAAACTAAACGCCCCATTCACACCTGCCTTGCCTGAGACCGAAGGTGTGCGGATACAATCAAGAAATCAGAAATCGAGCTCAAGTGTTGATAGTGGTAAGTACAATTAATTTGTCATGGTTTACGATATCGTTCCACTTATATCTCGTCTGTAGTAGGAGAAAACCTTCGGTTTCTCATTTTTGTTATGTTTCCTAAGGGGTATATGCTGATGGGTGTTATTGAGGAGTATTGTATTTGTTGGCATACCTAGGATGTGTAGACCACATTTTTGTTATGTTTCCTAAGGGGTATATGCTGATGGGTGTTATTGGGGAGTATTGTATTTGTTGGCATACCTAGGATGTGTAGATCATTAACTACTCCGACTTGTTAGCGCAAATGAGTATCCGTCATGTAGTCATAGTTACTGGGGGACGATGGGACGGATCTAATTACATGGATGGTGACGAGGAGTATTATCCATTAACGAACGATGTGATGACTCGACTTGAACTCATCGAGGTTGTCCATGACATTGTGCAAGCAGACGTTGAGGAGAACGATTACATATTGTATAGTCTAATGTCTCATGGGGATGAGAGAAAGATTAAAATGAGGATCAGGAATGACGACGATGTGAGGTTGGTTATGGAGTCTTGTGATAGTCCAATTGTATATGATACCATTAGTCCAGTGAAGCTACCAACAATCATCGGTCATAATGTGCCAGTTGAGTACCGACCACCGATTTCGCCATCGTTCTCTACGTTTCCCGATGCATTGTTTAACAGACCTTCGCCGCTCACAAATCACTCGTTTGATAATACTCCATCACCTTCGTTCACTTTCCAAGCAAAGCAACTAGTGGCAACTTTTTCAAGACGCAATCCCACTATACTTCGACTTAGCGTAGGACCATTGATGTGTCCGATGGAGGTCGAGGTCGAGGAAGGAACTGATACCTACATGGACTCGGGAGAACAGAATTCGCCAGTGCACATTGCCAGTCTTGATGATGAAGAGGAGAACGATGACGTTGCAGATGAAAACATAGCAACACGCGTCCACGAGATGCACAGAACCGACTATGAAAATTGGGTCCGAAATCCAAACACTCAAGTACCGAGTGACAATGCGTCGACAGACTACCCCTCTCTACCATTGGCGGTTTATGCCCCACGATCAACTATGCCTTGCAGTAGGTGGGTCATTCCAGGTGCGGAATTTAACAACGACGGGGACACAGATTTACCCCAAGTGGATGTATCACGCAGTTTCGACTCAAAGATTGCTTTGGGGAGGACATTTAACTCAAAAGGGGATTTGATATGTGCGGCGGGGTTGTACCACATCGCAAACAAGGTTGAATTTCGAGTGAAGCGATCGGGGCAGACGCGGTATTACATCATATGCAAGTTTGATAAGTGCTTATTTAGGATGAACGCCAACGGAGAGAATGGGTATTGGAGGATAGTGGCTCTCTCTGAGCACACATGTGAGTTCGACCACACAAGTACGGGGGGTCGCAGAGTGCCTGCCCGGACAATTGCAGTGCTTTATGCACATAAGCTGGTCGAAGGGCGCAACCTTAATGCTCAAGAGATGCAGCATGACATGAAGACGGATCATAAGTTTGATATCGATTACCAGATAGTACTCCGTGCCAAGCACTTGGCTTACGAGATGGTATACGGTGAGTATGAGAGCTCATTCCAAAAGATCCCTTCCTACTTGTCCATGATCAAGACTATGAATCCTGGTTCTATCACAGCACATACTGTTGATACAGAGGGGCGTTTTGAGAACTGTTTTTTCGCACTACATTCTTGCATCACAGGATTTCTCAATCACAACAGACCAGTTGTTGTGATTGATGGCACACATTTGAAGGGCAGGTACAGAGGCATTTTATTTGTTGCAGTGTCGAAGGATGGGAACGAGCAATTATGGCCCATAGCGTATGGCGTGGGTCACATGGAGAACAATAAGTCATGGGGTTGGTTCTTATCAAAATTAAGAGAGTGCATTGGTTTCCCAAAAGATTTGTTGATTGTGTCTGACAAACATGCAAGTATAAAAAGTTGTGTATCGTCTGAGTTCCCAGGGGTACCACATGGGTTATGCTACTACCATTTAAGGGCTAATGTTGCAAAGCACGGAAAACACTTGGCCAGTTTGTTCTACAATGCAACGTACACTTACAGCCGTGAAGAATTTGAAGTGTGCATGAACCGCATCGAAGAAGCATCAAAGGACGGGGCGTACAAGACACTATATGACGCAAAGTTTGAAAGGTGGTCAAGGGTACTATGTCCTGTAAGGCGATACGGGTCATGACTTCAAATGCTGCCGAATCGTGGAATAAAAGGATCAGGTGGGGTCGGAGATTGCCTGTATGCTCGTTGTTGGAGTGCATAAGGAGCATCATCGAGAAGTGGTTTAGCAAACGACGAGAGTATTATGCTAACAGGACTAATGAGCTGACCGAGGTTGTTTCAAAAAAGATCGTGGAGTCGGTTACTAAGGGTCGTGGGATGATGGTAAAGAGCTTGACAGCTAAAAAATACAAGGTTGAGGATCCTCCAAAGTTGTACATCGTCGACCTAGAAGCTTGGACTTGCTCATGCCAGGAGTTCCAAATGGACCTAGTTCCATGTGCACATGCATGTGCATGTGTAGGGTAAGTATGCATAAGTTCCTCTTCACATCCAGTATTGACATGGCATAACACTTCTCATAATATTGATAATTTATTATAGGAAATCAAGGGAGAACATTGAAAATTATGTTGCATCCTATTACAAGACATCTACACTCCGACAACAGTACGCAGGCGAAATAATACCAATACCAAACCCGGAAGATTGGGTTGTTCCTGAGAAGATCAGGAAGAAGATAGTGAAACCCCCTAAATGCCCTAAACAAGTGGGCCGTCCAAAAACCGCACGCGTCCCAAACCCAGCAGAGAAGACGACGAAGACGATGGACCCTTCGCACCGTTCGTGTAGTAGATGTGGGGAAACAGGCCACAACATCCAAAATTGTACCACAATAATCCCTGTCAGCGTTGCAAGCCAAAGTGCCAGTTGGACAGGGAACAATACCCTTCCGCAGAAGGAAATAACTAAACGAAAATGTAGCATTTGTCGAAAAGCGGGTCATCGAGCTAACAAATGTCCAGGACCAAGTGAAGAGGATGATGGTGAGGACGTCACCAATATGGGGGTTCCGCAGAACCCTCATGCAGTTTCAAAAGATCAAGGTATTGAGCAAGGGTCGTTACATAGTTTGCAAGGACCCGATCAAGAATATGCAGAAAGTTGTCCTGCCACACAACCTGAATCTGACGAAGCTACAGAGATATGGACAAGTCACAACAGGGTGCAGTTTAACTTGAACGAGATGCCAGACGACTATGTTGATGGATGTGAAGATGGTGAAGAGCTTGATGAAGAAGTTACAAATAATCCCTACGGAGGGATGGAGGACGGTGATGATTTAGTAATATCGCTTTGATGTGATTCGAGATTGCTGGATTCTATCAGTTAGCTTGCCCTAAACCCTATTTATCCCTCTTAAACTATGATATTATATTTGATAGTTAATCATTTTCACGTGCTAAGAGTGTGTGGTAAAGTTTGTATTCTAAAATGACAAATTAGGCGTTACGCATGCCACTAAGTCATTTGTGAATATGATATTCTCTAATCGCTCTATGCAATAAGATTCGAGCGAGCCGGGTGTACTTAAAGTGCGGGCATACAATATTATTGCATCGTGCCACCATATCTCAAGTCGTTCCAGGAACCGAAATGCCTTGTGCCTCGGTTTGTGCATTCATTTACATCGTGCATTATGCCACTTTTGCCCTACACCCCGAAACAAATATTATAAGTTAATTTAATTACATCGTGCCACCAAGTTCTAACGTCGTTCCACAAACCGAAAAGCCTCGTGCCTCGGTGCGTGCATTCTGTTACATCGTGCATGACACTACTTTCACCTAAAACCATAGTCCTAAACCCTAAAACAAATATTATAAATTAATTAAATTATATCGTGCCACAATGTATCACGTCGTTCCCCGCCATGAATATTCCTCGCTCCTCGGTGCGTGGATTCTTATGCGTTGTGCCTACTTCAATTCTCTATAAGTTCGTTTTTTTTAATAATTGAAACTCATAATAATCTAAACTAAACCAAAATAATTGATACCCAAAATAATTGAAATCAAAAGAGTTGAAAAATTGGGGGGAGGAAGTTCAAATTTTCTGGGGAGAGGAGAGAGAAAAAAGTTAGAGAGAGAGTGAGAGAGGAGAGAGAAAAAAGTTAGTGAGAGAATGAGAGAGGAGAGAGAGTAGAGATAGAGCAGAGAGAAAGAAGAGAAGGGAGGTGGGATTGTGCAGTGCGGTCACAATCTGTGTCAGTCCGGAGGTTGGATGGGAGGGTGGATGGGAGGGTGGGTTGGGGGGTGGTTTAAAAACTGTGAACGAGGGTGGTGGGGTGGGTTAAAAGTAGGGGTGAGGTGTTGGCTAAAAGACAAGAAAGTGTTAGATTTTATAGTTTTTTACAATCTTGTTAGTTTTAGGGTAAAAATTATAGAAAGTGTTAGATTTGACCCTTTTCACCTTTCTATAACTTTTACCCTAAAACTAATAAGATTGTAAAAAACTATAAAATCTAACACTTTTTTGTCTTTTAGCCAACACCTCACCCATACTTTTAACCCACCCCACCACCCTCGTTCACAGATTTTAAACCACCCCCCAACCTCTGCACTGACACAGATTATGACCCCACTGCACAATTCCATCCGCTTTCTCCTCTTTCTCTCTACTCTATCTTTATTCTCTCTCCTCTCCCATTCTCTCACTAACTTTTTTCTCTCTCTTATCTCTCTCCTTTATCATTCTCTCTCTAACTTAATTTCTCTCTCTCCTCTCTCATCCGCTTTCTCCTCTTTCTCTCTACTCTATCTTTATTCTCTCTCCTCTCCCATTCTCTCACTAACTTTTTTCTCTCTCTTATCTCTCTCCTTTATCATTCTCTCTCTAACTTAATTTCTCTCTCTCCTCTCTCACTCTTTCTCTAACTTTTTTCTCTCTCCTCTCTCTCTCTAGCCTCTCTCTCTTGTATCTCACACAGAAAATTTGAACTTCCCTCCCCCCAATTTTTCAACTCTTTTGAATTTCAATTATTTTGAGTATCAATTATTTTGGTTTAGTTTAGATTATTATGAGTTTCAAATTATTTTGAGTTTCAATTATTTAAAAAATAAAATTATAGAGAAATGGCTTAGGGGAGGATAACATCATGCACGACGCATAAGAATCCACGCACCGAGGAACGAGGAATATTCATGGTGGGGAACGACGTGATACATGGTGGCACGATATAATTAAATTAACTTATAATATTTGTTTTAGGGTTTAGGACAATTGTTTTAGGTGAAAGTAGCATCATGCACGATGTAATAGAATGCACGCACTGAGGCACGAGGCATTTTGGTTTGGGGAACGACCTGAAAACTTGGTGGCACGATGTAATTAAATTAACTTATAATATTTGTTTCAGGGTGTAGGGCAATTGTTTTCCGGGAGAGTGGCGTTATGCACGATGTAAATGAATGCACAAACCGAGGCACGAGGCATTTCGGTTCGGGGAACAACTTGAGATATGGTGGCACGATGCAATTATATTGTATGCACGCACTTTAAGTACACATGGCACGCTCGAATCGGTTTGCATAGAGCGATATGAGAATATCATATTCACAAATGACTTACTGGCATGTGTAAAGACTAATTTGTCATAGTAGAATACAAACTTTACCACATACTCTTAGCACGTGAAAACAATTAGCACACAAATAAGTAGATCGTGCCACATAATAAATAAAAACGGATCGTGCCACTTAGAAAATAAATCGCGCCACAGTTTAATAGATAGTGCTAATAAAAAATAAATGGCTCGTGCCAAAAATAGACAAATCGTCCCACAAATAAACAAATCGTGCCAAAAACAAATAGTAAAAAAACTACCTAACACTCGCATTTCTGTACTCCTTTTCTATTTTCCTTGATTAGGGGATTTAGGGAGGAACTTAATGACACATCTGATCCCAAACAAATAACCAAGATCAAATCGTGCAACAAAAAAGCCTCACTCTAGAAATTGTTTATATACTGTGTTTTTTAAAATTAAGACACACACACACAAAAAATAAAAAAAAATAAAAAAAAGGAGCTTCAAGAAACATAATCTGAAATAACTAACTCCCAAGTCCACTCCCTGTCAATTAAAAAAAAACAAATACTCTCAAGTCCACCAATTAATTATTAAAATCACTTGCATCATGTTTCCAAGGAAGTCATGTTGGATATGCAATAATTCACTATACATAATTCAGTATTCCTAATAATTTATTAAATCATTAACTATCACCTCATTTTCTTTTATTTTCATCTTCACATATCTTAATTATCATTTTAATTATCACCGCAACCTTTTTTTTATTTTCATAATTCAACAATTCAATAATTTTTATCAGCATAGTCCATCAACCCATTAATTTGATATTCACAATATATATTTTATCCTCCTACTAAATTCCAATCCAAACCCTCATTTTGGGAGAAAAAAATAAATCGTGCCAGAATTAAATCAAGTCGTGCCAAAATTATTTAAGTCGTGCCAGAAATAAATCAAGTCGTGCCAGGAAAAAAAACAAATTGTGCAGCATTTGCATAACAATAAGGCTGAGCCTAATTAGTTGACAAAAGGGGTTGTAAACAAATCACCAATTCACACAGGTCGTGCCAAAAAAAAAAAAATGGGGCAACAAAGAACAAATCACTCAATAATGTGATGTCCACCTAACAACATACAATAACAGTAATAAAAGAGAGTTGTAAAGGAAGGTTTGGACATATCCACATCAAGTGAGTATATTGCCACATTTGTATTAACTCTTCGTCTGCTCTGAGCATTGGCACATTCGAAGCCCAATCGCTCCTTTCTGTTAGGCTCAGGGTCCTCTGGGCAGGGGAGTACGCCGACTGGGGAGTCTCGGTGCAGATTTATGGCGCCGCCTCGTCTCTCCCCCCCCCCCCCCCCCCCGGCGTGATGCCGAAAGGCCTTGAACATCCTCCGTTGTGTCGCTCGGAAGGCTGGAAGAAGAGGCTGAAGAGAGTTACCGTCGTCGCCTGTTGTCACTCAGAATGATGGAAGGTGTGACTGAAGAAGGTCGTTACCGTCGCCGGTGGTTTCGGCTGTCGAAGGGACTGCCGAATTTAACCTTAATAGAGGTTGTATACCTCGATCTTCCATGTCGCCGTCGCCGGGTATCTCGGCCGTCGCTCTGCCAAGTCTAAAAACAGATTTAGGAGCAGCCATTGATGAACACCAAGGAAGAGCTTGGCTGTTCTGTAATGGAGGTTTCTGAAAACAAGGGTTTGGTAAAGTAAAAAATTAGAGAGGGGGGTGAAAAGGCTGTCCTTTTCTTGGGTAAATGAATAATGAATGACGGCTCATGGGAAAGGGTGAAGTTCAGGCAGTGAGGGGGGAGGGGGTTGGGCGTTGGGGGATGGGGGGGTGGGGCTGGGCTGGAGAGTTAAAAGATGCAATGTGTTATTATTTAAGGTTTTTTACAAACCTATTACTTTTTTAATAAAAGTTGTAAAAAGTGTAAGATAAAATTTTCTCTCTAAGCAAAAATCCAAATCTTTGATCTCAACAATTGTATCTCGGACTCACCTCTTCCAAAATCGTCAAAAAAATCCACTACACAACCATCGAATTGATAGAGAATTTCCGTAAATAAAAATTACATTTTACAGATAGACCTATAATGATCTCAAAAGACTCAAATTTAGATTTGTAATTTACATTCAAAATCTAAGAAATCTACTAAAAGCAACCAAGTTTCAAGGAATAAAAAGGGCATGTATACATATTTACACATGATTTGTTTTTTTTTTTTTAATGGTATCAAATGCTTACAAACCCCCATTTTATTTGTTAGGCAAACGAAATATAGAGAAACTCTCAAACCCCAAATCTGTAAAAAAAACATAAAGCTGGATAAGAAGACATGCGAATCCAAAATCGTTTTCTCCAGCAGGTAGAGGATATGTGGAGATTTATCAGTGAATTATTTTCTCAAATTTTATTTGCTAAAAGTATTTAATATTTTATTTGTCTACCTATGTTAAAAAAAAAAAAAAACCCCACACACACATATTTGGATATTAATTACTGGTTTGAATACTGTTAGGAATCATAGAGTAACAGGATAGAGTAGCCATAATCGGAAAACTAAAGTTGTAAAGAAGAAAAACCTTTAGGGCAATTTTCTGAGGTGTATATTCTATAATGATGAAACAATATTTTACATGCTCTCATATATATATGGTACACTGGATCATTCTAGACTTAACCACGTGTTGATACACAAAAATCAAGATAACAACTTTATACGATAATATTCCTATGCCGGATTACTATTGTGAGCCTCTGTATGTTTGGTGTGCAAGCCTGCGCATCTTGACAGCTTTGGTGTACAATTCTGTTTTTCTTGGGCTTGTTCATGGGCTGGGCTATGTCCAGGAATTAGACTTTCTTTTGCATTGTGGCTTGGGCCACTATCTGGGCTCTCGCTATCATGCCCCCTCAATTCAAACGAGCTGAAGGGAACAACATGAAAATGATTGCAGAAGCGAGTGAAGAATTGCTTAGATAAAGGCTTGGTTAGGATGTCGGCAGTTTGAGCATGACTAGGAATGTGTGTTGATCAGCACTTGCTTTGCAGCAACTCGTTCACGGGTGAAATGAATATCGATCTCAACGTGTTTGGTTCAAGTATGGTTCACAGGATTCAGGGCAAGATATATAGCCCCAAGGTTATCAGTCCATAAGATTGGCGGTGCACGTTGCGGAATACGAAGCTTAGAAAGAATGGACTTAATCCAAGCAATCTCACATAAGCCATGAGCAATGCTACGGTATGCTTCAGTACTCGAACGAGAAACGGTCACCTGTTTCTTTGAAAACCAGGAAATAAGATTTGCCCCAAGATAGATACAAAAACCAGAAATAGACTTTAGATCATCTAAGTCAGGCCCACAGTCTGAGTCAGAAAAAGCTGTAAGAAGAGAAGTTGAGGACGGAACAAAAGTGAGACCATAATCCATGGTGCCAGCTAAATACCTCAAGATGCATTTTACTGCCTTCCAATGGGAATCCAAAGGCGAGTGCATAAATTGACTCACCTTGTGAACACTGTAAGCCAACTCTGGTCGAGTGATTACCATATACTGTAAGGCACCAACCACACTTCTAGAAAGTGTGGGATCAGGAAAGGGAGAGCCATCATACTTTGTCAAAAGAGGAGATGTAACCATAGGGGTAGCAAGACCTTTGGCATCTGTCATCTGAACTTTTGCCAAAACAGATTGTATATATTTTGTTTGCTTGAGGTGTAGACCAGAGGCAGTCTTGTTGATCTCGATACCCAAGAAATGATGAGGAGTGCCCATATCTTTTAAAGAAAAATGCTTGTGCAAGGAAGTAATGAAGTGAATGATCTCTTTCTCATGTGTACCAGTCATGATCACATCGTCAACATATACCAAAAGAATAATGCAAGAGTGGGGAGAGAATCTGAAAAAGAGAGAATTATCAGCATTTGAAAGAGTGAAACCAAGATTCTGTAGAGTGAGTTTAAGTGTAGAAAACCATGCTCTAGAGGCTTGCTTTAAACCATAAATAGCCTTGTTCAACTTGCACACATAATCGGTCTTCGTAGGATGAGAGAAACTGGGAGGCTGCTCCATATATACTTCATTGACTAGCTTTCCATTGAGAAAAGTATTGTTGAAATCCAATTGTCCAATGCACCAGGATTTGGAAAAAGCCAAAGCAAGAACCAAACGAATTGTTGTAGGTTTCATAACTGGACTGAATGTCTCGTCATAATCTTGACCAGAGGTTTGAGTGAAACCACGAGCAACCAATCTAGCTTTATGTCGAGAAATTGAACCATCTGCATTTGTTTTTAGCTTGAAGACCCACTTACAAGTCACAACTCTCTTATCGAGGGGTCGACATACTAGAATCCAGGTGGAGTTTCGAATAACAGCCTGAAACTCGACCTCGATGGCCTATTTCCAGAGAGGATGTTGAAAAGCTTGTAAAAAATTTCTGGGCTCGGAAAGAGCCGAGGTGTGATTCATACATGCCTTAGGTTTGAAGATGCCAGCCTTCGATCTAGTCACCATATAATGTGTACATGTACCTGCAACAGAGTCATTAGCAATGCTCAATTGGCAAGCCATTATCTAACTCAAGGGAAGCTAGAGATGGAGTTGGAGATCTAGAAGAAGAACTACTATTTTAGGTTAGATTGTGGATTGGGAAGCTGAGGAATTCTCAACAGAAGATGGACTAGAAGAAGAGGTGAAGCGAGCTGATGGCGAAAGTGTGGAAGGAGTGGTGGAGGGTATAAGTAAGGTGGAGGTATTGATAATGATGGAGTAGGGTGAGTAGTGGGATCAGCAGTACCTTTTTGCTGAAAAGGATACACATTATCGTCAAAGATAACATGTTTATTCATGATGACCTTTTCAGTGGGTAATAGCACCTTATACCCTTTGTATTGGGAGTTGTACCTAAGAAAAGTACTTCCAACAGATCTGTAGTCAAGCTTATTTTTGTTCATTGGTCTGATGTGTGGAAAACAGAGACAACCAAAGGTTCTAAGATTATTATAGTTGGGTTTGACATGAAAGCACGCTTCTAGAGGGGTGTTATAGTTTAGTTGCTTGGAAAGTGTTCGGTTTATAAGGTAAACTGCTGTAGTAAATGCATCATCCGAATAGGGTTTAGGTAAATGGGATTAAGCAAGAAGAGAGAGACCAACTTTTACAATGTGTCTATGTTTTCGTTCGGTAACACCATTTTGTTGAGGGGTGTAGGGGCAAGAATATCGATGATGTATGCCATTTTTTTCAAGAATGGGAGTTAAAGCTTTGAACTCTCCTCCACCATCAGACTGGAATATCTTAATTTTCTTATCGAGTTGGTTCTCTACTAGGGACTTAAAGTGAAGAAAGGCAGATGTGGTGTCACTCTTTTGTTTAAGGAAGTAAATCCATGTGTATTTTGTGTGGTGATCAATGAAGGATATGTAGTAGGAGAATCCATTAGTTGATTTAATGGGAGAAGGTCCCCATAAATCACTGTGGATCAGTGTAAGAGGTTTCGTATAGGCAGTGGAAGAATCAGTGAATGGTAAGTGTTTGCTTTTGGACTGTAAACAAGCTGCACAAATATGATGCATTTCATTATCAGAAAAAGAACATTACATTGGCTCAAGGCCTTTTTTACAATATCTAGAGGGGCATGCCCTAGTCTAAGATGCCAAATATCCAGACTAGTTGGCTTAGTTGACGCTGAAAGACAAGTAGGGGAATAATTAAGGCTAGGAAAAACAGAAGAAATAAGAGCTTGTGTTGAAGAGGAAAAAAGTAGGGAACTCGTGCTGCTTGAAGGAGGCTTTGGGAAGTTGAAAACATAGAGCCCGTCTCTAAGCGTCCCTTTGAGAAAGATCACCCATGTTGCAAGGTCCTTCACAACACATAAAGTCTGGTGAAATTCAAAAAACACACCTTTATTTGGACCTCCTCTATAAGAGGTGTGTCGTCCACCTCGTCCTCTAAAATTTCCAGAATTCCCAGTAAACTTGCCTTTATTCTAATTGAAAAACTTCTTGTTCTGGTTCGGGCCTTGAGTAGCTATATTTGTTGTAGGGGTGGATTCATCAATGTTCACAGTACTCACAGCGAACACTAATTCTAATCAGCTTCGTAACTCAACAGAACAACATGAATATCTTGTACCGAATAAGGCTCAATCCGTGAGGTAAGAGAGACCATGATTGGGTTATATTCTTGGCCAAGCCCCGAGAAAATGTGGAGCATCTGATCATCATCAGAAACTATTTCTCCAATGGAAGCTAAAACATCACAACAGAACTTTACCTTTCCCAAATATTCTCTCATAGATAGAGATCCCTTTTTGAGATTCTACAATTCAAGCTTATACTGAATTCTTCGAGCTTGAGATTGGTTGGCAAAGTTTAAAGAAAGAGCATCCCACATCTCCTTTGATGTGGTGAGACCAACCATAAGAGCCAATAGGCTCTCAGAGAGAGACGACAAGATCCAAGATGCTAAAAGTTGATCCTGTCGAAGCCAGACCTCATAATCTGGATTGATTGAAATTGTCGTAGCATCACCATTTTTTACGGTGATAACTGAAGATGGAGCTGATTTTTCTCCATTAATATAGGCTTCAAGACCATAGCCACGAATTGCAGTGAGAAGTTGTTGCTTCCGAATTAGATAATTATTTTCGGTGAGTTTGGTGGTAATGAGCTGGTTCTGGGGCTGTATTACTTGAATCTGTAGGGTTAAAGTGGATGTGGCTATGGTTGTGGTTTGATTTTGTAGATCAGAGGTATTTCTCAGCCATAACAGCTGAAACTGAAAGGTGTTTCTTAAGATGGAAAAGAAATACTGCAAAGGGAAAAAGGGTGAAAAGAAACGTGAGCGATAATAGCTCACCTAAACACAATTCAGAGGCAGGCCCTAGTCCTGCTCTGATACCATGTTAGGAATCATAGAGTAACAGGATAGAGTAGCCATAATCGGAAAACTGAAGCTGTAAAGAAGAAAAACCTTTAGGGTAATTTTCTGAGGTGTATATTCTATCATGATGAAACAGTATTTTACATGCTCTCATATATATATATATATATATATATATTGTACAATGGATCATTCTAGACCTAACCACGTGTTGATACACAAAAATCAAGATAACTTTGTACGATAATGTTCCTACGCCGAATTACTATTGTGAGCCTTTGTATGCTTGGTGTGCAAGCCTACGCATCTTGACAGCTTTGGTGTACAATTCTATTTTTCTTGGGCTTGTTCATGGGCTGGGCTATGTCCAGGAATTAGACTTTCTTTTGCATTGTGGCTTGGGCCACTATCTGGGCTCTCGCTACCAAATACTACCTGATAATAATTGTGCATCTCTTCCACATTTCTGAATTATAGTAGTTGATTTTGTATATTTCGGGCCTTTTGAATTTAAGCAATATTCAAAAAAATTAAGTGAATGATGAGATGTGATTTGATATAAAGTGAATGACTACTTTTTTTTAGCGATAGACTTATACATATAATTTTAAAGATACAGAATTATCCCTTTATCTTTTTTTCCTTTAGGAGCTGATAATTATGCAATGTTCTGAATAATGCAGTTTTAAATCACGAGAAAAAAGGGGGGGAATTGGGCGAAAAGAAGGGTTCTTTTGCACAACTGCACTGTCATACGAACGTAAAGAATGATGCATTTTTTTTTTTTTTTGACAGAAAAATCATGAGAAAAATGGGCTACCAAATTTGTAGTATCTTTCGTCAATTAGGAAGGCCTCAGAGATGGCTAACGGATATAGTGCATGTGTTACATTTGTAGGAATATTTTCTACCATTACTCGTCGGCACTAAAAAGGTAACATCCAATTAGGCTGAAATTAAATTCCTGAAATACAGAAATATAACTTGAATATAGCTCAAAGGGGCCAAGATATGTGGTGGTTGCCTAATTCCAAGAAATGACTAACAAAAAAAACGTATAAAAAGTATTTACAAAATTGTCAAAATAATTATATAACATTTCTGTATTTAGTAACTACATTTGGACCGAAAAAATAGAACTTCCTATTTATTTTAACCACGGTTCCAATTATTCAATTTGTTAGTTAATAACGAAAAAATGACTTAACATAAAAAAACAAAATAGTTTTGAATTACTAGAAACTTCCTTCAAAAGCGCGAAAAAAATACCATCCACTAATCGTTGAAACACCCGAAAAACCTGGGAATCATGGATGGCAAAAGGACCTAAGAGTTGAGATTACAAAGAGTTCATGGATAGGGTTTTCTCTGCCCCTCTCAATCCTCAATAATCAACAAAACTCACGATATCAAGTAACGAAATTGAAGCATTTGGATTCTTTTGGGCGAAACAAATTAGGACAGGAGACGACTGATCACATGACGATCAATTGCGAACACGACGTGAGTGAAGAGCATCGGGCGACGGAAGGGGGAAATCCTTCGACCGAATTGGACGAAAATTTGGTGGAAGAAATAATCGACATTATTGAATCTGTGCAAAATATTGGAGAATATCGGAAAACTCATAACAAAGAGTGCACGAATCTTGTGAGAAGATTAAAGCTTTTTTTGCCGATTTTAGAAGAGGTTAGAGGAATCGAAAGACCAAAAATTCCTGATGCTGGAATTTCGTGTTTGATGAAATTGAAGAAGGCATTGCAATGTGCCAGCAAGTTGTTGAAATTATGTCATGATGGCAGCAAAATTTACCTGGTAGGAGAAATGGAAAATCCCCTCCATTTTCTGCAATGCCTGATTTTGTTTTAACTTTTATTTTTTCAGGCATTGGAAAGTGAGGCTATGATAGGGAGATTTCACTGTGTGTATGAAAGCATATACCATGCTTTGGAAGGAATGCCATATGTGGAGCTTGGAGTATCTAAAGGAGTAAAAGAACAGGTTCATTTTACATTTACAATAAAAACTCACTTCAAATTTGGAAATTCCGTACTCTAATTTGTTACTCCTATAATATACTATTAGTTGTAAAGAATCACAATCTTAATTGATTGTGTGTTCTTATGTACTCAGCATAAGTGTCGTTTAAGAGAAGCTAAAAAATTTCAAAGTAAATGTGTTTTAACGGAAAAAAAAAACTCATAGTTCTTCCAATTTTATCTTAAACAACCTACTTAATTTAGTTGATTATTACTTTATTCCACAAAACATATCAAATTAAATAGATTTTGTATGAATGTGTTTGCCATTTTTATGAATCCTTAATTTTTGCACAAAAAGTTAAAATGACACTTATTTTAAAACGGAGGGAGTTGATAACAATATACAGTTGAGAACTTGATTTTGTTTTCTTATGTATCACAGTTTGATTATCTTGATCATTTCTAAAGAATCCAAATCTTTCTTTTGTGTGTTCTTCCCATACAAACAGCTAGCTGGTAGTTCAAACGTATGATGAAATTAATTGTGCATTTCTCATCAAGGCGATTCTAATATTTTTGGGTCTGAATCGAGTTAAAAAAAGTCTGAGTTGAGTTAAAAAAATATGCCATAACTTGTGCCATACATTATTTTCAAACATTTTTTTTTTAGTTTGAGTCGAGTTAAAAAGTTGGGGCTACTTCTGCAATACTTTATAAAATAATTATAAAACAATACTTTCAGGATTTAATATGGTCATTATGGATAATATGACTAGATTCATATAGAAGATTATAAATGAGGATAATTGAAAATTTTGTTTTAGATAATAAATTAACAAATAAACGTGGAAGGAAGGAGAAAATGTGTGAAAATAAAACAAGAACAACATAAGATATTTATATATATATATATATATATATATATTTCTAAGGCTTGGGTGCACCATGTGCACAATAGTGCTATATTGCACCAATCATACAATATTTTTTACGTTCATAGTATGGTTGATTTACTCATACAGTATACCACTATAAGTATGGTTGATTTACTGACTGATACACAGTATGATTGACTTGCTCATACAATATGTGAACACACGTTTTTGCCTTTTTTCTATATAGGAGTATTTCTTAAACTTGTTGAATATAGATAGATGCTCCAGTTTTATTTAGAGTGAGTCTTGTGTGTGAACGATCACACGTGAGATGAAATACACTTTTACAGAAAACATTGATACTTTTACATGAAAAAGTGATATTTTTACTACATTGATACTTTTACAAATAAAGGTGATACTTTTGCTACAAAAAGTGATACTTTTTTTTTGTTAAAAAAATGTGATACTTTTACAGATAAACGTGATACTTTTACCACAAAAAGTGATACGATTTTCCCTTTTTCCGTCACACCGTGTGACGGTCACATACAAGTTTTTGCCTTTTATTTATACTTATAAGTTGCCTTTTATTTATACTTATAAGTTAGTCGCATGGACAATGACAATTATGTTCTCTTAAAATAGATATTTATATCCTAGATTAAATATATTTTCTGTAGAAAATATTTTGTAGTTAAACTCATAAAATATTTTATTAAGAACCATTTTTTAGAAAAAAAAAATTAAATTTTGCTTTAAGTTTTTAGTTTTTATTTAAAGGCAATCATTATATTTAATATTTTTTAAATATCTGGCCAATTCATACTAAAACAAAATACAATGCAACGAGACTTAATATTTTGCTTTATCTTGAAACTAATTATATTTATTTTAATTATAAACCTACTTATTTTATGTTTACGTATTTATTCTTGTGAATATGTTAATTCTTTCTCTAGACTAATTACATAATTATCTTCATTGTTTATAATTCCTTTTTTCTTTTCAAAATTTGAATAAACTTTGAATCCTAAGGAATATGTGCCAAAAATAATAATTTAAACATCAATACATTCTTTTGTGTTATCGTTATTATTTTTTTCCTGAAATTAACTATAATTAATTAATTATATAATATGGCATGAAGTTCCTCAAGTTTATTTTTAGTTTTATTCTCATCTCGAGTTTAAACTTATTTCTTATTAATTTCTTTATTAAAAAATAATCAACAATATTTCTTGTATTTTTCCCTTTGTCTTTTTTTTTTTCTTTATTTGAACATCTTTTAAACTTTTCAAATTAAGAAATGACACAATAAGTAAAATATGCCTAAAGTACATATAGAACAAATCAATATATTTCTCATTTTTTTTTTTTTTTCTCTTTTGTCTCTTAAACATCCACCATCAAGTGGTCAGATAAGAATTGTAATGTATTTACCGACATAGTTAAAAAATGCATGAATATATAATAGTTGGTAATCCTCACTGATGAAATAACATAAAAAAATAAATTCTTACGTTTGTGTTTATGAAATCCCATATAAACTTCTCGTCAAAACAAAATAAGGCATAACTTAAGTAAAAAGTTCCAATAAAACAAATCCAATTATTTCTCACGCTCCTTCAATCATTTTATTTAGACATTCACATTATAAGTAAATACTTAATCTCATTTTATTAATCTAAAAATTTATAAATACATTTGATCTCTTAATTCTCTTTAATTTTATGCAATACTTAGATTAATTTGTTTAAATTGAAAAAGTAAAAAAATAAAAAAATTATTCATAATGTTTAACTGAACCACTAGAACAACTCAACTAATTTCTTATATTTATGTGTATATATTATTATTATAAAATAATTTGAGGCCCCTAAATATCTGGATTTTTACGAGGCCTAAAGCTACCGCCTCTTTCACCTCATAAAAGGAGTGCCCTGTTTCTCATATATCTCAGTTTGATGAACTTAACTGCAGATGGAGTTATTACGCACTCAACTAAGACGAGCCAAAAGGAGGACCGATACACAAGACATGGAGCTGACAATGGATTTGATGGTGGCTTTGTCCACAAACAACGATAGAAATGCAGATATTGCCAGCGTAGAGAGGCTAGCTAAGAAGCTATCTTTATCTACTCCTGAGGAACTGGACGAAGAAACAATAAGCGTCCAAAAACTTTTCAATGGAAGACGAGGCGGCAATTCTGAGTGCCAACAGAATATCATGAATGTTCTAAACAAGCTCAAGAGAGTAGCTGGTGTTAAGGAAGATGGATCACCGAATGATTCGGCTGTGCCTAAAACTCATACAAAATGCACCTCCATTGCCGTTCCTCATGAGTTTTTATGTCCTATCACATTGGAGATTATGAGGGATCCTGTGATTGTTGCAACTGGACAGGTATATTGAGACCCAAAAATAGAATGCCAAATAGCTACATTCGGTTTTGCTGAGATAAAGGGATATTTCACAGTTTGGAACGTAGCTTTTCCTTTAGTTTCTGATGGTTTACATTTACTAACTTTCATTGGTTTGGGACACTGCAGACATATGAAAGAGAGAGCATACAACAATGGTTGGATTCGAATCATCAGACATGTCCAAAAACTGGGCAAATCTTAGAAGAATTGTCTCTAGTTCCAAACTTTGCTCTTAAGAACCTAATCCTCCAATGGTGTGAGAAAAACAACTTTGAAATTCCAAAGGAGGCACCTGAAAGAGCCGACACCCCTACAACACCAAACGAAGCCAAAATCTTGTCGTTGGTTCAAAACTTATCGTCTAGCAAGCTAGACGAGCAGAGACGTGCTGTTGAGAAGATACGTATGCTATCAAAAGAAAGCCCGGAAAATAGAACCTTGATTGCTAATGCTGGAGGGATTCAACTCCTTGTACAACTTTTGTCATATCCGGATTCAAAAATCCAAGAACACGCAGTTACAACACTTTTCAACCTCTCCATTGATGAATCTAACAAGAAACTCATATCTCAGCAAGAAGCAATTCCTGCTATTATAGAGATCTTGCAGAAAGGAACCATCGGAGCCAAAGAGAATTCAGCTGCAGCCTTGTTTAGCCTTTCAATGCTAGACGAAAACAAGGTTAAGATTGGATCATTAAATGGGATTCCACCATTGGTCAGTTTGCTTACAACAGGAACAGTCAGAGGGAAGAAGGACGCTGTGACTGCTCTATTCAACCTCTGTCTGAATCCTGCTAACAAGGCCATGGCCATTGAAGCTGGAATCGTGCCACCATTGATTCAAGTACTGGAGGATAAAAAGCAAGATATGGTTAACGAGTGCCTGTCTTTATTGCTGATTCTTGCGTCGAGTTCGGAGGGGAGAAGGGAACTTGGAGAGCTTTCTTTTATAGAAACGCTTGTGAATTTGATCCGTGATGGTACGCCGAAGAACAAGGAATGTGCGTTGGCGGTTTTGCTGGAGCTGGGATTGAACAATGGGAATTTGATTCTGGCTGCTTTGCAGTATGGTGTGTATGAATATGTAGTTGAGGTTTCTAAGAATGGTACTGAGAGGGGTCGAAGGAAGGCTGAGTCGATGCTTAAGCTCATGTGTAAAGCTCAAGAAATCCCGTAATGTTAAAAGAAAGCATGTTCATGTAAATACAAGTTCACTTTCGTGTGTTGTTCTCGGTGCGTGTATGTGTGACTTTTGTGATCACATTCAGGATTAACCGAAGTTAGAATTGTTAGGATTCTCGACAACATCTAATGTACGCAGCGGAATAAACAGTCGAGAATATTGATCGTGATTTATAACTGAATTAAACGTTGAGCATAAATTACGCTAAAGTTGGAACAACTTACTTGTTGCGTAATTGATCGGACTGAATTGAGCGATTGATTCACCACTTCAGGTATCCACGCGTATATATCGTTCGCCGCAGGAACTATCCTCGGTACAATTATTCGATAAGTGATCGCTAGGAAATCACTTATCAAATTCTATAGTGCCTCCAATTTTTATCTGATAAAAACCCTTGATTCTCTACTATGGAGAATATGTATATATAGTATCATATAACCCTAGGTTTATGGGCCTAATATCCATGTCCACTTAATTAATTAATTAGTCTGACTTATTAATTAATAAAGCCCACATATCCTAATCTAGTCCATATCTTTCAATCTCCCACTTGGACTAGCATTAGATATAATTCGAAGCACTAACCTTGTACCCTTGAGCGGAACAACAATACACATAAAGTGTGACCCTTCAGGCCCCCATTATCGACGATAATCTAATTAAAGTCTGCACAAAACTCCTAGACTGCGTTGCGCAGCGAACTCGATATATGAAGGACGTTTACGTGAATCTAGTAAACAAACCTTTATATGAAGTTTATGTAATATCCCTTCATTCACGAACCACCTGATTGAGCCTAGGATCTGCCATGTGTCTATCCAAATAACTCAATCACTTTTCTCATCTCTATTATATGACACATTCGATCATATTCAATTACTTTAATTGAATACATCTTTTGCATTGGCCAATGACTTTATTGTCAAATAATATAGAGAAATATGAGTGTCCTCTCGAGTTTCAATCGAGGAATGAATCCCATTCTTGGCTCAACTACCATTTCCATTTGCCTCATGATGATCCCAACACAAGACGTGTCCTATCCTCCTTTGGGAGGCAAGCGTTGTACTTGGTCAAAGTTCATCACTTAACAAACAAAATGAGTATTGACCTCAGGTCAAAGGATCATTACATACTCCACACACTAATAAACCGTAGACACTGAAAACAAACGGTTTAATAGTAGGGTATACCAATACTCTCCAAAGTACCCATGTGTCCATCACGGATATCTAATATCTCGTAGTCGTGAGACCTACTACATTCTCTGAGAATGTGATGCAGACCACATGCTAACCTATCGCGTGTCATCAATATCCCATTCTCGATGACCATTGGTTATGGCAATTTTAGAATCATACTATATCATTTATGTCTCACACCATAAGTGACAGTCATGATTCAAGGGAACAATTATAAGAATAATAACAAACCATCAAAATAATTATTCTAATAAATGCATAAACTCAAAAGACAATCAAAATGTCATAGAATGTGATCAAGAATGAATGTCTCAAACGAAAAGGTTTCTAAGACATACAAACTATAAACTCCCACTGAATCAAGACCAACTACCAACGTGTCTAACACCCAAGCTCTCAAAGTGCTTGTTGTGTCTAGCTATACACAACTGTTTGGTTGAAGGATTAACCAAGTTATCTTCAGTGGATACTCTATCTAACTTCACATCTCCCTATCTATTATTCTCCAATCAGATTATATCTACAGGGAATATGTTTATTTCTGTTTGTGGCTCTCGGTTCCTTTTGCTAGAGCAACCGCACTTACCGTTGTCACAATACAACGGTATTGCACTGCTGGCACTTGGAACGACACCTAGTTCTTTTACGAACTTTAACAAAGCAACAACCCTTTTTTGGCAGCTTTAGATTTAGCAATATACTCGGTTTTAGTGCTGGAATCGACAGTTCTACTCTGTTTGGAACTATTCCGATTCACTGCACCACCATTTAGAACGAAAACATATCCAGACAAAGACTTGAAGTCATCATGGTCCGTTGGAAGCCAACATCTGTATACCCAGTAACTGATGACTCTAGGTGCCCACCATAGACTTTAAGAAATATTCTTTAGTCCTTCTAAGGTACTTAAGAATAGTCTTGAGAGTTCTCCAGTATTCCTTACCGAGATTTTGCTGAAATCTGCTCTTTCACGGATTACAACATGGAATGATTGCTCTCCATTATCAGTATATTGTCGACATATATGATAAGGAAGACAACATTTCATTCTTACGTTTACTATAAACGCATAGATCCTATTTGCTTCTGACAAAATCAAACAATTTGATAGCTTTGTCAAAACAAATATTCCAACTCCTAGATGCTTGCTTGAGTCCACAAATGAACTTCTTTAACTTGCATACTCCATTCGGTTTTTCTTTGGATACAAAACCTTCAGGCTGTGACATACACACAGTGCCTTCGATTCTCCATTAAGAAACGCGGTTTTAACATCCATTTGCCAAATGTCAAAGTCATAGTATGCAGCTATTGCAAGTAATATCCTAATGGACTTGATATTAGTGACTGGCAAAAATGTTTCATCATAATCAATGCCCTATCGTTGACTATAACCCTTTGCCACCAACCTAGCCTTGTAGGTTTGTACCTTGCCAATCGCATCTCTCTTCTTCTTGAAGATCCATTTGCAGCCTATGGGGCGAGCCCCATCTGGCAAATCAACTAGTTCCCAGACTAGATTGAGGTACATCGAGTCCATTTCAGATGTTGAGGCAGCCGGCCACATCTTCGAATCGGTGCCTGACACCGCTTCGATATAGGTCTTAGGTTCGTCGTCTTCTGAATCAACTTCATCATTTTGGTTCTCAACCAATAGATTTAGTCTTTCAGGTGCACGGCGGTTCCTTTGAGGCCTATTGAGTTGGTTTTGCGTTGGTTCATTCAGTTTATTCTGATCGTGAGTTGGTTTTTAACATTTTAGAATATTCTCAAGAATTTCACTATGATTCTCTTGAGGTGGGACTGATACAATATCTTGTCTTTGATGCATCTTATTGTCTTGAAGTGACCCTCTAAGAGTTGTTTCCCCTCCCAATAGATCATCATAACTCCCACTGAGTTCTTGTCCACTCCATTGGACAAGACCTCATCCTCTATGTTATCTTGCGGATTTGATACAATATCTTGTTTTGATGCATCTCATTGTCTTGAGGTGACCCTCTAAGAGTCATTTCCCCTCCCAATAGATCATCGAAAACTCCCACTGAGTTCTTGTCCACTCCATTGGACAAGATCTCATCCTCTATGTTATTTTTTTGTGGTTCTTGAATCTTTTCAAGATCTACCTTGTTGTGACCTTGTTCCTTGGAGATATAAATATCTTCAAGAAACGCCACATTCTTGGAACTATCACCTGGTGATCTTCAAGGCAGTAGAATTCATATCCATAGTTTCCTGAGGATATCCACAAAATAACATTTCTCACTTTTAGTGTCCAATTTATCAGTCGTCATCTTCTTAACAAAACAGGACAACCCCAGGTCCACATATGGTTAAGACTCGACTTCTTGCCACACCATAACTTATATGGTGTTTGCGTGACCGATTTAAGAGGAACTCTATTCAGAACATAACCATCGGTTAGTAAGACATAACCCCAAAGGAATAAGGAAAGACTGGTGAAACTCATCATGGATCGAACCATATCTAATGAAGTTCGATTTCTCCTTTCGGATACTCCATTCATCTGTGGTGTACTCGGAGGTGTCCAGTCTGACCGGATTCCATGTGATTTCAAGTAATCAAGAAAATCTCGGCTTAAGTATTCCCCTCCTCGATCTGATCGGAGAGTCTTAATACTTTTCCAAGTTGTTTCTCAACTTCTAACTTAAACTCCTTAAATTTCTCGAAGGCCTCAGATTTGTGTTTCATGAGATACACATACCTATACCTTGAAAAATCATCAGTGAAAGTTATGAAGTACGAATATTCGCCTATTGCTTAAGTTGGAACGGTCCGCACACCGCTGTGCGGACCAACTCGAGCACAACCTTGGCACGTAACCCTTTTCCCAGAAAGTGGTTAACTTGTCATCTTTTCTTTGAGACAAGATTCGCAAGCACCATATGATTCGAAATCAAATAATGTGAGATAGTCTAACTTTCTCAATCTTGCTATTCTTTTCTCATTGATATGACCAAGTCTACAGTGCCACAGGTAGGTTTTATTATCCGTATTACTTAGCTTAGGTCGTTTGTTCTTGTACATTGAAAATATTTTGTTCATATTCAAGCATATAGAATCCATTCGAACGAAAGACATTTCCTTAAAACAATCCATTAAGCAAAACAAGCATCTACTGTTTGCAAAATAGAAAGAAAAAGTCATAAATGTCTAATATTAGAATGGAGATAATATTCTTTGAAATCTCTAGAACAAAATATCAATTATATAAATCTAATTTATATCCCGAAGAAAGATCTAATCTAGTCTAATTTCAATGTACAAAATAAACTACCTGAGCTCTCATCCAATGCACCATGTGCTTTGAACTTCGGGCAGTCTCTCTTCCAGTGCCCCTTCTCATTGCAGAATAGACACTCATCCTTTGGTATTCTCGGCTTCTTTTGAACCCCTCCATTCTTAGGCATCAAGGCCGCATCCTTAGATGCTTTCTTCCTCTTCTTCTGCTTATACTTCTGTTTGGAAGATCTCACAGAAGAGCTCACCATGAGCACAGAGTTGCCTTTAGAAGTAGATGATTCGTAGGTCTTGAGCATGTTGTGAAGCTCTGGCAGTGTTACCTTCGTGTTGCTCATGTTGAAATTCACTATGAAATTTTCAAATGAACTTGGAAGAGACTGCAAAATCAGATTTATTGAGACACTTGAGGGTAGCTTCTTTCCAATCGATTCCAACCTCTCAATCAATCCGATCATCTTCAGTATATGTTCAGAAACCTGGCCCCCATCATGAAGCTTACACTTGAGGAGATTTCTGAGTATCTCATACTCCATGGTCTGAGCTTCTGAAGCGTACAGACTCTCCAAGTGTTTCAGCATCTCATAAGGGGACATGCTCCAATGTTGCCTATGCAGTTCAATACTCATAGAGGACAACATTAAGCATTGAGCCGATGTGGCATCCTCAACATGTTTCTTATGAGCTTCTTCGTCAAACATAGCGTACTCAGGACAATTCTTGTCAGGGATGACACTGATTGGTTTGTCCAAGACATACTCAATCTTGTCTTGCCTTAGCACCAATCGCAAACAACGAAGTCAATCCGTAAAATTTGACCCAGTCAACTTGTTTGTTTCCATGAAACATTTATAAGCCAAAACGACATTTTATCAGACGAGAAAATAATAAATGGAAAAATAAATTAGAATAAAGTAAACAAAGATCACATTCGTATCACTAATCAAAACAAGAGTTTATTGTAATGATTAGCTCCCACTAATTTTAACATATTTTGCGCCCCCAAACACAAAATACGGATTTATAACAATTATAAATCTTAGTGGTCCAAGATCCAAGTCTATATTACTGCAGCCTCTGCTTTGGCTGATGACTACAATAATATCACTAGGTAGGCCTCTAAGCCAATTGCAACAACAATTTGCAATTCTTGGTTTATTAATCCAATTAATATTACGTCCTCAAACTATTTTGGTCTCTTTGGCGTCTCAAAATAATTTAAGCAAGTCAATTTCATCACACGATGTCAACCATACATCTATGAATGAGCCCCAATCTTGTCGATTTAGAGTAAACACTTTGCTGTAAAACTCGTGGTCGAAAAGATTAGGAATCTCAACCAATTATGATGGACGACGCATTTTGTTTCTAAACAAGACTTGGCTTTAGTGGGGATTTTATATGTGATACTAATTGCTAAATTTTAATATCTAATATTAAATTATACGCAATTACTGGGTGCCGCCTACCCAGGCATAAGAAATGCGGACCACAAATATTGGGCGCCGCCTACCCATACATAATTTTGCGGACTACATGTATTGGGCGCCGCCTACCCAAACATAAAACGGTCTTAAATTACTATAATTTAAATTGGATAAGCATAAAATCAAATAATAGCTTATCACATAATATCAAAGAAATGCTCAACGAATAAAATTATTAATCCAATTTAAAATTTTATTCTTTAATTAAATGTGGATTAAAATTACTATTAATTCTAAATTAATATAAATATATATTTAATATTAATTCCAAATTAATATAAATATATAAGTCTAGTATTATTCTTTCAAAATTAATAATACTATCAAAATTATTAATCTAATTAATATTAATCAATTAGATAAATATATTAATTCTAAATTAATATAAGAATACTTTAATGTTAATTTCAAATTAACATAAAATATAAGTCTATTATTATTATTTTACAACAATAATAATAAGTTTTATTAATCTAATTGATAAATTAATATAATTAATCAAATTAATTAAATCTGTTTTAATTTAATTAATTTTAATCTCAATGGGCCTATTTATTAAATAAAGCCAGCCCAAGTCCAGGTTGAGCCCAATTTCATCCTGGCCCAATACTGAAAATCCGGCCCAGCCCAACCCAGCCCAAAACCCATTAGGGTTTGGGCTGGGATAGCAGCCCCTTTCCCAAGCCACGCAACCGCCGCCAGCGCACCGCCACCGCCGCGCTGCCGCCACAACTCCTCCGGTTCCTCGTCCAGCGAACAAGACCCACGCCGCCGCCGCGACCACCGTCATGTCGTCATCATCAACAGCACACAACAGAGCCGCGCCGCCGCTGAGTGTTGCCGGACAAAAGGCTCGCAGCAGCAGCGAGACGTCGAGAGCCGTCGTCGCTGCCGGAATCGTTCATCGAAGCAGATCGGCAGCGCAGCAGGATCAACGACGACCGCAGCGCCTCCGCCATTGTCGTCAAGACCCCGCCGCCGCCTCGCGTTGACGTTTTGAAAACTCAGTTTGTTGCGTAATTTGGTTATATATATATATATATTCCAAAACAATGTATAGTTGCGAAACTGTTTATGAAACAGTATTCAAATTTTTTTATTTTCAACAATTATCAGGAATTCAAAACTGGCTTTGTAAAATTTTTGGAGACTAGGGATTTTAATTTCCCTTTTACATTGAAACCGTTTACAAAATTCAAATTGATTTCAATTTGTAAGAGCTTTTAATCCACAAATAATCAAAACAATTATAAATCGAGCCCTGGGCTCTGATACCACTGTTAGGATTCTCGACAACATCTAATGTATGCAGCGGAATAAACAGTCGAGAATATTGATCGTGATTTATAACTGAATTAAACGTTGAGCATAAATTACGCTAAAGTTGGAACAACTTACTTGTTGCGTAATTGATCGGACTGAATTGAGCGATTGATTCACCACTTCAGGTATCCACGCGTATATATCGTTCGCCGCAGGAACTATCCTCGGTACAATTATTCGATAAGTGATCGCTAGGAAATCACTTATCAAATTCTATAGTGCCTCCAATTTTTATCTGATAAAAACCCTTGATTCTCTACTATGGAGAATATGTATATATAGTACCATATAACCCTAGGTTTATGGGCCTAATATCCATGTCCACTTAATTAATTAATTAGTCTGACTTATTAATTAATAAAGCCCACATATCCTAATTTAGTCCATATCTTTCAAGAATTTGGATTAAGTGCCATCAAAATTACAGGATACCAGCTCACATTTGATGAAATCTAAAACTTGACTAATTTAAAGAAAAAAAACAAGTGTAAATATGTGAAATTTCTAAAGAGATTGAATCTTGTTTGACTCGAACTTGATTGAATGAAAAGAAATGTTAGTTACCAGTATCATTCTTTGACCAACAGGTGTTTATATCCTCTTCCTCGTTTAAAATTCTGGAGACCCGTGTCTGCCCGAGAAACTTTCTAAAACTAAAAATCTGTCAAGTACGTGTTAATTCAACTTCATTTAAAAAATATTAGTTAAAATGGCGAAACCGCCAGTAACTGCAGTCGTCAATGATAATGCGGTTTCCGCGTATTTCACTGATATGTGTGTTCTATTTTCTGAGTCACAGCCAGAGAGTTTTCTGAACCACTATGTATTTCTCCTCATCCACCAACCTCAAAATATCAAGCTTTCCGACCACCCACAGTCTGTAGAAGAAGCATGGCAACCAAAGTATATGGTAAACTAAAACTGCAGATTGTCATCAAATGAACTACGAAACTAATTTTGAATAAGGTTTTCCTAAGGACATGTTCAATCATATGGCATGAGTTATGACCTTTTCATTTTCTTTATTCTCGAATTGCATGTGAGCCATATCAAAATTTATTTTTTCCAAATTTCTGATTCTTATGTTTATATTTATTAATTTTGTTTTTTATTATTACAACAATATCATAAAACGTTGGAGCCTTATCAGTGCTAGCGATGAGTCAGCCAGTGATAATTTTTTCAGAGTAGTGCCAAGGTTAGTCGAAACAGAGTGAAGGCAAACAAGATCAATTTTACCAGTCTGCATAATATCAGTGGAAGAGTTTTTTTTTTGAGCAATCAAAAATCTTTATTACTTAACAATAATCCTTAAGTACAAGATTTCCAAGCCAAAACGGAACATCATCCCCCATCCAAACACACGAAAGGGGAGATGATAAAGAAAAATGAGCTAGAGTATGCGCCTCCACATTACAACTTTTTCTCATATGTAACACTCTAGCAATAAGATTAGAACTCAATAAATTCCTAATTTCATCAACCAATAAGCCACAATAATCAAAAGAATCCTCCAACTCCGTGACTGCTTGCACAGTGAGTAGAGAATCCGAATAAGCCATCACCTAAGAATATCCACACTCGACACAAAAACGTATCCCACTTACCAAAGCCTCAAGCTCAGCTATCTTAACCGATAACTGCTACGTATTTTATGAGAAGCAGCCACCACCACCTTACCCTCACGATTACAAAGAATAAAGTCTACACCACATAAATCATTCACCTCGTCACAAGCCGCATCCATATCCAAACGCAAAGTCCCCTCCTCTAGCGGCACCCACTCCACCAAAGAGGTCGAACTCTTTCCTCCCTGAACCACCACCGACCTTTGAACATCCATTACACAATCAAATTGTTTAACAAAGGCTTCAACCTCCGACCAAGAAGGAAGGCACTACCTTCTCCCCTCCCCATGTTTATATGTACAAATAGACCGCCACCACAACGCAGCCACAAACAATTGAAACAAATCAATCCCGAAGAACTGAATCACCATCTCAAAAAGGTCCCTCATCATCTTTAAAGATTCCCAAAAACAAGACCCTTTCCAAAAAGGCCGCACTAGCTCACAAAACAAAAATTCATGCATCGTAGACCCCATAGACACATTACAAAAGGAGCACAAGGGATACATTGGAACATGATGTCTAGCAAGATTAGTAGGTAAATAATAAAATCTAATAACGTTTGCCATAGAAAAATATTTACCTCTGGTGGAAGCGACAGAGACCATAGAAACTTCCACCTACCGAATGAGGACGAATGTGATGGAGCATCAAAATCGTCTGTAGCTAACTTGTAACCATTCTTAACCAAGTATTGCTCTTCCCATCAAATCGCTAATAACGCTTATCAGCACACACCTCCTGCCTCAAAGGAATATCCAAATTTGCCTCTACCTCATAGGGAAGAAAAACAATTCGCAGCTTCTCTTCATCCCACGTTCTGTCTGATTTGATAAAATAAGCAACTGGGACTGCCAATGCCCCAAATCTAGACGTAATACAACCAAAAGTCAATCTCGGGACCCATGTGTCTCTAACCGGGGCAATGGAGACCTCATCTCCAACACGCCAAATCAATCCCTTCGTAATAAGATCCTGACTCCAATAAAGTAAACGCCACATGTAAGATAGATTAGAACTCATATTCGCCTCCATAATGTCTCCATATTTGGAATATCTCCCTTTGAGCAGTCGAGACACCAGAGAATCGGGTTCTCCAATAATTCTCCAAAACTACTTTGCCAATAAAGACCAATTGAAAGCAACCAAATCACGAAAGCCCATCCTGCCCACTTCCTTTGGCTTACACAGCTTATCCTAGCTTGCCCAATGCAAGCCTGCTGAATCAGTTTGGGCCCCTCACCAAAACTTAGCACATAGTTGCTCTATTTGTCGACAAATAGACACCGGCACACGGAAATAGGACATAACATATGTAGGAATCGCCTGCAACACTGCTTTCATCATTACCTCATTTCCTCCTCGCGAAAATAGTTGACTGCTCCAGCTCCCAATTTGTTTCATCACCCTTTCTCTTAAAAATCTAAACTCCATCCTCGTCTCTCTCAAAGAAAATGTAGGCAATCCCAAGTAGGGGTGAGCACGGTTCGGAGATATGAAAATCTCCAGAACCGAACCAAACCTCGGAGATATTCGGAGATTTCCAAAATTAAATCTCCAGAACCGCTCCGTTGATCGGTTCAGTTCCTTCCGGAGATCGGTTCTTTCGGTCCGATTATTCGGAGTTGTTCGAAGTTTTTCCTTTAATATTTTTAGCAAAATGCACGAAAGAATTATAGTGTTGTCTTTACAATAATATCATATTGTTAAAGAAAAAGTGTAATTAAACAACTTATAAGTTATATATTAAGACAAGTTTCAAAATCATAATAAAAAATAATTACAGGTTACTGAAGTAGTTATCTCGTCAAAAGAAGAATAGCACTAAATTATAAAGTTATTAGCTATCGATAACCTCTTTGGACATTTACCGATTATTTTTCATTGATAAAGCTCTAGTCGTATACATTGTCAATAAGTAAAGGTAAACTTAATATGACTAACTACAGTAAAATTAAAGTTGACTTCAAAGGTGTGTGCATGAGAAAGATGGAGAATCAAAGAAGAAGGGAACAAGAAACGAGCCACTACTTAAAATTCAGGCGTAGGATAGTAACTATGTACAGTGAGTTCAGTCCTAGAATTTTGACCTTTATATATGAAAATAATTAAATATTAGATATAATAATAAATTTTAGTGACTGGATTAAAGAAATGTAGAATTGAATTGAAACATATCAAAGTAATGTATTTCTTTATATAAACTATAAACATATTCACTGTTCATATATTTATAATTAATAGATATATGTTTATTATGAAAATGATTTATTATAAATATTGTACTCTATTATTAATTACTAAATCTTTTATAAAATACTAAAACAGTAGTTATATCATTGTTAAAATTTACTAAAATTCATAATGGTTCAATATTATAATATAAAAGAAATTAATTAAATGATATAAAAAAATTCCATAGTTGATTACTTAGAATCGGTTCTACTCGGTTCTATTTCGGTTTTTCGATTTGGATCGGTTCGGATTTACAACAAAAAAATTCGGTTTGGTTCAGTTCGGATAAAGTCAAATAGTCAACGGATATTATCGGTTCGGAGTGCTTTCGGTCCGGGGTTCGATGCGGAGCGGATTATCTCCGAGACCCGTGCTCACCCTTAATCCCAAGTATAATTCATGCCCTTTCACCACTGCAATAAACAACAATTTTTTTATATCTTCAATGTCCCGTGAAGTAACAGTAGGGCTAAAGGTAATCGTCAACTTCTCATAGTTAACAAGTTGCCCAAATGTCATTTCATACAACCTCAAGCACCTCTTCACCTCTTTCACATTATCATTGGTGGCCCGAAAGAATAACAGACTGTCATCTGCAAAAAAGAGATGAGAAATCACCGGACATGTAGGAGCTATTTGAACACCCCTAAACAACCCACATCGTTGTGTCGATCTTAACAGTTACGAAAGGCCTTGAGAACAAAGAGCAAATATAAGTGGCGAGAAAGGGTCACCTTGACGTAGCCCACATGTAGGCCTGACATGCCAATTACCTCCCTATTGAGGTTGAACGTATAAGAAACCGGAGAAAGACATTGGCGAATAAGGTTAATCACCTCAATTCCGAAGCCCATCTTAGCCATCATCAAACATGGAAAATCCCACTCGACAAGATCATACGCTTTACCCATATCCAATTTCAAAGCATAATAGCCCGACCGTGTACGCTTATTACACCGAAGCCAATGCATGCACTCAAATCCAATTATCACATTATCAGTTATCAGCCGACCCGGTATAAAAACATTTTGTTGCTGATCCACCACTTTATCCAAGATAGGCCCAAGACGATTAGAAATTACCCTTAAAATAACTTTTGCCACCGTATTGCAAAGACATATCGGGAAAAAATCCTTCAGCGTGTGTGACTCCTCCACTTTCGAGATCAATGTCACCAAAGTACAATTCCATTCATTCAAATCCTCCCCATTATTCAGAATATTTAGAATTTCCTTCACTACTGCATCACTAGTAAAAGACCACATTTTTTGGAAGAATAACGCCATAAAACCATCAACCCCGGGGGTTTTAGAAGGGTGCATCTCAAATAAATCCTTTCGAATCTCCTCTGCCGAATACTGACGTCCCAAATAGGCCCCCATATCAGTTGTGATCGAAGGTTCAATCATATCCAAAATCTCCCGAATATCACCTATACTAGGTTGAGACAAAGAAAAAAGATCTTAATAGAAATTTACAATGATCGTAGTCATCGCCGGAACTGAGGTACACCAATCCCCATGCACACTCATCAATCCTCCATATTATTTCTATGTTTCCTCTACGAAGTAGTAGCATGAAATTTTTTTTTTGTATTCCGATCACCAAACTGGATCCAATTAACCTTGGCCCCTTGATGCCAATATACTTCCTCCTTCGTCAACAATCTTTCCAAATCACCTTGAGCCTTTTAACCCCAGCCGAATCTATAACCCCTAACGAAGGCTGAAGAGCCAAATCAAGTTGTCTGCGCGTGGCAGCAATCTCATGCTTACGATTTGCAAAAAGTAGACCATATTTTCAAAAAATTCTGAGCCCCATACAATTTATCCAACAAAGATCCCTCAATATCATTCCACACAGTCTCCATAGTAGGCAAGAAATCAGATTCTAACACCCATGAATGTTCAAAGAAAAACTTGGGAGAACGATTCACCACCCTACCCAAACCTGTCTAATTGAATCGAATGCAAATAGGACGATGATCCGAATCAAAATAATCCAAATTAGACACCACAGTCATAGGAAACATCAGGCGCCAACTTAAATTAGCAACAAAGTGGTCCAATCGTTCCAAAATAATTTGCCCATCCCCTCTCTTATTCAACCACGTAAAAAATTCCCATGTGCAACCTAAGTCTTGCACACCAATATCCAACAACAAATTAGAGAAGACATTCATCAACCACTCAATTAGCACCCCCAAACTTTTCCAAATCATACAAGATTTCATTTAAATCCCCTCCTATAAGCCATGGTAAATCATGAAATTCCGGAATATTAAATAAACGCCATAACAATAACCATGATTGATTACGGAGGTGGGAGACATAATTTGCATAAAAACTCGTAAAATGCCATTTCAATGATAATAGATACACAATGCGATCCACGTGACTCATAGAATACGAAAGAATATTCACATTAACAAAGTTTTTCCAAATCAAAGTTAATCTACCACTACATCATTCCGACTCAACAAAAAACATAACCGAAAATTGTAAAAAAGATCTAACACGCAAACAAGCAGAATAGGAAAGCTTTGACTCATAAATAAATAAAACATCTAGGTCGTTCGCGGCAATTAGTTGCCGAAGATTACGGATACGCCATTGGGTTCCCAAGCCCCCCGGGCATCCCAAACGATACAACTCATGATGACCGGCGGCGCTGGGCTACACCAGACACCGCCGAAATAGTAGAAACATCACCTTCACCAGACAAGAGTGACGTAATCGGATCCACAACATCAACAGGAACGAGCCTCAAGCGTTTATCCTCCACCTAATCATCAATAACATCTTCATGGACCCTTTTCTTTCCCTTTTTCTTTTCCTTTAAAACTGCCACCTCACCCTTCGGTCGTTTCTTAGCCAAACTACCTCGCAAACGACCACGACGTCTTACCCCCCACTGTCGAGGACCAACGACCCCCACTCCCATGAGCAGCCGCTGAAAAACCCCAGCAGCATCGCGACCCACACCCTCCCTCTTATCGCCGCCAACCAACTTCGTCACAGATAAGACAGCCACCGTCTCTTCTGTCGGATGGGACTTCGACGATCTCCGAATCACATCGAGAAGACGAGCCGACTACTCGACCATCCACTGTCGACTCAGTGTTACCTCCAAAGGGATTATTACCAGAATCCATGTTAGACGAAGTTTTATCTTCTTGATTCTGCCAACTAGATCCAATAATGGGTCTTGCAACCCCACACAATCCCCCCACCGTTCCCATGGTGGAAAGTCCCTGTCCATTAGCCCTAAGCCAAGGGCCATGCAGTCTCGACCCCACAGCTGTACTCTCCTTCGATACCACAACAGACCCACAGTCCCCAACAGCATGATCTAATTTACCACAATTATAGCAAAAATCATAAAGTTTTTCGTACCGAAACAACACCACATCTCTGTGACCTTGGATAGCTATGGTCGTGCCACAACAAAGCGGTTGTAGCACATCCACCATCACCATCAAATGAAGATATTTGTCGATGATACGGGGCGTCTCCATCTCTAAAAGTTGACCAACCTTGCGCCCGATTGCGCGACCAATGTCCTCCATCATATATCAAAATTGGAGGCCGTGTATCTGAACCGAAAATGGAACATACTGAATTTCTAGCAACTCTAGTTTCTAATCTCCCCTTAAACGAGCCAAGCCAAGTAAAGAACCATTGAAGTTCCAGGGTTGACTCTTTAGCACCCTATTACACTCAGACGTGGACCCAAATTAAAAGGCCAACATTCCCAAGCCCACCTTAGCCACCTTCAATTTCCCATCAAGTTTCCATATCCGTCAAAGCGCTATTCCAAGATCCCGTAAATCGATTGTGCGTGGTAAAATAAAACGGTAGTAGAGACACCCGTCCCCCTTCCCCTCATCAGTGATTGTCACCACCATGTCATTAGCTTCAACCTCCATTAGCTTAAGCAAACCCCACATATCCGCCAGCGAAGACATCATCTCATTTGCCATTATAACGCCAAAACCAGAAGACAGACTACCAAGCAATTCAAAACCCTAGAAGGCTACGAAACCCTAACAAACAAAAACACTCCAAGGCAGCCTTGTAAGCGCGAATAAAACACCAAAAGAACCATATTACAAATTTCTGGTAGAACGAGACTTCTGACAGCCGGACAAACGCAAGAAAAGTGTGGAAAATCTCACAGAAGGGGTAGAACCCTAACCCTAAAGGAGAGGTTTTTAAATATCAGTGGAAGAATTAAAGGGTATACTATATAGACAATTTCCGGTAAATTAAGTATTATATGGTGCATTTCTAATTGATTACGTAAAATTTATATTATTTTGTAGCTCGTGAAATACAAGTCGGTTTAACTCACTCAATGTCATATAGCCATTGAAGCCTAACTTGAGTACTGGATGGTTAATTTGCGAGTTAATTTTTTCTTCTCATTTGATTGATTCCAGGTTATGGTATGTTATGTATTCCAGGTTATGGTATGTTACGTTTTCTAATATAGTTATGCTTTCAAGATTGACGTGATTAACAAAATTGGGTTGTACATCACCTTTATTAGAGTATACAGTAAAACCTCTATAAATTAATACTGTTGGGACCGATTTTTTTTATTAATATTAAGAAACCTAGAATTTGAAAGGATAACTCCATATAATTAATATATGTGGCTGAAATTGAAATTATATCCTCGTATATTGATGATTCCACTGTAATTAGTATATCGAAACTAAAATAATTTTTCGACTTCATTTATTTTCCGAAGTTGATTTTCTATATTCAATATAACACTTGTTTCATAATCCCTAGTTCTAACGGTAATTTATGGAGCAGATCTTTACGTGCATTATTTCATTAATGAATGGGGACACGACTCAATTCATTATTTAATGTCAATTTTAGTCGAAATTACTGATATGTGATATTCTTCACATTATGTTATCAAATTATTGTTCATGTTTCCACGTGAATTGCATGGTTTGACTAAATATTTACTGCTCCGTCACACGACACATCTTAGGGAAATAACAATAAAGATAACGATTAACTATTAAAGAGAAATTGGAAACAAAACTCCAATACGTGTTCAGGTAATTGCAGTTCATTGTTGTTATCTTACGTCTATTTTACTCATGACATCATTGTTACTCATGATATTATTGGTGTCCCTAATTTCATTTTAAATGCCCTTTAATATATGTAGATAATTAATGTTCTAGCATTATATCATGTTTAACCAAAATTAAAATTATGATAGAAGGTTTTGTGCTTTAATTAATGTTACGATTATATGATTTAAAATTTATCTTATGTTGGTTTGTTAATTAGTTTAACCAGAAAGTCCAGTAAATTTTAAATCACATAACGAATATTTAATTATTAAATTATTTAAGTATCAAGCTACAATTAAAGTTTTTAGCCTCAATTAGTGGTTAATATTATATGATTTGAATTTATCTGATGTTGGTATGTTGATCACCAAAATGGTCTAGCCAGAAAGTTTAATTAATTTCAAATCATATAATAAATATTTGACTATTAAGATTGTGATGCTTGGGATTTGATTAACCTTTAAATTTATGGGTAATCAAAATTCATAATTATAAGACATTAGATATCATCCAAAGGTGGATCCGTAGTTCTTATAAATTATGAATATAACATGAAAATTGATATCTTATGTTGACTGTTTTGTTCATTTGAAGAGAACAAAATAGATCCAAAGATGACAAAATAGTTGAGTAATTGTATTCAATTTATTACATTATTGTAAATTTTACAAGCATCATTATGATTATGATTGTATATTGTCATAACGCCCAAAGGAGAACATAAATTTACATTTATGATTATTGATCCTGGATCCATGTTTAAGTTAATCAAAGCATTATTGTGAATAATTACATATCCTTGCAGTATCTATTCATGTTGCTCTTCATTCACATGTTACATATGTTCAAATATTTAATGGGTTATACTATTATAATTGGTGTAAACAAGTTCTAATTCATCTCGGTGTTTTGAATCTTGATTACACACTCAAAATCGACAAACCTGCTATTACTGACAATAGCAGTGATGCTGAAAATCTGCCCATGAAGTCTGGGTAACATTGAACAGACTAAGGCTAATGTTTATGCAAATGAGTGCAGTAGACAATATCAAGTCTCCTATACCTCAAATTGGAAAGTACTAAGGAATTAATGAAAATTATGAAAGAACGTTCTGAAAGTACTAATAAGTCTCTCACTGGGACATTAAATGTTACTTTGACCACTATAAAGTTTGATGGTTCTCGTAGCATGCATGACATGTCATTAGGATGACGAATATTTCAGTCAGACTTAAGTCACTAAGGGATGAAAGTAGACGATAATTTACTTGTGCAGTTTATTATAAACTCACTGCCCCTGAGAATGAGTCATTCCAAACGAGCTATAATTCCATGAAAGATATATGGAGCGTCAATGAACTTTAAATAATGTTTGTTTATGAGGAAACAAGGCTTAAGAATCAGGGGTCTCATTCTGCTCATCTTACAATGAATCAAGAAGCTAGAAAGAAAGCCGGAAGGAAAAAAAATGACACGCAAGGACTCTATAAAGTGAATGAATCACTTGTCGAAATTCAAAAAAAGGAACATGATAGTCCTAAGTTTAGGTTTAAGTCTGGACATCTTAAAAAAAGGATTGTAAACAACGTAAAGAATAGTTCGAAGTTAAAGTATACAGAATGTTCTAGTATGTTTCGAGTCAAATTTAATTGATGTTCCTTATAATACCTAATGGCTTGATCCTGCATCATAATTTTGGAACTGAACATGGTTTAGTCTATCAAGAGTCCTGCTTACTTGTGGCATAAACTTTAAGAGTATAATTCTAAAGAAATATTACTTAGGTTGGTAAATAATGAAATCTTTCATGATTTGTATTTTACTGATCTTATTATTTGTGTGGATTGTATTAAAGAAAACAAACACACAACGAAGGGAGTCACGAGATGTGCACAACTTCTTGAAATTATACACATCGATATTTGTGAGCCTTTTGATGTTAGTTCTTTTGGAAAGAAAGATATTTTTTTTATCACCTTTATTATTATTCACGTTATGGTTATATCTATCAATTTAAAGGAATATCTCATTCAATAAATGCATGAGAAGTGTTTATTAATGAGATTGAAAGACAATTAGATAGAAAGTGAAAATCATTAGGTCTGATAGAGGTGGTGAATATTATGAAAATCAATGTTGAATCAGCGCAATGCCCAATCCCATTTGCTAAATTCCTTGAAAAATATCGCATTTGTGCTTTGTACACTATGCAAGTTACACCACAATAAAAAAAATGTAGCATAAATGCGAAATCGTACTCTTATGAATATGGTTAGGAGTATGTTAAGTAATTCCTCTTTACCCACCTCATTGTGGATGCATGTACTAAAACTAACATGTATTTTTTAAACAGGGTTCCTAGCAAAGCAATTACTGAAATGCCTTTTGAATTGTGGACGGTTAGGGAACTTAGTTTAAGGCAGTTGAATGTTTGGGGTTGCCTGTCATAGACTAGAGTTTATAATCCATGAGAAAAAAATTAAACTTACGAACAACAAGTGGATTATTCATTGATTATCCAGAATAGGTTTAAGGGTATAGGTTTTAATGTCTTAATCATAGTACAAGAATTGTTGAAACTAGAAATGTTAGGTTTATTAAAAATGATGAAATCACTAGGATTGTTGAGCCATGAATAGTGGATAATGTATAAGTAAAGGTAGAGATACCTTTACCTAAAACTTCATCTTGTTGTTTCTTCAGTTGTTGAATCACCAAACAACTTACAAGAACAACATCCCAATAAAGAACCTTTTATTGATGAATCTGCAATAGATGAACAACAACGAAAAATAGTAAGAAAGTCTATAAGGCCAAGACAATCTACTATTTATGAAGATTATGTGGTTTATCTACATGAGTCATAATTAGGCATTAGAATTGATGATGATCCAAATTCTTTTCACAAGCCATTAAAAGTAGTAATTCTACTAAGTAGTTGGATGCCATGAAAGAAGAGTTGGAATCAGTGGCTCATTGAAGTCTAAGATCTTGTATAATTTCCAGAAGAATGTAGAAGAGTTGGGTGAAAATGAGTCTTCAAGACCAACCTCGACTCAAATACGGCAATATCGAAAGCCATAAAGTTAGACTAGTTGCCAAAGTTTACACTCAAAGAATTGACATTGACTACATAGAGACATTATTTGAAACTAAGAAACTACTCGAGAATTATGAATTAAAAGATATGAGTGAGATAAATTTTGAGATCGGAACAGAAATATTTCATGATAAATCACAAGGAACGTTGAGGTTGTCTCAGAAAGCATATATTTTCACTTTTCTATCTAATTATCTTTCAACCTCATTATAAATACTTCTAATGAATTTATTGAATGAGACACTCCTTCAAACATATAGCTATAACCATAACGTGAATAATCATAAAAAGGGTGATAAAATATCTTTCGTTTCCGAAAGAAGTAACATCAAAATGCCTACAAATAGCAGTGTGTAATTCAAGAAGATGTGTGCTTCTTGTGGCTCATTTCTTTGTGTGTTTTGTTTGTTTTCTTTTAATAAATCTACACAATTAGCAAGATCGGTAAAATCCAAATCATGAAGGATTTCATTATTTACCAACCTACGTAATCTTTCCTTGGAGATGTGCTCCAAACATTTATTCCGCAAGTAAGTAGAACTTTTATAACTAAACCATGTTTAGTTCCAACAGTATTATGCAGGATCAATCCATTAAGTATTATAAGGAACATCAACTAGATTTGAATCAAAACATACTAGAACATCCAATATACTTTTCATTTCAAACCATTCTTTATGTTTCTAACAATCCCTTTTGAACTGTCCAAGTTTCTTACAAAACCTACACTTAAAGACTATCATGTTCCCATTTTCTAGTTTGCATAGATGACTCATTTCACTTTATAGAGTCTTTGCTTGTCCTTTTCTTTCCTTCCAGCTCATTGATTCATTGTGAGATGAGTCAAATGAAACCCCTGATTCCTAACCCCTGTTTCTTCATGAACAAACACTAGATGAAGTTTATTTACGTTCCATAGCTCCTTCATGGAGTTATTCATTTGGAATGGTCCATTCTCTGGGTATGTGTTTATATAAAAACTGCACAAGTAAATTATCATCCACTCTTATCCCCCCAATCCTTAAGTCATGCTGCAATATTCGTCATCCCAATGACATGTCATGGATGCTACGAGAACCATCAAACCTTATGGTGGTTAAAGTATCTATTAATGTCCCAATGAGAGACTTATCGGCAGTTTCAGAATGTTCTTTCACAATTTTCATTAATTCCTTAGTACTTTCAGTTTGAGATATAGTAGACTTGAGATTCCCTACTATACTCATTCGCATAAACATTAGGCTTAGTTTATTCGATCTTACCCAGACATCATTGGCGGATTTGCAGCATCACTGCTTTTGTCAGTAATAGCAGGTTTGTCGACTTTGAGTGAATATCCAAGATCCAAAATACCGAGATGAATTTGAACTTGTCTACACTAATTATAATAGTATAGCATATTATATATTTGAATAGACGTAACACGTGAATGAAGAGCAACATGAATAGATACTACAAGGATATATAATTATTTACACTAATGCTTTGATTAACTTAAACACAGATCCAGGATCAATAATCGATAAATGTGCGTTGATGTTCTCCTTTGGGCAATACAACAATATTCAATCACAATTATAATGATGCTTGTAAAATTTACAATAATTTGATAATTTGAATACACTGACTGAAATATTTTGTCATCTTTGGATGTACAAAACAGTCAACATGATATATCAATTATCACATAATATTCATAAGATATAAGAACTAATGATCAACCTTTGAGTAATATCTAAAGTCTTATAATTATGAATTTTGATCATCAATAAATTTAAAGATTAGTTAAATTTCAAGCATCACATTCTTATGGATAGTCAAATATTTATTATAAAATTTAAAATTTTAGACTTTCTAATCAGACCACTTTGGTGATTAACGGACTAACATCAGATAAATTCAAATCATATAGTACTAATCACTAATTAAGGCTAAAAACTTTTAATTGTAGCCAGATACAAAAATAAATAGTTGGGTATTCATAATATGATTTAAAATTTATTAAAAAATTTGGTCAGAACACTTTGATGATTAACATACCAACATCATATAAATTTAAATCATGTCGTAGTATCATTAAAAAATGCACGAAACCTTATATCATAATTTTAATTTTGAATCAGACGTAAAGAAGAAAATATCAAATCCAGTTTTAGTCCAAATTCATCCTTAATAAAAATACTAATGTCATGATCTAATCTTTAATATACTAAAAGAAGGTCCACTGTGTCACATGACAAGATTAGAGGGTTTTTAGGCTAATATGTAACTTCTACGTGTTTAATTAATTTATAAACAAAATAATTATATAGCTGGAACAAAACTACCCACTCAGCCACTCTGCAAGACTCCAACTTCAAGTTGTAACCACCCAAAGTTAAATAAGACGATAATTTCAGGTAATGATAATGAAAAAAAAGTTTGAAGTGTTTTTTGAAGAAATAAAAATCAACAAAATATCAGATCTAATCAATAAATGAGATATCACTTGATAGCAAAATTTAATTCTAATTATTAATCAATAAGAAGTTTATATTATTAATTATTTATTTAGTTTACTTATCAAGTTAAATTTTTAATTCTCTTTTAAAAACCTATGTAGCACACGGGTTCTATAATAGTATGAATTATACGTGAGTTGCCGTAATTCCATGCGTGTTCACTTGATATTAATGAAATGTTCATAGTATTAGGCAAATAACAATGAACAGAAAAGAAAGAAAAAAACTCCATTAATACAAATTTAATTAGACCTCTATCTATTATATAGTGATTATTAATTTGTCATGGTTAAACTCTTGCTTTTTTATACGAGAATTTCACAGCCCACGGTCATCAACTCATCATTGTGGTATACGACATGTCATCATATCCAACAAAAATATGTTAAAACCTACTCCCTCCGTCCCGGCTGAGTTTGCACACTTTCCTTTTTAAAACGTCTCATCTAAGTTTGCACATCCTTAAAAAGGAAAGTTTTCTCACAATCTCCACCCTTAAAATCTCCACTTTCAATCTTCACCTTTAAAAAAGTCAACCAAAAAGCAAAAAACAGTTTTTCTTAATATACGTGCCGGCTTACATGTGCAAACTCAGCCGGGACGGAGGGAGTAATAAACATTCCATAATCTTCAGCGCATTCAAAATAACAAATTGGATAATTGATGGAATTGCATTCCTGCAACTATTATTCTTGCAGACCAAAATAATATGGTTTCTCATAATTATTAATTACAGGAGATACCAATTAAATTTTAGGGTTCATAAAATTAATATAAGGAACGAAAAATCATCAATTTCATAAACATGCTTTGATACCATATATAAATTGGATCGCATATACATAATCGAGATTATACAATTAAACATGAATCTTAAAACTTCATTGATTTTCGTATTCTAATAAGATAGAAAATTGAGGTACTAACCTTAAGGCGTCATATATTGATTTATTGATTTCTTATTGTGCCATGAAAATTGATGATTTCTTGATGGAATATCTTGATTCAAAAAATTTATTGACGGAAGAAATTGAATTCTCCCTCCTAACATTTTCAAATTGATTCAAGAAATTTATGACGGGAGAAAATGAATTCAAGAAATTTATTGATGGAAGAAATTGATTTGTCCTTGACCTTTGTCCTTACTTTTCTTTTAGAACAAAGCACCTCGTGACTTTTCATTTAGAACAAAACACCGTATATTTTACCTCTAAAACATAGCATAACACCGTATATCTTACCTCTAGATCATAGCAGAATATAACACCCTATGTCTTATCTCTAGAACACAACATAACATCGTATATCTTACCTCTAGAACATAGCAGAATATAACACCGTATATCTTATCTCTAGAACATAGCATAAAATTGTATATCCTACCTCTAGAACATAACAAAATATGTTATAATACGGTGATAAAAATAATGTAACTCTATTAATTTTTATAAGTGGATAAAATAGATACTACTATAATGTAACTTTACTATTTATAGATGAAAAGAGAACTTAAAGATTATGATTATAATGCAATTATGATTTGACATCTACTCGCCGGAATATATCAATGAGCATGTATTTTCTTAAAAATAATAATTAATATTTAATTCGGAAAGGTTACTGATAGATATAGCATCTTTTTTTAAAAAGGAAAAATAATTATTACAAAAACGTGGTATAAAAATAAAACAACCTGAGCGCCCTCTTTTTTGAAAACCTCCTACCCTCTCGCGCCGTCTCTCATTCCCCCCACCCCTCCCCTAACCACTCTGTCTCTCCGATCTGTTGCTCCACTCCTACGGTGAGTCTCCCTCCCTTTACTACAATTGCAACCACCTCTCTGCAATTCTCTCTAGCTGTTTCCCTTTCTCACTATCACTCGATAAACTCCGCTGCTTCCGAAATGATTTTTTTATCTTTTTATTTTTGCACTTTCTGTCTGTTGATTTTATTTCAAAATTCACGTAGGGTTTTGGTGGAAATTTCTGTTTTTCAGCCAATTAAGCTTTACTCAGTCAAATTAGGAATTGCAGCTCTCGAATTGGTGTATTTAATTACTATGCGTGGTTTTTTTCATGTATTATAATATATATATATCATTATTATTATTTTTTAATTTTAAGAAGTGAATTGCCTTTCGAATTGTTTCTTTGAGCTTTAAAATAATTATGAGGGTTTACAAAGCTTTTGAATGATGCTTTCAGTATAGAATCATAAACGAGCAGATATCATTTCTTTTCCTTTTTTGTTTGTTAATTAGTCACTCAACCCACATTCTGAAGCTCTACCTTTTTTTTTTCCTCTTTCTTGAATTGTTAATCTATTTTTTTCTTGCGTAGCGTCTTTAATCGAAGGCTAGGATTTTGGAATGGCTTAATTTTGTTGAGCAATTTTTTTTTTTTAATTTTTTTAATCTTAAAATTCTTGGTGGAAATTCATGTATGAATTCCTAATTTATTTGCTGATTGTGAACCTGATTACTACACTTTCTGTGATTAACAATCATAGAACTAAATGTACAAAGTTTTTGCATTTGGAGGAATTACGGATGTTATGGATTTGGCTGCTGGAATATAAGTTTTTGTATTAAAAGAATCTGACAGTTTTGGGATATAACCTGGTTTTGCTGCTCTTCAGTGCTTACATTGGGGTATCTAGTGGAGTTACTTTGAAGTGGGTTTGACATTCCATGATGATCAATACTGAACGTAATGGCAATGCAATTTCTGGTGGTGGAATTGCTGCCTCTGCTCAGGATAAGCAACTTCCTACTTCAATGAAAAAGATGGCACTAAGAGATGTTCAGAACGAAAATGTGGGACCCATTCATAAGCCGCAAGAGAATTTACTACCTGGGGGAGTGAAATCATGTAGTGACACTGTTAAGGTTTGTGGGAATAAACGTCTTACACCTGAGCGTCCTTCGAGTTCCCAGGGACTCCCATTCTACAATGGTGCAAATGAGAATGTGATGAATGCACGAAGGAGGTTTGAGTTAGAATTGGGAAGAGGAAGATTTCAGAACAATGTTGAAAAAAATTTAGATTTTCCGGAATCAAAGAATGTTGGCCAAGTGAGGCCCGATATCCCTCAAAAGCAGATGAGGGAGGGTAATCTGACGGCAATCATGGCCATCTCGAATAGTGGGCCATCAGTCCCACTTTCTTTTGGAAAGCAAAGTCATAGCACTCCAGTTGCTAAGGTTTCTCCAGAGCCTCCTCATACTCTGGATTCTAAGAGCACTAATGATTTGCTAAGAATAGAAACGGAACGATATATTCGCCTCCAGAAATTTCTGAAACAGTGTGATGAAGCCAACCAAAGAGAGTACACTCAGAGTGAGTCTTTTATCTTAAATGATATTGGTGGATTTTAGCCGATATGATATTTGTATCTGACCAGAAATGAGTGGTGGATTTTATGTTCTGTGTGCTATATTGTCTTACATTTGCTGTCTGCTTGATGTGATTTGTATCAGTGCTGATGCATCTATCGGCGGCTGACCTTAGTAAACATGCAGTGGATTTGGAGAAAAGAGTAATCCAGTTGACAATTGAGGAAGGTATACAGCATCGACTTTTTTAACATTTGTTTGCTTCACCATATATGCTGATTGCTAGTCTTGTTTATTATTAGAGTCCGAGTGTACTCTTGAAGATTTGTAACTCATATTGGGGATGATGCAAAAGAGATTGAACCAAAGAGTGATTAGTTTTATATATGAAAGTTGAGCTATATATAGTGAATATAATCTGAAAAAGAAGTTTGAGCTAGAAACCAACATATCTTTGGGATTTGGTAAGTAGGGCATTTAATGTTTGTAAATTTGTAGCAAAACTTTTTAAAGGTATATGCAATTTGATTTGCTTCCAAATTAGGGAACAGATTGTTATTAGTTAAATTAGCTCAAAAGCCCAATTGCTTTATGGTCTAAAGTTAGCAGCTTTCCAAGTATTTTCTTGAGTTTTTCCATCTGAAACAGCTTTCCAAGTATTTGTTGAACTGTGAAATCTAGTTTCTAGACATGATTGTCCACATTGTTAGGATGTGTCTATGTTAACGTTTAATTTTGATTTTAAGCAAAGTCATTGACTAGTTCAATCAAGTTGTCTAATAAGATAGTCAAAGCCATTACGTGCTCTTTGTTTGCTGCAGGCAATGAGATGAAGCGGATGAACGCGCTAAATATTCTGATAAAACCTTCTCCAGTGACTAATTTGTTGCAACCAAACAAACGTTAACTGGTGAGGCTCGTGATAATTCTGGGCTGTCTGTATCTCAATCGACAAAGATCGGAGTAAATCTGTATGCTTCTTTGCCCTCATACTGCAACTAATTATAGATATCTCGGACTTGTTATTTTTTTTTTTTTTTGGTAAAGTCTATTTGAAACTAAGATCAGCCGTTACCTCTAGTGATGTTCATCATTTCTATCCGTTATTAATGTTATTTAGGAAATAAGCATTTTGTAGAGTGTAGAATTGTTGGTGCTCTTCAATCTCTTTCTAGCTTATTGCATATTTAAGTTATGTATGCCATCTCGCTACTGGTCGTTTCGAGATGCCAGTATTTCTTGTTTTATAATTAACTTTTGTTCATTATTGATTTTTAGTAAATTCTGAAATACTCACCCATCCCAACACAGAAGTCCTGTTTCATAATATCTTTTTATCCCATAAAAGAGTTCGACTATAAAAAGTCAAAGTTTGCTGTTCGGTGAAGTTTTAGTAATACCATTATATGACTATATGATGTCGAGGATTCGATGTTTTAAAAGTCAAACTAACAAATTTATTAAAGGGCATAAGGTTGTGTTTGAATCGAGGAATATAGAATGAATGAATTTAGAATTAATGGATTTAAAATGCACCCAAGATAGAGGGAATTTGAAATCTACTCAAATCCTTTAAGGTATGTTTGTTTATGGATTCGGTGGGGCGTGACAAATTCGAACATGTAAATCCTAGGACGTGTGAATTCAAATGATTATGTGAATCTTGTGTTTATTCTAGGATGGAATATGGTAGGATTTATAAAAAGATAGATTATTATGCTGAAAAAGGAGATGAGAGTAATTGGAAGAGAGTAGAATATGTTTGTATTGAAGTGAATTAAAGAATAATGAATTTCACACTATGAATTACAAAAACATTCCATCCAAGTACAATTCAAGTTAAATTTAGTGGGTTATAACGGGAAGTAATATAACTTGGTTTATAAAAAATAAATAATTGTATATTACTGAACTATGTCTCCTTTTTCGAGACGGGGAGGGGATTAGAATATTTGGATGTAAAGCCGTGATTTTCTTCCTTGAAATATCTCAACATGAAACCTAACCTTTTTTTTTTCATTAGAAGGCACATTAATGGATTCAGTTATGCTATCTTAAAGGATAGTGATTGTACATCGAAACATGTGAAATATCTAAAATGTTCCATCAATTTCTTTTGGAAAATTTGTCAAACGTCTTATGTTATGTTGTGCATATACAATATCTTACGGGTAACATAGAATTTTCTTAATTAAGTTTATTCTGCCAAAGATCTCATCACAAGACGTTTTAGTACCAGAGTTATATTTCGGGATCTTCTAAAACAAATATTTACAATTTATAAATTATTAAAAAATGTTATGTGGAAATTCCTTGGTGATGGAAATGATCGAAATATGTCATCGAGAGATTTGTAAATTGAAATATTAGATACAGTGTTCTTTTCTTTCTGTTTTTAAGGAACTCACACTTGTTGCTTTTTTCTTCTTTATAATAATAATAACGTGAAGCAAATACTAACTATACTAATGAGATCCTAGAATACGAAGTTATACGTGTTCATCTAATATATCCAATTTTATAAAACTCGTTTTATGCTAATTAGGCGGCATACTAAATTCTAATGAGTAATGCGTAGTTGAGATTTAGACAGGTTGAACGATAGTGACGGAGTCATGAATTTTAATCAGAGGATCCAACTATATTGCTAATATAAAATAATATATATCAAATTTAAATAAAAAGTGTAAATAATAGTACTTCTTATATAAAATCAATAAATTAAATATATATGTGTAAGTTCCCTTAATCAGATAATCAATTATATAATAGAAGTATTAAAATAAATAACTGTTAGCCACATCATTTAGCCAAAATTAATAAATCTTTACTCCACAAAAAATCAATTCAGAAAGATAATAGATAAAATATTAAGTAGAAAAGTTTTACAAATATTATTTAAGCTTAAAGGATCTTTTTCTAATAATCTTAATGTATTACATGTAATGTTTTTGCATAAAAATGCTCCTAACAATTACTTATAAATAATTAATTATGGCTTATAAAGCTATATGCATGTGTTAAATAGATGTATAAGTTGTATATAATTATCAAAGTAGCTATATTAAAACAAAATGCACTAACTTAAACGGATACATATAGTAGGAGATTATCAGTCAAGACATATTTTATTTTTTGGGTGAATATTTTTAATTTTCATCTAATTAAAAATAGATATTTTTAAATTACGAAAATACCTTACAAAAATATTGAAATTTGAGGGGTTCCAAGGACCCCCTTGGTCCCCAAGTGGCTCCGCCCTTGTTGGGCGGAGTATGCGCACTATTAGACAGAGAGGAATCGAAAAATAACATAAACAGTTAATAGGAACCTAGTGCTAAAATGGAGACTCGTCGGATGTTTCTTTCAATAGAGAATATACCATAGTTTATTAATTTGATATGACAGACAAAGTTGAGTGAGTGGCTTTGAAATATCTTAACCTGAAAATTTTAATTGCATAAATTTTAAATTTAATGTTTATTTTGAAAAAAAATATGATAAAATTGATAAGATATTATCAAAATGATCGTTAAAAAGTTATCAAATGTATTCAAATTTAGATAATTATTTGGAAGAGAGAATCCATCAACAAACATAGGTATGTTTTTAAACTAGTTTACCACCCGTCCGATGTATGTGATATAAATTTTTTATTAAATTATTATTGAAATATAAACATAGATATGTATAGTAATGAAAATCAAAATAAGTAATGAATAAGATATATTATAAAGAACTTGTATGAAATGTTGTACTATAATAGGTAAAACTTTGATAAAATATATAGCATACTCCCTTCGTCCCACCCGAATTTGCACACTTTTTTTTTTCCGGTACGTCCCATACCAATTTGCACATCCTTAAAAATGAAAGTTCTCTCATAATATCCACCCTTAAAATCTCTACCTTTGAAAAGGTCAACCAAAAGCAAAATCAGCTTTTTCTTAATATACATGCCGGGTCAACCGTGCAAACTCACGCGGGACGGAGGGAGTAACATTGATCTATGATATAACTGTATATTTGTAATATTTGAATAATATACTAATACAATTACGTATTCGTATAAGGTGAAATGATGTCATGTTATACTACCTCCGTCCCGGCTTAATTTGTCTACTCTGACCGGGTACGGATATTAAGAAAAATAGATTTTTTTGAATCTTTAACTTACTTAAAGGTGAAGATTGAGGGTGGAGATTTTGAGGGTAGAGATTTTGAGATAAATTTCTTTTTTTTTTGGCTGACAAAGTTATTTGGGACAAACAAAAAAGACAAGTATGCAAATTAAGCCGAGACGGGGTGAGTATTTAGTATTTTGTAATATTAGCACGAGATCTCGTAATAGTATTAGTTCATTAAGCAAGGGGTGCTAAAATATATTATTATGACAAATTTAAATATAAAAAATAATCAGCTTATTATATTTGTAGTTAATATAATTTTTCTTTTCACAAAAAAACACTAAGTCAATCAACAAATTATTTTAACTAGTATATTTAAGCTTTCTATTGTAAATTGTAATTCTAACAAATCGATTCATTTTTTATATCAAATTTTTTTAAAATAAAATGATTCAACCAATCCAAAATTATTATAAAAAGGCAAAATTAAAGTTTTTTTTTTTGAATAAAAGGTAAAAGAAATTAATCTTTAAAAAGTAGGGTAGATAATTTTTCAAATAAAATATTATTTTAATAATATATGCCAATTTTTATTTTATATACAAAAAAATTTAAAATCGAAATATATCAAAATAATCATAAAAAAAAAACTATACTTGAAGATTTTGAAAAGAAGATTAATTCAATATATTTTTTTCATAAAAACCGAAGTTGAGACAAAAAAGTTAGACAACTTTTAAATGCTGAGGAGACAAAGAAAAGAATTGATTGGTGAACTCTCCCCAATTGTAGGAGGCAACCATTTACTTTTTTTTTTTTTTTTTTTTTCCGCTAAAAAGTTAAAATAAATATTCATAAACTATAATTTAAATATAATTTTAAAATATGAAAAAAAGGACACCCAACTTATATTAAATTTTCAGCAATCTTATTTTAGAAGGAAGGGAGATTGAAAACCTTAACTATCGAGTTTTTTCATCATTTGTGCTTTCCTAATCATGATTTTAACTAGAGAAGTTTCTGTAGTTTCAAAATATTCATAAAAGGGTTTAAAAACATTAACATATCAATCAAGTCCGATTTTATTTATACACTAAAGCTAGATATTAAGAAGGGAACCATTTAAATGACGGAGTGACTCTTGTGTCACACGTGTGACGGAATATATTTTTAGACCATCTTTATTCATGTTCTTGGAGGACAAGGGCATGGCTAGATGACAAAATTTGGAGTTAAAAATTAAAGGAAAAATGCCCAATCATTGATGACCTAGGTTGTGGATGGGGTTGGTCAACCAACCTAGTCCACAACCCAACCCCCTTCCACAACCTGCCACATGTCGGTACCTCATTTGTTGTATTAAATTATTTATTGGATATAATTTTAATAATAAATAAATAATATAATTTTTATTTTATAAAAATTAAAAAATTATCAAAATTCTTATTTTTTTTTCTCTACGAGTAGAATCTAATGTTGATATATTTTGAATTAAAATTTGAAGCTCTTTATTTTATTCTTTTTATAAATAGTTGGCTCGTCTGGACCGGTCCGATGTGCTAAATCTCCGACGGACCCCGGGCCGATTCGATAATCTTAGTATATTATAGGGAAATATCACGGGCTGGACGAATATATCTAGGACTAACTAAATTTTGGCCCGACCTGGACCGATCCAAAATATGACGTTAGCCCGACAGACCCCACCTGACCGGGTCGGGCCGGCTAAATTTTGGTCACTCTATAAATAGAGCCTAATGTATTCTATTTCCTCACATAATTTCTATCATTTCATATCATGGATCCAAACCATCCAAATTATTTATCCTACTCTCACAACGCTCTTAAATACGACCTGGTCGAGCATATATGGCGAAAATTTGGTCCCGCTAATTAAATATATAAGTTGTATCTTTTATATTTGTAATTTAGTATTTCAGACATGTATTTGTAACTTAATTTATTTTTTTCGATTTCGTAATTCAACTTTTGCAATTTTAATTTGGTTATTATTTTATCATGTTATTTTAAACGTACCGGAAAAATAAAATCGACTTATTGTAATTACGGAATTCAAATTTTTTTTTTATTCTTGAAATATATTAGAAAAAGCGCAAAAAATAATATACAATTATTAAACTGTATCAAAAATATTAATTTTATTGGGAAATAAGATCTGTATTTGGATAAAGAAATTAATATATATTAAAATGTTGGGTTGGGTTGGGTTGTTGATAAAGTGTGAAAATGTATTTTTTAGGTTATGGAGTAGGTTGTGTATGTGGAAGAGAGAGAAATGAATATTTTATTGATAGGTTGGGTTGTGGGAGGTTGTTGATAAAGATGGTCTTACAGAAAAAAATTGATATTTTTATAGGAAAAGTGATACCTTCACAGATAAAAGTGATATTTTTACAGATAAATGTGATACTTTTGTTACAAAAAGTGATACTTTTTTTTGTTAAAAAAAAGTTATACTTTCATTGATAAACGTGATACTTTTACAACAAAAAGTTATATATTTTTTCCGTCACACCGTGTGACGGTCCCATATAAGTTTTTGCCTTAAATGGTAACATTCTATACACAAATTTTAGTTATATTTAATCCTCTAGATTCAAGTGAAAGTGAGTCTAAATAGTCATTTTTATAACTTTTACTATAATTTTGTCATCTTTGTAACTATAGTATAATTTTAGTCTTTCTTGTAACTATACTATAATTTTAGCCTTGCACTTGCCACGGATATAAAACTTGCCAAGCTTCTCACTTGCCACGACACATAATTTTAGCCTTGCCACATATATAAACTTGCCACGATGCTCATTTGCCACGACACATACTTGCCATGAATTTGTATAATTTTATCCTCCAAACTGTCGTGGCAAGTGCATCTCGTGACAAATAATCTTTTCAGACTGTCGTGGCAAGTGTGTCATGTGACACATTTGCCATGATTCGTGACAATAGTGTATGTCATGGCAAGTGCAAGGCTAAATTATGGTATGATTGCAAGAAAAATTAAAATTATGACATACTTATAAGAAAGACTAAAATTATAATAAAATTTAAACAGAAGACTATTTCATATTATCTCCCTATATTCAAATACGTTTTTCCTTTTAAAACCCCTATATTTCTAACAGTAACATGCCCACTAACTACTTTTAAAGCGAAAAGTTTGAAGCTCAGTAAGGGATGGGACCGATGCACATGGGGCCAAGGAGCGCACTGGCTCCTGACCCGTCATATTGTGCTTTCATATTTGTGTATTTTGGTCGATTTTGATATAATTTAATTAAATAAAGTTAATAATTTTATTGTTTAAATTGAATTAGATTGATGCATTATTATCTATAAGCAATACAGATAAAATGTTATAAAGATATAATTAATATAGAAACATTATATCTTATTTTTTTCCTTTTGTATTTAAAATAATTTTGTATTTTTCAGTTTTATTTATAGAGTTGAGTATCTTTTAGGTTCATGGACATATTTAGGGAACACAATGATACCTTCTTTTAAATATTCTAAAATGTTGTTTTTAAATTTAATTTATCCAATATTTTGAGTTTAGAGCCAATTATAAAAGAATTTGATTTCTAATCTACTTAGAATTCTTCCCCCCCCCCCCCCCCCCCCGGTAAATTTTGAGTGCATAATATAAAAAATTATCCCGTTAGACGAACTTGTAGATCCGTCTATAAATGAGTCTTCCTCGACTAAATTTCTTGGTACGTCACTGATGATAATGATCTGGTTGAAACCCGAATCCGCGCTAAACCCCTTTTTTGTAGACGGGCTAGAAATTCGGTCAAATGACTTGGGGGAGGAATTCAAGCTAGACCAAACGGGTATTGCCAGGTATAAATTGGATAGTGGATTTTGTTAAACCGCCCCGTATATATTACTTATATTAATATTATATATATTTTTAATTTATTATAGTAATACAATGCACTTCTACTATATTTATTACCAATATTTTGCCTTTTTATTATTGTTTGGCTTCTTTTTACGACGTTTGATTTAGTTTGAGAATTTATTTAAGGGTCCGCTTGATTGGGGGTTTAGGAGTAAGGAATGAGAATGAATGATGACTCATTTTCATTTATGATGTTTCATACATAATAAATAAGTTAATCATTACCCCTTTTATTAACAATTTCTCCTATTTCATTCCATAGTATGATTGACCCCTCATTCATACTCATTACCATTGTCATTGATGATTTACAACCAAGCGGGCCCTTAGTTATTTTGATGAATGATTTTTGTGTTCAGTAGTGTATATCAATTCTAAATCATTATATTAAAAAATAGTGGTAACAATATTGAATATATGGGAAAAAGAATAACAAAAAGAGAGGGGGTGTTTCGGGTAAAACCTGTCGGGTTAATGAAGCGAAGAACGAAGGGGTCTAGTTTTTTTTAGAAGGTAATGAAAGTGGGTTACAAATCTAATTCTTTTCATGTGAAGAGGTCTTGAAAAGATAAAATTTATTTCATACCGCTCCATTGACATCGCTAAGCTCCCTTTGCTTAATATTTTTTGAAGTCTTACTATATAATAAAGAGTAACACTTGGGTGCATAAGGTGTACAATAGGCTTATTGTACACCACCCTAATTTAAAGCACGAACTTGAAAAAAGGCGCTCAATTGCACTTAATTGCCATTTCGCGTCCGCCCAACCGGGTCCGCGCGCTACCCGGCGGGCCGCGAATATATATATATATATATATATATATATATATATATATTTTTTTTTTTTAGTTCAGCGCCATGACTCAGATATTTAATGGCGCGATTGTTTACCACAATCGTGATGTGGCCCAGTGGTTGCAACGTTGACGGAGAATGTTTGAGAGGCGAGAGGCCTAGGTTCAAATCCCACCTCTGCCTCTTGCAAATTTTTTATTTTTTTTAATTACTTTAGCACATAATATCCCCCTTTAATATAAAAGGAGGATAATTTGCTGAGTTGTCCTCTCCAGCGGAATTTTCTCATTATTTTTGCTTTTTTTTTTTTTTTTTTTTTTTTTTCATATTTTATATTGTAATTATATTGTGTACATGATATCTACTTTTACAACTGTTCCTATTTTCACGTTAGCAGTTGCATGGCTTTATCTTCAGAAATTCCTATCCGTAGTACATATCAAAGAAAAGTGCCTATGAGTCCGCTACTAACAAGTGTTGTCACCATAATTTTCAAGGATATTATAATTTTCTTAACAAAAATCAATTTATAAAATAACAGTGTTGTAGAAAAAACTGCTTCAAAATTCTAGCAAAAGCAAAGAGAGAAATCTAAACTTCAACGTTTATGGACTGTGTGGAAACTGGCCATTGCCCCCCAGGTTTTGTCTAAAACGACGGTTTGTGGATCGTGTGGAAAGTAGTCATGCGTATGTTGAGAATATTAAGTTAGCAAAGGAACTGACAATATCCATTGGGCGAAATGAAGGTAAGGCTTGATCGTTTTCTTTTTTTATTTTTTTTACTGCTTGATCGGTCTTTTTTTCCTCAAAATTTTGATGAAAATTACCGTAGATTAAAGGTTAAAGCCCATCTGGCTCATCTAATTATCCTGCTTGCGTCCATCTATTTTATCTTCTTAAGAACTCAAAATATAGTAGTTCGAGATAAAACACGTCTGTCATGATGTCGCTGCGCTCGGTTAGTAGGGCAGAGGTATCGAAGAACGGCCATTTCGACGCTGCACCCGGAGCTATGCTCCGGGTGCTTTCTCTGCCCTCCACCTGTCCCCTTCCCCCCCCCCCCCCACCCCCCTCCCTTTCTTCCTTTTTTAACGTGCCCCAACTTTTTCTTTTTTTATTTGTTCTTATTTTGTTTCTTCTAATATTTTTACTTCTTTGTAGTAGTGTAATAATATTTTTACTTTTTTGTAGTTGTGTAATTATTTTATTTATTACTTCCTCCATTTCATATTAATTGACGTTTTAGGACGTTTCAATTAATTGATGTTTTATATATTTTTCATCAATTTTATCAATTTTTTCTCTGAATTCAATCATAAAATATCTCTATTTTTCAATTTATCAGAGATATTTTGATTTGGTCAAATTTTTAGGAGAGCAGTTCTGTCAAAATATTTCATCCTTAATTCTTCTCTTTCATCCTAAAACGTTAATTAATATGGAACGTAGGGAGTATATTATTGCAATATTAATATAAAATTGCATTGACATATTTGTCTAAATATAAATCTAAAAAGAAATTCAATGTTTAATAGAATATGAAAAACATAATTTTTTTTTAAATTTCATCGAAATTTAAAATTTTAAAAAATCTAAAAGGGAATATTAATGTTCAACGTACGTGTATGTACATTGACAAACCCAAGTGACTAAGTGAGGCCGGGGGGGCACCTGGGCCCCCTGAACTCATGAAAAATTGTTACTATCCTCGTCCCACCTTATCTTGCACACTTTTCGTTTTCGTCTGTCCCAGGCGAATTTCCACACCCTTTATAAAGAAAAGTTATAACACAATTTTCACCCTCAAAATCTCCACTCTCAATCCACCTTTGAAAAGTCAACAAACACTTAAAAAATAATTTATCATAATACTTGTGTCAACTTCCCCTGTGCAAGATAAGTCGAGACGGAGATAGTATTATATATGTCTATTTTAATTTATTTTAGTACTTCATTAATTTAAAATTATATTGTTTAATTTGAATAATTATTTAATAATAATCAATGGACATATTTTTATATATAAGTAATAGAGATAAATATTTTAAAAAGTGAAATGAAACGAATAGAAATATTATATATATCTTGACTATTCATTTTTTTAGTCAAATTAATTCATTTATCTTATTAATATGATTAGTACTTTTTAATTTTATATATAGAGTTGGAATTGTCGACACTCATTGACAGATTTAGAGGACGTTGAACAATGATATTCCCCTTTAGATTTTCTAAAATTTTAAATTTCAATGAAATTTAAAAAAATTACATATTTTCATATTCTATTAAATTTTAAATTTTTCTTAGATTTATATTTAGATAAATATGTCAATAAAAATTTATATAAATATTATAATAATATTATAAATAAAATAATTACACTACTACAAAGAAGTAAAATTAAATTTTAGAAGAAACAAAATAAGAACAAATAAAAAAGGAAAAAGCTGGGGCACGTTGAAAAAGGAAGGAAGGAAGGGAGGAAGGGGACAGGTGGAGGGCAGAGAAAGCACCCGGAGCATAGCTCCGGGTGCAGCGTCGAAATGGCCTCGAAGAACTAAGAAGGGCTACTAAGATAGGTGTTGACGGCGGAGGAAGAAGGCGGTCGAAGAATAATTTGATAGAGGCAAGAAAAGGGACGATAATATCCTTAAAAAGTGGTGTCTGGTGGTGTATATTCTCAATGGCAACAACACCAACTGTTCATGTTGATTTCTCAACCAAGAAGGTACATTTTCTCAAATTTTCTATCATTTTTCAGAAAATGGTGATAGTTGATTGTGGACTTTTTGTGTTGCCGGGTGCTCTATTTTCTTTTGATTAAAGATTGAATTCAAAATTGGATAGGACTCTTATTAGTTATCAATTATAGATATATTTCAAGTTTATTTGACTTTTAATTTTGTGTGATCTATAATAATAATAATAATAATGTAATTTCAGAAAAAATATGTTCCAGCCCATTTATCTTTCAATTCCAGTTAAATATGGAACTTATTCAAATTTATTTGTTAAAGAATAGGTGAGCTACTATTCAGATTGTCTCTTCCTATAAATTAGAAGAAAGAGTTGCTCGACGTCTTTGTCTTTCTCAAAATTAATGTGCATATGGCTAGCTAACGTCTTTGTGATAGAAATTTGTCATTTATGGATTGGTCAATTAGATTACGACAAATAAAAACGAAAGATAGACCAATTAGACTGGAACAGATGGAGTATATATTTTGATTTTCCTCTTACATTTTATTTGTTGAAATTCTATTTGTATCTATTTCTTTTATTATTGAAATATGTGTATAATGGTTAACCTTTCCAATTATTCGGGAAGCATAAATTATCGGTTGCAGCTCTCAAATTAGAAAAAAGCTCAAACATTAGTAGGATATGTTTGGCAAATTTGTGGCAGATTGAAGTTTACAGTGAAGTCTTTGTGTCATTGGTATATTAAGTTTAATATATTTGGTATGCACTTGGTTAATAATTAAAAATAATAAATCCACTTTTGTAGAGGTAATACTTTTTTTGTTTATCAATTTTATAAAGGTGCAATTTTCTAAAAATTACAATATCTCTCTTACTCGACTCATTTTATTTGTTGATTTGGTTTATCTAATCATATAAACCTTATTCTTGATAATAAATATTTTCTTAAAAAACTTATTCAACTAATAAAAGGAATTGCTTTTAGAACATGATTGTTCCCCTAGATCTGAAATTTCGAACCGAACCGTTCTGAATAAAAATAAAAAATAAAAAAATACTGTACTGTTTCGATTTTGATTCTGAATATTCATTTTTAAAATAACGGAAGGTTATTGTGGATCTAAAGATTTTTATGTCCAATCCACACTAAAATTATATTAAAACATACATCTAACCCGTGTATCGCATGGGCGGACATCTAGTTTAATTAAAAGCAGCATTGGCGTTAATATTAACAAAATAGTTTCTAGCCAAATTGGTATAAAGAGTTGGTTGATTATTGGAGGGTATGAGTTTGAATCCTTTCTCTTTTCTTGTTGGTGTTCCTTTTTTTAGCACATTTAAATGCCCCTTTTTATTTTATTTATGTTTAGTTAATTTTTTTTTATTAACTTATGAAATTATACTATGTCGTTTAATAAAATATAACTTTTGGTGAAACAAGTTATACTATACTGAATTTGCCACAACAAAAAATAAAAATTTAAAAATGAAAGATTGTTATTTATATTGTTCTAATAAAAATATTATACATTTTGGTATTACTAAAATGAACTTATACCTTTAAGCAAGATAATATATGCTATAAAGGAAGAATAATTATACTGCTGGAAAAAATCAATATACAATAATATACAACAAAAAAATTATATTGTAACATATACACTTATACTATTAGGCAACATAATATATACTATAAGCAAACAATATACAGTAACCTGAAAAAATAATTATAGAGATAGTTATACTGTAAAATGTAAACAGTGTATCACTAAATGACATTATACTCTTAAGCAAGATAATATATACTATAATGGAACAATAATCATACTGTACGCTGGAAAAATAAATATAGAATAGTATACAGAAAAAATATACCTATAACTAATAACTTATACTATTAGGCAACATAATATATACTATAAGCAAAACGTAAATATACTGTACCCTGGGATAATAATTATAGATTAATATAAAAACAATAAATATACTGTAAATTGTAAACAACGTATTACTAAATTAACATATATTTTTAAGCACGCTAATATATACTATAAGGGAACAATAAATATACTGTAGAGTTGGAAAATTAATATATAGTAGTATACAAAAAAATTAAACTTATACTATGAAATAACATAATATATACTATAAATAAATAGTAAATATACTGTAATCTAGATACATGAATTACATAAAAAGTAGAATAAAAATGAAAATGTATATGAATTAAAAAAAAAAAAATAAAGCAATTCAGCAAAGTTATGAAGAGTCTAAGTTTTAAACCCAAGACCTCAAAAGAATCAAATAAGAGACTATCCACTAGGCTACCAACATTTATTGGCATTAATATGCATATTAATTTATCTTATTATTATTTTGCACAATAACATATTAAAGAAAAAGGTGGTAAAAAGCGAGTGGAGGCAGCGGGATTCGAACCGCTGCCCTCCATGCTTCAGCATCTAAGCATGCGAATGAAACCACTGCGCCACTTCCAATTCTTGGCTCCAAACAGGGCACAATATATATATACTGATTCCGGAAACAAAATAAAAATAAAAAAAAACAAAAAAAATTCGCGCGGGTCGGGCCAACCAAACCGGGTCGCGCGCGGATCTTCAATTGGGTTGGTGTACAATAAGTCTATGGTGCATCATATGCATACAAGTTTTTGCCTATAATAAAAGAGATCCCTTTATAAAAGGAAGTTGGATATATTTTTCTGCCCTTTTTATTTTCTGAAAATGGATAGCTTTAGATCATCTATATCTATATATATAAAAAAGTAAAATGGAGGTTACTTTTGTAATTTTAACTTTCCCTCCTAATTTTTCCTCCACAATTTGGTAAGTTTTTGTACCTTTAGTAAGTTTTAAATTTTAATTTAATTTTTTTAAATACTAATAACTTTTATATTTTTATCCGATTTTTATGTAAGATATATAATTTAAATGGTCTTTTCACGAGTTTTAATTTGACATCCATATCACAAATATTATAATGAGGTGAAAAGTAATATTATTTTCTTTGCTAATTATATGAATTAAATATTGTTTATTGGCATGCAAAACTAGATTAGTTAAACCGTTTTTTTCTTTTTTTTTTGTATTTCATCTGAGATTTTGAACCATAATTGGTACTACTTTTGTTTTTATTAGATGTAGTTTTAGGTTTTGTCAAATTTTTTTAAATGGATGTCTATTTTCTTTTTCTTTTTTTACTAATTTTTTCATTACTATCCGTGTCATTTTTCTAATTTTTATTAGATGAATTTTTTTTGATAAGATATAATTTTAGGTTTTGTCAATTATTTTTAAATAGATGTTTGTTTAGCATTTTTTTCTAATTTTTTCAATATTATCCGTACCATTATCTCTAAAAAACTCTAATTTTCTAATTTACCATATCGAGTATCATATATAAATGGGAAGATAATATAAATAAAATATGATGATAAATTGGAAAATTCCACTAGAAGGTTTCAGAAAATCAATTCGAGGCCTGAATTTTAGGAGTTTTCAATTAGTGGCCTGAATTTTGAGTTTTTTTTCTTATTAGAGCTCTAGATTTTGAATTTTATTCTCACTCTTACGTCTTGAAAAATAGGACACATTATTTGATATATGGAATGTTCATTAGTGTATATATATATATATAGAGAAAATTTCAATATACTCTGTACTGGAACTTTCTATCTACTCCGTACTGAATCTTTCGCACATCGAATAATATATCCTACTTTTGAATACATAATCCTGAATTGAGAGTCTGGCCCGCTAATTGAGAAAAAACTCAAAATTCAGGCCTTGAATTGAGAACCTCCAATATTCAGGCCCCTAATTGGGGCACTTTTCCAAAATTCAAGTCTTCAACTAAAATTATGCTATAAATTTAAGGGATTTGTGAGGAGATCGGAAATTTGGTTGAGGATATACCATTTCCCCTGTATTTTGATTCTCCAATCCAAAATTAAAATTGCATATAAAAAACAACGGATGTAGTATGTTATTGTCACATATAGTAAAAATCAAACTTTATTTTAATTTTTTAAACTGCAAATAACTTTTTCATTTCGAGCCTATTTTTAATTATGTATAATATATCAAATTAAAGCACTTTTGAAGATCTTTAATTTGACATTCATAATATTATATTGTTTATTCGTTGATTATTTGAATAAGATTTGAGCGTTTAAGGTGGTTTGTACTATAGCCCAGGACCAGAATACAACTAAAATTAGGTAAATAGTTCTCTAATAAAAAAATAACTATCTTGATTATTTAATTAAAAGCAAAACTAATTAATTTATTTAATTAGACCGAAAGTTTTCTTCATTTATGTGTCGAGATAAAATTCATTATTTAAGTAATTAAGCATGTAATTTCCTAAATTTAAAATAAAAGTTAAAGTATAATTTAATAATCGGCTTATTAAATAATTATATTTGTAAATATTAATTTATAGTTTGTTATAATATTAATTTTGGTTGGTTAATCGCAGGACTACAATTTCCACACATATTTATATATTTATATACTTATATATGAAAATTAATATTGAATTCTTTTTATTACTTATTCGTTTTTTCATAGTTTATATTTATTATGTTATTTTTATTTAAAAACTTACATTTTACAACCTAAGCTGTGAGATTTTATACGTGTTGCAATCTAATTTTTTCAAAATAAAATAAACTTAATCTGCCTGATCTTTATAATTTTTTTAGATTTTGCAACCTAAATATTACTTTGTCATATTAATTAACCTCAACTATGTCTATTTCCATATTTTTAAACCTAATGAATTTATTTATTTAAATTAATAAATTTGTATCTTTTAATAAATTAATATTTATAATAAAAATATAAAATTTATTTGAATAAATTTCAACATAAATGAAATTCTTAAGACATATTGAAAACTCATATTTTAGTTTGTTATTCCAACTATTGAATGATCTTTGAATATATTTTGTTAGTATCAAGAATCATTTAAACCTGAAACGTATTTGAGTATATATTAAATCTACAAAATTAGTAGTCTCTTTTTAAAGAGGAAATTAAATAGGTATATTCAAAATTTTAAAATTAGATAAGTTAAAATATCTAAATAAAATGAAATAAAAAAACAATAATTTACATATAACATTATTCACTTTATTATATTTAATATATTTTGATGGATTCTATGATATTTGTGTTTGTTTGAATATTCTTTATCACTTGAGCTATTTGTGGGTGTCCACACATATTAGTATTGATACAGACACACTAAATATATATTTAAATTCAATAGTAAGATAATATTAGTGTTTGTCTGAATATTCATTATCACTTAAATATATGCTCATACAACAATTTGATATTCTTATTATTTTTTTTTTTTTGGTTTGAATATTCATTTCTTTATGTTAATCCATAAGATAATACATTTATAAAAGATACTTCCTCAGTTCCAAAATAGATGATGTTTTAGAAAAAAATCAGAATAATTAAGAAACAAATATATTACCAAATATAGCCCCTAAAATTTGTGGAGATAAGATTTAATGAAATCAAATGTGAGTGGGAGGTTGAAAAGTCAAAGATATTTTTGGAGTTACATAGGGGCAAAATAGAGAGAAATGATAAAAAAAACTTAAAACATTAATTATTTTGGAAAATGATTAAGAAGCTAAAACATAATCTATTTTGGAACGAAGGGAGTACGTTATATTAAATCCATATATCACGTGAACAAAAACGGATAATTACATTACTTATAATTTTTATATGTTTAATCAAAACTATTCAAAAAATTATTTGGTTTAGAATGCAACAACTCCAATTTTTTAATATTAGATTATATAATAATTATTTTAATTAAATTATTATTTTTTAAATAAATTTTCGTGCATCGCACGGGAGTGTTACTAGTATATATAAAAGCAAAATGAAGGGCATTTATGTCATTGTAACTTTCCCGCCTAAAAAATTAGCAATAATTTGGTAAGTTCATGTTAATTTTGGTAAGTTCATAATTTTCTTTCAATTTTTTAAAATGAAAATAACATTTTTATTTCTAATCCATTTTTTATGTAAAATATATCAAATTATTCGTCTTTTCACGGTGTTCAGTTTGACATACATTTCACATATATTATAATGATATGTTTAGTTTGAAAAATACTTTTTTATTGATTATTATTGGGGTTATATTTGAGTGTTTATTGTAAATTGGACTATACTGTTGGGTCTATGCTGCAACTAAAAAGTAATAAAATAATCATCTGATAAAGAATATTAGTTAAGATATTTTTAAAATACAATAAATTTATTTATTTTATTTGACATTAATTTTTAATTTTTTTACTTATGTTATACCCGCGATAAAAAATAATTGCTTAAATACTGAAACTCCTATTTTATTAAATTAAAGGTAAAAATTAATGTTTAATTTTTACAAATAATTAATTAAATCATTACATCTGTTAATATATATATATATATATATTATAATAATAAGGAGTATGAAAGCTCTATGCATATGTATGTTTACATATCATATATATTATTGAGATTATTTTTTATTACTTCTTCATATTTTTATATAATGTATTTTGTTACAATTATTTTATTAAATAAGTTTACTCTTTGCAACCTAAGCAATTTTGATCGCATTAATCATTTTTATCTTTAAATAAATATAATATATATAACAAAAACGTATAATTTATTTGAATAAATTATCATACTAAATAAAACTTGAAAACATTCAACTATCTGAAAAAATCACATACTTTAAATAATCAATCTACTTTTGGATTTAATTTTATTAATGGTAGGATTACTAAAAAATAAAAAGTATATTGAGTATATCACCAAGTGAAATGTTGCAAGTTGCAAATGATAATCTGATTTTAGAAAGAAATAATCAATTATGTATAGTTATAACTTAGAAATGTTTTATATAAAAGCTACTTCCTCCGACTCCCCCCCCCCCCAACCAAAAAAAAAAAGTGTTGCTTTAGACTTTTTTTGAAAAAATAAGGATGAGTGGAAATCATAAATATATCGCTACACCTATTTATATGTTGTGGATTTAAGAAAATATAGTCAACTAAAGTAAATAGGTTGTTTATGGTAAGATTTGAAGTATTGTGTTTTTATTTCTTTAGTTGCTTAAATGACATTTTTTTGACAATTTCATTTTCTCTAAAGTGGCACATTTTTCAAACCAGAGGGAGTACAAGTGAGTTAAAATTATAAATTGCATTTTCCACCAAAATATTTTCTGTTATTTATGGTTATTTGTACAAGTGCCAATTTTTTTATTGTTTGTTCATTTTTTTCCTTTTGCGCTTCTTTCTAAGAAAATCCATTTTTCCCATTTTTAAGTACCAATAAATTTATTTTTATCCTAAACATTTTTTTACATATTATATATGAAAATAATCATCTTTTTATAATCTCTAGTTTTGACATTCATATCACACATTTAAAAGTGTGATATTATATTAAACAAATATACAGTTGTTAGTGGTTGATTATTCACTTATTTAATTAGATTTGAGTACATATTGTGGATATGCCATATTTATGCTGCAAATACGAATTAGCTAAACAATACTGTTAAAAATATATTTTATTTTATTTTTTAAATAATTTAATTTTTTAATTTATGGTATTTACCTTTTATTCATAAATTCTTCTATATCTATACTAATATACATATAAATGTGTGTGTGTGTATAGTAAAATAAAATAAAATAAAATAAAATGGAGTCAAATATGTAAAAAAAATCATAGTTCTGTTCAATTGCAAATCATATATTCTCAAGAATTTTATTTATGTATGTGTCCCTAAAGATAAGTTGTTATAGTGTCAACATTATATCACTTTGTTTCTTTGTCAACAACTCTTTTCTATTTTTTTTTAAATGCTAACAAGTTTTTTTGTTTTTAATCTGTTTTACATATAATATATCAAATTAATAATCATTTCACCTTCTTTAAGTTGAATTATGTGTTAAATCTTTTGTGGATTAGACTATGTATATAGTGAACTAGATTATATAAAAATAAATAAATTGACAAATTTTAACAATAAAAATATGAGATTATTCAGAAAGAAAAATTTAATTTTCTTATAAATTATCAATGTACTTTATCACTATCTTATCTTTTTTTAATAAACTGTGTGTTATTATATTTGTGTTTTTTTTCCAACACATGCAATTAATTGGACTATTTGTGGTTATTCGCATAGGTTAAGAAATATGATAAGGTATATTTGAGTTTTTAGAAAGAAAAAAAAAATAGCATTTTTTATTTGTTATTATTAATATTTATTTTAGTTGTATCAATAACAATATTTTTTATTCATAAATAATAAGTATATATTTAATCCAAAAATTTTAGGGGAGAAACGAATATTTACACTATTTAAAATTTTACTATAATATAAATCAATATTTTAAAATATTTACATTTTTAAATAATAAAGTAATATAAAATTAAATTTAGTTAAAATATTATTCTACTAGCAAACTTTCGTGCATTGCACGGGAGTAGTACTAGTTAATATAAAAGATATTTGCATATATATGGTTAACTCTTCTCCAAAATTAATTCCAAATTCAGATTTGTTGGTCAATTTTTTCTATATAGAAAAATGATAGGTGACGATTTTGGTTGATTTATATTAAAAGGCAAATATTTTTTCAGTTCTTTTTTATTTTTTATGTAAAATATATCAAATCAATTTTTTCATTACCTTTAATTTGTCTGTTGATTGATTATTGGCTAGATTTGAATATATGGTGTTAATTATTAATTGAGCTATTTATATTGAATATGCATTGCAAATAAAAATAAAATAATTAATGTTATTAATAAAATAGAAATTTATTAGATAATTTAATAGTTTTTATTTATTAAAAAATAAGTTATTCAATTATTTCATCCAACTACTTAATTTTATTTTTTTCTGAAAATTTTCAAATCATGCATCAAAAGAATTCTAGTTTTATTAAAATGAAATTCAACTTGGCGAAATTAATTTTCACGGTCCATGAACAATTTAAATATCGATTTGATTCTTCTTGGCCCAAATTTACTCTTGTACCAGCCCATATATTTGATCTTGTTTTATGCCCCAACTGAAAAATTCATCCGGCGAGTCAGCAACTCTTGCTACTTTGCCAAATGGACTAAGCTAATAAAATTTGAATAAATTCGGCCCAGTTCCAGTGAAAATAGTCCAGCAACTAAAACTCGATCTGACCGAATTCTGAATTTTCAGGCCCAGCGGTACTTGGATTTAACCCGAATCTGAATCTAAAATTGCAAGAAAGTTACTCTAATCAACTTAGATTTTAGGTAAATGTCCATTTTGAAGTCAAATGATTTTCTTACCGAGTTACAACAATCTCTCTTGTGTTGTTGAGATAAAAGAATAATAACACCAACTAATCTATATATGAAGTGGTTAAAACTGCCAGCCTAAGCAAAACAAAAAACTGTTTACAAATCATAACAAAACATGCAACATGTGCCAGCTGCATGCTTTCGATAACCTGCATCGGTCTTGACGTGTGATAAAAGATATTTGAATCACCTTAAACTGGTGAATGTATTATTTTCTTATATATAAGAGAGATTACAACAGATGTATCCGTAAAATCAGGAAAAGATTATAACAACAAAATCTATCTATATTTACAATAAATAAAAAAAACTAATCTAACTATTATCTAAATTATTAGTCGTATTACCCCCCCCCCCCCTCAAGCGAAGTGTGGGATTTTGTTCGACACGAAGATTGGAACGTAACAACTCGAACATGGGACGAGGTAAACTCTTGGTGAAGATATCAGCGAGCTGAAGATGAGATGGAACAAAACTTTGTCAAGACGGTGACTAGTAACAAGCTCTCGGACAAAGTGACAGTCAATGTCAATATGCTTAGCGCGTTTGTGAGCAATTGGATTCTGACTCAAAACTAGAGCACTTTTGTTATCACATAACAGTAGAGGACGCGTAGAAGGTAAAACATGAAGTTCTTGAAGAAGTTGAGTCAACCAAATAATTTCTTGAGCAGCATGAGCAAGAGCATGATATTCAGACTCACAACTGAATTTTGTGATAGTAGGTTGTTTCTTGGCACTCCATGAGACAAGATTACTACCTAAGAAAATAGAATAGCCATAAGTTGAACGACGAGTTTCTACACAGCGGGCCCAATCAGCATCAGAATACCCAATGATGGTGAAGTCAGTAGTAGGCGTAAACGAAAGTCCATAATGGATAGTGCCTTTGACATAGTGAAGTATCCATTTAACAGCTAGAAAATGATCATCAGTGGGACTGTGAAGGAACTGGTTGACATGATTGACAGCAAAGGACAAATCGGGACGTGTAATAGTGAGATATTGTAGAGCGCCAACAAGAGAGCGGTACAGAGTGGGGTCTTTGAAAGGGCTACCAGTGCTGACAAGAGACTCACCGGCCACCATGGGAGTGGAGACAGGTTTGGAATCAAGAAGAGAAGCACGAGACAAAATGTCATGCGCATATTTTGCTTGGCCAAGAAAAAGACCAGACACCGGTGGGTAATTTCGAGACCAAGAAAATAGTTGAGCTTACCCAGATCTTTGACAGCAAATTCCTGATTTAGACGAGAGATAAAGGTGCGAAGAACAGCATCATTGCTACCTGTGAGGATAATATCATCAACATAAAGGAGTAAGTAAATAGTACAGTCAGAACGACGAAGAAAAAATAAAGAAGTATCCGAACGACTGCGTGAGAAACCTAAAGAAATTTAAAAATCACTAAAACGATCAAACCAGGCACGTGGTGCTTGACGGAGACCATAAAGAGCCTTTTTAAGTTTGCAGACGTGATGAGGAAAGTGTGGATCAACAAATCCCGGCGGTTGAGACATGTAGACAGGTTTGGAAAGACAACCGTGTAGGAATGCATTTTTGACATCAAGTTGATGTAAGGACCATTTACGTTGAACTGCTAAGGCCAAAATAACACAAACAGTGGCAGCACGAACCACCGGACTGAAGGTATGAGAAAAGTCAAAACCTGGAATCTGGGTAAAACCTTGAGCAACTTGACGGGCCTTGAAACGATCATTAGTGCCATCAGCATGGTATTTAGTCGAAAAACCCACTTTGAGCCAACAATATTTTCAGTTGCTGGGCGAGGAACAAGATACCACGTGCCATTTGAGTGAAGAGCATCCATTTCTTCACGCATTGCAGAAAGCCAGTGACTTCAGCGCAGATTTAAAACCTTTGGATTCTGTAGAGTCAGCAAGAGAAGACAAAAGTGCGTTCCAAGTATGATTAACGAAATACTTAGGTTTGAAAATACCAGATTTGGATCTGGTTTGCATGGCGTGAGTGGATGTTGAGGAGACTAGAGCAGTGACGGAGGAATCGGGTTGGGCGGATGAAACTGCATTGGAGGAAGATGGGCCAACCGATGCTGGAGCGCATGGAGACGATGGGTCGGCAGAAACGATATCAGGTAATGGCCCAGGAGAATTAAAGGTTACGCCTGGAATGGGATCGGGTAGAGGTTCAGGCGGAAGATGCGTGGCATCTGGGGCTAAATTGGATAACAGCCCAGGGGTAGGGATTGGTGTTGGGTCAGGGGAAGGATTTATAAGTGGGCATGGGGATTGAGGAGGGAAACAATGTGTGGTTGGGTTTATGATTGGGCCTGGAGAAGTGGGAGGGGGCCGAGGGATGAAAGAAGCAGCAGGTTGGGGACAAATGGAGCAGGGCTGTTGGGCCAATAAAGTGGTCCCAGATAAAGACGGATGGACTTTAGATGGACCAGGGGCCTTAGTGAAGGAGGAAGCCTGCAAAAAAAAAATGGTGGAGCACAAGCAGATTTAAATGGAACAATGGGCTCCAAAAAATGCGAAAAAATTAAATTGTCAGCGGAAGGCAAAGAATCAGTTGCAAACGGAAGCACACATTCGTCAAATTGAGCATGACGAGTTATATAAAATCGAGACACAACATGATCGTAGCACCTAAACCCTTTATAAATAGTACTATACCTGAGAAAAATGCATGGGGTACTACGAGGGGCCAATTTATGGGAAGCATAATCCCGAAGATAAGGAAATATGCGACACCCAAAAACCTTAAAATTTGTATAATTAGGAGGAGTATGAAACAACATTTGCAAAGGGGATTTATTTTGTAAAACAAGAGTGGGAAGCCGATTTATTATATAAACAGCGGTAGAAAAAACATCAAATGAATATTTAGCAGGAACGTTTGCATGAAATGAAAGAGACAAGCCGGTTTCAGTGATATGCCTATGCTTGCGCTCAGCACGACCATTTTGCTGCAGGGTATATGGACAGGACATACGATGTTGAATACCGCGGGATCGAAAAAATTATTGCACACGATTATTTGTAAATTCAGTGCCACCATCACTTTGAAAAAATTTAATTGAAGTGGAAAACATGTTGGTGACAAGAGCATAAAATTGACACAGGACATCAAAAAATTGGGATTTAGTATGTAATGGAAATAGCCAAGAGAAACGCGAAAAATCATCAACAAAAACAACGTAATAACGAAAACCATCAGAAGAATCAATGGGAGCAGGTCCCCACAAATCACAGTGTATTAAATCTAAAACATTAGAAGCACGTTTGTCATTCAAGGAAAAAGAAAGTTTCTTGCTTTTGGCCAATTGACAAGTAGAACAAACCAATGAAGTCGATAAAGTAGAAGAAATAGACAAAAAACCCAACGTATGCAATGTTTTAATAACGGAAGAAGAGGCATGACCCAAATGGAAATGCCATAAATCAAACGACGACCTATTAGTAGAACTACTTAAGGCACCAATAAAAACCGGAGTCACATTATTTAAAACGTATAAGCCATCTTTACAGGTTCCTCGAGCTAGAATATCCTTTGTCAGTCGATTCTGGATCAGAAAAAAAGAGCTAGAAAAAAGAACATCAACAGGTAAATCAGATGTGAGTTTGCTAATAGAAAGTAAATTTTTTGTAATAGAAGGGACAACAAGAACGTCGCTTAAAGAAATATTATGAGAAAAAGATTTAGAACCAAAATGAGAGATGGAGAGAGCAGTACCGTTCCCAACTATGACGGAACCTGTACCATGGTAAGGAGCGACATTATCCAAATTTTCCGGAGAAGAGGTGATGTGAGCCGAAGCCCCAGTGTCGACGTACCAATCAGAAACATTGGAGGGAGTGACAGTACATTGGTTCACAAAGGCTTGCGCAAGGTGAGCAGTTTGAGAAGGGGGCATACCAGAATAATGGTCGGGGCAAACATTAGCATAGTGAGGACCGGTGCATATCTGACAGCGAGGGGTGTAAGATCTAGACGGACCACCGCGACCCACCGGGCGGGAGTGATGAACGACAGGCTGATGTGCAGTAGGAACAACAGGCTGATGTGCAGTAGCAACAACATGAGTATTGGGTCGCGAGGCAGGAACATGACCACGACCAGAGGGTCGAAAAGACGAGGCAGAAGGCCCACATCCCAAGACTGAAAGAGACGACCTGTTGGCATAAAAGGCAGCCGGCGGCAGTGGAGATTCACCAGCAGCAAGGGCGCGCTCACGAAGTTCGTGATCACGCGCCTGACTCACAAGATCACGGAACGAGAGTTGCGGAGTGAGGGCGAGTTGTATGTCCGTAAACGTACGAAATTGAGGACCCAATCCACGAAGATACCAATGACTTTTATCACCCTCAGAAACAGTTTCACCAATTGCGGCTAATTTATGACATAAGGTATTGAAACGGCGAGTGAAATCCATAACAGAATCATTACCGCTTTTCAAAAATTGGAGTTCATCCCGGAGTTGTTGAGCGTGAGGAGAAGAAGAATAGCTGAAGGCGGTTTCCAAGGCGAGCCAGGCGCCGCGAGCAGTCGTAAGACCCATGACCTCAGACATGGCTTCCTCGGTGAGGGAGGAGAGTAGCAGACTAAGAACACGATCATTCTATTTACACCAGATTTTGTAGGCGGGATTAGATACATCTTCATTAGACGCATTCTTGATAGTGGCAGCGGGAACAGGATTAGTACCATCAACGTAAGAGTCAAGGTCTGTGAGTTTGAGCATCGGGAGAACTTGACCTTTCCAAAGGAGATAATTGGAGGAGGTAAGGGGAATCTTAACCATGTGTATGAGAGTAGTAAGAGGAACAGTGTCGGAGGAAGAGTCTGGAGCAGCCATGGAGAAACAGAAATAACAGATTAAGGAGCATGTTGGAAGCAGTAGCAAAAAACGCAGATGCAGATGTGAACAGGTGAGAAGAGGAAAAAAAAAAAAAATAGCGTAAGAAAGATATTAGGGTTTAGGTAATAATATTGCTGATACCATTTGAATCACCTTAAATTGGTTAGTGTATTATTTTCCTATGTATAAGAGAAATTACAACAAATGTATTATAACAACAAAATCTATCTATATTTACAATAAATCAAAAAAACTAATCCAACTATTATCTAAATTATTAGTCGTATTATGCTGCATTTACTTCACTTATACTGCTGAATGATGGGCTAATATGCAACAATCTGGATATCTCAAATTACTTTAGGATCTCAAATTATCATCACTCTAACAAGTCAAAACGATGTTGACAATCACCATCAATTTTGTAAAATAATATTATTTTAATAGTAACTTAACTTAATGAATGATTGATGTGGAACAAGACAAACCATCTCAAACCTTTCTTTTCTCTATACCATTCCTTTTTTCTCCGATGGCGGCTTTTTGATTAGTTTATATTATTCTTATCCTCACACTTTTACAAAAGACTACAGGGAGAAAAATATAAGTGTCACCTTCTAGAACAAATATATAGAATCTAATCACATTTTAAAATAATATCAAAACTATTCATTTTATATTATTCACGTCACTCTCTTTTTTTCTCTCATCTGCACGTTCTCTCTCCTCTCTACTCTCTCCTTTATAATTTCTTTTCTCTTTCCTCTCTCCTCCTATTCTATTTTTTCAGAACACGTATTATTTCTCCTTCTTCTCCATTCTTTCTCTCTCTTCTCCATTTCAATATTTTACCATTTTCTCTGAAGATCCATGACATATTTGGTGATTTTTCTATTTCATTTTTCTCTTTCCCTTTCTCTCTGTCTCTTTAATGGAAGATTTGTCCAACCGGCGATGAGATATATCATGGCACGAGATATATTTTTTATGACACGAAGTGTATTAGTCATGACACGAGTAAAAATAATGTTTTGACGTCGTGCCGTTGAAGATTTGTCCAGCCGGCGACGAGATATATATCCTGGCACGAGATATATTTTTTATACCACGAAGTGTATTAGTCATGGCAAGAGTAGTAATATAATATTCTGACGTCGTGCCACTGCCCCCTAATATCTAGCAATTGCTTATTCTCACGCCGTGCCAAGGTATATCATGGCACGATATATAGTTTTTATGGCACGAAGTGTATTAGTCATGACAGGAGTACGTAATATAATTCCTACATGTGCCAGTAATATCTAGTAATACAATATTCTGATGTCGTGCCGATCGTGTCATGTTGAAGATAAACAATAAAAGCTTGAAAATGATAATGGTGTCTCAGTATAATGAAGAGAGAAGAGAGAGAAAGCACTGAAATGAAGTCTGCAAAAAGAAAAGGAGGAGAGAGAAGAGGGAAATGTACAAATAATTAAAGAGGAGAAAGAAATGAAAGTGAAGGACAAGATGGATTGGCAGACGGGGTGGGTGGGAGTGGGGTGAGAGTGAAATGGGCACAAAAGGACATAAAGGGATAGATTTAATATATTTTTACAAAGTTGATATATTTTATATGTTTGTTACATAAAGTGATAGATTTGGGGGTTTCCACAAAGACAATAACTAAAAGAAAAGGGGATGGGGGGTCAAAATCAGGCCCGATGTGAGCAAGGCCCGGCTAGTTCACAAAATATATACTCAAGATTTTATCCAATGAAAAAAAGGTACTTTACCTGCTCAACTACTTACCTTAACTAGTAAATCATGTGCGATGCACGACTATGAGATGTTTTATAAATAAAACATTACAACATTTTAATGATGCTGAATGCATATATATATATATATATATATATATATTTTTTTTTTTTTTTAAATCGAGAATCTTCTTAATCTATCTTAAGTACAAGACTCTCAATTCAATCAAGAAAATTAGGATCCATCCACACAATTGGATCGATTGAAGTAAAGACAAAAAAAGGCAAGCCTATGAGCAACTACATTAAGTAATCCGCCAAAATCCTACTTTGAAGATCATCCACAAGAAGCCAATAGCAGTAAGACTTGTTTCTTGGCTCATGACTGCGTGCACAACAAGCAACGAATCGGAAAAAGCACAAATAGCTACCCGCAACTCAGAAATAAACAATAAAATTAGGCCTGCCACTAAATCAAGATCATAAATCTCCATCAAACTTCGTCTCGGTCGCTTGTCAATCACAACAACATTCAAAGCCGAAAGATCCATAGGAAACCTGAAACAAAGATCAGAGGCCGCACAAGGCGTGAAAAGACGCATAAAGGCGCGGAGATATCTCGCAAAGGCAAACTTGAGAAGAGGAAGAAACAAATAAAAACAAGCCGAAACAAAACAAAATCAAAATATATAATAAATGACATGTTAGAAGTATTCCCCTGTCCTTCGATTTTGGAGGATGGGGGAAGAAGGAGGGGGAGGTTGAAATTATTAAGGAGTAAATATGTATCTAGAATATTCTGTAGAATATTATATTATATATAATGTGATCTTTGATACACGTTAATTATGAATGTATTTAGGTCGATTTAAGATCATATTTTATATCATTTACGTGCATATTTGAACGACATTCATTTATATTTATATTATTTGGGTCATTTGACGTGTTTCGACTTGTTTTGAAGTTAATTAGGTAATTTTATTCCATTTGGATAAAGTTCGAAGAAGAAACAAGCCAAATAGGGTTAAAACAGATGAAAAGGGAGTTAAAGGAGCAAAAGGGCCAACACGGCCGCGTCAAATATGAATACGGCCGCGTCAAAAGTGGCCTAGAATATGGAAATCAACGCTGGAATACAACACGACCGCGTCAGATATGCAACACGGCCGCGTCAAAAAGTGTCCCGAAACTGAAGTTTTTTGTCAGCTCGACACACCTCTAGTATTTTGACCATATCTTGAGATCTACAACTCCGATAGAGGTGCAATTGATGGAGTTAGAAACCTGATTCAAAGGGATACAACTTTATCTGAAAGGGACAAATCCTAAAAATGACCGGAAGACCCTAAAATATGGCTTGGAAGTCAGACCTGAAAACTCGCCCGAGCAAAACGGACGCGGCCGCGTCAAAAGGCCAACACGGCCGTGTCAAAAGTCCTTTCCTACGAAAATTTCCTAATTTTAATAGGATTTTAATTCTATCTTCCCAAAGATTCATCCCCAACTCTATAAAAAGGACCCCAAGCTCGAAAAATCAGGGAATCAGAAAGAGAAACATCAAGAACATCAATTACATCATCATTCTACCTAGAAGAAGACGAAGATCATCGAGACGAAGATCATCGAGACGGATTCATCCGGGTTTAATCATTATTTCCTAGTTTAATCTTTCACAATGTTTTTCATAGACTTTTGTATTGGATTATTGCTAGGCATAAGTAGCTAAGCTATTCGTGTCCTAGGGTTAGAGAGTAGGGATTATTATGACAATGTTTTTATTATGATTTAATTTATTGATTCCCTTCTTTATGTGTTTATCTCTGTGTTTATGCTTATAACTAGATATAGCTTGATCACTTAGATTTAGTAATTTAGTTTAGCAATTCCGCTTCGAGAGGAGGGAATCGTTATCAGATTTATGACATAGAGCACAGTTGTCTATGACTGTATAGGCCGTGGCTTAGGATCGTTTTGGAGTTATTAGGTTTAATTGACTCGAGAGGGTAATTAGCTTAATTAATCAACGGTTTAATCGCTTCAAGAGAAGGGTTAGATTATTGTCGTGCCGCCTAATAAACACTAGAATCGGTAAATCTATAGGTTAATCATATTCAACATTGAAGTAATATCCTGAAATCGAGGCCCTAGGATACCCTTTCTCATTGATTGTTAGTTCTTTTTGTTTGTCAAGTCATAAGTAACATAGTTATTCGTTAAATTCTTCAGTTTTTGTTAAAATCAACCTTTTACAACCTAGTATCTAGTTAGGACATTTCTAGAGTATTGAGGTATCAAACTACCTAAAACTATTCCTTGTGGGATCGACCTTGATTATCGCTACTACACCTACATCCATACACATGCGGAACACTAGGTTAGAAATCGATGTGTCAAGTTTTTGGCGCCGTTGCCGGGGAATAGTATTTAGTGCTTAGTTTTTATCTTGAAAAATAGGAGGAAACTAGACTAGATTTTATTTTTTTTCGTAGTTATTATTTAATTTTTGTTTTTAATTTTTATTTAATTTTAGTGTTACGCGGTATTTGCTGTTTTTGGTGTTTTCAGGCTTCGTATGCCCACCAAATCAAAAGGGAAAGAAACTCTTCTTCCTTTCGATCCAGAAATTGAAGCGACAGCTCGTAGACACCGAACTAGAAGGAATTTCGCGTCTGAGATGGAGAACCCACCACAACATCCGAAACCGGATGACGCTCTTAACAGAGTAGTGACAGCTCTGGCACGCTTGGATGATCGAGTCACTAATATACAGCAGCAGGTACCTCCACAAGGGCCACAACTGCAACAACAACACAGCCCAATTCAGATAGAACCAGCTGCAGGCGATGAAGATGATACTCCTATTAATGACTGTCTGAAGCCTAGTCGAAATCAGCAGGCAGGAGGAGTACAAACTCCACCACTCCATGCCAACAGTTTCGAGCTGAAGACTAATCAACATAGTGCAGCAAAACCAGTACGGGGGAAGTGCTTTAGAGGACCTGAATGCTCATCTGATAAAGTTTTGTAGACTGGCAGATACTATTAAGATAAATCATGTGCCGCATGAGCAGATCAAATTGAGACTATTTTCCTTTTCCCTGAAAGATAGAGCCCTGCAATGGTTCAATTCATTGGAGGACATTACAAGCTGGGAGGACCTGAGTACTTCTTTTCTGTTGAAGTATTTTCTACCGAGCAAGATGCTCGACCTGCAGAATCAGATCAACCAGTTCAAGCAATTGGACCAAGAGCCATTCGGAGAGGCTTGGGAGTGATTCCGGGATCTTATCTGGAGTTTCCCTCAACATGGTTTTACGAAGAAGCAGCATGTATGTAAGTTCTATAATGGTTTACTTGCTCCGACTAGAAACCAGGTGGATGCAGCTGCAGGTGGTAGTTTGATAGAGAAGTCAGTGAGGATGGTATTCTCAATCCTGGACGCTATGGCCAGAACAAGCTACCAATGGTCGAATGAGAGAAACATGCCAAGGAAAGTGGCGAATGTAATGAAAGTCGAGCCAGTCAATAATGAGCCAATTGAAAAGATCACATCACAGTTAACAACTTTGACGAGTCAGGTAAATTTGCTAACTAGTCTGACGTTAGCACAACAGCCAGGGGTCAGGAAGAAGTTGAAGACGTAAACTTTGTGAATCAACGAAACTTCAACAACTTCCAGAACAATCAGCCTAGGTACAATCAGTACCCTCAGAATCAGAACCATAAGAACTTCTCGTATGGTAACTCGCAGAATACACTTAATCCACCACCCGAATTTACTGTTGCGCATGGGATGATTCATGAGGGCACAAAGCCCACACAAGAGGAGATTGTGCAGTCTCAGTTCGCTAAATATGACGAGAAACTAGCTCAGTTGGAGAAGAAAGTAGATGGAAAGTTTATTGAGCTAAACAAGAACATAACTGGACAGGGGGCTGACATCAAAAGGCTCGAGAACACATTGGTTCAGATTCAAGCTAGCATTAGTGAATTGTCATCAAACATGAGCCAACTGATAAAGATTGTAGGGGCTCAACATAAACAGGGCCAATATCCGAGTGACACAGTGGTTAATCCGAGGGAGCACTGTAATGTTGTGAAGTTAGAGGAGCAAAAAGATGCTGAGAACTCAAGTGAGGTTCAAGAAACCAAAGCAGAAGAACCAGCATATGTGCCTCCACCGGCATATGTACCTCCTCCCCCATTTTCGCAAGCACTAAATAGAAGGAAGATGGCATCTAGTGGCGACAATTGTACTATGAGCATGAAGGACCATGAAGCAAAGATATCAAGTGAGAAAGTAAAAAACATTGAGAAGAAGGAGGAAGTCAATACCATCATAGATAAGAAAATTTCATCTCCTATTCTTGATGAGTCTTTTGATTTTTGTTTAAAAAATTCATTCTTTGCTAACCTTGATCCTTTAGAGCGATCTAGCACTGTTGTTGTGAAACATGAACCATTAAAGGAGAGAATCCAAGATAGGGAGGTAACCAAGAAGAGGAAGGATGAAAAAGAGACAACGAAGAAGAAACCGAGCAGTCCCAAAAAGAGCGCAAACACAAGCACGAAACTAAAAAGAGCAACAAAAGCAAAAGATCCAGGGAGTTTTACTATTTTTGCTCAATTGGTAGTCATGATTTTCACAATGTCATGTGCGATTTGGGTTCTAGCATAAATTTGATGTCTCTTAAGCAGTATAGACAATTAGGATTAAGGGAGATTAAATGATCATTTACTACTATCCAATTGGCTGATGGATCTTCATTAACGCCGTTGGGAGTAGCAGAGAATGTATTGGTGAGAGTGCTAAATTTTGAATTCCCTAGTGATTTCTTAGTTGTCGACATGAAAGGGAATGATAAATTTCCTTTTATCTTAGGACGACCTTTCTTGGCGACTAGCCAAGCACTTATAGATGTGCCTAAAGGGGAGTTGATTTTTCGTGTTCAAAATGAAACCATTACCCTCCCAATACATAAGTCGGGTCTAAGAGGTAGGCATAATTGTAGCATTGTCTATACTATCCAAGTTGCGTTAGGAAATCCACATGCCCCAAATAACTCTTTAATTGTTCATAAAACATCCGACTCGGGGTGGCCAGAAAATGGTTGATAAGAGGAGGACGTCTGGCTGACGACGTAAAACAAAGCGCTTGTCGGGAGGCAACCCGATGTTTACCGTTTTATTTTTATTTTATTTATTTCCTTAATTTTTATGTTTTTACTTGTGTTTTAGTGTTTTATGTTGTTAGGAATCAACATGGACGAGTGTTGCAAGAAACAGGGGTCGAAGAAACGAAAAACTCAAGTTAAAGGAGAAAAGAAGCAACACGGCCGTGTCGCACTATGGACACGACCGCGTTATAACTGAGCCAAAACGACACGGCTGCATCGCGTCGAATTCTCCCAAGAAAAGCAATCGACACTGGACCATCAACACGGCCGCGTCAAAATTGTTGAGAAATTCAATTTTGGTTCAAAAGCAACACGGCCGTGTTACACATCCAACACGGCCGTGTCATATAATTTTCAGTTTTAAAATGCGAAACTCAGGGCTTGATGCGGCGACAGTAGAAACAGAGTCAGTAGGAGGCGATAGCAGAATTTGGAGCCAGTATGGGTTTCAAACCCCGTCGCCGTCATAATGATTTGTAAGTTAGCATCAAGGCGTACCACGTTTTTCCTTCAAACATTGGCTTTCAGCCAAGTTTGGGGGAGGGGGTGTACCGTGGAACGTCTTGGCAGCTATACTTATAGTTTTCCTGCTATTTCTTCTTTTAGTTGATCGGTCGGTTGATTTGCTTGCTGTTTGATAATAGTGGTTAATAGTGGGTCTGTGAGCCCATTGTGCTGATTTTTATTGTTTCGATTGGAGTTATTGGGTCTGTGAGCCCAAGTTTGATTACATTTCGTCCATGTTGAGTTTTAGGAGTTTAGATTTTAGAGTCTTATTAGTATTTTAGGTTTTAGAGTTAGTAAGAATGAGATAAACCTGAGAAGTTAATAGGTAACAAGTGAAAAAAAAAAAAGAGAACAATAGGGAAAGATGGATGATGAATGGTTAATGATGAGATGATTTTGAGAAGTAGATGAAAAAATGGCACATAATAGAGCATGAGAGGCGATTTGAGACGAAAGTGAGCTTGAACTTAGAATATTCAATCAAAATTAACTTGTGAGAATTTGAGCCTAATTATACTCCTATTTTCGGAGTAATATACTTTCTTTTGGTGTGAATTTGATTGAATATGTGTACTAGTCTCTAGAACTTGCCTTGAGTCTTTACTAAGAATGTGTCAAGTATGAGTGTGATTGAGGAAATGATCTTAGGCAAATTTTTTTTTAAGCCTATTTATTTGAACCATGAAAATTGCCTTTGAACCATAATGAAAAAAAAAAAAAAAAAAAAATTGTCCCTAATTAGCCCACTTGAGCCTTATAGCCTTATTTATTCATAACCTAACAATGTCAGCCGAAACCTTTTGATTTAACTCTTTTGGCCCTAATTGGATTAATCAAGTTAGAGGGAGGAGAATTGGAAGGAATTTTGGGTGAATAATTTGTGGGAAAGAATGGGAAGTAGGGATAATTTCAAAAGATGAAGGGAAGAGAAAAATGATAGGTGAAAATCCAAGAAAAATATGCTCTCCTAGTGCGAAAGTCTATAAAGAAAAAAAAAAAAAAAAAGGAAAAAAAATTGAAAAAAAAAAAAAAAGGTTTGTTGTTGATAGTATTCTTGAGGAGAGGCTAGGACATAAATGATTAATTGTGAATTTGAATAGAAAAATCGGGTAGTCCCAAGATGTGGTACCCATAGAAATGAAAAGCACTTAAGTTGCATGGACTTTTGAAGGTGAAGAAGTCACTTTGCAGGGTGATTTGCTGAGATTTGAAGAGTGAGGCTGAGTGATTATATTGAGGGGTAGTCGGATTCATTCGGGTTTAGTCATTCTTTCCTAGTTTAATCTTTTACAATATTTTTCATAGACGTTTGTATTAGATTATTGCTAGGCATGAGTAGCTAAGCTATTCGTGTCCTAGGGTTAGAGAGTAGGGATTATTATGACAATGTTTTGATTATGATTTAATTTATTGATTCCCTTATTTATGTGTTTATTTCTATATTTGTGCTTATAACTAGATTTAGCTTGATCATCTAGATTTAGTAATTTAGTTTAGCAATTCAGCTTCGAGAGGAGGGAACCGTTATTAGACTTATGACATAGAGCGCAGTTGTCTATGACTGTGTAGGCCGTGGCTTAGAATCATTTGGGAGTTATTAGGTTTAATTGACTCGAGAGGGTAATTAGCTTAATTAATCAACGGTTTAATCGCGTCGAGGGAAGGGTTAGATTATTTTTGTGCCGCCAAATAAACACTAGAATTGGTAAATCTATAGGTTAATCATATTCAGCATTGAAGTAATATCTTGAAATCGAGGCCCTAGGATACCCTTTCTCATTGATTGTTAGTTCTTTTTGTTTGTCAAGTCATAAGTAACATAGTTATTCGTTAAATTCTTCAGTTTTTGTGAAAATCAACCTTTTACAACCTAGTATCTAGTTAGGACATTCCTAGATTATTGAGGTATCAAACTGCCTAAAACTATTCCTTGTGGGATCGACCTTGATTATCGCTACTACACCTACATCCATACACTTGCGGAACACTAGGTTAGAAACCGACGTGTCAATCTTGTAAATCTTTCCTTATCTTTACTGATTGTAATTGTATATATAGGGGATTTTCTTCAATCAATAAATAATCAATTCACAAAATTCTATATGATATCAGTCTTTCTATGATCCATTCCACGTTAAATTTCTTTTTTTTTTTTCCGCTGCAAAACTTTAGCCTTGTGCCACTTCTTTCATCTTCATCTCCTCTGCTCAATCCACCATGACTGAGGACAGTACCACATCGACTACTATCATCATGCCGACTCCATCCGTTGTTACTATTCCCACTCATCTGCAACAAATCCAGAAATTAACTCGTCAAAATTTCCCTCAGTGGCACACTCATCTCCTTGCCATTCTCAATGGTTTGGACCTACAAGGCTATGTGAATGGTGATGTTACACCCCCACAACGCACCTCACCTGACTTTAAGAGGTGGTTCCAGCAGGATCAGTTGATATTGGCGACGATCATGGGATCTCTTTCGGAGGAAGTCTCGCCATTTGCCTCGACGACGTCCACGACCCAGGCTGCGTGGATAAACTCACTAGATCTTTGCTAGCCGATCTCGATAGTGTGTTATGCAGTTGAAATCGGATCTCGGTTGAGCGCAAATTGGTTCTCGGTCTGTTATCGAATTCCTTCCTACATTGAAAGCTAAAGCGGATGAGCTAGCACTCATTGATACTCCAACGTCAGATGATAACTTTACCATTTGTGTCATCAATGGTCTTGGTCCGAAGTTTAGGGACATCGTTGTGTCGACTGAGCTCAACCCCATGCAATTTCCTTCTCCTCTCTCTTGGACATGCTCGTTGCCCATGAATCATTTGTGGATGGCTTGGACGACCACACCACGAGTCTGGATGTGATGGCTAATTCCATCCAGGCTCAGCCTCGTGGCCCCTCGCAGTCCTCGACAAAACCGAAGTCATCTAATAAAGGCCACCCTCAATAGAATTCCGGCTATCTTGGGACTAACAACAAGAGTTGTCCAAATTCTAGTAATAGCAGGTATGCAAATTCTCACAATAATGATTCTCGTGGTTCTCTAGTCTGTCAAATTTGCCAAATTCCAGGGCATGAAGTGCTCACATGCAGTCATTTCTCTCCAATGGCTAACATGGCTCGTTCGTCTGGCTCACTTCTTTGTCCGAATTCCTGGATGATGGACTTTGGGGCGTCACATAATCTGACGTCGGATATGGGTAATTTATCTTTGCACTCTGAATATAATGGCATTGAAGATGTTCAACTCATTGATGGTTCTTCTATACCTATCTCCCATACTGGTACATCTCTAATTCGTTTCCCTGGTCGTACTTTCAAATTGGATGATGTTCTTTGTATTCCTCGAGCTAAACATAATCTGTTATCTATTCATAAATTTACTCAATCCAATAATGTGTCTTATGGAATTTTTCCCGTGGTTTTTTGTTGTGAAGGGTCGAGTTACAGGGGCACCTCTAGCCACGGGCAAACATAGAAATGGAGTATATCATTTACAGCCACCAACTTATTTCTTGAAATCCGCTTCTCATTTTTCTCTCTTGGCTTGCACACTGATTTGTTTATGTGGCATGCTCGCCTTGGCCACCCGTCGACACACACGAGCAATCCGATTATTTCTCGCTGTAAACTTCCATTATCTAATAAATCCGGCATGTCAGACTTTCAATGTGATACTTGTTTCTGCTGTAAGACACATAAGTTACCTTTTGGTGCTTTGAACTTGGCTGCATTGCATCCCTTACATTATATTTATGCCGATATGTGGGGACCAACTGTACTTTCAATTGATGGCTTTCGTTATTATTTGTTACTTGTTGATTCCTTTATACGATATTCATTGTTGTTTCTAATGAGTTGCAGGTCTCAAGTGAAAAGCATTTTCACCCATTAGTCGAAAGTCAATTTGGTAATTCCATTAAAAAATTTTACAGCGATAATGGTGGGGAATTTGTTGCTCTAAAGAATTATTTTACGGTTCATGGAATAAAATGGCTCACTACGGCGCCACATATGCCTGAGAAAAATGGTTTGGTGGAACGATGTCATCGTCATGTGATGGAAACAGAGAAATCTTTGATGCACTATGCTATTGCCTCATGATTTTGGTCGTTTGCCTTTCAAACTGCCTTTTACTTGATTAATCGATTACCATCTTCCGTCTTGGATAATGTCAGTCTGTTTGAAGTATCATTTAAGCAACAACCTGAATATTGCAAGCTCCGGGCGTTTGGTTATATTTGCTATCCGTGGCTCCGCTCATATACATCGAGTAAATTAGAACCGTCCTCTCAGCCATGCATTTTTATGGTTTATTCCACGACACAAAGTGCTTATAAGTGCCTCGATACATCTACGGGTCGCTTGTATGTCTCTCGGCATGTTCCGTTCAAGGAGCATGCTTTTCCAGATTTCCATGCCAAGTCCCGTACAATGTCCAGCTCGCCACATGCAACTATGACCGCACTGTCGCGATGCGGTAAAATTACTAAAACCAAGCTACCCCTCAAGCTATGTAAAAGTGATAAGTAGGGTCGATCCCACAGGGAGCAGAGAGATTTATGGTGTTTATATAAAACCTAACACTAACAATATATGAATATATGTATATATATAAGTAACCGGGGGAGGGAGGTGTTGTTGATTCTTAATTAACTAATGAATTAATGCTGAAATTAAGCAAATAATTATGAAAATGCTCTATTTATGAAATGACGAATCCCAACCCTTAATCTTAACTCCCCCTAGTTAATACTACCCTGTGATAGATGCAACTGTTAACCAATTTTAACCTTAAAACTCATACCCCAAGATTAGCAACAAGCTCTGCTAACCTCGTTATCCCTTATGTTTAACTAACCAAAACAAGCTCTTTGGTTAGTCTATTTGGGCCGCGGTCGCGCGGATGGGCCACGGCCGCGCACTTATGTCACGGTCGTGGTGCTCTGTTTCGTGCTTTATTGTGTTTTTCCTTCATATGACTCCTCGGACTTTGTTCCTTCGTCAGACATCCGGCCGAGTATAAATACTTGGCTTTAAATTGCCTATTTAGCTCAAAATGAAACCACAAGTGTCAAATGCTCCAAGGACGTAAAAACAAGCTAAACACGATCAATTATACACACAAACATTAAAAATCATCACTTTAACAGACTTAAAGTGCATAAATAAATGCGTGTACCAAAATCCCCCAAACTTAACCCTTTGTTCGTCCTGAACAAATCTAAATCAAACAAACAATCAAGACACAGGTTTAAGGTACGTTAAGTGGCAATTATGAGTTTCAGAAAAGTTTATCAAAAGCACAGCAACATGACGTAAATGAGCATATTCGACAGAGCAACTTCAACTACTTTCGACACTTATGTTTTTCAACAAATGATCCTCACCGGGATTGTGTATCACTCTTCTCTCAAGTGTTTAAAGTATGCAAAGTATTTCACTCACACTGGCTTACATGCAAAAACCACCATATGCTTGCCAATTATTTAAGTCGGATCTAGTACTTTGACATGTGTGGCAAAGAATTAAAAGGTCTTTAATTCGGTTGTAATGTAGGCTTAGGTAGGGTGAAATAAATTCTGGATAAAAGTGACTAACAAGTGGACTAATTGAGCTATTCCTAAATCAACCACCCGTAAAATATAATCACTCACACCTCACTCTCCAAATCTCAGTAAATCACTATAAGGAGTGACTTCTTCTCCCCACGAAAGTTCTTCTACAACCAAGTGTTTTGCTTTCCTCACTATTATTACTCTTTTTTTTTCTTGGGTACCACATGTTTTGGGACTACTCGAATTTCTTATGTTTTTTTTTCACTAAGCACTTTTCTTACTTTCCTCCTGAACAAATCGTTTCATGTGTACTTGACTCGTTTCTTCCTTACTTTTGCATTGTACAAACGAAGAGTCTAAAATTTTAGCACATAGGAGGGAAGCCTTCTTGTTTTTCCTTTCACCAAATCCCTTTTCATCTTCTATATCATTCCCTTTTTTAGCCCATATGAATCCCGAATGACATCCCCGACTACCTCTCCTTTCGTCTCCCTCTTAACTTGAATAGTCCACTAAGGTCAAAGGCCAATTTGAAAGATGTTCGGCTTGTAATATTCGGCTAACAAATAACAGGCTCACCGCTAAAAAAGGCTAACTAAAGGAAATATCTTTTTTCAAAATTTTGGTCAAAGAGGCAATTATTTTGAGGCTTTGAAATAGGCTAAAATTGAAAGAATTGCCTAAGATCATTTTCTAAGCCACAACATATACCGACTTATTCACGACAGAGATGCAAGGCAAGTTCTAGAGTCTATTTGCACATAAATAATAAAAATCACACCGAAAAAATTCATACAAATTACTCCAAGAATGGGAGTACAATTATAGGCTCAAATTCCTATAGGGTAATTTATGATCAATGTCTCAATTCACAGCTCAATTTCATCTCCATTACTCGTCATGCTCTATCATGTGCTATTTAAACAAGTTTTCCACAAGAATTCATCATTAGCTCATTGCCAACTTGCTATCACCTTAATGTGCAAATCTTCTTTTATTAACAACATATTCCGGTTTTCTTTTCCTTTCCTAGACTCGATCTAGACTCAACAAAATAAGAACAATAAATCATAAGACTCAACAAATCAAAACAATAAAACATAACCAAGGATAAACTACGGCTCACAGACCCAACGCACTAACAATGGTACACAGGCCCAATTCTCAAATAATGGCTCACAGGCCCAACACAAATGCATAATAAAATAAAGAACGGATAGCAGACGAGAAACGCTGCCAAGTCGCCCCACTTCACACCCCCTCCCTCAAACTTGGTTGAAAACCAAAGTTTGAGGGAAAAAGAGTGGTGCGGCTTGTGTGTACTTACAGTGCTCTACTAAGGTGGCAGCGGAGGTGGATGACCCCCTTGTCCCTAAAAGGACTGCATATGCTTCCAATGAATTTCTTGCTCGTGTTGTCCTTTTATCGACCCCCGTCTTTTGTTTATGGTAATCCTGGTCATGTAAACTTCAAAAATGAAAAAACATGAAAGAGAACTAATCTAATACGAAACAAAGAACCGTAAACATCGAGTTGCCTCTCGACAAGTGCTGTTGTTTTACGTCGTTGGCTCGACGGCTGTACATTTCCTTAGCATTTGTGCCAAGTTGGTTTCCACCTTGGCCCCGACCAATTTAGGCACTTCACTTCATGTCGCTTCTCACTCTCCTCTTTACGATGCCTCACCGATGTGGAACGATTCAGTTCATGCCTGCACCTAATCTCAACATTCTTTCAGCGAGGGGGTTAGTAGCATCATGAGGAAAAACAAAATGGTTTTCTTAAGGACATCCCATGGTATCATAATTATTAAACCTAACTATGTGCCCATCAAATTCAATAGTTAGGGTACCCTTACTGACATCAATTTTAGTTTGGGCGGTGTTCAAGAACGGCCGCCCTAACAAAATTAGTGGGGGTGTAGAAGAGTCCCCACACATGTTGAGAATATAGAAATTAGCTGGGAAGACGAGTCCACCTACTTCAACTAAGACATCTTCAATTAAACCATCAGGATACGTATTACTACGGTCTGTTAATTGTATTAGTATCCTAGTTTCTTTCATTGGCCCTAGGTTTAATGCATGAAATATTGCTCTTGGCATCACATTAATAGAAGCTCCTAGGTCTAGCATGGCACGTTCAATATTTGTGTTTCCTATTCTACATGGAATGACAAACATACCTGGGTCCTTACATTTAGGTAGAATCTTTTTTTGGAAGATTGATGTGACGTTTTCCCCCATAAGGACCTTTTCACCCCCCTTGAGTTTATGCTTGTTAGTGCATAGCTCTTTTAAAAACTTAGCGTATCTGGGAATTTGCTTAATAGCATCGATCATAGGAATGTTGATGTCAACCTTGTGAAACACATCCAAAATTTCTTTCTCCTTGTCGGCTCATACAGTTCTGATCATGCGTTTGGGAAAAGGAAGCGGTTGAGACGGACTCGGAACAGAAATAGTTGATTTCAGCATAATAGGGGCCGCGGCCGCGCTAGGAGGCCGCGGTCGCTCCACTTGTGCAGGGAAGTCAACTTCCGGATCCATGAGCAGGTCGAGGCCGCGGCTCAATCTTCTGCAGCTTCATCCGGGTTTTTGTTTTTACCATCTTCTAATGTTTGTCGGGCTTCTTAAGCTCTCCAAGCTGATTTCCACTCCTCAATGTGATGGCACTGATATTTCTTGGATTTATTTCCGGTTGTGCTGGCAGTTTTCCACTATGTATATTTTCCAGTCAGCTTATAGCAGTTGCCATCTGGCTCATCTGCGTCTCAAGATTCTTTATGCTCGATGTCACATCCTTCTGAAATTGCACAATATTTGTTGCTAAAGTCTTCACAATATCAGCTAAAGATGAGTCAGGTGCTTGCTCGGATGCTGCTTCGTGTAATACATACCTCTCGGTAGTGAAGGTTAGTTTTGCCCATTCGGTTGTGCTTGCTGACTACCATAGCTGAAATTTGGATGATCCCTCCATCCCGGATTGTAGGACTGAGAATAGGGATCATACTTCCGTCCTTGAAAGTTTCCAGTTCCGACAGCATTGGCATGTGCTTCGAGCTCATTTCCCAGAACTTCGCAATTATCGGTTGTGTGATCCGTGGTATCACATATTCGGCAAGGTCGGACATATGAATTTCCCCCCATAACAGCTTTCTGAATCATTTTAGTGAGCTGATCAATCTTTGCATCCATTTGAGAATCGCCTACCTCTTTCACTATCCGCGTAGATGCATCCCTATTCCCAAACTGCTGTGTCTTGGCAGCCATTTTTGATATAAGTGCTCGAGCTGCTGTCGGAGTCTTATCACATAAGTCGCCTCCACTGGCGGAGTCTAACATGTTCCTATTCGACTGCGTCAAACCTTCATAGAAATATTGGATAAGCAACTGATCAGTGATCTGATGTTGGGGGCATCTGGACACAAGCTTTTCAAAACGTTCCCAATATTCATACAAGGTTTCTCTAGGCAGTTGTACTATTCCACTAATTTCTTTCCGGATGTTAGTGGCCTTGGATGCGGGAAAATACTTTTCCAATAATTGGGCCTCCATTTCCCCCTAAGTGTTTATAGATGCAGAGGGAAGGTAGTAGAGCCAATCTTTAGCCAAATCCTTCAGAGAAAAAAGAAATGCCTCTCAGGTTTATCTGTTCTTCTGTAACTTTAGTGGGCTTCATGCTCGAACATACAATATGGAACTCCTTCAGGTGCTTGTGCGGTCTTCTCCGGCTAACCCATGGAAGGAGGGGAATAGATGAATTAACACTGAGCGGAGTTCGAAAGTATTATCCTCCCCTAGATCAGGGAAGGTGATGCAGAGAGGCTGGTGAGTAGTACCAGTGTTAGCCAATTCTCTCATAGTTCTTTCGGCTGCCATTGATTCCAAATTAGATTCGTTATCAGAAGAGTTCTTGGTTGCAAACGGAAGAGCTTCAAACTTCTCTCGATTTTCTCTTGCTTGTCTTCTCAGAATATGATCTCTACGAGTTAGCTCTGGGTCGAAAAGCAATTCCTTATTTTTGTGTGAACGAGTGATCATTCATTGTTAAAACAAAAATAGGTTAGGTGAATTCAAGTTTATAGCAATTGTATAAGTAAAAGTAAAAGATTACTATATTAAATATGAAGCTAATAACAATACACACTTAAAATCTTGCACCGCTCCCCGGCAACGACGCCAAAATTTAACCTCAATGTGGCGATGCGGCAAAATTAGTTAAACCTAGCTACCCTTCTAGCTATGTAGAAGTGATAAGAAGGGTCGATCACACATGGAGCAGAAAGATTTATGGTGTTTATATAAAACCTAACACTAATAATATATGAATAGATATGTATATATATAAGTAACGCGAGGGGAGGGGGGAAGGTTGTTGTTGATTCTTAATTAACTAATGGATTAAGCAAATAATTATGAAAATACTCTATTTATGAAATGATGAATCCCGGCCCTTAATCTTATCTCCCCCTAGTTAATACTACCCTGTGATAGATGCAATTATTAACCAATTTTAACCTTAAAACTCCTACCCCAAGATTAGCAACAAGCTCTGCTAACCTCGTTATCCCTTATGTTTAACTAACCAAAACAAGCTCTTTAGTTAATCTATTTGGTTAAGTGATCTCATAACAAGCTCTCTGGATCTCATAACCAAATGCCTAGAGTACTAAGATAACGGTATAGACACGATGTGGACCTCGTAAGCTCGGACCCATTCAGATCGAGCTATATACTACTCTAGCGATATCACTCACTATTCACTACTAATTGGCTATAGGTTCATAACAATTACTGATTACGATTATAACCTAGCGTTACTTATGCAATTACAATTCTATGTGATCAATCTAGCACAATAACACATAAGCATTGAAAGATAATCAAATAGTATGACAACGTTTCAAGATAATCAATTGGTCAACAATCACTGTAAATATCACAAGATAATAAAACTAGGGTTCGACTCGACTAAGGACTGAAATAACCTACTAGCCGCTCATGGCGGTGACAAAAGACAAATTGAAATAGAAGTACATAATTTAAATAACTAAGGAATGAAAAACCTGAATACTGTCGATCTTGATTGCTCGTCCCCTTCAATCTCCTCTCAATCTTGCTCACTCGTAATGTAAAAGTCTCCAATTTCCGAGCATAAGGGTCCCCTTTTATAGAAGAAGTCAAGTTGGGTTAGATTTGGGCTCAAAATCGGAAGTCTTGTGGCCCAAGGATTAAGTGGCCGCCTTATTGAGCCGCGACCGCGCAGATGGGTCGCGGCCGCGCCCGTTGCATTGATGTTGCACGTCTCGGCCGTGCCACTTCTCCAGCAATGTTGCTTGTTTGCTCTAGTTTGGCCGCGGCCGCGCACTTAGGTCGCGGTCGCGGTGCTCTGTTCCGTGCTTTATTGCGTTTTTCCTTCATTTGACTCCCCGACTTCGTTCCTTCGTCAGACATCCGGCCAAGTATAAATACTCGGCCTTAAATTGTCTATTTAGCTCAAAATGAAACCACAAGTGTCAAATGCTCCAAGGACGTAAAAACAAGCTAAACACAATTAATTATACATGCAAGCATTAAAAATCATCACTCAATCGACCGCTTTGAGGCTCGCCTAGTGGCTATGGGATTTCATCAACGCCCTGGGTTGGATTATCGTGAGACATTTAGCCCGGTTGTGAAACCTTTGACAATTTGTATGGTTTTAACAATGGCTCTCTATAATACTTGGGAGCTTCATCAGCTTGACATCAGTAATGCCTTCTTGCATGGCAATCTTGCTATTCCGATTTTTATGGTGCAACCGCCTGGTTTCATTGATAAGAACATTCCAAATCATGTTTGTCGACTTAAAAAATCTCTCTATGGTTTACATCAAGCCCCTTGGGCTTAGTATCAAGCATTAAGTGCGATTCTATTGTCCTTTGGGTTTGTTTAATCCAAAGCCGATACTTCGTTGTTCATCTATCGTCGCCTTAATGAATATATGCTTGTTCTTGTTTATGTTGATGATATGATTTTAATAGGTTCTAGTTCGTTGCTTCTTGCACGTCTCACTTCCCACCTTAAGAAAAACTTCATTGTCAAGGATCTCGGCCTTCTCACTTATTTCCTTGGTGTTGAAATTGTCTGTTGTCGTGATGGGTTGCTGCTCTCTCAACATAAATATATGGTGGACTTATTGCATCGCTTTCATATGGATGGCTCCAAACCTGTAAGTACACCTATGGCAACTTCTTCCTCGCTCCCTGTAAGTACACCTATGGCAACTTACCTGACTTGATATTGCCTTCATTGTGAATCGATTGGCACAATCGATGGCATCTCCTACTTATGATGACTGGTTGGCAGTCAAGCGGCTCCTATGTTATTTGAAAAGCTCTCTCCATCATGGGTTACTATTGCGCCGACCGCCTTCTTTATCTCTCACAACCTACTCTGACCAGATTTTGGTGGCAATCTAACAGACAGGAAGTCAACCTCTACTTATATTTTGTTTCTTGGGCCGAATCCTATCTCATGGAGATCTTGTAACCAAAAAGGAGTTGCTCGATCTTCCACCGGAGCATAATATTGTGCTCTTGTTACTACAACTGTTGAAATTTGTTGGGTTCTTCATCTGTTTCAGGAGCTTGGGATTTCACTCTCTGAACCTCCTCATCTATTATGTGATAATCTTGGGGTCACTCGTCTGCATTTAAAATGAATAACAGATCAAGTGTGCAAGTCAAGTGCATATACTAAACATGTAAAACTACTAATAAGGGTAAATATTGAACAAATAACTATGAACCATTTCCCAAATCCCAATAAAATCTCTTAACAAACAAAAAAGGACTATATATGTTTTAAAAAATTCATTAAAAGGAAAACAAGTAATTTTTTTCAAACAAAAAGACAAACAATGTACATAACTGCAACTTCAATCAATCAATTCAAAACTAAAAAAAGAAATAGAAAGAAAGAATGCAACTTCAAGCAAGCCAGACAGAAACTCTAACTACTGATACAATCCAGGAGCTCGATGGTGATAACGTTGCAAAAACAATCCTATAATTCCCAAAAAAAAAGTCTCTAAAAATCATTATTCCTCTATCGAGCCAACCCTTCAAAACTCCCAACCACCTTCTATCTGTGGATCTGGCGGATCCAGCCACCCCCCGCGTTGAAAATAGTGTCAGACTTTATCAGTATAAATATGTCATCAACAAAAATCAGTGGCATAAATAATCACAACCACTGTCACCATCAATATCTCATCTCTCGGATCTAACGACCTTTTTATGTGAAATCCCAAGTGCCACAACTTTCGTCTGAAATCTCCATCACAACAACTGTTGGGTATGAAGGGATATATATTTTGGTAGTTACAATAATTGCGAAATTGAAGAGATTTGGCAAGCTGGATTTTCTCCATAAATTAAAATACTTGTTGAGATATTTTTGGCTGATGGATTTTTTTGTATTTTTTGAATCTTTTCATATCCTTTTTGATTTGATTGAGGAGTTAATATAGGAAAATGGATTAAAATAAAAATATTCGTGGAGATATTTCTGGCTGATGGATTTTTTCAAATCTTTTCATACTTTTACGATTTGATTGGGGAGTTAATATCGAAAATTGAATTTCGCAAAACTTGATGAAGATTAAGATCAACAACTTTAAAACACGTTTTTACTATAAGGCCGGTGCATTCAGGAGAAGATGCATTTTTTTTTTCTGAAAATAGTAGGTGTTTTTGGGCGGAAAATTTTCAAGGTTGCTATTTTGGGAGAATTTTGTTATTATATTAAGTAAGATATGTTAGCCAGACCCAGTCCAATTCTTTAATGGACCAAGTATTATTCTCACAAAGATAATTTCCGTTGATATAATATAAAAATAATATGTATAATTGTTGAAAATATGATATTCCACTTTCAGTGATCATAAAAATAATGATAAATAAAATATTAATTTATTACATAAATGAGAAAATGGAGCCCTACGGCTATGTTTGTCTAGATTTTAGGTCAAATCCAAATAGGTTGGCCCAAACTAAAAACATGTTTGTTTGGTCGGTTGCTCTAAGGCCCCTCAACCCCTTCTATTTTAATCAATCAATCACAATTTACATTACTACTTTAATCATTAAGGGTATGTTTGTGTATGGATTTACCCGTTCGGATGGAGGATGTGTCAATTCAAACTTGCATTTGGGCTAGGACTTAAAATTAGGATCCTTCAATCCACTTAAATCCAAGTCTATTCTCGGTTGTCTTTGATCGTGATAAAGCTTTTTAAAAAATCATATTTGTTTTTGAAGCATGGTTCATTACGGATGTTCTGTTGCATTCTTGATTTTAACCCCTACATGGTTAAGAATTTGGTTGCACAGATTTGAGTGCGTATTTATCAATTGTTGCAGGAGTATTGGTATCAATCTTGGATTCTAGGCATTATTAGTGCAGCTGGAAACCCCCTCTAGCTTGACTCTGGAGGAGTGGACAATATCTATGGCCAATATGCAAGGGTTTTAGTGGAGGTTGATTTGAAAAAAGACTTGATAGAAGCTGTTGTAACAACAAATTTTGCGTATTTGAATTAACAAACATAAAAAAATGTACAAATTAATTCCAATTAGATTGAATGAATAACTTTGTAGGTTACAATCTCTATTCTTCAATCCTCTGATTATTCTCTTCGAATTTGGAATTTTGGAGTAAAATTCGCTTCTTGATTTCCTCCGCCACTTTTGTTGTTTTTCAATAACGTTGTCCGAAGGCCGACCGGCTTGATTCCGGATTGAACGCTACTTCTCGATGAATTTGATGAAGAACGTCTTCGAATCTTGAAGAATGTCTTCGAATCTTCAAGAACTTTGAGTCTTCTGGATTTCTTGGAGTTCTTCCAATTCTTGAAGCTCTCCACTTGTTGTTTGAATGAATGAAGAGAGGCTCTTATTTATAGGTGTAGGGGAGAGCTCTTTCCATATTTCATTTGCCATGTGGCGTCATTTGATTGGCCACCCTTGATTTGATGGGCTTGGCCTGATTTGGTTGGGCTAAGCCTGATTTAGTTGGGTTAGGCCTGATTTTTGGGTTAGGCCTGATTTGGTTGGACCTTCTTGTTGGATTATGCCCTTTTGACTTGATTGGGCCTTTCTTGATTTGATTGGGCCATCTTAGCAAAATGTTGGTAGATAATTTATTTTGGCCCAAATTAAATATCAATTATACTATAACTTAGGAATTAATTTAATTAAATTCCCAAGAAATGAATAGTATTTTTTTTATATTTAATTATTTTCCACGTGTCGCCATCTGATTGAACACAAAATTTACTTATCTACATCTGTTATGGTCGAATGCCAAGGATATTGTGCCTTCGTCTCTTTATACTACAAAGATTGTCCGAATTTTTGTAGTTTTTGCCAAATTATTGGGCATACAGTTGATCACTGTTGTCAACAGTAATCGCAAAGTTCACATACAAGTAATCCAAGCCCAATGAGATTACGTTCTCGTTCCCGAAGGCAATCTAAAAATGCTCGCAATCAGCGTGGACAGAGGCAAGAATACCGTCCAAAATCTAAGCCACCTACGAGTAACATTGTTGTTTCTTCCTCCTCACAGTAGCCTGACCCTCATCGGGATGCCTTTGGCCCAGGAGAAGGCACGTCGAAGGCTGAGACTTCTGAGATCTCTTAGGGTACCTCGTCAACTACTATTCATATTGCCAACACATTTGATGTTCTTCGTAATATCGGAATTGATGATGGTTTACCAACTGAGAATACGCCCAAGGTTCATTCCGTGAAAACTAAGCCTCCCATGCAAACATCTTCTGCCATGCACATTGATTCAACTATTATACCAATTTCCATAAGTTATTCAGATACAGATTCTATGGACCCCGATGTTGTCGCTGCTTTGTATGCCGCCTCATGTTCCCAATCAGATGGGCCCGCCCCTCACAGTAGCTCCTTTGGCTTTTTATGGGCCACTTATCACATCTAACGATCTTCACAGGCTTCGGACGATTCCAGTTCCTCATGCATCTATCCCACCCCACCGCCACCCTTCAGTGGAAAGGGCACCTTATACGATTCATAAGGGTGATTATAACAAAGCCATGTGAAACATTAATCTTGTTGCTAACCAAAAGTAGAGAGACACTTTGGATAAGCATGGATGACGTATTTGGTCCATGAAGTTCATCTATTGGAATGTTCGAGGTTTTGGGGGTGACCTCACGAAAAACTCCCTCAAGGAGCATTGCCGGATATATGTTCCTGATTTTGTTGCTATAGCGGAGCCTAAGGTTTTATTCTCATCTGTTCCACAACATTACTGGCGATCTATTAATATGACATAATGAGAGACGCAACAGGAGACCCAATTTATGGGTCTTATGCCGCAATACTTTGGTTGCGGAGGTCTCTATGATTTATTTTTCGGAGCAATTGGTTGTTGTTGAGCAGAAGATTTGGAGCTCTCATGTATTTTTTTCATTCGTTCATGCTAGCAATAATTACATTCGGCATTGTGACTTGTTGTTTGATCTTGAGCTATTTTCGGACTGTTCATTTTGTGTCGCTGGTGACTTTAATTTAGTTTTTGGGGCTCACGAAAGACTCAATGATAGAGCCCCTTCACACATTTCATGTGTGGAGTTTCGTTTGACTATTGATGCAGCGAGTTTTCAAGAAGTTATAGTCTCGGGTGCTCGATTTACATGGTGTACCCGTCGACTCATGAATCAATTAATCGCCTCTAAGCTGGATCGAGTCTTCATCACTCCTACTTTCACTGATCTTCAGGAGTCGGTCTCGGCAGTTGTTCTTTCTCGAAATAATTTGAATCATCATCCAATTTTGATTGGTTGCACTGTAGCTAGGTCTTCACTGCCTAGGCCATTTCATCTCCTATACATGTGGACTCTTCACGATGGCTTCCTGTCCCTGATGAACAGTTCGTGGAGAGTTCCGATCATCGCCAATGACCCTATTTTTGTCTGTACTCAAAAGCTCAAGCGTTTGAAGATGGTTATTAAGGAGTGGAATAAATCCTCATTCAAAGACGTCATCCATGCGCTTGAGATAGCCCAGGATACATGAAGAACGTAAAAATTACCCTTTTTCTTGCATTTTTCACGTTCATATTTTGTAAGGAATTACGTGTAATTGATATGTTCATGTGTGATGTTTGAACTTTAGTGCATCTCCAAGTTGAATTCCTTTTTAATATGATTTGATGCACTTTCGGGTGTTTTTTAGTCTTATTTTGAAGGTAACGAAGCTCGGAGGAATTTGAAGAGTTTTTAAGTCCATTTTGGCACTTTGAATTGAATCCTGAGGCCCAAACGAGCCCAAAATGGGCCAGGGATGGCCCGAATTAAGGATCATCAAGCCATGAAGAAAGTTCGTGAAGAACTCGGGGAGAGAAAATGGATAGAAAAGCCCCAAATCGAAGAAGGAAGAAGACAAGGGCAATCGCACATGCTCCGTGTTCAAGCCCGCAAACTGAGGCCTAAACGGGCCTGAATCAGACCCGACAAAAGCTCAAATTGAATTTTTTCAAGTCACAAACAAAATTCGTGAAGGGGTCGGGTCGAGAAAATGAGAGGAAGGGGTCCGAAACGACGAAGAAAGACGGAGGTGTAAAATTGGAGAAAAGGGCCACTACCGGGGCCACTACTGGACCGGCTGCTGGACCAGCAGGACCACCGATAGTCGGTCTAGTGTGCCACTAAAACAACAGCAGCTGTCACGACCGGCCCGGCTGCCGGACCAGTAGTCCGCGGTCGGTCCCCTTTTTTTTTTTTTTTTTATCGTAACTTCTTCGTCCAAGCCCTGATTTGAGTGATTCATGTACTCACATGTAGCCATGACAAAGATCTACAACTTTTGTGTTTGTACCAACAGCCAAATCCGAGCCGATTCTTCCCAGAATTCACGTAAAGTTCGAGTCGAGCGTAAGAAGGAGGGTTCGACCAACAACTTACAATCCCTTGTGTTCCAATTTGCTTTTGAATATTTTACCTTTACTTTTAGGAGACTTTTCAGCTGATTTCTTACCCTTGTATGTTTGGGGAGTGGATGTCTATAAATACCCCCTCCTCCTTTCGAAACACTTAGTCATTTTCATTTTCACTTAGAACCCTCTCTATTTTTGCATTTTCAGAATTTCAATTATGGTTTCTTCTCTCTTAAAGAGGGGAACTAGGCTTCTTGAGGAAATTGTAAGGATTGCTCCAGGGGGTGACAATCTTGAAGTTTTTTATCGAAGATTTCTCGATTTCTATCATCAATAAGTTCTCTTATCCTTATCTCTCTCTATTTTACTTTATTTTATTTTCTTGCTTGATGATGATATTTATTGGGTTATTGTTGATGATTCGTGAGTAGTTCTTCTTGTTTCTCGAAGCAAGGGAGTAACCTGAGCTTCGAGGTTGATATCCATGTTATTTTGATGGTTGATTTGATTTGGGATTGGTAACCTAGGGTTTGGATTTAATTGATTTGTATGATTTTTATATTAAATTAGGCTTTATTATAGGTTTGACTCGGTGGTTTGAGCTCTCGATAATTTAGTCTTCTTTTATATAATTGTGCACTTAGGAAATGATGATTTGGACCTTAGGCTAGGGTTTTCCACCCTCTCGAAGGAATCCACTTTGATCTTAAGTGAGCTTATGATTAGATTTTGTGCCTTAGATTGATAAGGAAGAAAATCTAATTCGCGAACTCAAATCAATTAAAACTCGATTTATAGGACGAAGATCTATGAAGGAGAAGACCTATAAAAATAGGGAGTAGAGCTTAGGAAGTCTCGGTTAGGATAAACAATGATACTCTAGGTTGTGCGTGTAGATAAATCTCACCCCTACATCGGTCTATAATGTAGGAGAAGCTACAATAGATTATTTTAGTCTACTCAATTGGTAATTCGGGGCCCGGGGTTGATTTCGTTTGCTATCCATTTAGGTATTCTTTATAGAACCCCATTTATTTTCCAACACTAGGGGGATATGACACCTAAACCATATCTCGGGATTTCTATTATTGGGACGCTATTTAGGTAGGAGTTCAACCAATTGTTCCCTCTTTATGTTGACTTAATGGTGTTTGACATTAACCCCTCAAAATTTGGGTGAAACCGAGTTTCAGGAAGCATTTTTCGTTATTTATCCATTTCTATCTTTTAATTCCATTTAGTAAAAATTAACTCTTAACTCCAATCGTCAAACTTAGGAAATCATGATCCGGGTAGTTCACACGGATGTCCTCTCTGTGGATCGATATAATACTACCTCTGTTTGAATCTCGTACACTTACGAGAACGGAAAGTTATTAAAAATAAACATTATTGAAAGATTTTTCGGAACAAGTTCATGGTGCCGTTGCCGGGGAGGATAATCTCCCCGTGTAATTAGCCGGGTCGTTACATTTCATAAGATTTAGCCTTTAGTTTGTGTTATTTAAGTTTTTGTCAAGTTGTTTAATCAGTTCTTCCTTTAGGTACTCCTCGTGTATGAGAAGGACAAGAAGCGTGGACATTCCGCTTGTTGATCTTGATCCCGAAATCGATAGGACCTTTAGAAGAGGAGTGAGAAGGTTGATCGAAAGAGTGCAAAGTGAAGAGGAAGTAAATATGGCAAATCGAGAAGCCAACCACAATCCGCAAGAAGAAGTCGAGGAAGTTGTTCCTCGCCGAACTCTAAGAGATTACGTTGCTCCAAACAATCAAGGGACACACTCAAGCATAGTCCGCCCTAGAGTCCAAGCCAATTCCTTTGAATTGAAGCCCGGCCTCCTCCAAATCATCCAAGCAAATCAGTTTGGAGGCCAACCGAGCGAGGACCCTCATCCCCATGTGTCAACCTTCCTACAAATATGTGACACGTTGAAGATGAACGGAGTTTCACTGGAAGCTATCAAACTCCAGCTCTTTCCTTTCTCTCTAAGGGATAGAACCACAGTTTGACTCAATTCATAACCACTAGACTCCATCACCTCATGGGATGACATGTGGGCAAAGTTCTTGCAAAAATTCTTCCCACCAAGCAGGACATCCCAACTACACAACAAACTCACCACATTCCCTCAAGAGCAAGATGAGTCTCTATTTGAAGCATGGGAGCAATTCAAAGATGGGTTGAGGATGTGCCTGCATCATGGGCTTGAGAAGTGGATGTTTCTCGACATATTCTATAATGGGCTTTCCTATCATGAACGAAGCGCCATTGATGCCGCCTCCGAAGGATGCTTGATGAAAAAGAGCATTGAGGAAGCATTTGAGCTTATTGAAATGATGTCCACCAACCAAAACAAATGAATCGACCGCGTGCTAATCCAAATATGTCTTCAAATGTGCCAAGAAAAATCAAAGGTGTGCACCAAGTTGATACTCTAGACGAAACTTGAGGTTCTCACCAAGAAATTCGACACTATGAAATCTATAAGTACCACCTCCACCCAACCCCAACCCCTCAATACTATTTCTTGTGATATTTGTGGAAATGAGGGGCACATAGCAAATGAGTGTTCTATTTTGTCTCAAGCGGAGAGTGTGAAATTAATTGAAAGGGTCAAGAAGGGGGAGTGGAACCCTTACTCAAACACTGACAACCCCGGTTGGAGATACAATCCGGTGTTTTTATATGCCAACCCCTAAAGCTCTTCGAACCCACCTCAACGACCACAATACCAAGGTCAAACCCACCAAACATCTCAAAACCCTTTGGGATTCTCACCAAGAAACCAAAATCCCAATTATCCTAGGAGAAGTGAGGCCAATTTAGCCATTGAGGAAGTTCTAGCACAAGCAAAGAAGGATGGGGACACATGAATGCTAAATTTGAGGTCCTCATGAGCCATAACAAAATGATGGAACAATTCATCCTTAACTCAACTTCGGGGTTACCTAGGCAAGCAGGTAGTCTTCCGGGACAACCCGAATATAGGACAAAATCCGAACCCCAAGAGGATCTCAAGTTTGTGGGAGAAAAGGGGAGTGAGGAGAAATTGGTGGAAAAGGAAGTCATTAGGCTTGAACTAGTTGAAGGGTGGAAAGAAAATGAAAAAGGAGAAGAGGGTTTGGAGGGGGAAAGTGAAGAGAAAAATGGAAACCTTGAGAGGGCCACGGGGTCATCCCTACCAACACCTACCCCCACTTCTTTTAAAAAACCTTTCGAAGATGTGATGACATTAAAGAGAACAATGGAAGTCGAGAATGAAGTTGATATCGAAAATTTTCTTTCCAAGGTGTCTTTAAACGACACCCTACTCTTTGATGAAAAAGTTGAAAAAGCATCACCACCTTTTTGGAGAACTTACAAGAGTTTCTACCTAAAGGTGAGGGATCTCAAGCTTTCGAGACCCTTCCCAATTTGGATGAGTACAAAATTGTAGAAGAGGAAGGGCTCACTCCTAAGCTTAGTGATCCGGGATGCTTTGCTCTATCTTGTCGAGTTGGAGATAAAGTTTTCCGAAATGCCCTATGTGATCTAGGGGCAAGCGTGAATGTGATGAGCTTACGAGCGTTCGAGGAACTCGGTTTAGCAAAATTGACTCCTATTAATGTATCTCTTAGGTTTGCCGACTCTCGGGAATCAAAACCCGAGGGAATAGCAACAGACATTTTGGTTGAGGTAAGAAAGTCAAAGTTGCCAACCGATTTTGTTATCCTAGATGTGTGACGTGAACCCACTTTCCCAATGATACTCGGAAAACCTTTCCTTACAAGTGCCCGTGCACTAATTGATGTTAAAGGGGGTCGAATGGTGCTAAATACAAGGGTGAAATTTTTTAAATTTTCAAATGAGCAAGAGAAAACACCCTAGTATTAGCACCAATCCTACACACTCAATCAAACATCAAGTATCATTGGAAAATGATGAGGCTCTAAAGGAATTTGAAGTCTTTGGCAAGAAAGTTTTTCAAGGAAAGAAGAGTCGGTGATAAAAAAGAAAGTGATTTCAATGATAAAAAAGTGTGAAAGCCTTGGAGGGGGAAAACATGATTTTCAAACCCCCATAATTTGTTGATGAAAGAGGGTCAAGCTAGTGACCTTAAAGAAGCACACTTGGGAGGCATCCCAAGCCCGTTTATTTCGTTTTCAATAAAAGTAGTTTAGGAGTTTTTGTAAATATTTTTTGTTGAAGCATCATAATGTGTTGGTTTGGAGATAGTAGGTACCCAAAAGAGACGAATTGTGAAGAAAAAATTGAGAAGGGGGAAATTTCTTGAAGAAAGTAAAAATTTGAGTCGGGATTTTTTGGAAAGTTTCATTTTAAAAAAATTTCGGGAAATCAATCGTTTGATTCAAAGAAAAACGAAGAATTTTTCTTTTTCGGAATCCTTGGCCAAAAAAATCCATAAGGCCGCCCCTTCCTCCCCATTTCTCCTCACAATTTCAAAACTCACTTCTCTCTATTCAAATGTTCCTCCTTCTCTCTAAAAATGTTCCGAAAATCCTCACTTTGATTTTCAAATTACTCTCAATCCGTGTAGAAGTAGCGTGAGTCCTTTGGAGAGATAGCTACCAGGACCGAGGGCATCATTTCCACTGATCACTTCCCGGCGAAAGTCGCCGGAATCCGAAAAAACCCCAAGGAGGTAAAATTTTCGACTTTTTCTTTCTTTTTCGACTTACTAGTTGCGCGGCCTCGCTGTTGCGACAGCTGAAGCGGTAGCAGGCGCGACATATAGTCGCGGCTGCAACTAGTTAGGCGGGGCAGATTTTGGGCTTACACGATTTAGGCCCAATTTGATTCCTTTTATGTATAGGATCGGACTTATAAATAAGTCACATTGGAGCCTTTGAGGAAGCGCGATTAGAATTGATTAGTATTGATTTTGGCTTGGTCATTGGAGTGTAGAGAAATTGTTTGGGTCGAGTATCAATTGATTGATACTCGATTTGTCTTCGTTTGATAGGATACTATAGTCTATATTTTAATTCTCTCGTTGATATTTGATTTGGGATCCTCCCGTTTGGTCGTGGATGTAGCTAACAAGTTGTTGGCAAATCACGTTAATCTTGGTGTCTTTGTCTTTTGTTTCTTCACGTTTATCATTAGTTTGTTATTCGTTGTGATCGTAATTTTCCAACAACACACACGTTCGTTGATACTAATATATTGATTTATTGGCGTAGTGGTTTATATATTAGCATCCTTTGCAAGAGGTCATGTGTTCGAGCCTCTGCAAAGTCTCATTTTCAATTATTGTATATTTTAGAATATTTATAAATAAGATGACAATACTAGCATATTGTATCAACTTAGTCCAATTGGATACTGCTAATTTTCATCTACGAGGTCTTGGATTTGACCCTTCCTCATGTATGTATTTAAAAAAATATTTTTTAATTTATTTAATAAATAAAATGTTACCATAGAATATAAAGTGTTACAAATATCTGTTGCAAATATTTCTAAAGTGTTACATAATAGGGTATATGTAACATTTCAATATCCTACCAATAGTGTCACAATTTAATTCATCACTTCTAAGATGTGTTACAAATGAGCATAAAAAGTGTTACCTTATATTATAGGTAACACCGACAAATGTAACATTATTAAAGTGTTACATATTATCTATAGTAATACTTTTTGACTATTTAGTAATATTTTTAGGGTGTTACATAAAGTCAATTATGGTGTAGTGAGTAAAATGTATTTTCTTCGACTTAATATTGTCAAATGACTTGTGCTAATAGACTTGTGCTGAGAAATGCTATGTATTAGACGTACGTTCACATATATCATGCATCTCTTAATCACTAAGTCACATCTTCAATATTCTATAACTTTTTTTATACATAATTATCTTACAATTTTTTTTTTTCGTAAACAATGAGTAAAATATAAATTAACCTTTTCCTTTCGAAATGTGAATTAGGGTAAAACCCAGTAAAATTAAAGAACCCAGTAAAAGATACTGCTAATCATATAAGATAAATTATAACTTATATAATTTATCTTAGTCAGTAATTGGACCTGATAGGTATGGTCCAGTGGTTTCGGGTAGAGCTAAGACGGCAGCCGGGTTTACTGGGCCCAGAAGCGCGAGCCCAACACAGCTAAGCTGGCCCAGTTCCCAATACAGCTAAGCCGGCCCAGTTATGCGAGTCCGCGAGCCCAACTCGGCTGAGCCCAGTCACCGCATATTTGGATATTGAGATCCCCATGATCTCTTTCCAACTCCAATGCAGATTTGGTGGGCGCAATTATAGGGATTCAGTTAGGGTTTTGTTAGTAATAGCATAAATAGGAGAATTGTACTCGGATTTAGGGTTGACACTTTGTATTCTAAAATGGCAATTTGTAAGATTGAAGAGAAAATAGTGAAAAACACTTCGGAAGGTTATTGCCTCCGACCGTGGACGTAGGTCTCCGGATCAAACCACGTATATCTTGTGTTATTTGTCTTTCTTGCGGTTTACAGTTTCATTAATCAGGTTTTATTCCGATTTCCTTTGATAAACGGATTGTGCTTTATCAGGACCCAATTACATTAAGTCCCAATAAATTAAATATGACTCAATCAGCTCTTCACAAATTATAATAACTTATTAATATCATTCAATTACATTAAACGAGCAAGATTCCATTTTTTTTCAATCAAAATTACTGGAGTTAATAATTAATAACAGTATTTTTTGATTGATCGGTCACATGGACCCAAACAATAAAACAGGATCTTCTCTACTGACGATTTTAAAATTTTGGGAGGGTCTGCTATCTTGATCATAAATTCTCTTAATCTATAAAACTTTTTATTTTGGGTTCATCTAGTAAATAGACTATGGTTATCTTTATTAATTACTTCTATTTGTTTTCTAGTATAGTTCCTGTTAAATTCTGCCAGCAAAGCTGCCCCCGAGGGCAAACTGAATGCCGCTTGGGAAGGGCCTTATCGTGTTGTCGCTGCACATGCCCCCGGGAGCTATCATTTAGAGCATTTAGACGGCACACCGATACCCCGAACCTGGCACGTTAGCAATCTGCGACGTTTTTATCTATGATTTCCGATCGTCAAGTAACTTTTCTTCCTTTACGTTCTTTGTACGTTATTTCATTTTCGTAATGTGGCATTTTCTCTTTTTTGAATGCCTTGGCATTCTTCAGTTGTTCCGACAATCACTTTGAATAAAGTTTTAACTTTTCATAAATTACTGTACTTTCTTCTACGCCGCGGGGACGCCCCGGCCTAGACTAATTATTGTTTATCTCCGGACACATTGGTCTCTCGCCTGATCCGTCCGGAGAGATCAACACTTAGTCCCCGGACATATGTTCCCTCTCGTCTGAATATCCGGAGAGGTCATAAACCCCTGCCCGATTCGTCCGGGAAGATTATGTGCCTTGTTTCCGCACAAGGCTTATTTACATATCGTACTCCCGAGTACTAACTAACACGTTATTTTCATAATGACATATCAAAATAATTTTAAGCACTTGCCTCATGGTCAACCACTTAGCTACTCTTATCAAGCATACTTATGATATACATTACAATATTTTCAAAAGTTTTCTTTATTAAGGGTCATTTACAAATGAACATGCATTGATTACAACAAAGTATTATCTCCGGCCTCCGAGCCAATACTCCGCGCTCCGGCGTTGGGATCCATCCCGGGAGATTCTTTGCGTCCTCCGGGATCTGGAGGTTCCTCGGCTTTGGACTCTGGTCCTTCCCCTGCTTTTACCTCCTCTCCGACGAGGACTTACTCTCGAGACTGGCCTGGGAACGTTGTCCCTTCCTCGATCTTCTCGGCGACGAGGACTTGGTTGTGGCGCTGGCCTCGAAGTGTTCGCCCATTCCACGGGATCCCATTCCGCGGGGTCCATCACTTCGATCTACCAGCTAATTTTTCAACTTCCTCCTCCGCAACAGCCACCGGGGTCGGCTCTTGGATTATGATCCCTTTTGCTTTTTTGACTGTTCCCTTTTTACTCCTCCGCAGAGCCTTCAAGGGGTCCTGCCCCCGGCTGGAGCTCGCGATGTACTCCTCTGCAGTACGACGCCACCTGCCACGGCCTCTTAAGCCCTCGTACATGTTGAGAAGTGTTTCAAGCACTTCCCGCTTCCTGACCAGCTCGGAGGAGTTGGTGTGCCCGGCTGCCATCAGCGCGGTAATTTCCCCCTGGATTTCGATCGTCCGCTCTTCGACCTCCTCAAAAGTTAGCAGGCCGTACTCCATCAGTATCCGCTCATACTCTTTTTGGTGGACGAAGAGTCGATCCAGCTTGGCGCACGTCGACAAATACTTCAACTGATGATCTCTGGCCCTTTCTACAGCCTTAGCTCTCGCCTCTTCGGCTTCCGTTGCCCTTCTCTCCGCCGAGGCTACTCTTCTCTCCAATCGAGGCACGACCTGTTTTTGCAAGTTGTCTTTCTCCCCGCGGAACCATTCCAAGGACCGCATGAGCTTCTTTATTACGTTGTGTAGCTCCTCGGTATTCTCCTGTTTGCAGCACAGTTTCAGTTCTAACACGTCATAGTCAACACCAAGAAGAGCAGAGCAGTAAATCAACAATATTTACTCAAACAGACTTCATTATTCAAAATGTCATACACATCATTTGCGAATACACTAAACCGGAGTACAGCTTTTCCCTACCACCTAGGTATTTACAACTTATCAAAATTGTGGGGAACTGACCTCCCCCTGGTTGCCTCCCTCGGCCGCCTCTGGCAGTTCTACCTCCTCTTCGTGCTCCTCCTCTGGCAAGGCCTGGTTCACCCCCGCATCACCCTCCGTTGTCTCTGCCGTGTTCCATGCGCGGGGGTGGATCTTTTGTTCGTGGCTCTGAGGTTAACTCTCCCCGCCGAAAGGACAGGAACTCTTCGTCCTGATCCACATTGCAGGCAGCGATCTCCTCGACGGTCAGAATTGTCTTCTTCTCCGCCAGAGCCTTCACCAAGGGCCACTCCGGGACCCGGGCCAGGGCATTATAGTACGCCTCCTCCACGGCGCCAACAGAATTATAATCATATTTGAACTCTGGACGATACACGTCCACATTTGGATAGATCTCCTTCACCTTTTCCAGCACCACTGAGCGTGTGGCCGTGTCGCCGACCGCAACGAACTAACCAAATGTGACAACAACTTACCAATTACAGTCTAAAATTTTAGGTGGAAAGTGTTACTTATAGAATGTCTATATTGTGACTTATATATATAAATATATATATAGATTTTTAAATTTATAGAATAATTTTTAAATTCTAACTATAAATAATTTAAAATAACCATGAACTATATAATAAAAGGAACAATGATATTTTATTTGGATATTTCATATGAAATGTAAAATTTAATACTTTTTTCTTTATGTTCGTACTTTTATTTTATATATATATGTTTTAATTAATCTAATTAAACTTTCAAGTTCTAATTGTATATATTTAATTTTCTCTTTCTAAGGTTAGATTTTCATTTGCACCTTTTAATATTTCATTTGGTGATTGCAAATATTCTTAATTTTTTTTTAAATAAATTATTATTTTAGCAAAATAAATTCAAAAATTATTCAGTTATCCGAATAACAAATTAAATTCTGTGAGTTCTTCAAAATATTTGAATATTTTCATATTTTATTTCGGTTTTTGTACATTATTTATATAAATGTTATATTTTTTGTATGAATAGTTTATTTATTTGAAGATAAAAATTGATTAATGCGAACAAAGTTATTATTGTTAAGAGTAAAAAAGACATTTAATGTTGATTAGTGGGATAAAGTATTATTTAGCTTACAAAGTGTAAAAACATATAACTGAAGTTTTAGTAAAAAATAAATAAATAAATAAATAAAAAAGATTGCAAAATGTAACAAATGTCATCATTTAGGTTGCAAAGAATAAATTTCCTTAAAAATGTAATTTTAACAAAATACACATTATTAAAAATATAAATAGGTAATTATAAATAATTTCAACAGAAATTTTAATGGTACTTTCGTGATGAAAAAAAAATATATTAGCAAGATTTGATGATATAATAATTTGATTATAAAATAAACATTGATTTTTTTGCCTTTGATTTAATAAAGTAGGACTTTTATTATTTAAATAATGGTCTTTCTCCCTACATAACTTAAATAACAAAAATATTTGAAAATTTATGTCAAATAAAATAATTGATTAGTTGTATTTATTTAAAAAAAATAGTCATATTTTTTTATAAGAAATTATTTTACTAATTTTAGTTGCAATTCAAACCAAAATAGCATAGTTCAATTCACAATAAACATTAGTCTAGCACAAATAATTAACCAACAAATAATTCGTTTATTCAAATTAAATATCTCATTATAATATATGTGATATGGATGTCAAATCGAAAATCGTGAAAAGATGAATAATTTGGTATACTATGCATAAAAGTCAGATTAAAAATGTAAAAGTTATTTGTGTTAAAAATAAATAAAAGAAAGTTATGAACTTACCAAAAATAAGAAAAAGTTACCAATTGTATGGTGTTAAAATTTTGGAGGGAAAATTAAAATGACATTAAGACCCTCTCTCTCTCTCTCTATATATATATATATATATATATATATTTTTTTTTCTTGTTGCTGGTCATATGTATAGAACTAATTTCTGGATTGGGCACAATATCAAAGTTCTTTTGGATGCATACATTCCTCCAGAAAGGCGGTTGTGATGTGGGAATAGGTGTTTTTATGATATCCACTCCATTTAAAAAAAGTCACATCAGAGAATATGAAATTGTGCAAAAGAAAAATGTCATTTTAGTCAAAAAAATAAAAAATAATTTTTTTTCCAATCTAACCTTAAAGAAATTAATTGGTTTAGTTGACTATATTTTTCACAAAACATATCCCAATTGAATACATTATGTAGGGATATACTTGTCTTTTTTATTAATTCTTAATTTTTTTAAGAAAGGTAATAGGGAAGTAAAAGACAACTCTTTATAAAAGGAAATTAAAAGTATTTTCTAGCCTATTGTACCCACTAAAAATAGGTAGGGTTTGTTATTACAAATACTTTAATATATATATATATATATATATATATATATATATATATTTATTAATTATTAAATCACACAAATTAAGAATTAGTTCCAAAATTGGAATTTCTTTTTTTTCTTTGTTTTGACAATTTGCTACATATAAAAAAATTATAGGTGACATCAAAAGAAAATAAAACAAATAAAACACAAACATAATTTTAAAAATAGATTTTTATTTATTTTATACATAATTTTTAATAGAAAATTAATAAATTTAATTAATTCGTGAAAACTTTTTTTCAGGATCCGTGAAAACGTTAATTTTCATTCTACAAAACAAATCCATATATATGTATACAGTGACGGACCTAAAAATTTAGGTGAGGGGGGCCTATTTATAGACGGATCTGGGAGTTCGTCTCATGCATTTTTTTAACTATGCTCATGTGATAATCTTTTACCAAATAGGGTGCAGATATTGAGTATGCTAGAAATCAAATTACTTTATATAACTAGGCCGTAAACTTAAAATATTGAATAAATTATATTAGAAAATAATATCTTAGAAATTAAAGGAAGACTACTGTTGTGGGCCCCCTAAATATAATCAACGGTATAAATATAACTAGAAAAGTACTAACAATTTAGGTAAAATCAATAAATTGATTTATCACAAAAAGAAAAAAATCAAGATATAATGTAAATAGTCATTTTATTTTCTAACATCTTTATCTCTATTACTTATACATAACAAAACATTCATCTACTTTAAGTTAAACAATAGAATTATTTATTTTATTTAATTATGTTATATTAAAATCGACTAAAATACACATATATAATAGCACATTTTGCGAAACCAAGGGGAACACACATATAAATAACACATTATATCGGGGTCAGGGGGGCTCAGTGCCCCCCTTGACCCCTACATAGGTCCGTCCATGTACGTATATACACACATGCATACAGACATACCTATATATGTATATATATATATATACACCTACCTTCGTTTTTTCTAGTTGTCATTGTAGCTTATTTGTTTTGTTTGTAAATAATTCTTTCTAGTGTTTTTACCACTTATTTTACAATACTAGCTATATAGTTATGGAAATTGTTAACAATATATAGAAATGATTAAAAAAATCAAGTGATTTAAAGAAATTAGTTGAGGGTTGATTTGTCAACTCCTTAAGTCCCTTAATTTTCTTATTTAAAACTAGAATGACAACTAAAAAAAAAAGGTAGTATATATATATATATATATATATATAATGCTACAAATAGTTTAGAAATTATTAACAAAATCAACAACAAATATTCATACTTAACTTATATAACGAAAAAACCAACCATCACATTTCTTGACAAATATCATACTATCTTATTATCTTATTATATCATAAAATTACATCAATTTATAAGAGGAAATGACCGGCATTTTCCTATCCATTTCAATACCAAAAATATTTAGGTGTAATAATTCCTAATACGATAATTTATATGTATAGGTCGGACCCAAAACATACAGTCAGGAAGGGCGACAAACAAAATACTAGGGGTGTTAATATGGGTCTCAACACGCCATCCAAAATCGAATCCAACCCGCTTTGAGTGGGTTAGGGTAGAGTTATCATGGATTCATGAATTAAGTGAGTCGAATCTATCAAACACGCTAAAAAAAAGGAGTTAATGCGGGCTGAACGCAGGTCAACCCATTTAATAAAATTTTATTTATTTAATTATTTATATTATTAGTTACAAAAAGAACTCTGAAAAAGTTGAATGTTAAAAAAACATATAAAGTGATAAAGACCTAAAAATTTCAAACCTAAATCCGAATCAACATTTAGCTTTGGTGGTAGAATTCTTGTTCAGCCAAGGAAGTTTCATTTTGATTGTCTGTTGTCTAGTGTTTTATCATTAAGTTGTTTGTTTCTTAGACATTTCGATATGATATGCAACTTAATAAATACTAAATACATACAAATCTAATTTATTTGGTTGAGTTACAAATGGGTTAATGGGTTGACACATAAATATAGTGGGTTGGGTACGAGTCTGATCCCTAACACATTTAGTAAATGGGTTGGGTTTAAGTTTGAAGAATTTACCCGTAAATCCACTACGACCAATCCTTCAACACGGACCCAACCCATATTGCCACCCTACAAAATAACACGTGATAATATATTTTAAATATATTATATTTATAATTTAAATTGAATATCAACAATATTTACTGATAATAATATAGATATGTATCATTAGTTACCTGAATATTAAACTTAATGTATTATATTGCATATTATGAAAATTATCTAAATTTATCCCCATTTTTTATAATTTTGAGGAGGGTCGAAACACTAACATTCTTCAAAATAAACATAAAATATACGCATTATACATATTATAGACATAAAAATAGTGGGGTGAAAGGTGGGGTAGGGTAGGGGAATAAAATCATACTAAAAATTAGTTCTAATTTTTTTCTGGCAATTAACTACAATAAAAGGTTAAAGGGCACATCTTATTACTTATCCTTTTTCAATATTTGGCAAATTTTTTGACCAGTAGTTACAAGTAACTTTTATTTTTATATATTTTTACTTAGAATCGATAAAAAAATCATTGATCTTACTTAATAATTAATCAGGTACTCATATTGAATATTTTGATATAAAATATTGAATTTGACATAAATAAATGTTTTGTTGGTTGATTATCGGGCTTAGATTTAAACATCTATTGTGAGTTAAATTTCGCAAATTTTTGGACTCTAAATATACCGCAACTGTACGGCGTAGCAGCAGATAGAAGCGAACAAGATCGATTCCACCGAGATCGGACACTCAAGCTTATTAAGTATTGCAATTCTAATAACCTAGTTTTATCTAGACAATCGAATGGTAGAGATTTGGTTTTTAACTAATACCTAAACAAAATATACTAAAATAAAATAGCTAAAATAAATCACCAAAAAACAAAATTGACAAGGATAAATAATACAGCAAGAACGTATTTTAGGAAATCAATTGCAATTACGTTTCACCTAAAAATTCTATCTAGTTAATTAAATCTTTAAATAGAATTTTAGTTCTTATAGGACGATCACAAAGTTAGTTTAGACCTCCTCTCGTAGAGAATAAATTGTTGATCACATGCAAGAGCTACCATCTCCGATCGACTGCTATAAATGTAACTCCTAAAAGCACTAAAGACAAATGCCCTTACAAATACCTTAAGGCCCTATTTGATTGGAGGGATTTGATTTGCCAAAGGATTTAAAATGAATAGATTCCAAAATCCTTAGATTTGAAATCCATGGACTTGAAATCCCTTGTTTGGATTTTATGGTGGATTTGTGAAAGGATTTTGAAATCCAAAATTTCAAATCCCTTATTTGGCAAAAAACTGATACAATATTTGTAACATTCAATTTTTTTCCTTAAAGTTTAAACTAACAATTTATATTTTTTATTAAATAAAATAATATTTATCTGCATCTAAATTAACTGAACAATTTTTTTTCCAATTATATATATACAAACATATATAGATATTATGTATTTTATATCCCAAAAAATAATTGGGAGCATTTCATTGGAGATAAAAGAAAAAAAAAATTAAAAAATTAAAAAATTAAACAAATATTAGGAACATTTTATTGGACAACGAGATGACGAGATAGCAATAGAGAGAAGAGAAGGAGAGAGAGGGAGGGGGGGGGGGGGGAGAAGCGTGAGTGGGAGAGATTTGTAAATGACTACCTTTGTCAAATGACTTGAAATCCACCCAAATATAGTGTAAAATGGAGAATCTCAAATCTTGGATTTTTAAATGGGTTGATTTAAAAATCTGAATTTACAAATCCATTCATTTAGTATTTTATCCAAACACATGAAGTGGATTTGACAATGAATTTATAAATCCATAGCACAAATCCCTCCATCCAAATGGGGCCTAAACTTCTTAGTTCTATTGAATATTTATGTTAGTTTTCTAGGCCTTTTAATAAATCTTCCCTCTCGGATCTCAATTTATTAAACCTAAGATGTCTAATAATTGATCAGATCATTAGACATAATTGCGTAAAGAACACAAAGTAACCTATATAAAATCATGTCTTCTACAAGAAAATTATAAAATAAAACTCGTTGTAGCGCTTGAGTTCTCGTTATCTTCCTTGCTCCTAGCTTGGCCCTTGTTTTGACCTTCAAATATGATAAAAGATATCTATTTTCGCCACCCAATGCTCCTTTTTATGGGAAAAAAGTTGATTTGGTCCCATAACTTTTTAACATTACTATTTTTATCCCATATTTAACTACTTTTTCAATTTAGTCCTGTATCTCTTTTATTTGCTCCAGTTTGGATCAATTTTGACCCAATTTTGATCAACTCGCCGGAAAAGGTCACGTGCCTCCCACGTGCCGGCGCTGATCAGGGAGTTCCGGCGACTTATGTCACGTGACGGGGAAAAATAGTTGATTTGGTCCCATAACTTTTTAACTTTTCTTATTTGGTCCCATATTTAACTACTTTTTCAATTTAATCATGTCCCTCTATCAATTGCTCAATTTTGGACTAATTTTGACTCAATTTTCACCAACTCACGGGGAAAGGTCACGTGTCTCCCACGTGTCGGCACCAATTAAAGAGTTTCGACAACTTATGCCACGTGGCGCCTCATTTGTGAGGTGACTTTTTTTTTTCTTTTATACATCAATTTACACCTCAGACGAGAAAATTTCCAACTCAACAAATCATTTAATAAAATAAATAATAAAAATCCAAAATCTATAGTACAAAACGAAAGGAAAATTAAATCAAACAAACCCTAAAAGAATTGAAAATTATTTCTCTTCAACGCCTACTGCACCGCTACTCTAATCCCTCTCCGAAAATAATCACATAAGCTCCCACATGAAAGAGACGCATGGCGGCAGCAAACCAAAATAAAAATAAATATGATGACACGAAGCGTTGAAAGTGAGAAGAGAAAAGAAATTCGATTCTTTTAGGGTCTGTTTGATTTAATTTTTCTTTTTGTTTTGTAACACAGGTTTTGAGTTTTTGTTTATTTTATTAACTCACTTGTCGAGGTGAAAATTTTCTAACATGAAGAAAAAGACAAAAGTCACCTCACAAATGCGGTGTCATGTGGCATAAGTTGCCGAAACTCTTTAATTAGTGCTGACACGTGGGAGACACGTGACCTTTCCCGGTGAGTTGGTGAAAATTGAGTCAAAATTAGTTCAAAATTGAGCAATTAATAGAGGTACAAGACAAAATTGAAAAAAAAGTTAAATATGAGACCAGATCAGAAAAGTTAAAAAGTTATGGGACCAAATCAACTATTTTTCCCCGCCACGTGGCATAAGTTGCCGGAACTCACTGATCAGCGCTGGCACGCGGGAGGCACGTGGTCTTTCCGGCGAGTTAGTCAAAATTGGTCCAAAATGGAGCAATTGATAGAGATACGAGACTAAATTGAAAAAAGTAGTTAAATATTGGACCAAATCAACTTTTCCCCCCGTTTTTATAGTTGGGGATGAAAAAGAAAAAAGTTGATTGATCTCGTAACTTTTTCACTTTTTTTATTTAGTTCCATAAATAATTGTTTTTTCAATTTATTCCTGTAACTCTAGCAATTGCTAAATTTTAGGAATTTAGACCAAGTCGCTGGAAAAAGGCACGTGAAACCCACGTATTAGCGCCGATTATCCACATGTACCTGATTATGTGATGTGGATTTTTTTTTTTTAATTAATTGACAACTTAGATTTTACAAATATTAATAAATCTTTAATAAAGTCATTATATCTCTTCTTCTTTTTCAACTTGCGTTCTTCATGCCCAAAATTATAAAATAAGAACCCTAATTCAACCTGTTCCAAAACTCTTCCGATCAATATACTAATTACCAAGCTTAGATGTTATTCACTTAAAAAAGGAAAAGGGGAAAACATTCAATCACTATTAGTAAGCTGTTGTCGATTCTGCAAGTAAGTGTGCGGCCAAGCATCTCTCTCAACTCTGCATTAGTCATCTTACTACGAGCATAACCGAAGATAGTGAAGTGCTGAAACTAAATTACATATTTCAATTCTCTCCACATAAACAGTTATGCGTTGAAGCAAACCTCAGGAAGTCAATCCTCATAGTAAAGTGCAAAACGAGCAGGAAATATTTTTTTCTTGCCCCTACAGCAGTAATACTGACAGTAGATTTTGTGTCCATTGCATCCAAATCCGTAACTTTTCGTCTTCTTCAGGTAGATTAACCGACAATAACCTGTCTTTAAATTTTTCCTTAGCAGCTTCAGTCGTAGAAGCCATTTTAGTAGCCAGAGCACCTAAAACATTTAGGAATTTAGATGTGACTATGAAAAAAAGGTCAAAAGGACGTCCTGCTACTACCTTGGGACATGTTATAGATCGCGGCTTTTAGGGGGAATGGTTAGGATTATTTAGCCTTCAAATGGGTAGGGCGAATAAATGTCGAGGAGACGCGAAATTTGGGAAGAGTTTGCAAATAGGTTGAATTCGGGTTCCTGTTTTGCAATTTTGGCCATGAAGAACGCGAGTTGAAGAAGAAGATGAGGAGATATTTTGACTTTAGTAAATATTTATTTCTATTTGTAAAATCTGAGTTGTCAATTAATATACAAAAAGAAAAATCCACATCATATAATCAGATACATGTGGATAATCAGGCCCGACACGTGGGTGTCACATGCCTTTTTCTGGCGACTTGGTCAAAACTATCCTAAAATTGAGCAATTGTTAAAGTTATGAGACTAAATTGAACAAGCAATTAATTATGAGACTAAATCAGAAAAGCTAAAGAATTATCAAACCAAATCAACTTTTTTCCCAGTAAAAAACCTATACAAAATGCGTAAAAACTCATTTGCAACGCATACACTCGATCGAGAGAGCCGCAGTGGTCGACCGAGTGGCAAGCAAACCCATCCAGCACTAGTTTTCCAACTTTAAATTCATATTTGGAGGTCTTCTGATCGAAAGTTAGCCTCGGCTATTCCTGACAAAATTATAGTCATTTGAGTTAGCGTTCCAATGACACTGATTTAACCTTATTTGGACATATATATCTCAAGATATGAACAAAATCCGGAAAGTGTGTCATACTATAATTTTATTTTTTTCACCTCTTTTAGCCGTTTCATCTCTTTTCTTCTCCAACCTTCATCCAAATGGATTTTTAACCATAAAAACACACGATTCACTATACAGCGAGCAAACACATAACATTTTCATAAAATAATGAATTTAAATTGGAAGCACATATTATACATGCAATTAATCTACTTCTATAGTACAAATAAATGAGCCCAAAAAGCAAGCATAAACTAAGTTTATTATTAAATTGTTTTTGTTTTAGATTTGAGCTGCAAATAAAAGAACTAAATAATTTTTTAATAAAAAATTCTTATATGACACAAAATTATTTGCTTAAAAAACTAAAAATTATTCAATTTTTTTCTTTAAATTCAATCATTTCAACTTGTGGATCACAGAACGAGGGAATTCTAGTATTATATATATATATATATATATAATATGAACTTTGAACTAAAGATCATATAATCACAGCTAATTTGATATATTATACATAATAATTGGATTAGAAACGAAAACATTATTTATATATAAGAATTTAGACAAAAAATCTGGAAAAGAAATGGAAATCCATGAAAGCATTCAACAAATTAAAGTTGCATTTCTCTCCAATTTCAACGCCTTCCAGTTCGTCTGAAGCAGCAGGCGTGTTTGCACGATCAAAATTTTTCCTACTATTTTTGTATATTATTAAGAATACAAATATAAAAGTACTATAGAATAATAGATCTCATCTGAAGCAATTAAATGTGACTTATCAGTTTTAATTAGTTAGTGAAAATTGGCTGAGAAATGCTTCCACCTTCTATTTCTATTGTGTTCCATTATTCAAAATTTACCAATATAATATGGTTACAGTAACTATATAGTAAAATCTTACCAAACGTCAGTTTCTGATTTTTTGGAATTTCCTATATAGGCAAATATAGGTTACAACCTGTGGCTGGGCAAATTTAAATAACTACTGCACTGTTCATAGCTGAATTAAAAAAATAAGTGGGTTTTTCACTTATTTAACAAAATAGGTGAACTCGCCTGTGGTACAGGCGAGTTCGCCTGGATCACCCTGCTACTGTTCAATGTCGCCTGTGCCACAGGCGACATCTAATAATTAATTTTTTTTTTAAAAAAAAAGCCTGTGCCACAGGCGCTTTCTCGTATTTTTTTTTTATTATTTTGTTGAAAACGCCTCTGCCATAGGCGTTTTATGGTATTTTTTTTTATTTTTTTATTTTTTTAAAACCCATATGGGAGAGTTTTTGGTATAGGTTTTTTTCTAAATGCATGTGTTTATATTTCTTTTAACTATTTAACAAACTTTCAAAGTTATTCTTATTTTTTTTTTCTTTAATTTGAGTCGAATTTAGAGGTTTAATATTATCTAAAATGTATCGATTATGATTTTCTTTTAAATCTTGTTACGATAGTTTCTAGGATAATCACAAATACTTAAAACATGAAGTAGCTTTTACCAAATTATTACAAATAACTTGAAAAATAAAATGTCTAATATTCATGACCAGTCCCACAACGAGTTTTTTTCCTAATCCGTTTAGCTCTTCTTCTTTGCCCCTCGATTGGGGCATCAGATTCCGTGTCTTGGGCGCCAACGGATTGACCATCATCCGGTGTCCCGATATTTAAACTAAATGTTGGCCGACTTGATGAAGACGATGTCTGACTTAAATATGGGATCGGAGATGTATTGAACTGTCCTGGATGACCTGCCCAAGCTGGTTGTTGAGGAAAAATCGGTTCAATCGTTGTGTAGTTGCCGACTTCCAGGAGCGATGTGAAAGACTAATCAAACTGCATTGAATCACGATGAGGAGTGAAATAGTCCTGTTCGTTCGCCATCGGAGGAACGTAGTAGCCTGTCGGCATTTCCACACTGGGATGCTCGTGAACGGTAGAATGTGAAAGCCCGGGTTGATCGCCTGACACACGTCTAAATGGATGTGTGTCACGCGAGGTACTACTACCAGCTCGTTGTCCGAAGTTATGGCGTGTGGACGCACTACGTCTCCTACCTTGCTAGGCTGAGTCATGTGGCATGGTCATCTCAGCCGCTTGGTGTTGTGGGACTGGCTGTGGGTGATGGTAGGCAGCTCGGTGATCATGAAAGTTTTGTTGTGCTTCCAGATAGAATTCCTCAATCGATCTCCTGGCTGGCTCTCTCATGTAGACCCTCTCTCCGATAGCAACTCGATGCATTCCCTCAACGATCCTTTCCTAAAAGTGAAGGTACAAATAAACATATATGAGTTTGGATATAGTCAATAAGAATAAGAACTTGTTTACTCACCAAATTTTCGATATATGCATTAGCTGACGGCTGAGATCCCTCTTGTACACCTATTCCAGGAGTTATCAACCGACGTGTGATCTCTTGATACCAGCCCATGTACCCGACGTCCACTTCATCGCCGTGGTTCCCGATTTGAGGGGCGGTCACAATAGTCTGATTTCTGGTGTTCCAACGCTCCACATATTGAGCGTGTGTTACAAGCCAGTTCTGACTGGAACGTCCACGTCGGTCTGTTCTACCATGCAAATTTCTGTGTTCAGCTTTAATCGACGGAGGGATAGACTGTCGCATACTGAATTGCCGAAATACCCGATCAGGGTAATATAGCTCAACGACGTAATGATGGATAAGCGGACATTTAGATATCCATGTGTATGTAACGTTAATAATGTTGTCATCCAGATATGATTGGACTGTTGGTGGGATAGGCTCATATGGTCTCCAAATAAACTGCAATGTAAAGGAAAATTAACAGTAATTTATTACTTTAATTCAGGTTTTGAACGGACTAAGAGAAAAATGTAGGTTATACCTCCTCCGGTGTTTGTTTATCCAGGTACTCTCAGATAGTCTTCACATTGCTATTAAGGCTATGCGTGAAATTGTGGTATTGCAACCATTCAGCTCCAAATGGTGCAATAGGGAATTCACCAGCTTCGCCATTGATCGTACCTAAATCGAATCGTCGTCCCACATGTCTAGGCCTCAGAAATGTTATGCGAGTCCAAGCCCAGATCTAAAAGAAAGATCATAACATATATTTATGATTAGTGCGCGTTAAATTTGAGTGAGGATGGTAAAAATAATGCAAAGAATGACGTTGCACCTGTAATAACTGCATAGCCCCGCCGATGGACTTTCTATCTCTTCTTACTGCACCACATAGTTGGTGGTACAGAAACCCCAGGACGGCACTGCCCCAACTGTATTCATCGCATTCAGAGATATCTTCCATTTCATTCAAGTACAGGAGGGATCCTAGACTCCCGGACGTGTCTGGGCACATAATCGCACCCAACAGGATCAACGTAATCCCACGTGAATATTGCTCGACCTCGACGTCGTCTGTTTCATCATCCACCGGGTTATCCCTCAAATGCTTTCCGAGGGCAGCCAATGAGAACCTCGAACCAATAATATCACCATTGTCTGGAATCCAACCAAGTAGAGCTTCACATCTACCTCTCCAATAGTCAGCTGTGGATTCTGTAACCCCGTTAATTACCGGCATTCCATCCACCTTCAATCCCCAGATGAAGGCTACATCCTGTAGCATCACAGTGGCCTCTCCGACCCTAAAGTGGAACGTATGAGTCTCCGGTCTCCATCATTCAACCAATGCAGTGATGATAGCTGCATTAATAACGCAATCACCGCATCGATAGACCCCATAAAACCCCATCTCGTGTAACATCGCTACAACTCTGTAATGCAACCTCTGATTGCGCTTACGCTTCCCACTGCATCCATCATCGTCGTACTCATCGGCATAGTCATCGATCCTCCAAAAGATTCCACTTCCATGACGGCACTTCAATGTCTTACTAATGTCTCCCTTGAATACCTCTGCAGAACGGTGGGTTTCTTGTTCGGTTAAGACCCTATTATCAATGGGTCCGTACTGCCCGAGGTGGTCCATGCTACGAAAATAGAGTTCATAAAAAACACAGATAATTCTCCCTCGAAAATAGCATAATCCAACAAGCACGATGTAAATTAATAAATAGATCTAATTGTCATACACATTATTATACAATCTAAACTATAAAAAAGATTGCGGAATTCAATATTAAAAATTTATAAGGAACAAAGCCTTCAAGAAGTTACATATTTTAGTTTAGGGCCTTTATAAGGAACAAAGCCTTCAAGAAGTTACAAAAAAAAAAATTGATTTGTTTTTCATCGTCTACGATCTGTAGATGATCCTGGCTGATCCCGTGAAGTTGATTCTGACTGATATTGTTGTCTAGCGCGTGTTTGTGGCCAATCCATCTCATTTTGGTACCTGGTGGACTTAGGCCTGCCACGACGTCTTGCCCTCCGCAACTCCGGGTTGTGGCATAACTCAAAGGATGCTTCATCCCAGTAGTATTCATCCGGCAAGGGGTTGAATCTGCCGCAATATGTCTCGACGTAGAAGCTTGTATTGTAGTACGATCTCATGTAAACACCAGGATCAACACCGCAATGACGACACGTTTGCATTGCGTGAGAACATGGTATCCCATTTTGCTTCCACTTCCCGCATGTGCATTCTCTACGGGATAATTTCACAACATGTGTGAATGTGTTATTCGATCCTGGTGCAAAGGTCTTAACGGACGCTGATTGTTCTGATAGATCAACTTGGATGACTAAGTGATGAAGTGCTTTCCGCTGTCTCTGATCATATTGCTTGAATATTTCATCAGGCCATGGCTGGCACCTGTCTTGCATTTGACGTCCCAATGACAACCGATCAAAGAAGTATTAGTTGACCGATAGAAAGTGATTTGAATAATTGCACAAATAGGTAGTTTTCGTGCACCTTTGAGAACTCCGTTCATGCATTTAGATAGGTTGGTTGTCAATATTCCACATCTCCATCCTCCGTCATGCGAAATAGTCCACTGAGATACCTCAATCCCATTCAAGTAAGCGTAACCAGCTTCGCTTAATGCTCTAATCTTTGACATGGCATTCTCAAACTGTTGCACAGTAAATGCGGATCCGGCCTCCCAGCATAAATCCTTCAACTTGACATTTTTCACCTGAGTGTTAAAATTGGAGCAAACGTGCCTGAGACAGAAGCGATGGACCCCATCGGGAGGCGAAAATTGCGTGAATTGTTTAGCAGCTTCGATTAACCCAGGACATCGGTCAGATACAAGACACAGCCCCTCATCTCCCTGGACAACATGGTTCGTTAACTTCTTAAGAAACCATTTCCACGCGGCAAAAGTTTCCTCATCAACAATAGCGTACGCCAATGGTAACAATTGTTGGTTGGCATCCACTCCGACCGCAATCAGCATTTTGTGCTTGTACTTAGTGTACAGATGTGTTCCATCAACACTAATGACCTTCCGGTAATGTCGGAAACCATCAATACACGGCTTAAACGCCCAGAAAACGTAATTCAGCATTTTAACACCAGGAGCTCTCTTGTCTACGTGACGCCACTTCACCACCGTGCCAGGATTCCATTTTTTTATTGCTCTCATAAATTTTGGCAATTTCACCACCGTACACTCCCACGTGCCATACACATTCTCTCTCGCCCGTTTCAAATTGTGCCAAGCCTTGTGATACGAGATTTCGGATTGGTACTTATCCTTAACTTGCTGCTGAACCAACTTCACCTCATACCCCGGGTCCGTCTGAACCATCCCTGTGAGCAACATTGCGATCATGTTTTTACACAGATTCTGATGATCGACGGATACAACATTCATAAGACATGAATGAGGGCCTGCGTACTTAGTAATTTGCCACGTATTGGACTTGTTCTTCAAGACTGCTCGCAACCCCCACTCACATGTGATGTTCCCGCCGCTATTCTTGCACTTCACCCTCCACAGTTGCGGCGTACTCTCGAGCACCAAATATTCGCGACGTGCAATGCGAACGGAAAAATCTTTGACAGCTGATTGGAGATTCTTCTTGTCAGTAAATACCATCCCCTTGGCTAGTATTCCCTCATTAGCATCATACAATCTCACCCTTTTTGGCCTGTCATACGAGTCGACAAATATTTCTGGACAGGATGAGGTGAAAAACGGAATGACATTTGGAATTGAAGAGCCTTGTTGATTTGTCGGGTCCGGTTGTTGCCCCCCAGTTGAATCGACGTTGGCGGTTTGATTATATAGGCCATGGAGATCCTCGACGTTCACTTCGTCCGTTTCATCTTCACTGTTTGGGCAGTCTTTTTCAAACAATTCTATACAATTCATATTCATTTGTAAAAAAATAATTAGAACATGATATAGAATTTTGGTACCTTAATGAAGAAATGATGTAGTAGTATTTCTAAGTCTTTTCCCAGACCAAACGACGGGCTGCACCGTGTCCACTAATTTTTTTTCCGGATGAAACTTTGACAGCCTTCAAAATAGTTAATAAATAATTACAACAAATATAACACTGGTGTATCGAACAAATTTTTTTGAAATTAATTGTGGAAAGCGATTGAATAAAAAATTTGTACCTAAAGAATTTATCTTCAATCTTCGACTGAATCTTCTTCACAATAAATGGAATGCATGAAAATTTGTTGTAACCTCAGCTGTGAAGTGGAGAGATGAAGAGAGGTAACAAATTCTTAAAAAGAGTGAGCATGTGATTTATATAGGAGTTTTTTTCCCCGGTCAAAATTTTTTGCAGGTGTGATTGAGACAACACACTGCTGCCACCACCCCTACTTGACCACACACAACCGCTGCCACCACCCCTACTTGACCACACACAGGCGCTGCACCGCTGCTCCCACCTGCACCGCTGCTCCCACCTGCAGCATCACTTTTTCAGAACTCGCCCATGCCATGGGTGAGTTGCCGTATGTCCCCCGTATTTATACCATAAAACGCCTATGGCAGAGGCGTTTTCAACAAAATAAAAAAAAATTAAAAAATACGAGAAAGCGCCTGTGGCACAGGCGTTTTAAAAAAAAAAAAAAAATTAATTATTAGATGTCGCATGTGGCACAGACGACATTGAACAGTAGCAGGGTGATCCAGGTGAACTCGCCTGTGCCACAGGCGAGTTCACCTATTTTGTTAAATAGGTGAAAAACCCACTTATTTTTTTAATTCAGCTATGAACAGTGCAGTAGTTATTTAAATTTCTAATGTTTTTATTTCTAACGTTTTTATCTGAAAAACTTAGCCCAATTCTTTTTAACATTAATTCATTTTCTTCTCCTTTTTTATATAATATACTAAATTAATTTTCTTTGTGATTAGTTATAATATTTGAAAATGTAATTATTTGTTGGTTAATTGTATAGGTGTGCATTTAATAGAAGTTGGAATATTTGTATTATCTTTGAGATGTAATAAAAGTTAAATAGCTATTTCATATTGTTTATGGGAAAATTTCAAAAAATGAATTTTATATTGATTAAATAATTCAGCGTTTAGGTATAATTTTAATTTTAATTGGATTTTTTCGTGGTTAAATTTATCTTTCACATTCTATTGAGAAAATACGTATGTAGAAACTTGTATAAATATAAAGCAGCTTTTAGGATTTTGGTGTTTGCATGTGTCACATTGTTTATATATATATATATATATATATATATATATATATATATATATTGGAATGATATGATTTATTTGTTTAAAATCATTTCTTTTAGCAACCTAAGTTATATTATTTTGGGTTCAGTTTTACGCTTAGTTATTTTCTGAAGATTGTAATAATTTAATCACTCAGTGTTAGTTCTTATACCAACGCATGAGTTATACCTCTTCATTGAATTTTATTCCAGTTACATTATGGGTGGAGAAAATAGATCAAAAGAGAGATCTCAATAAAAGAAATGTACAAACTTGTATTTATGTTTTTTATTTTAATAATTAACATTGTTATATAGAAGTCAAATTGAAATGAGTAATAATTTAATATATTTTACTTCAATAATGGAATTGAAACTAAAAAATTACCTCCATTTAAAAAAACTAGTATAAAAGAAGAAATTAAAAGAAAAAGGAAAAAAACAATTTCTAGCTACTACAGATGTGTCACCAATTAATAAGGTTGTTAATATGTTTAGGATCATGTTAAACAAAATTATAAGGTTATTACACGTCATATTGCCACATTAAGATATGATGGTTGCTGAGGAAATGTTGTCCATGTCTATATCTTTTTAATGTTAAGTAGATGTTTGCTTATATATTTTATATTTTAATGTCTTTCTATATTAAATTACGCAATTTCTTTATCATGTAAAAAATGGAGTTTCCATTTTTCTCACATCTGTAGTTATATTTCTTAACCGATTGGATAACTACTTTACTTCATTTTATGCAGATTTGAGGTAGTTTGATCGATCAAGAAAAAAAAGAGTAAGGATATCATGTATGAGATGAAATAACTTAGTTTAAATGTTGTTCCATCTTCTGTTCTAACATAATTAATATATGATGCAAAAAATGATATTATGATGATATTATTAATAGACACATATCACATATCAATAACTTTGAAATAAAAAATAAGGACGATTTCCCATAACTAATAAGTCTCCGAGTAACTGATGGCAATTTGCAAAATGGCGTAATGAAAAATATACACACAATCTCTTTCTTCAAACTTCAAAATAAAGAGGAAACAAATATACACACTTAAAAATTTAGGCTGCGATCTCTTTTGCACGAAGAAAAAGAGGAAAGGGGACGAATATCTGAACAGGGTAGGCCCATCCCGATAGGGACACGCAAAATAATAAATGCCCTTCTTTTAGGACCGACCAAACAAAATATCAATAGGAATATTAATCGAGCCATCCCTAGTAATTTGGACAAATTCTAACAATTTTTGTGCTAATTAGGCTTCAAGCTAATAAGATCATTTTTAACGGACCAATAATATTATGAACTTAATTCTAACTACTAGTTTGGGGCTAGTCAGTTAGAATCGGGCTATGGGCAAAAATTTATAAAACTATATATTTAAATCGAAAAACCTTCTTGCATATTGGTTGTAATTGGAGTTCACAAGATAAAGTACTGAAATGTTATAGCATGCACTAACTATGTTGAAACATAGACACAGACGGAAATAAAAACGAAAAACAAACATCAAAACATACACGGGGCTAAATTCCTCAGACCCCTCGAACCTTTTGTTAATGATACTCCGTATAACTATAGGTTTTATAAAGAGACTCAAATTCCTAGCACCTAACACCTAACATATACCAACAAACCTATATTTTCATAAAGAAATTCGATTCCTTAACACCTAGCCTATACTATACCAACAATGTCCAGTGACTCCCTATTTATTCGACACTAACACGACAAACCACCGAATGTTGGACGAACTCTTCTGAACCCGCCTTGAAAAACCTCTCCCGAAGGTCCTTCTACATGAACCCAGCAAAAACCTAATTGCTAGAATATTTTTCCTCACATTGATGCTCACAAATATAATCGCATCAAATAATATTGACTAAACTATTTCATCACAGGCTTTTATTCTCTCTCGATGTACCTCGACGTCCCCAAGTTATATGAACATATATATATATATATATATATATATTCATGGTAATTGTCATATTTTTCTTTTCAGTTACAGGCCACTCAGAGGCGGCCTTTGGACGGGCAATGTGGTGCCACCGCACTGGAGCCCCCATCGACCGAGGGACCTTAATCTTTTTATATTTTTTTCAGTTTTCTGCATATATCTGAATTTTATAATATATATGTAACATATGCAAAGTATAATATAATTCACTACAGCTCGAGTGATCACATACCTAAACAAAGAGATTAAAACGGTGGGATCGATTCTTCCCTAGCACAAGTAACACTTTTTTATTTATAGATGTAAGGCCCATTCAATGTCACTTAAAGTCCATTTAAACACAGTCCTATATAAAAATGGAATATGATTACAAATTTTTTTTAGATGGGCCTGTCATTTTGAGGCCCATTCAATGTCTCTTTGATGCCCATTTAAACATAGTTCTATATATACATGGAATATGATTAGTAAATTACTTTCTTCCATAGCGCAATAACAATTTTTGCCAAGCGTAAAGCAAGACCTTCGACCAAATGATAATTTTTCTATATTTATTTTGATGAGATTGAAAAGTGAGTCGTTTGTATATTTTATTCTTACACTACAAGAAAACTGCCATATTTCAATGAAAAAATTTCAACGGAACACAAATCTGTTGGAATTTTAAAATTTCCAATGGCAAGATGAGCCGTTGGAGGAATTTTCCTACGGCAAAAAGAATCTTTGAAAAAAGCCGTTGGAATAGTTGTTGAAAAAAAAGGATTACAAAGGCAATTCCAACGGATACTCTTGCCGTTGGAATCATTTTTCCGTTGGAATAAAAATTCTAACGGCCACTTTTTCAACGACTCAAAAACTGTTGGAATTGCCGTTGTTAATTGAAATTCCAATAGGAAATTACCATATTCCATTGGAATTTCAATTGCAACGGCAATTACAACGGTTTTTGAGTCGTTGGAAAAGTGGTCATTCGAATTTTTATTCCAACAATAAAATCCCAACAGAAAAATAATTTTCGACAGCAAGAAATTCTGTTGGAATTGCCATTGGAGTTTCTTTTCCAGCAACTATTCCAACGATTCTTTTTGCCGTTGGATTTTCTGTTGGAATTTTTTCCAACAACTATTCCAATGGCTTCTGTCTTTTTTGAAACTCCAAAGAATTTGTGTTTCGTTGGAATTTGCCAATTTTCTTGTAGTGTTAATTGATTTAAATTATTTTAAAAATAATAATATTAATATTGTGAGGAACACTTCTTCTTCTTCTTTTTTTTTTTTTTTCTTTTTCCGCACGGGACCCTTCGAAATATTGAACCGGCTCTGAAGCCACCCCAAATCCCTTCCGATATGGATGCGCGCAGCTTCATCAAGCCTTATCTCATCAAATAATTTTTTACTCTAAATTATATTTTCACGGCTCAAATATGTCGCATATATTTTCGGATACATATCTTGACTGAAAATTTTTCTACAAAGAAAATCCAAAATTAATAATAAAATAATATATGAAATATAATATATAATTTTAATAAATTAAATATAAAAATAACATATGGAATTTTGATAAAAATATTGCCAACAAAAAGTATCCTAACAAAGACACACATTATTATTACGAATATGAACACCCTTAGTTTAGGAGATTTAAATTTCAGCGCCTCGAAAGCATCAACTTCGTAACAGATAAATTGAAATGCATAGTAGTTGTAAGAAATATGTTACAATCGTTATATACAAACTTAAATACTCCCTCCATTTCAAATTAATTGATCTTTTAGAAAGAAGTTGAAGAATTAAGAATTAAATGTATTGCCAAATGTACTCTCAGTGATAAGATTGATGAAATAAAATATTAGTGGGAGGTTGAAAAGTATGAGATATTTTAAAATTGACATAGGGACAAAATTGAGAGAAATAGTGAAAAATAAATATAAGATATCAATTAATTCGAAGGAGAGGTCTCTTGTGAGATCCGTGCAATTTGGGTCATGGGTCAAAAGATATTACGATTTATGCCAAAATGTATTACATGTGATAGGTAAAGGTATCACAGTGAAAATGTATCTCACTTGTGCTTAAAGAAATTAGTAATACCCAACTTAGATTGTACCGTGCAATTGGTGCACATGAGACTTTGTCTTATTCGGGAAGAGCCCGTTCGATTCTGACTACTAAGAACAAAATGGCCGGTGAAAGCTAATTTATAAGCCCACCATACGTTTATTTTGATAAGAACAGTTCAACGTTTAGAATTCATATGAGACTGCGGTAACATTACTCTGTTTCTGTTTCAAAGTCTCCTCAGCTTATTCCTTAGTTTTTAGGCTTAATTGCGAAAATAAACACGAACTTTCATTAAATTGCAAATTTAACATAATTTTTTAATTTTTGTAAAATACATCATGAACTTAACATAATTTTACAATTTCAATCATCAGTCATTTTTCAAAGATAAATTGTCAATGTGTATCGCTATTTATGCCATGTAATACGATATAGGATGTTATTTTGCAATTATGCCTAGTTTTTATTATGTTCTTTCTAGTTTTTGGTTTCCGAGTCTATGCCTTAATATCTTTTTTCTTGTCACAAAGGAGAGTTATGTTTCAAATTAAGATCACTACTTTGTTTTATTAGTGAAGTTTTAAACTTAACTATGTTATGACGAATAAGTTATATATGATTGAATAATTTAAATTAACAAATAAAAATTGTCGCTTACTTTAGAATTTATAGTTTTAAAAAGTTTGTAGCTTTATTAAATTAATTACAAATAAAAAGTTGTACATATATAATATCGTAGTTTTTATATTAAGATGCTGGAGTAGTATATATTAGTTGAGTATTTATTTAAGGCGGCGATTATTCGCACCTCACTAAATTTTTTAACACAACCCACTAATTTAATGAATTAAAATATTATTATAAAATGACTAGATTACCCATAACAAAGCACAAATAAGTAAAGAATAATAAATACAAAAAAAATATATATATATATATTCTTTTTCCATATCATTTCCCTCTCCCAAAAGACTATAAACCCTAATTTCTTCAAGTTTATTAATGGAGTTGAAACCAAGTTATCTCTTTTTTTAATCAATCATAGTAGTACCAGATTCAGATACAAAATCAAGGAAACAAGACAATATTTTATCAATGCATATTCAATTTAAACATGACCAGCTGTAAAGAATTCCAACAAATGATATCAAGTCGCACAGATCTTACTTCTAACTTCCCAAAGTTATTGTATCACAAGGTAGCCAGCCTCTTGTTTATGCTGACATGGGTCATCTCCCTCTTTTTGTCAGCGGCCATTGACGGCGGAGGGGACGAATACTAATTAAATTTGTTGTTCTCTGGTAATGGTTATCCTTTTTTTTTTTTTTTTTTTTTTTTTTTTTTTATGTTTATTTGTTAGATAATTTAATTTAATAGAGAAGTGTATAATTGTTGTTTTTTTTTTATGTTTAATTGTTTTATTTATATTATGTTATATTGATTCTTTAATTTAATAAGGAAGGATAAAATTGACATTAAGTGGGTTGTATTAAGAAGTTTGAATTCATTTTCTAAAAATAAGTGGACTACGTTGAGAACTCGATTGCGTTGAGAAATTTAGCGGGTTGCGAATAATCGCCGCCTTTATTTAATGTGATGTGAGTAATTTTACTCATTATGATGGAATTAGCCCAATAATAGATTATATGATTTTATTTTTATTCATAAATTATTTTGGTCAATTTTACTAGGGGAGATCTCTTGTGCACCAATTCCACGAATTTTAGGCTCGTGCAATTCGGGTCATGGGTCAAATATGTATTACTATTTATACCTAAAAGTGTTACATAATCTGGATAAATGTATCACGAACTATCATGGTTAAAAAATATCACGAACTATGCTTAATTGTATCACATATTTTGGGTATATGTATTTTAATACCTTTACCTAGAACATGTGATACATTTAAGTATAAATCGTTATACTCAACCTGAATTACACCGTGCAACTGGTGCATGAGACATTGTCATTCTAGCCCACAAAAAATCTCTTAGCACCACAATTACTTTTCACACCACACCAAAGTTACAATATTCAATTTGTTTACTTGCCCCACTACATTTTTAGACTTTTTTACTCTTACCAAATAAAAATAAACATAAACTAAAATAACTAGAGTTTGGATGGACCGAACTTTTTCTTATCTCCTTGTCTTTGTCTTCCCTTATTTCCCCTTTGAACAAGCAACTGGATAAATAATCGAACACAATTTCGTTGAACACTAGTTCCAAAGCTTTGAAAAAGGAATTGGATGAAGAAATAGGATTTCTCCATTAAACTCACCAAATATAAAATGAAGGAATTGAAAGAAATAGCTCCGCCGAAAATGATAAGATCCAGACCAAATGCAAATGAATATGTTGAGTATTATTTTGTGTTGGATAGCTCTTTACTGACATTCGAATGGTTCAGGTTTAGTACCATTATTTTGGGGACTTGTTAGAATTTAAATGTTTGGATTTATATTTCAACAAAGTTCATTACTCGTAAAATTCATTAGATTTGTACATTACTTAAGACTTATATAAATACTTTTTAAAGGACAATTTAGTTGTGGTATGGTTTCATGTGTTTCGAGTTATTAACCAAAATTCTTACAACTGTTTGGTTAGTGATGGCCAAACAAGCTACAATTCGACAAGTAATGACCGGATTGTGATCAAAATTATGACAATTAGTGGCCGAATAAGTTTTTTCAATATGACTGTTATTGATCAAAATTATGACAAAGATTCGGTCGATATCCACCGAATTGACGCATGATGTAGGTCTAAAATGCATGTCTAAAATAATTCTCGAAAAATAAATTTTCTTACAAACTAATCGTTAATTTCAAGCAGAATATATAGTTAAGACCAAGGACGAAAATATCGATTTTTACGGAGATATCGGTGTTTCAATTTACGAAGTTTTCGGTGAGATCTCGATTAATATCGAAATATCGGTGCAATTTTCTGAAAAATATAAAAAAATATATTAAAAACCTGAAAATTTAACATGATATTTTTACAATTATTATAACAAACCCAAACACATATACGCATCTTAAATTTGATAGAAATAGATTTATTTGCAACTAATTTATAAATATAAAATAATATAAACAGTGAGTGGTAATATAAAACACTTTTTGACCTTTTTTCATACAACATTACTAATTACTAGTACGGAAATATTATATTAAAAATTCGAAAGTTTAACAAAATATTTTAAAAATATTATAACCAACTTTATTACATAAATTCCTCTTAAAATTATAAACAAAACAAAAGATTTACAAAAATGTCCAATTATTATTTTATACTTAGTTTTTAAATTTCCAATTTTCATTTTGATAACTAATTATGGACCAATTATTTTCATTTTCATTTTCATTTTGATAACTAATTATAGACCAAAAAAGACCCAATTATTACTAATTTTCATTTTGATAACTAATTTTCATTTTCATAATTTATGGTATATATTATTGTAAGTAGAATTTTACTAAATAGGTTATATAAATGCTATGTAGATATAATAACATGTTGTTGACTTGGCCTAGTGGTTAAAGCTTGGAGCCTCATTCCAAAGGTCTCAGGTTTGAATCCAAGGTTGGGTGAAATTTTAAATGCAAGATTTAGCGAGAAACTCGCAATATATAGATTTCGCCAATTTTTCGCGAGTTTTTGATCCTTGGTTAAGACTTATAATTTCATATCTTTAGATTTCTCTTTATCCGATTTATAAGTTTATAAGTGAATTTGGTGGAATTAGTTTGTTGATTGGGGCTTCAAGATACCATAGTTTGTGAAGTGGCAAGATTTAATTTTTGTGCAAAAATTAATTTTGGAAAAAGGAAATACAAAGGACATTTTAATTTAGTTTCTAATGTCTATTTCCCTTTTCTTTTTTAAAATTATAATGTTGAGAGTCTTGCATGATGAATAGGATTCCTCTTTTTGTTGGTGTGTGTGTCAGTCGTTTTGTTTCCTTTCTACCAAGTTTTATTGTGCGTAGAGATATTCAGGCCGAATATTCACAAATAGGAACGATAACTTTTTACTATGCCATAATTTCTGCACGTGCGAATACCATACCAGTTATAAATCCTATCACTTGTCAAATTGGCAAAATCGAGATATGATATACCACAAAAAATTGGCAAATGGATAGCATAGAATTAGCCCAAATGGATAAATGTGTTGATCTTGATTGATATGGACATTACCAACTATAAATCCTAAATAAAATAAGTAGATACTTTGGAAAATTCTATATAATACTTTTTTATAATAAATATATACTTTCTTCGTTTCAAGATAAGCGTCGTTTCGAAAAAATAAAAAAATTCAAAAAAAAAAATACTAGTTTAACAAAAAAAGTCATAATTCTTCCAATCTTATCATAAATAACATGTTTAATTTAGTTGGTTATTTCTTTATTCCACAAAACATACCAAATTAAATGAATTTTATATATATATATTTGTCATTTTTATCAATCCTTAGTTGAAAATTTCAAAATAAATTTTGTTTTAACAAAAAAAAAAAAAAAACAATAATTCTTCCACTCTTACCATAAACAAACTACTTAATTTAGTTGATTATTTCCTTATTGCACAAAACATACCAAATTAAGTTGATTTATATGGATATATTTGCCATTTTTATCAATCCTTAATTTTTACAAAAAAGATTAAAACGACACTTATTTTGAAACTGAGGGAGTAGAGTTCAACTTTTTAAAAACATATTAAACCTAGCACCCTTTATTTATATTATTCTTACGGTCTTTTATTATTTTTCCGATAAATACCGTAGGAAACCAACAAAAAAGTATTATTGCTACCAGTCAACAGTACTGTAGGACGAACATATGACGATATATAAAATATGGCACAAAATAAAACTGATGGCACAAAGTTAAATCATCGCACGAGTTTTATCACAGCACGGGACTAACAGGGCGTGACTCTTCAACATGACTCGAACATAATTATGGCACGAGCCTAATTATAAACATGGCACATAGATAGTACATAATTTAAACTTACACAAAACTCGAATTTACTAACATATTTATTAATGGAAATAGTCTATTACGATTACAGTAGGCTCATCATGCTTCCATAAACTAAATCTTGAAACATAAAAATAGTTCCATACATTTTGATCGAATTGCAGTAGGGTCGTATCTACCAGATTTTGCAAGCTACTGCTCACATCCCAACCACTTGATCGTAACCGATGATTCCAGACACAGATTCCTTCAACAACAACCAGCACAACCTCGTTTTGTTTCCTACCTTGAGGGGTACATCATGCACTCAGTTAATGAACATAAATATAAACTTTTGGAAGATGATGAACAAAGAGCCCAACTTTTATTAAGAAATCATTAGCTTATTTATTAAATTAGTACATCTCCTTTTTGGGAGGACATGACTTGTTTAGCTACCTTTGGTAGCTATGCTCTCAGCACACAACACATACACTTGAATGAAAGCTAAAAATGGAAGAAAACGGCAAACTAACTATTACAATATTTATTTTTGTACGAAAATAGAGTGGAATGGTAGATGTCTTATGCTTCCTTCTACCCTGACTTTATAGAGGTTTGAGACTCTCTATCCTTGCATTATTGCATCGAGTTGTCATCCTTTCATTGGTTATCCCAGATTTTTGGATGCTCCTCTTATCCGGATAACATTGAAGTGACCCTTTTTTCACAAAGGTGTAAAGATCAGATGGTCCCTCCACCTTATCCTCAGTCTACCATTTTTCCCCATTTGTGCTGGATAATGTTCTCATGACTCAGCCCACCAAGGCCTGTCGAAGAATCCTTCAATAGTTTTTTTTTTTTTTCTAGAGGGTCTCCTTGGCAACTCTCAATTGTTGGTTGCTCGTTCTCATTTTTGTTTCCTTATCATTTATGACAGGGAACGATTGCCTGAATAGTGCATTAACTTGTTCCGGGCAGTTGGGACAAATTCAGCTTGTCTACCATCCATTATGCGCCATGTTGTAATATTTTCTGGCGGTTTCTAAACTTGCTGACATCTCGTTCTTCCATAACATTTCTCTCTTCTGCTTAAAGATAAACCCTGGGTATGAAGAAGTTTTTGATGTCATGATGTTGATCAAGAGTGGTTCATTCGCCGTCTTCTGAAAAAACTTTGAAGTTTCCCTTGACCTTTCTCATTACCATGAGGCAAACCCATATGCCCTAAGCTCTCCTTGTAGTGATATCATTCTCTGCATATGTTGATGCTAAGGGATCTTGTGATCTTGAGCAGACATATTCTTGTTTGCTGATCTTCGATCGAGTTTTTATAGCTTTATGAAGTGGAATGCTGGTTAAGACCCGTCCTTGTATGGTTCTAGGGCTACCGATGTAAACTTTAGCTCCAGAAGATCTCCACATTCAGGTGATTATTATTTTCCCACATCTCATTCACGACATTGCGTATCCATGTTGGAATTTTTGAGGTTTCTAGAAAACTCAATGACACAGTATGAATTGAAGCTAGAGCTCCAAACTCATACCATTCATTCACTTCTTGTGGATTAGCTCCTACGAACATCCACATTCTCGGATGTTCACTGGATCGATCAATATGACATTTTGCTGGATTAACACTAGTTCATATGACAATTTTCTCCCATGTATTTTTTAAACCTAATAAAGAGAAACTTTAAGCTCGTTAGTACCAATCTTAGAAGTGCCAGCCATGGGCCTAAGATCTCTCTCTCTCTCTCTCTCTCTCTCTCTCTCTCATCCTAGAGGTCTTGGGTTGGCTTGAGAAAGCAGAAGGAGTATCCTCCGTTTGCTCAATTTTTTCTTTGGCTAGATCCACATAAGGATCTAACTTAGAACTCTTGCTCATAGTACTTGAATATGTGGCGACCGGGTTAGGAACCCGTTCTCAAAACTCAACATTTTTCTTCAATAAAAAACCTTCCCATTGAATAGGAATATGAAGGTTGTCTCATAAACATCCCATATTAAGTTTGGAAGCCTTCATTGCATTACAAAATTTAACAAATCCTCCTGTTGAACTCAACCCGCTACCGTGGCTCTAATATCCAGGAGGTTGATTCTCTTGTCAAGCATCTCCAAATGGTCCCTGAGATGCCTGAATCATATTACAATAGAGTCTGCTTCACTGGACTCCATCTCTCTTCAGAAAGTCTGCAGGAATATTTTCATGAGACTTTATAATGACAATCTCATAATCAAAATATTGACAACTATCTTTCCATCTAAGTAATCTAGCTTTCTCAGGTTTAGATACAATCTTTTTATTAAGAAAGTTTTAGCACTCATGTTATCAATTTTAAGAATAAACTTCTTACGCAGTAGGAATAAAGACCATTTTCTAAAAGCCTTTCGAACTACGAAGAATTTCTTCTCATTGATATGCCATCTTGTCATTTCATTTTCTGCAAAGAGACAACTGCACTATCGACATGGTAGTTCACTGTTTAGTGTGGCTTTGGTTAGCAGCGCTGCATACCAATGATCACTGACTTATGTATAAAGACCCTGTTTATCCTCGTCATTCGGTATTTCTAGCTTTGGGACTTCTTTACAGTTCTTTAAGCTGTAACACCGATTCTCTGTGTTCCTTTCCTATTTGAAATGAACATCTTTATTCAGTTATGGGCTGAAAACCTTCCTGTATTTTTCTAGATTTTTTATGAACATTCTAGCAAAATTAACAACTCTAAGAAAACTTTGAAGCTGCTTCTTGTCTTTGAGGTCTTCCAGAAATCCTTGCACATTCTCCATAATATATTTCTGAAGGATGAATTTCGAGTCATAGATCTCGATCCTGAGGAGCTCGATCCATCTTGCAGCCATCACTGCTTTCTTTTCTGACAAATCAATCCTTCTTTATGACGAACTTCTGAAAAGATCTCCAAATGTTTGATATGCTCCTTCATATTCTTTTAGGTAATAATGAGTATATCATCGATATAGACAAACATGAATGTAAAATAATCTTTAAAAAGATTTTGTATCTTTCTCTGATATATATATGTAGCGCATTTGCTAATGCTATTGGCATCACATTCAAGATATAATGTCCTTGTGATTTAGAAAACGCCATATACTTCTTACTAGCACCTTCCATCTTGACCTGATAGAAGTTATTAGGACTCCCCATCTTTTTTATCAAGTTTCACCTTTATAGCTCTAGGAAGAGGTAATTCGGCCTCCCCAGCTTTTTAGACAAGTTTCACCTTTGCTCAGCTAGACCCTTATATTTTAATCTGAGCCAAACCAGATTTTTAATACAATTACATAACCTAAATATAATTGTACATAAATCTAGGTGGAATAATACACTTATTATGTTATTCATCACACATATTTATACATATAACCATGTTAATATTTGTAAGATATGGTCTAAAACACAAGAATCTACCTCTAAATCTAACAAAAGAAAACTATAAAATTGCAATCCCATTGTTAACATTGTAAATGACTCTAAATAAAAATATAATGATATCCGAATAAATTGCTAAAGCCATAAAATTTTCAATAATTAAATTCATTCAATCCATATCACAATCTTAAAGCTATTGATACTAACACATGCATGCCCCAAAATTAATCAGTTAAAATACATAAAAGAATATCATATATCTACGCTCTTATAGCATTGTTGGAAAACGCTATATTATGTCATTTTCATAAAATCCAAACACACACACACACACACACACATATATATATATTAGTGTATATTATTATACTTATTCAACAAATTAATTAATTTAGTGATAAGAAAATAATTAAAGTATCTCTTAAAGTGTACTTTAATGAATATCCTTTTAGTGTTCATCAATGTTCGAATTCTTGTATCAAGTATGCTCGAATTCTCACATCCAAAATTTTCGTCCCTTATCCCCATAAATGTACGCTTCAAACTGCGATTATATTCAGGTGTTCTCCAAAATTCACACCCTGCAAATTTTATGTGTGAGTGCTACGTATCTTTTCAGGCTTAATATTGTCAAAAGCCCTGTGCGAATAGACTTGTATAGGGAAAATGATATGTATTAGATGTACTTTTGCATGTATCATGTTGTAGGCATGTAAAATTTTTGCCCAATCAAATAGTCAATCGGATTTTCCCAAGAATCCAAATCTTTATTTCTTGGCAATCAAGATAAAATCTTACCAATGTGGAAGAGAATTACCAATACTTTGGTAACAAAATCATACCAGATCATATCTTCCTATTGAAGGAAGATTGTGTCATCAAATCATGAATGACCAATCAAATTGTACCACTTTATGGCAAGAGATCTTATCTTACATCTATATAAAGGATCATCTTATTTATTCCAAGGGACACCAAGAAAATATACAACAAGTAAAGAAGTTGAGAAGAAATTCTAGATGTGAAATTCTCAACTATTCAAGACTGGCGTCAAGGTGATACAAAGACATTCTTCATGGAGAAGATCAAGATATCAACTCCCCCATCAAATATTTCCAAAATCTGAAGAGAAGGATCAGAGGAAGAAATAGAGATTGTAACACAAATTCTTAATTCCATCAATAAATTCAAATTGTAAAGTTTATTGTGTTACAAATTTGGCACGCCCAGTGGGACAATCTCTACCTTTCTTCTCTTCGCCCATCTTCTCAAGTTTTAAAGAATCTCAAGTGAAGTCTATGACCACCATTGAAGATCATATCACCAACCTAGCAGAGCCAAGATCTTACACCAAACATGTTCAAGCACGAGATACTCTGATCACAAAGTTGAGCAAAGAAGATGGTCTTGATACAAGTCACCCGATCGACCACCTAGTCGTGAAATGTGATGAAGTTTGGACACCCACAAAGTGTTGCTTAAGTGAATAAGAAAAGTCTTCATCCAAAATGCTATAAGTCTCATCGGATCGAGTGATTCCAGCTAGTCAACTGAAGGAGCTCATCTTAGAAACCTTCTACGACAAGTTCAACGAAACCTCTAAGTCCGCTTCAACTTTTACTAAGCGACACACTGCAAGGATTGACAGCTTGAAGATGCCTTCCAGCTACCAACTTTGATACACGTTGTGTATACATGCATTTTAGATCATTTTAGAAGGTATTTTACCACATTTGCATGTATAATTAGTCGAAATGTATAATATTCCTTGTATTGAGCATTTTAACGTGTTTGTGAGTGTTTTGGAGTAAAATAGGTAAATATATGCCAAAAAGGACATTTGGACAAAGTCTAGAGAAGAAACGAGATAAGAACGAGCAAAAACGGAAGAAAAAGGAAACAAACCAAAAGAGAAAAACCAGCCTTGAACCGATTTTGGACAGGACCGACTGCCTTAGTTTGATGCAGCCACGTCAGGTGGAGGCAGCTGTGTCAAAAGTGTCTTAGATAAGCTTAGGAGCCCTGGACTCTCAACTCGGCTTGGTTGCCAGACGCGGCCGCGCTAGTGGAACGACCGTGTTGGTGAGAGTGGTTGTGTTCGTAGGTCGATCAGGTTTAAGTTATACGTGTTTTCTCCTAAATTCACACCGCATGATCCCAAACTTTCCAAGTCTTAAGAAAGATAAGATCAATCATCGGAGAAGCACTTAAAAGCGAGATTGAAGGGCAAAGAATGACGAGACGAAGATCGGAGATCAAGATTCAGGTTTTATTATTTCCTTTCTTTGTAGCTAATTTCCAATATGTTTGCCTATGAATCTATTTGGTTTTTAACTCTAGTTATGACTAGCTAAACACATTTGTGTTCTAGAGGTAGAAAGGAAGTTACAAATTATTATGTTTTGATTTTACTTCTTTAATTCTGGACTTCATTAGATTTGTTTATTTATGTGTTTGTTTTATTCCAATGATTTATTTGCATTGATCACTTGAATAATATCGATAAGTTTAATCATTTGTCTTCAAGAGGAGGGTCTCGTTAATAGACATATGGCACATAGCGTAATTATCAATATTGTCTGAGAGGGGTAAGATAGTTACGTAGGCCTTGGTTTAGGGACTTTTGGGAATCTTTTGGTTCGGTCGACTCGAGGGGGTGATTATTCCTAATTGATCAACAGTCTAGCAACATCCGAGAGGAGGGTTAGTTAATATATGTGCCGCCTAATAAATAGTATAATTGGTTTAAAAGTCAAGAGTTTTAGGTTAATCATACATAGGAAGCCGTAATTGAAATATATACCCTAAAATACGTCTTAATCCATCTGAGTTTCCTTTGCTATTTGATTACTTGTTTCTCAAGCAATTATTCATTAATTAGTTATTTTTATGTAATTTAGGTTTTAAAAAATACCCAATCCATCTACTTAATCGAGAGTCTAGATAGGATATAGATATTACGATTAGCGTATTAAGTTAGACATAAGGACAGTCCTTGTAGGATTGACCTTGCTGCGACTAGGTATACTAGCTCGGTATACTTGCAGATAACTAGATTAGAATTTAGTGCATCAAGTTTTTGGCACTGTTCTCGGGAACTGGCAACTGTGTTAACTTTTATTTTAATATATATCTCGATACTAGACTAGACATTACTTTTCTGCACATTTATTTTTAGTTTTTATTTTCTTATTGGTTTTATGCTGGTTTTAGTGTTTTTTTATCTCAGGTAGCACATGCACACCTGCTCCAAAGGGAAGGAAAACTCATCGCTTTTGACTCGGAAATCGCAGCGACTGTCCGTAGATGTAGAATAAAGAAAGGCCAGGAAAAAGACATGGTCATACCACCTGAAAGCGCGACCTTAGAAGACATGGTCAAACAACTTTTAGGAGCGGTAAATAATATACAGGCTGATATGAATACAATGAGACAACAAAATCAGCTACCAGCGTTAGCACCTACTGTACAAGAAGCTGATAATCGGGTAGCTATCAGGGGCTGTCTACGTCCTGTGCTAAATCAGCGATATGGAGGAGCCGAAGCACCACCAATTCAGGCCAACAACTTTGAGTTAAAGCCAACACTTATCTCTATAATGCAACATAATCAATTCAGTGGAGGCCCACTGAAAGATCCAAATGCTCATCTCGGTAGGTTCAAGAGGATATCTAAGACTCTGAAGGTAAACCAAGTGCCACATGAACAAGTAAAGCTGCGGTTATTCCTATTTTCATTAAAAGACAAATCTTTTAAGTGGTTTAACTCGCTGGAAGACGTGACTACATGGGATGAGCTGAGCACTCGTTTCTTGCTAAAATACTTCCCACCAGGCAAGATGCTTAAACTTTAGTGCGAGATAACTCAGTTCAGATTGTTAGACGGAGAGCCTTTCGGGGAGGCATGGGAGTGGTTCCAGGATATTCTCCAGAATTACCCTCAACATGGATTCACTCAAGATCAACAGATATGCAAGTTTTGTAAAAGGCTACTTGGGCCCGTGAGAGTACTAGTAGATGCAACAACAGGTGGATCCATTCTTGCAAAGAGCACGAGAGCAACATTCACCATATTAGATGAGATGGGTGCCACTAGTTGTTAGTGGCCGAATGAACGCAATCAGCCCAGAAAGGTAAATAGCATATCGGAAATAGATCCACCCAGAACCAGTCATAAACAAAGTGGAGCTCAAATTACTGCCTTAGCTAATTAGCTAAATCTACTGATAAGTGTGACATTGGCCCAACACACCGATCTAAACTTATAGCAGCCGCTTACATAGGATGTAGCTGAAGACACGAACTCTGTGAACCAAAGAAACTTCAATAACTTCCAAGGCAATCAGAAAAGGTACAATTGTTGGGGAGTCGGGGATTGTGCCAAGGATCTATTCGGGATGTAATTTGAATATCTATTTTCAAATATAAAATAACCATGATTGAAACATTCAAATCACACAATTCATGGATTGAATAACGGTAAACCATACAATAAACCCTAAACATGCGGAACTAAGGGATTATCGTATTTTACCTTCGAATCAGAGAGACACCGTTGAGAAGAATTATCCTTTCAACACAAAGATCTTCTTGAGTATTCTCTAAGCCCAAGCTCGCCAATCCGGTGGGGAATCAAATGAACTTTCTAACACTCGAGGAATGATTAATATTTTAGGAAAAACTATCACTCACTTATGGATATGGAGACCGAAACTAGTTCATTATTATAACAGGGAGGGGGCCGAAAATCACCCCCTTTAGGAGAGAGGGGATCGAAAAATCCTCTCCTAATTGGGAGAGGAAAATATGGACAAATTCTAATCCCCTTTGGATTTAGATTCTTCTATATGTTTTCTTTCCTTATCACCTACTTCATAATTAATCTGTATCCTCTTAGTTAATGGACTTTTATTAGGCTACTCAAGGGGCCTTTAGGAGGAATAAGATTGGGCCTCCCAATTGACCTAGATATCAATATTGAGCCATCAATATTATTCTAGCCCATTAACATTAATTCATTCCACTATAAAATTAATATTGAACTACCAATCCTAATCCACATACGAAATATGACTCCCGGTTATTTTTTCCCGTGTTCAAGATTCAATGTCCATCAATTAATTTAAGCTAATGAATGCTTTAATAAATTAACATATTTTATTCCTTGAGAACAAATCGCTCAACATTATTGTCATATTGAAAGTTAATTCACTGTACGAGTTTGATATGATAAACATTCTGAGCCCATCAAGGGGACATAATCAACTTGTTTCACCAAGACACGATTTTCTTTATAAATTTAGCAATCTTTCATAGAATTAATAATATTGCCCAAAGTACAGAGCATTGAGTCCCAATGAATCTTTACCCAAAATAAATCAAAGCAACATTAATTAATTATATGCAATCCCAATTAAGTGACATAAATTAAGAAAACAATAACCACTGAGATCTAATTTTTCTATCAAGTCGGTTTAGAAAAACTATCTCGCTGTTGATCCAATTCATTGCAACAAATGCACTAGTGTAATCTCTTGGTCAAGATAAACCAATCCGAGCCTAACACATCAACTTCTACCAATGAATTGTTGAATTCCATCTAAGTTGTGAATCTTTATACTTATTACAAGGAACCGAAGATGTGATCTTCTGTGATCTACTACACACCGCATTGTCTACAATGTAAAATATTCAAAAACAATATGCAATAAATATATATATAATTCATAATATTTAAAGCAAACAATGATAATTTATTCTAATTCAACACTTAAAAGCATGTTTTATAGTATAACCCTAGCAGCAATCAGTACCAGCAGGGTGCAAGAAACAATGTCTCTTATAGCAACCCTAATAATGCTCTCCAACCGCCAATGTGATTCATGGTAACAAATGGAATGATCCACGAAGGACGTAAACCGAATCAAGAAGAGTTAGTGTAGTGGCAGTTGGCCAAGTTTGATGAACGGATAAGAAAGTTAGAGAAGAAGGTGGATGGCAATACTGTGGAGTTGAATAAGAGTATAGTGAGTTTGGGAGCAAAGGTGAAAGCAATGCAAACGCATATAGGAGCAGATATGTAACCGATGCAAACACATATGTGTCAGATAACACAAACCTTGGGATCTTAGCATCAAAAAGGGTAATTTTCGAGTGACACAATTGTTAATCCAAAGGAACAATGCCAAGCCATTCGTCTGAGGAGTGACACTTAATATGAAGGACCGAAGATGTCAGTGGATAAATAACAAGCTTTAGAGAAAGAACACCTAGAAGAAGAGGTGCACCTCAAGAGAAAGAGTAAGAGCTGGAGCCAAGTCAGACGAAGCCTACTATGCTGAGATTGATTATCATTGATGATGGACTGACGTATATACTTCCACTTCCCTTCCCTCAAGCATTTCGAAGAAAAAAGTCAATGAGAAAATTTTGAAGCTTTTGGAAATCTTCAAGAAGATACAAATCAACATTCCATTCTTTGATGTATTATAGCAGATGCAAACTACGCAAAGTTTCTCATAGAAGTTATAGCAAGGTAGCGAAAGCTAGAAGAATATAAAATAGTCAACTTGACAGAAGAATGTAGTGTGGTGATCCAAAGGAAGTTGCCTCTAAAGCTTAAAGATCCCGGTTGTTTTACTAGTACTTGTACGATTGGTACTGAAGTCTTTAAAAGAGCACTATGTGATTTAGGAGCTAGCAGTAATCTGATGCCTTTATCGTTTTTTGGGAATTCTTTGAGAGAGCAACATGTGATTTAGGAGCTACCATTAATTTGATGCCTTGATCGTTTTTTTGAAAAAAAAATTAGGAATATGTATAATAAAACCCACTACAGTTGCCCTACAAATGGCTGATCGTCCTTAACTTATCCAAGGGGCATTGTAAAGGATTTTTTATTCAAAGTTGGCAAGTTTATTTTTCCTTAACTTATACTCAAAGCAGTGCGTCAACACATTGACTCCCATTCCTTCCACATGTTTCTTGAATGTATTATGAGGCAGACTCTTTGTGAAAGGATCTGCTAGGTTGTCCACTGATGCTATCTTTGCCACCACTATGTCTCCTCTCTTAACGATTTCTCGTATGAGATGGTATTTCCTTTCAATGTATTTGCTCACCTTGTGGGATAGTGGTTCTTTCGAATTTGCAACCGCACCCGCATTATCACAATAAATCGTGATGCTTTGTGGCAAATTCAGAATCACATCTAAGTCCACTAAGAAGTTTTTGAGCCTAACCGCCTTTTTCGCTGCTTCACAAGCAACGACGTACTTGGCTTCCATGGTAGAGTCAGCAATCGATTTCTACTTTGCACTTCTCCATGTGATGGCTCCACCTCCTAAGATAAACACACTTCTTGAGGTAGATTTTCTGGAGTCTATGTTTGATTGGAAATCTGAGTCCGTGTAACCCACAGGGCATAAACCGTCCGATTGAAGACTAATATTCTATCTCGAGTTCTTTTCAGATACTTTAGAATGTTCTTAACCGCAGTCTAATGCTCCATGCCCGGGTTACTTTGATATCTTGCTACTATGCCCACTGCGTAGCTTATATCCGGTCTCATGCACAACATTCCATACATGAGGGTTCCAACTGCCGAAGTATATGGAACCTTCCTCATCTCTTCTATCTCTTTTTGTATCTTTGGACACATGTCTTTTGATAGATGAATCCCATGTCTGAAAGTTACAAAACCCTTCTTGGCATCTTGCATGCTAAATCGTTTTAGGATAGTATCGATATACGAGGCTTGAGATAAGCATATCATCCTTTTCTGGCGATCTCGAATAATCTTGATTCCAAGGATATGACTAGCCTCTCCTAAGTCCTTCATATCAAACTGCTTTGATAACCGTACTGTTACATCTGATAATACTTCTTTTATTTTTTCCAATAAGCAGAATATCATCTACGTATAGCACTAAGAATACCAAGGCATTTCCGATACACTTTCTATACACACAGCTCTCAGACATATTCTGATCATATCCATAGGATTGTATCACTTGATCATAACATTGGTTCCAAGCTCGTGATGCTTTCTTAAGGCCATAGATTGCCTTCTTAAGCTTGCATACAAGGTTTTCTCGGCCTTTTTCAATGAAGCCTTCAGGTTGACACATATAGATGTCGCCTTCAAGACTTCCGTTTAGGAATGCTGGCTTGACATCCATTTGCTAAACCTCAAAGTCTAGGTGCGCAGCTATCGACAAGAGAATATGGATTGACTTAAGCATAACTGCAGGGGAAAATGTTTCCTTATAATCGATTCCCTCTCTCCGAATAGCCTTGAAGGTTTCAACCTTCCCAACAGATCCTCTCTTTCTCTTGTAAACCCACTTGCATCCAACAGGCTTTACACCATTGGGTGGTTCAACAAGCTCCCACACTTTACAGTGATCCATAGATCCCATCTCTACTTCCATTCTAGTTTGCGAAGAACTTGTATCCTTGTCTTGGATTGCCTCATTGTATGTGCAGGGGTCAGATTCATCTTCACCGGGAACTAAGTTCGAAGACTCTCCCATGACATGAATTGCTCAGGCTGACGAACAACCCTCCCACTACGACAAGGTTCCAGTTGTGTTTGTGTATCACTTGGTATATCATCTTGAACAATTGGTATAAGAGTTTGCCCTCGTAATCCATTCAAGGTAATCTCACTCTTGGGCTTTCGGTTACTCATATAGTTTTCTTCCAAGAATCTAGAATGCTTGCTTACCATGATCCTCTGATCCTTAGGACTATAGAATAAACCCCCTTTCATTCCTTTGGGATAATCCACAAACAGTCTTAATTCTGAACGAGGTTCTAACTTATCAGCTTCCTTCTCTAGCAAGTATGCAGGACATCCCCAGATTATCATGTGTCTCAAATTGGGTTTGCGCCTAGACCACAATTCTGAAGGAGTTTTTAGAACTGACTTAGAAGGTACCAAGTTAAGAATGTAAGCTGTTGTTTCCAAGGCATAACCTCAGAATGACAAGAGTAAGTCAGAATAACTCATCATAGACCTTACCATTTCCAAAAGAGTTTGGTTTTTTTTCTCTGCAACCCCATTTTGTTGAGGGGTTCTAGGCGCAATTAGCTGGGATACAATCCCTTGCTCTGAAAGGTAACCCAAAAATTCATTGCCAAGGTATCCGCCCCCACAATCAGATCATAGAAACTTGATACTCTTTTCCCTATGCTTTTCTGCTTCAGCCTTAAACTCTTTGAATTTATCTAAGACTTCAGACTTATGCCGCATTAGGAAAATGTATCCATATTTCGAGTAATCATCGATAAAAGTAACAAAATACTCGAAACCACCTCTCGCTTGAATTGACATTGGACCACATACATCAGTATGAACGATTTCTAACACTTTAGTGGCTCTATTCCCCTTAGCCCCAAGGCTCTCTTAGTTATCTTACCCTCTAAACATGATTCGCATGTTGGAAACGACTCTACTTGGAGTGATTCCAACGAACCGTCACTCACCAATCTTTGACTCCTTTTTAGATTAACATGACCAAGTCTAAGATGTCAAAGAAGTGTTTTGTTCATATTTAAAGAATACCTTCTTTTTCTAGAAACAATAGATGTGTTATATGACGCATTTTGTATGATTGTGGTCTGTGCACAATTAATAGTGTAGAGATTGATCACCAATGCTCCAGAACAGATAACTTCATTATTACGAGTAATAATAATATTCTTATTAAAATAAACTGAATATCCATCCAAAATCAATTTAGAAACTGAAAATAAATTCTTTCTAAAACTTGGAACATAAAGAACATTTCTCAATACTAAAGTCTTGTTTATAAAAGATAAGTGCACATCTCCCACTGCAACAGCTGCTACGCTTACATCATTAGCCAAGGTGATAGCGATCTCACTCCCACTAAGTTGCCGGGTTTGTTGGAACCCCTGAGAAATAAAACAAACATGATCAGTGGCTCCCGTGTCCACCACCCATGATTGGGAATAACACACTGCTAAACAAGTTTCAATACCTAGTGCATGAGATTTACCTTGTTTTCCTGCCTTTTTAGGCTCGGGACAATTCGCTCTCTCATGTCCTTTCAGACCGCAGTTGAAAAACTTTCCCTTGTTTGTTTTCTTCTTGATACCACCTTCACCAGGAATCTTTTCCTTACCTTTGAGATCAGCCTATTTTTCACTTTTAGTTTTCTTCTTCTTCTTATTTCTGCCTTTCGGCGTAGAAGGAGTAGGTGCGCTGCTAGTCATCAAGGCTTAGCTTTTCAGCCCCATAAGCATCTCCGCCGCGAACAAAGCTTGCATGAGCGCAACCAACGTATACGCTTGACCATTCATATTATAGTTTAGCTTAAACTACTCAAAACTTTTCGGTAGAGAATGGAGTATGATATCGACTTGGATATCCGCATCGAAATCAGTACCAAAAATCTCAAGCTTGTTATGGAATTCCATTATTTTGAGAACGTGATCCCTTACGAGCATTTCTTCAGCCATTTTTTGGGACAACAAATCATGCATGCCATTTTCCTAGCCGTATGGTTCTAGTGAGAGAAGAGTTCATTATGGTTCATCATAATATCTACAGCGATTTTCATGCTCTAGTGTTGGTATTGCAACACAGCTGACATTGAAGCCAGAATAGTGCACCTAGCCAGTTCATCGGATCTCAACCATTGCCTATGATATTCCTTATCTTCTTCACTAGTTCCTTTCATAAGTTCAGCTGATTTAGGTTCTTCAAGTACAAATTTGTGTCCTTCAGTAGTCAGGACTATCATTAAATTTCTTTTCAAATCAACATAATTTTCCCCTTCTAGTTTTTTTTTCTTTGAGTGTGTTAAACAATGGATTAAAGCTTGACATGTTGAACTGAAAATAAGACATACATTCGTATTAATATCTAATTAACACAAATATTATCACATAATTTGATCACATGTTATATATCAAAATCTCATAAAATGATATATACATGCATCAGCCAACATCTTAAAACAATTCAAACAAGTCACTTTGAGTGTGAACGTTTACTTAAATATATTTAAGCAGGTTACAAACAAAACAATCACAAACCTTTAATTCTCAAATTAATAATTGGCTTTCTCTTGCTCATATAAAATTGACAGAGACTTCGTGGGAAGTAAATTTTATCAATTTTATATCTAAGTATTAACCATAACTTAACACAAGATTATTACTTAGTTTTGCATAAGCCTTCGTGGGGAAGGTCATATCGCCACTTACAATAACCCACAGTTATCATACGAAATTATTCTAGTGAACCTATTTTTGGCATATCTGTTAGGGAGAAAGACACATGCCAATGCGTAGCCAAAGAATTCACTGTAATAAATCAGTTATGGAGGTCATTAATTAATTTATTATTCATAATAAATTAAAAATTAAACACTTTGTAATTTTGATCAATGAGATTTTCTAAATTCCTCATAAAAAAATTAAAACAACACTAAATTAAACACATATTAGACAATTAAATTAATTATCATGGTTTAATTATCTCATTTTGAAACGAGAAACCCAACTGTTCGAAGATCACGTCGCTTCAGTCGCGGTCACGCATTGCACCCTTCGCGGTCGCGTCGCAACACCGTCATGGTCGCGATGCACTATTGCCATCGCGTCGATGCACCGTCACCGTCGCGAGCGCAGAACATGCTGCAATTCACACCATCTTTGATTCTTCTAATTCGTCTTCGTCTTTGATCTGTTACAATTATTTAAAAAGATAAATCTAACATCTAGACTAATCTATTACAAAAAAAAAGACCTGATCTACTCGTGGATTTTCTCACGAGAAAGACGAATTTGAATAAATCGAATTAAAAAAAATTCAATCCAATATGAATTTAAACATACATAAAAAACCATGATAATTGGAATCCTGCAAAACAGATCTAGCAGTTCTACTATCCAATTTCAGTTAAGACGTAAATTTAATTTTTTGAAAATTTTATTTGAAATTACAGAGCCCGAATTAATGGCTCTGATACCAGTTGTTGGGGAATCGAGGATTGTGCCAAGGATATATTCGAGATGTAATTTGAATATCTATTTTCAAATATCAAATAACCATGATTGAAACATTCAAATCACACAATTCATGTATTGAATAACGGTAAACCATACAATAAACCCTAAACATACAGAACTAAGGGATTATCATCTTTTACATTTGAATCGGAGAGACACCATTGAGAAGAATTATCCTTTCAACCCGAATATCTTCTTCAGTATTCCTTAAGCCCAAGCTCGCCAATCCGATGGGGAATCAAACGAACTTTCTAACACTCGGGGAATGATTAATTTTCTAGGAAAAACAGCCACTCACTTATGCATACGGGGACCGAAATTGATCCCCTATTTATAACAGGGAGGGCCCCGAAAATCACCCCCCTTTAGGAGAGAGGGGATCGAAAAATCCTCTCCCAATTGGGAGAGAAAAGTATGGATAAATCCTAATCCCTTTTGGATTTTAGATTCTTCCATATGTTTTCTTTATTTATCTCCTACTCCATAATTAATCCTTATCCTCTTAGTTAATGGACTTCTATTGGGCTACTAAAGGGACCTTTAGGAGGAATAGGATTGGGCCTCCCAATAGGCCTAGATATCAATATTGAGCCATCAATATACTCTAGCCCATTAACATTAATTCATTCCACCATAGAATTAATATTGAACTACCCATCCTAATCCATATTACTAAATACGGGTCTCAGTTATTTTTTCCTATGTTTAAGATTCATTGTTGATCTTTAATTTAAGCTACTGAATGCTTTAAATAATTAATATCTTTTATTCCTTGAGAACAAACAACTCAACATTATTATCGTATTGGAAGCTAATCCACTGTACAAGCTTGATACGATAAACATTCTGAGCTCATCAAGGGGACATAAACAACTTATTTCACAAAGACACGATTTTTTGTAGCGATTTAGCAATCTTTTATATAATTAATAATATTGCCCAAAGTACATAGCATTGAGTCCCAATGGCTCTTTGCTCAAAATAAATCAAACTAATAATAATTAAGTGACATAAAGAAAACAATAACCACTGAGATCAGATTTTTCTATCAAGTCAGTCTAGAAAAACTATCTCCCTGTTGGTCTAATTCAGTGCAACAAATGCACTAGTGTAATATATTTGTCAAGGCAAACCAATCCCAGCCTTACACCTCAACTTCTACCTATGGGTTGTTCAATTCCATCTAAGTTGTGAATCTTTATACTTATTGCAAGGAACCGAAAATGTGATCTTCTATGATCTACTACACACCACATTGTCTACAATGTAAAGTATTCAAACAATATGCAATAAATATATATAACATTCATAATATTTAAAGCAAACACTGATAATTTATTCTCATTCATCACTTAAAAGCATGCTTTACATTATAACCCTAACAACAATCAGTACCAACAGGGTGCAAGAAACAATGTCTCTTACAACAACCCTAATAATGCTCTCCAACCGCCACTGTGATTCACGATAACAAATGGAATGATCCACGAAGGACGTAAACCGAATCAAGAAGAGTTAGTGTAGTGGCAGTTGGCCAAGTACGATGAACGGATAAGAAAGTTAGAGAAGAAGGTGTATGGAAATAATGTGGAGTTGAATAAGAGTATAGTAAGTTTGGGAGCCCGGGTGAAAGCAATGCAAACACATATAGGAGTAGATATGAAAGCGATGCAAACACATATGGGTCAGATAGCACAAACCTTGGGATCTCAGCATAAAAAAGGACAGTTTTCGAGTGACATAATTGTTAATCCAAAGGAAAATTTCCAAGCTATTCGTCTGAAGAGTGGCACTGAATTGAAGGACCCAAGATGCTGGTGGATAAATAACAAGCTATAGATAAAGAGCACTTGGAAGAAGAGAGTGCACCTCAAGAGAAAGAGCAAGAGCCGGAACCAATTCAGACGAAGCTCGCTAAGCCGAGATCGATTATCATTAAAGATGGCCCGAAGTATATACCTCCACTTCTGTTCCCTCTAGCATTTTGAAGGAAGAAAGTCGATGAGCAATTTTTGAAGCTTTTGGAAATCTTCAATAAGGTACAAATCAACATTCCATTCGTTGATGCATTACAACTGATGTTAAACTACGCAAAGTTTCTTAAAGAGGTGATAGCAAGGAAGCGAAAGTTAGAAGACTATGAAATAGTCAACTTGACAGAAGAATGTAGTGTGGTGATCCAAAGGAAGTTGCCTCTAAAGCTTAAAGATCCAAGTTGTTTTACGATTACTTGTACGATTGGTAATGAAGTCTTTAAGAGAGCACTATGTGATTTAGGAGCTAGCATTAATCTGATGCCCTTTTTTGGGAATTCTTAAAGAGAGCACTATGTGATTTAGGAGCTAGCATTAATCTGATGCCTTTATCGTTTTATGGAAAAATTAGGAATATGCATTAATAGATGTACAAAAGAGGGAATTAACCTTAAGAGTAAACAATAAGAATCTGACATTTTCTATCTATAAGGCTATGCAATTTCATGGTAGAGAAGAATTTAATCAAATTGAGAAGTGTAGTTCTATTTAGTTTAGACACTACTTGGCATAAAGAGCTTATCTCCCCTATTGAGAATGATTTGGTAGAAGTCTGCTTGTCAAATTTTGTAATTACTATTAATGATATCAATGCTACTAATCTTGATCATGTGGAAAATGTTAGTGCTAGTGCGTTGAACTTTGCAGAAAGCACCCAAGAATAGTTCGACGAAGGAGGATATAAGCAAAAAGTCAGTGAAAGAATAGACAAAGGAAAGTGCAAGCGGGCCTAAGCTAAAGCCATTACCAGAGCATCCACAGTATGAATTTCTTAAGGATGAGAAAAAGCAACCGATAATAATTTCTGCATACTTAACTGATTCTAAATGTGAAAAATTATTGAGAGTATGCGAAAACGTAAGTCATCGATAGGTTGGACAATATATGACTTAAAAGGGATTAGCCCAACTTGTGCATGCATCAGATCCTACTGGAAGATGTCTAAAATCAGTGTAGGTTAAACCTAATGATGCAAGAAGTAGTTATGAAGAAGTACTCAGATAGTTAGACGCGGGTTAGTTTTTCCTATTTCAGATAGTAAATGGGTTAGTCTGACTCAAGTTTTTCCTATGAAAGGGGAGATGACAATAGTTAAAAGTTACAATGATAAGGTCATAGCTACTAGGTTAGTAACAGGTTGACGAGTATGTATTGACTATAGGAAATTAAATACAGCCACTCGTAAAGACTAATTCCCTCTTCCCTTCTTAGATCAAATGCTAGATAAATTAGCAGGTTACGAGTTTTACTGCTTCTTAGATGGTTCTTCAGGGTACAATCGGATAATGACTACCCTGGAAGACCAAGATAAAACTACATTTATATGCACTTACGGAATATTTGCTTTTCGTAGAAGGCCATTCGGGCTATGTAATGCATATTCTACAATTCAAAGCTACATGATGGAAATCTTTAGTGGACTTATAGAGAATGTGATGGAGGTTTTTATGGATGATTTTTTAGTTTTTGGGTCGTCTTTCGACCATTGTCTTTATAACCTTTCTCTAGTTTCTCTAGTATTGTACCGATGTAAAGATACTAATTTGGTCCTAAAATGGGAGAAATGCCACTTCATGATAAGAGATGGCATAATATTAGGCATAAGATTTATGCTCCAGGTTTAGAAGTAGACAGAGCAAAGGTAGTTGCGATCGAGAGATTACCACCTCCAGCGAATGAAAAAGAAATAAGAAGCTTTCTTGGCCTTGCGAGATTTTACAGAAGGTTTATTTGTGATTTCTCTAAAATTACAAAACCTTTATCTCGTATGTTAGAAAAAGATACTACTTTTCTCTTTGATGATGCATATGTGCAGACGTTTGACACTTTGAAGAAGGCATTAGTGTCTGCTCCGATATTGATCACAACTGATTAGGCCAAAAGAGGGACAAAATCTTCCGAGTCATATACTACGCCAACAAGACCTTTGATTCGGCCCAATCCAATTACACCACTATGGAGAAAGAGATGCTAGCCAACATTTATGCATTTGATAATTTTTTACCTTACTTGATTGGAGCTTAGACGATTGTATACACAAACTATACGACAATTCGGTACTTGTTCGACAAGAAGGACTCAAAGTCGAGACTAATCAGATGGATTCTTCTACTATAAGAGTTCGATTAAGAGCTTAGATACCAGAAAGGGTGTGAGAATGTGGTTGCGGATCACTTATCCGAAATCACTAATGAAGCTAATGAGGAAGGCCAAAGAGAAGAAATCAAGGAAACATTTCCCGATGAGTACATCCTAATAGTGGAGGATATTCCATGGTACAATGACATAGTCAACTTCTTGGATTGCAGAGTTCTACTCATGATTTGACATCCCATCAGAAGAAAAAGTTCTTTCGCGATACCAAGTTTTACATATGGGATGAGCCCTACCTCTATAGTAGGTGTGCTGATACAATCATGTGGCGATGTGTCCCTCGTTCTGAAGTGGGGGACATAATTAGGCAGTGCCATTTGTCTCCAAGTGGAGGCCATTTTATTTTGGCAAGAACTGCAAAGGTATTACAAAACGGGTTCTACTGGTCGTTGATCTTCAAGGATTGTCATGAGTTCACAATGCAATGGCATCGATGCCAAAGAACAGGGGGAATATCAAGGAATCATGAGATACCTCTCATGAGTATCGTCAAAATAGAATTATTTGACGTGTGGGACATTTATTTCATTGGGTCCTTCACCAAAAGGGTTCCGATACATCTTATTAGTGGTGGATTACGTTTCACGATGGGTGGAAGCCATTCCGACCCAAACCAACAATTCTAAGGTGGTCTTGAAGTTTCTCCACAAGAACATCATCACAAGGTATAGGGCTCCAAGGGCCTTACTCAGCGATAGAGGTTCACATTTTTGTAATAAGTGGTCGGCAGCTCTTCTAGCCAAGTATAGATTGAAGTTTCGAGTGAGTATGCTATACCATCCTCAAGCTAATGGTCAAGCAGAATTGGCAAACCACGAAATCAAGCAAATCCACAAAAAGTTGGTGAATAGAAATTGGAAGGACTTATCTATGAAGTTAGACAATGCACTATGGGCATATAGGACAGTGTATAAAACTCATTTTGGAATCTCGCTGTATCAACTTGTGTTTGGAAAAGCATGTCACTTATCGGTCGAGTTAGAGCATCGCACCTATTGGACCGTCAAGAAGTTGAATTTTGACTTCGCGATGGCAGGATTATCTCGCATTCTCATGCTCAATGAATTGGACGAGTTTCAGAGTCAAGCGTTTGAGAATTCAAGTTTGTACAAAGAGCGAACAAAGAGATTCCACGATCGAATGATAAAGACTTGTAGATTCGAAGCCGGTGACCAAGTTCTACTATTTAATCCTCGTCTGCGAATATTTTCTGGTAAACTAAAGTCAAGGTGGTCGGGGCCGTTTACAATCAAAAGTGTTCAGCCATCTAGAATAATAAAACTATTGAATGAAGATGGAAGCTCGTTTCTAGTGAATGGGCAAAGAATCAAGAAATACTACAAACCGATAGAAATCAAGACCGTACACAAAATGCAATTGAAGGAGCTTAACTAGCAGCATAAAAGGTCATGGGGCTAAAGACGTAAAACTAAGCGCTTGTCGGGAGGCAACTCAATGTTACCGCTTTTATATATTTTTCCGCATTTTTTACTTTTTGTTGCTTTTATTGATTTTTAGAATATTAACAAAACATTGAGTGTAGGGGTGATGAAACAGGGCCGAAAAGAGGAATGAGAAGTGAAACAATCAAAGTGTTGGACGAAAGAGGCCAATGCAACCGCAAAAAGTCTGTAGCCTAAAACGAAATAACTCAAGAATTTGCTGGACTCCAACACGGCCGCGTTCTTCAACGGCCGTGTTTGTCATGCTCAGTGCGACCACGTTCAACTGATGCGACTGAGTCAAATCTTGCATGGAGAAGGTAACAAGAGATGTGAATGCAACCGTGTTCACCAACGCAGTCACGTCCATCTCAGAAACAACTTAAACATGCCGAACAGGGGTTCAAATCCCTCATTCTTCCTCCTCTCTCTTTTTCGCGAAAAAACCCTTACTATCCCAAAAATTTCTTCCAATATCACAATAAAACATTCAAATCACACACTATCACTTTCTAATCACTTCCCATCCCCATTACATCCATCATTACATTCAAACACATGAATTTGGGGGAATTCGGTCACAATTCGAAAAAAGTACAAAAAAATGTGCGAAACCACCAATTCAATCTGAGTAAACACTTCCAGTAAGAAAAGCTAACCCTATTCTTCGTATTTTGTGTTTGATTTTCGGATTTATGTATGAATTAGGAGGTAGTTGTGCAATAATGCTAGATTAGGTTGAACTGCAGCACTTGTAGTGCTATTTATGTGATTTTTTTATAATTGCTTGATTTTCTATATACTATTGATGTAATGATTATTGATATGAGTGATTGGGAGTAAGGGTTTTGATTTTTGAACATCAATTTGAAGTTTAGAGTAGTAGGTTCATTGGGGCATTTTGTCGAACACCTTGTATGTAGAAAATAATGAACTTATGATGTGAAAATTGGAATATTAACCAGTTGTTTGAGTCTTATGCATGTAAATTGTTAAGTATGGATTGGTTACAAAATATGTTAATACATAGAACATAGGTAATTCGTCAGAACGTGATAGTATTTCATGTTTGCTCAATTTACTTGGTTATAGATTTTTCAATATGTGCTTGATTTAGTGAATTCAAGTTGATGTTTGATAAGTTGCTAAATTGTGTGTGATTTATAAGACAAAATTGATGGCTCCACGAAACAAAGAAAAGGGCAAGAAGAAAGAGGTCACTGTCGTTGGTTCCATATGATAGATGGCACCTAGGAGTAGTCTTAGCCAATCCGGAACATGATACGAGGTGGAGGAAGCTGGCCACCCGGAAGGTAGTACCCACCTGGTACACTAATAACAGCCTGACCTACAATAGGCATACATGAGAATTTATGGTAGCTACTAAATGGTGTGGGCATGGTTAAACTCATGTGACCACAACAAACTTATAAAAGGATCACAACGGAGTTTCTGAGCACATTGATGATTCTTAAGACAAAGTCCTAATGTTACAAGCGACCAGGGGGTATCAAATTCCAGATGATGAATGAGTGGTTCACACTGAAGCTTAGTGATATTGAAGACATTTATTATCTTCCCACACCATCTGAGGATCCACCTCAGTCCCTTTTCGATGATAATCAATTTTGGGGGCGATTGACAGAGGCTGAGGGGTTGGTATGACCAATGCCTTTTGACACCAAGAACAATAAAATGTCCTAGATTAGAAGCCCAATTATCTAATATTTATAGAAGATGTTGGCTTTAGTGGTATTTTCTCGGAGAGACGGGAGCTAGCAGAAATGACGAGCTAGAAGTGTTGTGGAACATTATATCACAATACCAAGGAGAAGTGATCACACATGTGTTGCAGACTTTCGAGAACATCGTCACTCGTCAAAAGGACGATGTCTTTAGTGGAGGTTTGATCACTCTAATTGCAGCTCACATCGGAGTTCCTTTAGTTGACATGGTGGTGGATACAGGCCCATGCTTACTTACTTGGGGAGATTTGGCCCGAATGAGAATTGTAACGTTGGGGGTATAGAGATGGGGAGCCTCTAACTCCCGAAAATAGAATAGTTCCTGACATTATCCAGCACGTAGGACCATTACTACAGCTGTCTTAACCACAGTTGACAGAGATTTGATGAGTTAGGGACCGTAGAAATTGGTCCCTAGCCACCCGACCCATTTGGCAGTATCTAGGGAACCCGATGGCGTCTAGAAAAAGACGTTCCAAGCTACAGGAATACCTCCTTAAGGAAGCCAAGTGCCGGCTTGGCTGGAAGAAGGAGCTGCACCAGTTGAAGGAAATAGCCGTTCTGCTTAACCGATCGAAAAAAGGCCAGTTCGGAATGTTGGGTCCACTTCCGAGACTTATAAAGATTTAGAAGGGTTGATTAAATCTCTCCGAGATGGTGTGAACTTGTACATTGGTGAGCTGGACACATTTCCGGATACTCAGACTCAGGTCATGAATGCTTACACTCAGAGTCTTGAGTAGAATCGGGTGTGGCAGCAGCAATAGGATGACCAGTGGGTACAAAACAAGCGGGGCGGCAGCATAACAAAAGATGGGAGCAAGATCAAGCATGGAGGTGAAAACAAGACACGAGATGGGAGATGGAGTCCTAGTGGAGAAGGCAACAAGACGAGCATTGGACTTATCAGCAGCAACAAATGGATGCCATAGCCCAGTTTTGGTAAAGTTAGGCCTTTGCTCCACCACTGCCACCACCACCACCACCTCCTCCTCCTCCTCCTCCTCCTCGGTAGCACACTGTAAGTAAGCACCAAGGCGTATCACTCTTTCCCCACAAGCATTGGTCTTCGACCAAGTTTGGTGGAGGGGGTGAATGTGGGACGTTTTGGCCGATTTTATGATTTATGTTCTTTATTTGACTTAAGTGTGTAGCTGCTTAGTTTAATTGATTTTCATGTGTTTTGTTGGATTCTGTGAGTGTTTGCATACCCCATTTATATTTTGTCTTGGATAATTTCAGGTTCTACGTACCCGTTTATGATAGATTGGAGAATAGACAAGGGTCTGTGAGCCCTATTGGACTTGATTTGTTATGTTTAATTTAGGTAATTATTTGCTTTATTTAATTTTTTTTTGCAATTTCTTTGATTATTTTCCTTTTTAGTGTTAATTATTTTTTTTGAGTCTTTGTGAGTCTAGAACCCGAATTGGTAGTCTTGAAAAGAGCAAAAATAAAGCGCGGGGGGGGGGGGGGGGGGGGTTGATAGATGGCGATAAGTCAGTGATGAGTTGATTTTAAAAATAAATGGTATTTTGGCATTTAGAAGAGCATGATAGGCATAATTAAGACAAAATTGAGCTTGAACTATAAATTTATGATAAAAAATTAGCCTGTGAGATTTTAACCTTAATTGTACTCCTATTATTGGAGTAATTTATCATTCTTTCAGTGTGAAATGATTGGTCATAATGTATTTATTCTCTAGAACTTGCCTTGCATCTTTTTAAGGAGTATGCCAAGTACGTGTTGTGACTTAGAAGATGATATTAGGCGTTCTTTTCTTAGAACCTATTGTTAGGCCTTGAAAATAATCCTTTTTACCAAAACTTGGAAAAATTCCTTAGTTAGCCACTTTGAATTTTAAGCTTTGCTTTTCATAGCCAAATATTACAAGCTTATACCTTTCTTTTAGCCTCCGACCCGTTAATTAGACTAATTGAGTAAGAGGGAGGTGGATTGGAAGGTAAAAAGGGTAAAAGCATGAAGAAATAAGTGGAATGGATGTGTGGGATGAGTTGGTAAAAAGATACACTTATTAGACAAAAAAAGAGAAAGTTGGAATTATGTGTTTTTGTTTGTTTAAGAGGGTCAAACATGAGAAATTTCCTAATATGCCTAAGTGTTTGAAAGATGAGTAGTCCCAATGTGGTACTCGAATAAGTGAGTCATTTGAAGTTTTTGGTAGATGAAGTAAATAGATAAATGCTTTTGAAGGGTGAAGAGACCATATTTTATGGTTTTCTAAAAATTGATGAGGATTGAGTAAACAATGTTGAGGGGTAGTCGAGTTAGTAATAATTTGATTGGTCAAATAATTAATCGCTTTTTATTCAAAATTTATCCCACCTTACCTTAAGTCAATATTACAACCAAAATAAAGACCTTTTTAATTCTTTGTCACACATGTCAAGTACGAAGTCTATATTAGCTAATAGACAAGCATATGGTAGACAGTGCATGTGGTCCAATTTGAGTGGAAACATGTCAAAATTCTATACACTTGAGAGATGACTGATACACTTAACCGGTAAGGATCATTTAATTTATAAGTCTCTTGTATCAAAAGTAGTTAAGATCTTGACATGTCACTAATGCTTGAGTTTCTAAGTTATCGATTTTATGGAAAAACTTAACTGAGACTAGAATCATCATCCAATCGCCATAAAGCATGTTCCTCTTATTTTATTTTCTTTTGATGTTCGGGGATGAACAATAGGTTAAGTTTGGGGGATTTTGATAAACGTTGTGTATATATGCATTTTAGGTTGTTTTAGATAGGTATTTAATGACATTTGCATGTATAATTGGTCGAAATGTATAATATTCCTTGTATTGAGCGTTTTAACGTGTTTGTGAGTGTTTTGGAGCAAAATATGTAAATATATGCCAAAAAGAGCATTTGGACGAAGTCTAGAGAAGAAATGCGATAAGAACGTGTAAAAATAGAAGAAAAAAGGCCAAGGAATAGATGAAAAGAGAAAAACCGGCCTTGAACTAAATTTGGACCTGAACAGCCGCGTCAATTGGATGCAGCCGCATCAAAAGTGTCTTAGATAAGCCTTGGAGCTCTGGACTCTCAACACGGCTGCGTTCGTGGGTCGGTCAGGTCTAAGTTACACGTGTCTTCTCCTAAATTTACCCAATTCAACACCACACATGATCCCAAACACATAAATAGTGGATTCCAAGACTAAAAAAAGATAAGATCATCATCGGAGAAGCACTTGGAAGAGAGATCGAAGAGGTAGGAGTTATGAGACGAAGATCGAAGATCAAGATTTGGGTTTTATTATTACCTTTCTTTGTAGTTAATTTCTAATATGTTTGTCTATGAATCTATTTGGTTTTTAACTCGAGTTATGAGTAGCTAAACACCTTTGTGTTCTAGGGGTAGAAAGTAGGTTACAACTTATTATGGTTTGATTTTACTTCTTTAATTCTAGACTCCATTATATTTGTTTATCTATGTGTTTGTTTTATTCTAGTGATTTATTTGAATTGATCACTTAAGTAATGTTTATAAGTTTAATGATTCGGCTTCGAAAGTAGGGTCTCAATAGTAGACTTACGACACATAGCGTAATTATCAATATTGTCTGAGAGGGGTGAGATAGTTACGTAGGCATTGGTTTAAAGACTTTTGGAAGTTTTTAGGTTTGGTCGACTCGAGAGGGCGATTATTCCTAATTGATCAATAGTCTAGCAACATTCGAGATGAGGGTTAGTTAATATACGTGCCACCTAATTTACAATATAATTGGTTTTGAAGTCTAGAGTTTTAGGTTAATCATACATAGGAAGTCGTAATTGAAATCTTTGCCCTAAAATACGTTTTAATCCATTTGAGTTTCCTTTGCCATTTGATTACTTGTTTCTCAAGAAATTCTTCATTAATTAGCAATTTTTATGCAATTTAGGTTTTAGAAAATACACAATCCATCCACTTAATCGAGAGTTAGATAGGGTACAAATATTACAATTAGGGTATTAAGTTAGACATAGGGACAATCCTTTTGGGATCGACCTTGTTGCCACTAACTACACTAGCACCATATACTTGCGGATAACTAGGTTATAATTTAGTGCATCAAACCCCTGAAGTTTCAGCAGTTTGATGGCAAAGTCAACCAAAGCAGCACGTGACCTACTTCATAGAAACATGCATTGATGCTGGAACATATGAAGATCTCTTGGTGAAGCAGTTTGTCCGTTCCTTGAAAGAAATGTGTTTGAATGGTACACTGACTTTGGGGTAAACTCAATCGTATTGGGAGCTATTGGAAAAATAATTTCTCAACCGCTTCTATAGTATTTAGAGGACTACCAGCATGCTCGAACTTGCCAATTCACACCAACTAAAAGAAGAGTATATCATAAACTACATCAATCGTTGGAGAGATCTAAGTCTAAGTTGCAAGGATAAATTGTCCGAAGCCTCTGCTATCAAGATGCGCATCCAAGGGATGCAATGGGTTCTTCGCCATATCCTTCAAGCAATTTAATTGAAGTCCTTTGAAGAGTTGGCTAGTCGACCATATATGAAGTTGAGCATGGTTGGGAGTGGAATTGATGATCCACCAAGCCAAGAGCTTCAAGAAGAAGAAGAAGAAGAAGAAGAAGAAGAAGAAGAAGAAGAAGAAGCTTCTCCCAACCCACCAAGTGAAGAAAACTAGATCCTTCAATGCTCCTTAATTCGAGCCTAAACATATAAATACTTCCGGATACGAGCAAAAACTATCTAAGTCCCCCAAATCAAATTCAAATCAAGATTCCTTGGCACAAGTTTAAAAGGTCTACACACCAAATTCAAATCAAGGCTCCTTGACACGAGTTTAAAAGGTCTACAAATCAAGTTCAAAGTAAAGCTCCTTGACACGAGTTAAAAAGGTCTAGAAATAAAGTCTAAATGAAGGCTCCTTGACACGAGTTTAAAAGGTGTACAAATTAAGTTCAAATCAAGGATCCTAGACACGAGTTAAAAAAAGTCTACAATCAAGTCCAAATGAAGACTCCTTGACACGAGTTTAAAAGGTCTACCGATCAAATTCAAATTGAAGAACTCTGTGATAAGAGTATAAATTATCTACAAATTAAAATCCAAATTCAAATGAAGACTCCTTGATATGAGTATAAACTATCCATGATTTTTGAAGAAACTCTGGAATGATTTCGAGACTCATTCACTTCAAGGCATGTATTCCGTGAAAAAGTCTCGAGGGGGCAGTTGTAGGCACATAAACTTTGTGCCCAGTCAAATAATCAGCCGGATATTGCAAGTGTCCAAATCTTTATTTCTTGGCAATTAAGATAAAATCTTGCCAATATGGAAGAGAATTACCAATACTTTGGTAAAAAAATCAAATTAAATTGTATCTTCCTATCAGAAGCAAGGAGATCACCAAATCAAATCATATATTCCTATCCAAGGCAAGGTTCATCACCAAATCAAGGGTGACAAACCAAATTGGGTCTATCTATGGCAAGATGTATCATCCTACACTTATATTAATGGTTATCTTCTTCATTCCAAGACACCCCCACAACCGAAGTTGGAGAATTCAGAGCAAAGGAAAAATCAGCTCCAACATTCAAGGTGTCATTCGAAGACGTTCAAAGTGTTTTTCGTAGATGTCCTCCAGAAGCAATGTTCAATCCAAGATCAAGGTGCAGCGCCCCTCTGATTGGCCTTTATCCAGGTTATCAAATGCTAAAGCTCAAATTGAAGAGAAGAATTAGAGAAAGAAATAGAGATTGTAACATAAAATCTCACATCCATTAATAAATTTTAAATTGTGCAATTTATTTTGTTACACATGTATCTCTTTATTTCTAAGTTGTTCAATATCCTATAAAAAATTTACACATAATTATCTTATAATTTTTTATAAAATTATCTTATAATATAACTATCAGTTACATACAAATTACTTTTTTTCAATCAAAATATCTTTTCAGATAAAACCCAGTAAAAAATGTTGATAAATCATATGAGATAAATTGTAACTCATATAAATTATAACTCATATAATTTATCTGAGTCCGTTGTAGAGCTACAAGAGAAAACTAATTGGACCCAACTAAATTATGCTCCAATAAATTAACAATTACCTACCCTTCACAAATATTCTATTACATTAAACGAGCAAGATTCCATTCTTTGTTTCGTAAAAGTTAATGGAGCTAATTATCAACAAGTATTTATTAATTGATTGATTCCATAGATTCAACAATAAAATGGGATATTCTCCGTTGATGATTATATAATGGTTTAATGAAATTTTGGGAAGGTCTACTTTCTTGATGATACATTCACTTCCGTGAAGCTTTTTATTTTGGGTTCGTTTACTAATTAGACAATGATTATGTTTAAAATTATTTCAATTTCTTTACTACTATAGTACCCATGTGATGCAATTGACACACTAACCTAGTTTAGTATGACCCCAAATATATGGAGTAGCTATAGCTAGCAGCAAGGGTTAAAATCTCGCGAGAAATCGGCGGAATCTCGCCGATTTCTCGCAAAATTCAGGCTGCCGAGACGATACAAACATGTCATTGCGTTTTGTCCTCTTCTCGCCGAGATCTCGCGATTTATCGTGAGAATCTCGACTGAAAATCGTCGATCCAATCTCGTGGCCCTTGTGTGCTGTGAACCTGCCAGCTAGCGGCGAGAAATCGCCGATTTCTCGCCGATTTCGCGTCAGTTTTTTTTTTTTCTTTTTTTCTTTGAGAACTGGTGGTGGAAACAACTGCCGATACGAGGGGGATGAAACAACATCTTGCTCTTTTTTCCCCGGCGCGCTGGGTCGGGTTTGAATGTCTGAGCCAAATCGTGAATCTTGCTTGTTCGTGAAAGAAATCGAAGAGGCAAGGTTGAAGACGGCATGAAGAACAAGCTGGGAGGGGATGGGTTAAAAAGAATACTGAAATTTGGGGGTAATGTTGTAATTTTATGAGTTATCACAATTTATAAAATAAAGAAAACATTGTTTAAATTAAAAAAAAATTATCCCTAGAGAAACCAACAGCCCTTGGGTGTGTCTGTTTCACACTCATTACAGAGAAAGTGAGATAGAGAATGAGAAAGAGATAGATATATTATGGGCCTGGAGAAGCAAAACGTGATACGGGCCTGGCCCTGGAGAAGCAAAACGTGATACGGGCTGTAGTTACAGAGATAAATTATGTGACAGTGTATGTAATGTTTCTTATTTATCAATTAGTTGTATTTGCGTGTATTTGACTCTATTTTTTTAAATTAAATATTAGAATTTAACTAGGTGTATGACAATCTAACAAATATCGTGATAAATTAAGTGTTTTAATACATTTTCCGGCGTTTTTAAAAAAAAAAATCACCGATATTCCGATATTAATCGAGATATCACCGATATCTCCGTAAATTGAATGACCGATATCTCCGTAAAATCCGATATTTTCGTCCTTGGCTAGCAGTGAGCAAGGTCGATCCCACAGATATCGGATCACTACGCCAATTTAATTACCACAATTGTAATACACCAACTCTATCTACGCGCATGAATGTTGAATCCTAGGGTTTAAACTAAAATTTAAACTAATAATTAACAAACTTGTAGCAAAAGAAAATTACTAGAAGAACTGATCAGATATCCATTTCAACTACATTTCCCCAATGGTAAATTACCGTGGTTTCTAGACTTTTAGACTGAATATTAGTTTTTCTTAGGTTACTAGGCAACTACATCAACCCTCCTCTCGGGCGTTGCTAACACATAGGTTACGTATACATAGTTATCACCTCCGACTAATTATTATATACGTAACTCCTAACAGCACACAAGATCTATTGCCTACGCAAATGCCTCAAACCTCTGGGTTATTATCGAATATCTACACCATGTGTTGTAAGCCTATTAAAAAACCTCCCGTCTCGGGCGTTGATTTATTAAGCTTGTTGAATCTAATAATTAGCCAGATTATCAAACTGGTAAACTAAATTGACATGCAAATAAAAACAGAGAACATATGTCTATGATAACCAAAGCAATAAAATCACAAAGTCGTTGAAGTTTACTTTCTCGCCCTAGAATATATGTAAAGACTGGCCACTCATAATTGTAATTGAAAGAACGAAATATTCATAGACAATCATATTGTATCAATTCACAAATAATAATCACTAATAAAACCTGGAATCTTGAAGTAATTTGATCCTGGCTCCGAAACTTGATTCTTCTTCAATCACTTGTTTTACTACTACCAATTTGCATAATGGACTCCTTTTCTTGCTTGGTCTCTACTCCAAGGAATGAATTATGATAGACCGTGAGAATTGATACAATATGCTTGTCTATGAATATTTTGTTCTTTCAATTACAATTATGAGTGAATAGTATTTACATATATTCTAGGGCTATAAAGTAAACTTCAGTGACTTTATGATTTTATTGCTTTGGTTATCATAGACATTTGTTCTATGTTTTTGCCGGCGTGTCAGTTCTGTTTACAAGTTTGATAATGTGGCCAATTATTAGATTCATTTCGGCTTTAATAAATCAATGCCCGAGAAGGGAGGTTTGTTAATAGGCTTACAACACATAGCGTATATATCAATAATAAGTGAGAGGTTTAAGGTATTTGCATAGGCAATAGATCTTGTGTGTTGTTAAGAGTTACAAATATAATAATATTCAGAGACGATAATTATTTATGCATAACCTACATGTTAGCAACGTCCGAGAGAAGGGTTGACGTAGTTGAGTGATCGTTAATAAAAACTAGATTTCGGTCTAAAGGTCTATAAACTAGGGTAATTTTATCATAGGAGAATTGTAGTCGAAATCGAACCTTTCAATATATCTCTCAATCTGATTAGTTCTTCTCATAATTGTCTTTTGCTGCAAGTTTGTTAATTATTAGCTTAAGACCCAAGATTTAACCTTTGTGTGTCTAGATAGAGATGATCTATTACAATCGTGGTAATTAAATTGACATAGTGATCCAATCTCTATGGGATCGGTCTTGCTCACTGCTAGCTATATCCACACCGTTTACCTGCAGTCATACTAAAGTTAGGTTTTATTGTGCCAAGCTTTTATCGTCATTGTCAGGGATCGATCGGTTAAAGCCATTAATATTGTGGTAGATAATTTAGTTTTAATGTAGATGTTTATTTATTTATTTTTCTTTGTATGTATATATATATATTTATAAAAATAATAATAATAATAACAATAACAATAACAACAACAACAACAACAACAACAACAACAATAATAATAATAATAATAATAAAATGTATTATTTTCTTTAGATCGATCGATGATTCTTTATTTTGGAGCTAAACTTTATTTTATCGTGCGAGATCATTGGAGAGAGCTCTGTATTCGCCGTGTTAACGATTTCCAACTAAACCAGTGTCAGAGAGAGTTGATAGAGCTGTAGAAGATGAGTTTGTTAGACGATTGGGTGCTACATTAGCCCAATCAGAATCTCAAAGAGTCGCAATTGAGCCTATAGTGGAAGGAGTAGATTATATATGTGGTAGGTACAACTCGTGGGATAATCAGGGGTTAGAGCCTGATGGTCAGTCTCATGGTAGCATAAGGGATCTTCTACAACCGCCTTGGAATGATAATGGTAGTAAAATTGGGATCGACGAAGTAAAACCTAACGTAGAGCATCTCCTGATTACTTTCTCAAGAAACTAAGAATTGTCAATGGCCCAGTGTGAGCTGCAAATGAAGGAACTGTAGGCTACTGCTAATCAACCTAGGATGACAATAAGAGCTCAAACAGAAGCTTTGTAGAGATAGATCAGTTGGTTAATATGCTTGCAAACCAAAAAAAAAAAAAAAAAAAGTGCAACTTGAAACTGAAGTTGACTTAGAGAAGCAAGGACTGGTAGTCGACATAGCAGAAAATGAAGAGATGTTTGAAGAGAAGTTGTGTGAGGAAGTTGAAGAGAAAATTCAAGAAGAAACCCACATGCAAGTGTGTCTTTGCATTGTCGATTTCTTGTTTACTTTTATTTGTGTTTTATCTTTCTGGCTGCGTTCTTTCCCGACACAAACAAGTTCACCAAACTGATAGACAAGTCAGCAACGCAATAAAAGCAACAAAATAAGCACAAAAAAATAATAAATAAATAACATCAAACTGTGAAGATGTCCCACTCATACCCTCTCCTAAGCATGGTCAAAGACCAAGGTTTGTGGGAATGAAGTGCTACACCTTGGTATCACTCACAATCATCACTATAGAGACGGTGGTGGCGGTGTTGTGTACTGCTGCATAAACTGCCTCATTTTCTCTCATTGTGGCTGTTGCTGCTCCATCCATGAGTCTATCCTCGCCTCTTGGCGCTCCACCCATTAACCTATCCAAGCATTTTGGAGATGCTGATGCTCCATCCACTAATCAATCCGAGCATCTTGTTGCCTCTAGCTTTGAACTATCGACTATTACGTCGCCACAATGTAATCAAGGAGAGTTTGATAAATTTGAACCCTTGAGTGGAAGGATTCAACTATCTCTTCGGTTCGACTATCGACCCCTGATGAAGACTTATATGGCCTGATGGGCCTCTTCCTTGGGATGTCTCTATATGCGCGGGAGTATAAAGTGATAAACTTTTAACGGTCCTCTAATGTATCGACCAATGTGAGCTCGGGCTCGGACAGTCTCAAGAAAAGCTCGACACTGTAAATCACCTCTAGAACCCTCTTGTTGGTAGCGTTGCACGGTCTATCATCCAAGTAACCTAACTTCTCTATGTGCATCCTCTCAAATCATCCCAAGAAAGTAAGATGGAACCTTCAATGGGCAGCGTGTTGTCGAATGTGACCCCCACATGGGCTGCTATGGGTGTAATCAACCTACCAATCAGAATGTCATCGTTTTGTTTCTCGACCACATTTTCAAACTGGGCGATAATTCTCGCAACACTTCTTCCTTGAAATCCGCTAACATACACCACGGAAGGTATATCTCCCCCGCTCTACATGCCATGAGCTCCTTCCGAGCATATGTGGTAAGGCTTATCAACCTATGGATGTGTTTGAAGACTGGGTGTCGGAGCCATGAAGCTTTATTTTTGTTCATAATGATGTGCTTAGGTGACATCAAACCCGGAGCGTATGTCAACTGAACCCAGAACTCATTTTCATCATAGAGGGATGACTTGTGATACTTCTCCTTGTCCAGAAAACCATATATATTCTGCAACCGATTCAGTGTAAGTGTAAGGGGCTGATTTTGCAACCTGAATGTAATGCTTGTTGGTTTTTGTCCCCTTCTTCGTGCAGGGCGTCTGAATCTCAAATGTGCTAAAAGTCAAGTGTTTTGAGCTTATATGTGGGTCATCTAGTCCTCATCAACTTGGTCCATTCTGCACAATTCAACAACGTCCATACGTCCCCGTGAATACCCATTGCTCAGGTTATCTCATTATAGTATTGGGTTGGGACGACCATTCGCTTTGTCACATCTCACTTTATGCTCCACCTTCTCTAAAACGATATCGAAATGCTGATTATCAAGTGGCCATATCTCTAGTTCCAACACATGTTCCAGCTGCACCATTCTTTGCTTCCCTTTATCTCGAAAGCTCTATGGAGGCATGTTGATTAAGACTTCATACACAACACAGTTTAACCAAAGTATCAATGACTATCAATTGCAACAATTCCATCTACTAAGTCATTTTCTTAGAACTCAACCAAGCTATGGAGCAAATTAAATAACATATTCAATCCAAACTCAATTAATCAAGACACTACCATATCAACATGTTTAAACATCAATATAGCGTTGCTCCTAATCAATGCTATCACCCAATTGCTCAACAACTCAATCAATCTATGGAAATGACTAGTCTATGCACGTTTAATCAATGCATACAACGTGTTTGATAAATTGCCTCGAAGAAACCTCAATTGTAAACATAAATTTGTTGCAATATGCATTCAACCCACAATATCAAAGTATCAGTGTCATGATTTACCCTATTAACTATGATCAAGAACAAGAGTAATTAAGCAAAATATCAAGAAAATAGCAGTACAAGTGCTTCAACCAATACCAAGTATGCTCAATACCATAATCTTGCTCAACTCATCCTCATTTATCATATAAAATTGAAATAATTTCCCAATGAACTGAGTATAGGATTATCCTTACTTACCAAAAAGATTTAATAGGAGCGAATTGAAATATTAGCCTCCTTTGGTTTTTGCCCAAATTACCTCTTAAATCTGGAATTAAAGCGTGAAAAGAGTGTGAATCACGATATGATGTGTGAGTTTATAGTGTGTCCTTGTGTGTGATTGTGAAGAAGAAAGAGTTTTATAGGAGAAATATGAGAGAATTTGCACAAAAAATTGCAAGGGTGAGTTTAAGAAAGCAAAACTTGTTATAAGGTTATTCGCGTTTAAATTGAGGCCTGGGACCCCGCCTGGCGAGCCAAAATTGCTACCTCGACCGAGCCGCTTTCACAGAGAAAATTCATATTTTGAGCAACAATTTTTCCCGGCCGGGTAAAGTCTCCAAGGCGTTTTTGAACATTGCAGCTACTTTTTTGCCCGGCCAGCCTAATTTCTGCCCGTAGAGGTTGACCTTCATCCCACATGTAGAACTTGATGTCATGGAAGAACTTTCTTCCTTGGATGCGAAGTCAAGTCGGGAGGCTTTACATCACAAGCCAAGAAGTTGACTATGTCTCCATACCACGATATCCCATCTATCGTCAGATTTTGCTTATTTGAGAACGTCTCTATGATCACCTCCCCTTGCCCTTCTTCATCGGCTGCATTGGCAATTATTGATAGGTGGTGGGAACAACATTCTCACACCCCGACTGTCTTGAATCTCCTTATCGAACTCTTGCAATAAGAGAATCCATCTAATCAACCTCGGGTTCAAGTCCTTTTTATTAAGTGGTTACTATATGGTAGCGTAGACAGTGTACACAATATTCTTAGCTCTGATCAAGTAAGACCAAAACTTCTCGAATGTATAGACAGCGACCAACATCTCATTCTCAGTGGTGGTGTAGTTGGCTTGGGCTGAGTCGAGGATCTTGCTTGTACTGAACAGTTTTCCCCTCTTTTGGCCCAAAGCGGCCCCCAATAGCTATGTCACTGGCATCACACCTCAATTTAAACGGCTCCAATCTGGTGTGATTAGATCGGGAGTGACACGAACACCTTCTTTAATGTCTCAAAGGCCTGGACACAATTATCCTCGAAAAAAAAACTAGTATCATTTTTCAATAAACGAGATAAAGGTTTAGAATTTTAAGAATTATCACGAATGAACCTTCTATAAAATCCTGCATGTCCAAGGAAGCTCTACACTGCTCTCGTCTGATGGAGGTAGTTTTTCTACGGCAACTACCTTAGCTCAATCCACTTCCAAACCTGCAGCATAAGCTCTATGACCAAGAACAATACCATTCCTTACCATGAAATGACACTTCTTCCAGTTGAGTACTAAATTGATATCTTCACACTGCTGTGAAAGTTCAACCAAGTTATCTAGATAATGGTTAAAAGATGACTCAAATACAGAAAAATCATTCATAAAACTTCTATGATGTACCCAATCAGCCCACTAAATATAGCAATCACACAACACTGAAAAGTGACAGGGACATTACACAAGTCGAAAGAAAACACACCATATTATCACGCAAAATCAGTTTTCTCTTGGTCCTCCGAGGCAATCACAATTTGATTGTACCCCAAAAAACCATGGAGAAAGCAATATAACTCATAGCCTGCTAATCTATCAAGCATTTGATCTAAAAAGGGGAGAGGAACGTGATCCTTACAAGTGGCCGCATTCAACTTCCTATAGTCAACACAAACCCACCATCTCGCTATGATCTCATCACTCTCACTTTTCATTATCGTCATTCCTCCTTCTTAGGGACCACTTGATCGGACTTACCCACTTACTATCGGAAATAGGAATTACGATGTCCGTATCTAACCATTTGAGTACCTCTTTCCTAACCACTTCTTCCGTCATTGGGTTAAGTAAATGCTGATTTTGAATACGTGGCTTATGCTCTTCCTCCATAAAAAAATTGTGCATGCAAGACTGTTAGGCTAATTTCTTTTAGATCAGAAATCGACCAACCTATGGAAGAATTATATCTTATCAACGCCCTCAACAATTTGTCTCAGTCAATATTAGACAAGTAAGATGAAATTATTATCGGATTTTTCTTCTCCTCCTCAAGGAACTCATACCGTAGATGATGTGATAATGGCTTAAGCCCTAGCCTGGGCGTGCCTTCGGTCTTATCATCATGGGCCACGTTCTTGCTTAAGTTCACACTCATAGTGCTCTTCTTCGGTGCCTCCTGCAGAGAATTCATGGAACTAACACTTTCTAAAAGATCAAGGTCAGTTGAGTCTCGATCATTCAAAGAAAACATAGAGTCATGCAAGGAAACTTCTAAAGGGTCATCATCAATCGAAGAAATAAACTCCCTATTCAAGATAGCATCTATACAACAAATAACACTACACTCTTCAATTTTGTTTAATTCCTCATTATTATGAAGTCGCATTGATTTATAAATAGGAAATGTGACCTTCTCATAATTAACCCTTGAAGTAAGTTCACTTTTTTGCACATCAACTAATGCCCATCCCGTTGGTAGAAACGGGTGACCTAAATTCAACGGGACCTTCTTATCCTCCATCATATCCAAGACTACAAATCTTCCGGAATTATAAAGTTACCAACCTTTAATAAAATATCCTCTACAATGCCCCTTGGGTAGGTCAAAGACCTATCCGCCCTTTGTAGGCCAATTGTAATGAGTTTTATTATACATATTCCTAATGTTCAAATATAGACAAAGGCATAAGGTTGATACTAGCTCCACAATGCTCTCTCAAAGACCTCATTACCAATAATGCAAGTAAAGTTAATATTACATGGATCTTTACGCTTTTGAGGTATCTTCCTTTGAATCACCGCACTGCACTCCTTCATCAGATTGACATTCTTGTAGTATCCAGCTTCCTCTTCCTTGCTATCACGTCTTTCAAGAACTTTGGATAGTTCGACATTTGCTATAAAACATTAACAAAAGGTATGTTAATGTTAATCTTCTTAAAATCTCTAAGAACTTAGCAAATCTTTCATTTCTTTCCCCTAAAAGCTTGAGGGAAAGGAAGGCAAGGGATGTTTTGAGGAGAATCAGAGATAAAAAAAAGATTTTGGCTTCTCAGCCCTTTTTCTACTTTTCTTTGTTACCACTTTCTTCTTCTAAGTGCTCATTCTCTATAGTTTATCCTCGTCAACTAGAAACTTTGACCCTTCATATTCGGTACCACTTCTCAGATGAATGGCTTGACACTGTTCTTTTGGATGATCATAGTATCACTTGAAAATGACCCCTTTTGGTGTAGGGACCCATTGGCTTGTCCGATTTGGCTTAGTTAAGCCTTTAGCTCCTTCATCTCTGCCCCATAATTGACAAGTTTTTTGTTGATATCCATTTTTATGGCACCAACGCTCTTCTCAATTTGCCCTACTTTCTCATCAGTCTTCGCTATTTAGGACTGCATAATTTTCTCTTGAGTTAGCGTCCTTCCATCATTTATCATGCCATGTAACATAGAGAAGCCCAATGGCGGTTGAAGTGCACTATTCGGATTGCCAAACGAGAAATTCAGATGATTCCTCATGCTCGATTGACGTTAATTGTGTTGATGTTGATTACCCCAGAAGTTGTTGAAGTTCATTTGATTCATATAAGGAACATCTTCAACTACATCTTGCATGGGTGGCTGCTATGAATTGGGCTCGGCGTGATGGGATGAGCTAGCACTAGTTAGCAAACTCAACTGCTTGGACAGTGCTACCATTTGAGCCACAAGTGATTCTATCAGCTCTGTCTCCGTGATGCTAGCAACTCTCCTAGGATGATTCCTCTCATTCAGCCATTGCCAACTAATATTGGCGATTTCATCCAGAATAGTAAGCACACCTCTAGTGTGCTTTGTTAATATTAATCCACTGATGTTGCATCTACGAGCACTTGAGTATGCCCAAGTGTCCCATCGTAGAAGTAGAAAATTTGCTCCTTCTTAGTAAATTCATGTTGAGGGCACTTCCAAAGAAGATCCCGAAAGCACTCCCAAGGTCTATCCAATAGCTTGGCATCGAAGTGCTTGAATTGGGTAATCTGACTCTTTAGCTTGAGTGTCTCTTTAAAAGAAACTTCGTGCTCAGTTCTTTCCATTTAGTGACATTTTTGGATGCCAACGAGTTATACCGTGCTCTCGTCTTATCTCTAAGAGAAACAACGAACAACCTTGGCTTGACCTGATCATGAGGAACCCCATTCACCTTAAGAGTTTCGGACACAGCAATGAAAGTGGCCAAGTGTACATTGGGGTCTTCCAATGGCCCCCAACCAAACTGATTTTGCTGGATGATGGAGATTAATGGCGTCTGAGTTCGAAGTTGTTGGCATTTACCGATAGCAGTAGAACTCCTCCATATTTTTTGTTCGCTATAAGACGAAGACAGACCTATATAGATGTCTGATCCTCTTCAAGGTTGGCCTAAAGTTGTGGTTGTGGAAGTTGTTGAGGTGGTGAATTCCATGCCTCATTAACCTAATTCTACAGAGTAAGTATATTGGTATTCTGGTGCCTCGTCATCCCAAACAACTACCTAAACATATCCTCTTTGGACATGTTTTCTGGTAATTTAGCCATCTCGCTTGCTAAATTTCTCTCCGTCCTATGTCTTGGGGGTAGCTTCAGTTTCAGGGATAAAAGGCACAAGATTGCTCTTTCCTTTAGATTGAGTTTGGATGCACTACCAGAGATCACGGTCAAAGAGCAGACGAAAAAAAACTAAAACACAAATAAAAACTGAAATAAAATGCAGAGCCTAATGCTGAATATTTATCAAGATAGAAATTAACACAGTTCTAGTCCCCAGCAACGGCCCCAAAAACTTGACACAGTATTTATAACCCCTAGTATGACCGCAAGTGCATGGTTGTATTGTAGCTAGTAGTGGGCAAGGTCGATTCTACAGAGACTATGATCCTATGTAATTTTAATACCCTAATTGGAATAGTCCAACTCTACTAGATTGTCGGTTAATTTGGTTGATTAAACTAAAATTATGAAACTAATGCTTAAAACATGTAGAAATAACAAACAATAATCAAGGGAGAATAAATCAATATAAAAGATGTATCCTAGGGTTCGGCTTCAGTTACAATCTCTTATGAATAATTACCCAAATATTCTAGACCTTTAAACCAAATTTGAGTTCTTATTAGGCGATCGTTATTATAGTTAACCCTCCTCTTGAACGATGCCAACGTGTAGATTACGTATAAATAATTACCCTCTCGGGCTAACTATCATATACGTAACTCCTAAGGAATCCTAAGATCAGTGCCTACACAAATATCTCACTCATCTCGGTCGATCAAAACCTATTTCCCAAGCCTAGAATACAAATAAGTGTAGCTACTAAAGTTCATAATCGAATAAATAGAATACTCATAGACAAACATTCTCAAAAGAAACTAAAGTAAACAATGAACAACAATACCTGAAATTGGCTTGGACTCTCGATCTTCTTCTCCTCTTATTTCTTGCTCTTTTCTCCAAGGTTCCATGCCTCTAATATGATGTAAGATCCCAATTTTCGGACCTAAAGAAGCCTATTATAAGTTTGGGATCATTTGGTTGGAAACACGGCCGAAAATCGGGCCATGAGGCAAAAAATGCGTTGGCCAAGAAACTGGCTAAAAAACTTAAGAAACTTTTATATAGTGTATGTATGTAAAGATATGATTCTACCTTTTACTCCATCCACTTCTAAATAAAAGTCATTTTAAACTTATAAGATGGAAAAATATTTCATTATGTAATCTATCTCTATTATGTTAAAAGAAATCCCTAAAAAAAATCATTTTTTGAGAAGGCAAAAACTTGTATGCACCTGATGCATAATAGCACTATTGTACACCTGGGGTTTTGTTTTTTAGGGTTTAGAATTTTAGGATTTTTAGGGGGTTTTAGGATTTTAGAGTTTTTAGGGAGGGTGTACAATAAGTCATACTGTGCATCTTATGCACCTAAATCCCACTATTTGGAGAATAATTAATCTAGACGATGAAAAGATTAGGAGATTTTTAAGTAGATTTATTAAGATATATCCAAGGACAATATCGAAAGAAATTAAGATGATTTTACTAGAATGACTTTTTGTATACAAATTAATTTCTTAAAATAATTCTATATAAAATGATTCCTCTTTTTGGCAATTACGATTAGAATAATATTGATAAAATTGCTTATTATTTTAATCTTCTAGAATTGAGAGGTGTTTGCAAACTTAATTGCAACACTAGAATCACTTTTAAAAAATATTTTAAATTTTAAGGGTGTTTGTGATATTATATTTTGACCACGCAAATCACTTCTTGAAAGTTGTTTTGAAAATTCGCAAAACTCTAGATTTTTGTTGCTTTTGGTTGTTTTTGACTTTTGTTTCAAATAAATAATTATTTTATTAATTTAAACATATATTTTTTTTTCTCAAATACTATCAGATTTTAATTACCCCAATTTAAATCACTTATCCCACCCCTGTTTATCATTAACTAATAATTCTAGTTGGACCCTATATTTTGTGTGAATTCCCTTCCAATAATATTTGTCCCCACCATGAGAACACGTGATTGGAAAAAGACGTCCTACTCTTGGACGATAAATAGTAATAGCACTATCGTGTCGTTATTTATCCCTTAGAGTCGTACGTTATCTAGTTTGTGTAGGCCCCCTTCGTTATAGTCGCATTAAGAGGAAATATCTTGGTTCTCTCTCATCATTGGTTGTCGCCGATTACATCTTGATTTCAATTTGATTCCTTTTCAGGACTAAGATATTTTCACTTCATTTATTCGCATTACAAAAATATCCTTCTACACGCACGGATAATATTCTATCTTCTATTATAACTCTAATATTAAAACATGTCACATATATAAAAGTGTTAATTATTAAAAGCAGCTTGTATTATGAACTTTTTTTATTTTTATAGTTCCAACTTTTAGTTTATTCTCATGATCAATACTAATTGTTTTTTCTTTCTGTAACCTCCTACTACATTTCCGGCTATATAGATCATGCGATTTGCATATATTTTTTTGGGCCAATACGATGGCGACACATAGCAATAAAATTAAAAAATTCAGAAAATTAATTTAAAAATTCAAAACATTATTTAAAATAAAAAAATAAAATATTATTTTTGAAATTAACTTTTAAATTTTAAAAATTTATATGAATTCAGAAAATTAATTAAAAAAATTCAAAATCCAAAAATAAAAGAAATATTTCCGAAATGAATTTTAATTTTGAAAATTCATATAAATTCAGAAAATTAATTTAAAATTTTTTATTTCTTAAAAAAATTAGATTTTAAATTAATTTTCTGAATTTTTAGAATTTTAAAATTAATTTCACAAATTTTTATTTTTATTTTTTAAGAGTTAAAATAAAATTTTGATTTTTAAATTAATTCTCTGAATTTTATATGAATTTTCATAATATTCATTTAGGAAATGATTTTTTTTATTAAAAAAAAAAAATTTTAAATAATTTTTTTGAATTTTATATGAATTTTAAAATTTTAAATTTAATTCAAAAATATTTTTTTAATTTTTTGTAGTGACCCTAAACACGATTGCCATTAGAATATGTTTCATCACTTCATCTTGTAGGGGTAAGTTTCTTTGGCCAACAACGTATTCAGCATAGTTGCTTCCATCTTCATTTTCTTCGTTTGTTCCTTTTTTTGAGATTGAGAAAAAATTGGGAGCTTCAAATTATATCAAAATACATCAATATTAGATTCTACATATTGAAAAAAATTAGGAATTTCTTTTACTTTTTTTTTAAATAAAAACTATCTCATTTATTTATCATTTAAACAATATCCAATAAAGAATTTAATACAACCAATCAGAATTTGACATGTGGTAGGTTGGAGGGTAGAATGGAGTGAGCAAGAAATAGGCTGAGTGAAAGTAAGTTTGTCAGCGTTAAATATAATTCATTCAATGATTACCGAATGACTACAACACACTGTAAAATAGATATTGGCCAACATATTAAACATTTTGCTTGTTGAGTACAGGATAAATATCTATACTTAATATAATAACAAAATCCGCCCAAATTAGTAACTTTGAAGTTTTTCCGCCCAAAATTTATTACTAATTTTGGAAATAACAATTTTTTATATATAAAATTCAACCCCAATATAAAATATAATTATTGTTAATACCTTGCCATATATTAGCCTAAAATAAATATTATAAAGCTATTTGGGCTGATTCCGCCCGGGCCGAAAAAAATATTTTCTTAAAATTAACTTTTTTAAATAAATGTATTGGGTATTATTAATGAAAAATTATTTATAAAGACGGTAATTAAATTTTTAACATTACAAATATATCCCCTATCAACCGCATATTGTAATTCCAGCCCTAATCATCAACATGACTTCTATGGAAGGATGCTGGAGATATTCATATATTACGAAAAATAAATATCCATACTAATATATATTTTAGTTTTTAAAACTTTCACTGCACTCTTTTTCATTAACATATAATTTTTCATATCTTATTATTTATTGATTATAATATTTTATTATATTAAAATTATATAAAAATATTAATTTATTCATTTACACTTACAAATCGTGCATCGCACGGGGATACTACTAGTAACATAGTATATCAGAGAACCTGTAGTCCATACCCTACGGAATGTTGTGCTAAAATTTAACATCACAACCATAACATTTAAAGTAGAAAAACAAACCTATATATATAACAGAAATCCCCACCTTGAAATAAGTAGAAAGTATTATGTAGCTGCAAGTTCCTATTGTGCTTAGCATTTTCTAGCCTCGTTCTCCATTTGATATAGACATAAAATTAACCTAATAAGTCTTTAATATATATGGTTTGAAAACTAGAAATTTTAGTACTTTGTAGAGACTTTAAGAAATTTTGAGGATAAATTTGAAAGAAATGGAAAACTTGGATGTAATGAATTACTGCGCAATAAATTTTGATAAAAAAACAGTAAGGAATAAAAGTTTAAATTTATTATTGTAGTCAATAGACTCACATGGAAGTATCGTACTAAAATTTTAGAAAATTTAAAGATGTATAACTATAGATTTTAAATTTTGAAATAAAAATTGTTGAATCGGAAATTTTTGCCCATTGAAAAAACCTAATAACACGAGAACTACCGGATAGATCTCTTTGAACTTGTAATATAGCATAAAATACATCTAGATGGATAACATATTTGCAAAACATAACTTTTGAACAACTGTAAATCTATAATTCAAAATTTTTAAATCAGAATAGAGAAAAACTCAGATTCTTCGTTGAAATAGTAAAAAAAATACACGCCCATTGGAATTGAAATGTTTACAAAATATCATATACATAAAAAGAGACAACATAATAAAAGTTCATAGTTTTTGGACTTTCTAGATAGAGACACTTTTAAAACAAAATACCTAGCTATTGGGAGGCATTCATATGGAAAGACACAGTTGGTAGAAGAAAATATTTGGAACGATATTAATGAAAATCATAGAGAATATCCGGTTATTTGGTGGTGATATTGATTTATGACATGTATCCCATATTTATAGGTTATATTCCTAGGATTTTAGAGCTCCTAATTAGACTTTAGAGCTCCTAATTAGACTAGAAATATATTTTCTTGTTCCCTAATGATATCATAGATTTAGGCTTTGATTGTAAAACATGCACTCTAATAATTAACTATGCAATACCTTTAACGTATAGTTAGATCCTAAAACAATTTAGAGCTTATTATATTACTGGTGCATTTTATGTGGACTACACAATAATCTAAAATAATAGCAAGAGCTCCTATTTATACCAATAAAAATTAATAAATAAATACATATCCTAATATATAAAAGATGAAACCAAATAATATACATATATAACATATAAATGCTCGGGCAGGTTGTCATTGTGTAAGGGCTAAAAGCAGTGTATTGATCGGTACTTATCCACGAACTCTGTAGCAAAACAGTTGTGAGACCCAAATACACAAAATTACTAAGAGTAAGAGAAAACTAACTCTAGAATGCAAATTTATATAAAAAAAATAATAAACTTAGACTTACATTGTGCATATCTTATTGTTGTCTATAACCCATTATTTTTTTATTTTTTTTCTATTTTAGACCTTAATAACTGAATCTGGTGAATTTTGGATTTAAAGATAATAATTTTATGCATAAAATGAAGTTATGAGGAGAGTTTTGAGGATGAATATGAAAAATTCTTCTATTCCTCAAAGTTTAATTTTGTCCGGAAAATGATAGGGTGTGGAGAGAGGTTTTTGTAATGTGAATAAAAATACTGTGTTTATTAAGAACCCCTCTTTGAGTTCGAACTAATTCTCAATATTTCTTTGTTTTGTTTCCCAAGAATTGGACATACATTTTTGGAGTACTCCGTTATACATTTTGAATAGAAAGAGTGACATTGACGAAGTTGGATAACTTAAGTGGTAGAGCATCTACTATCTAAACCTTTGGTCCTGGGTTCGAGTCACCTTGGGGGGAAGGGAGAGGTTTTTTCTTTGTTCTTATATTAGGAGAAAAAAAAAAATAGAAAGAGGGACATACTTTATATGAATTCCATGTTTTTATTTTCTATTTACACATAAAGTGTGCCCCTTTCTTCATAATGCATGATAGAATACTCCACATAATGAATCAAAATCTCTTCCCCAATGGATATTAATTAGGTTTATCCCTCATGGTTTGGAAATATGCCCGAAATCCCCCCTGAGGTTTTAAAAATTGCACAAAATTCCCTTATGATTTAATGAATGTAGCACAAATTTTTCAAATTTGTTAAATTTAGCTAACATAGACACGCGCGCATGAAGTCCGAAAACTATAGGAATTTCAGTAGTTTTATCATTTGGGTATGTAAAAATGACCTTTATGTCCTTTATTTAATACATATATGATTTTATTTATTTTAGTATAACAAATATTTCCGTTTTAACATCATCTTTTCGAGTAACATTAGAAAATATTAAGAGCTTTAAAATGGTACCGGAGCCCTATGTTTATTTAAGAAATAATAAATTATTTATCATGTTATGCACTGTCCTAATGGAGGATACAATACGACTAACTTATGGATCCGAACAAAAGTTCGAGGAAAAAAAAAAAAAAAAAAAAAAAAAACTCTAGAGGAATACTTGGGTGAAACTCTAGTAACAACAACAGGGGATATTTCCAGATTCTAGAAAGACAAAAACGAGATTTCTTTGGAGGCTTACTCCAAATGTGTGACAAGATTCTTGAAAGAAGTAATGAGCTCAGTGATGAGCTACATAAGTCTTTCAAGATGTCGAGTTTGGATGAAAAAAAAGTGTCCAAAGGGTGGAGAGAAGTAGAAATAGTAATTGAAATCACTCAAAAGGATAATATATTTCATTTTGATGTCTTGTATTATTTACAATAACCTTCACTGGGGAGATATGAAGGATACCTCCAGCTAGGCGAAATTGATTTGATAATCGACGGAGTTACAGGGTGAGATAAGGAGTGTCTTATTCTTGGATTGGAAATTCTCAAGGATGGCTCACAAACTTTGGGAAAGACTACCAGAGAAAATGGAATTTACGGCCACATAGGCACTATTAGATTCGTGCTCGGAGCTCTTTACAATCTCTAATGAAAACAAATTCATTCTCTATGTGAAAAGTATCAAGCCAAATACTCCGCTACCTACATTGATTCAGGCGCAGGAATATGCATGGCCAAGCCATAAATCCTTCCTAAAGGAATTAGAGAAGATTTAACGGCTATTGTAGGAAGAGATTTCTTGAAGAGGATTCTTATCCCCAAAAGAGGAAGTAAACAGACATAAATAATTACTGGAGGAGCATGAGCTACCCTACTGATACACGTAGTGTATGCATACATTTAGGCCGATTTATACGAGTACTTTGGTAGTGTTTGTGTGCAAATTCAGTGATTATATGCTTATATTGATTATCTTGACCCGGATAACGTGTTTGCTCGTGTTTGTAGTTAAAATACACTATTTTAGGCTTAAAAGTCTGTTTAGACAAAGTTCCGAGAAGAAACAAGCAAGAAAAGGAAAAAAAACGGTGAAGTCTCATAATAGCAGGACAATGGGTCCCGTATGATTGGATGGTTTTATCCAATCCGACCAGATCATGTTCAAGAGAAAAGCATGGAGTTCAGAATGTTCAATCCAGGCAGATCTGTTGAAGCGTTCCGAAAGGCCAGTCCAAACTGCCCAATCCGGCCGGATCATATGTCGGGCCTGCGCAAAAATTGTAATTTAATCTTATTTCGGCCCAATTTCATCACTAATCCTCCAAAAACTATAAAATGGCTCCCTTAGGTCTGAAAACTGAAGAACTTATATCATATTGAAAGCTTGCAGGCTTGAATTGGAGACCAAGAAATAAGAGGCGAAGATGATCAAGATTTAAGGCTATTTTGGGTTTTTTTCGTCTTTGTTTATTTTATTTATTTCAGAATGTTTGTTTATAATATTCTGTAGTTTTAATTATAGACATGATTAGGAAAACTCGTTTGTGTTCTAGGACTACAAAGGAGGTTGCAGTTGAATATGTTTTGAATATTATGTTTATTCTAGACTTTGTTCTATGTGTTTATCATATACGCTTGTTCTTATTTAATGAATTGATCAATTTGACAAAATTCTTTATTCTACTTAATTGATAATTCGATGCCCGAGAGGGAAAGGTTATTATTAGGCTTACGACCTATAGCATAAATAATAATATCGTCCGAGAGTAGTAAGGCATTTGTGTAAGCACTGGTCTTAGGATCCCTTGGGAGTTGTGTATGAGGGTAATTATTCGTACGTGATCAACACGTTAGCATCATACGAGAGGAGGGTTAACTATAGTAGTGATCGCCTTATAAACAATCGAATTCGGTCTAAAGGTCTAGAATATTAGGGTAATTATATATAGGAAATCATAACTGAAATCAAACCCTAGGATACGTTTTTATCTGATTTATTCTCACTTATTAATTGTTTGTTATTTTAAGTGTTCTAATTTTAGTGTAATCAACAAATCACCCTTACTTTAGAGTCTAGATAGAGTTAGATTATTCCAATTAGGGTACTAAAGTAACATAGGACACAGTCTCTGTGGGAGCGACATTGCTCACTTCTATCTATAGTAACATCGTTCACTTGTGGTCATACTATGGGTTAGAAATAGTGTTTCAAGATTTTTGGAGCCGTTGTTAGGGACTATTAACTGTGTTAATTTATATCTTAAGAAGTAGTTCTGCATTAGGCTAGACATTTATTTTTTGCATTTTATTTTCAGTTTTTATTTGGGTTTTGGGTTTTATCTTTTGCTCTTTGACTAAAATTTCTGGTAGTGCATGGAAACTTGGTCTAAAGGGAGGAGCAATCTTGTGCCTTTTGACCCTAAAATTGAATCTACTACTCGAAGACGTAGGACAAGGAAAATCTAGCAAGCGAGATGGCTGAATTACCAAAAAATATGTTCCAAGACGAGATGCTTGGGAAGTTTTTCGGGATAGTGACACAACTAAATAGCAATATTGATCTGCGGAATTAGGTAAATGAAGTATGAAATCTACCTCAGCAGCTGCCACAACCACATCTCCAGGCCAATCCTGAAAAGGATCAGACACCTATACGGGTTTATCTTTGTCCTGCAGCTAACCAAAACTATGGAGGGGTCGTACTCCCACCAATAAATGCTAACAACTTTGAACTCAAGCCGATATTGATCTCCATCATCCATCATAATCAGTTCGGTGGGGGGCCTTTAGAAGACCTCCAATGTACACTTGTCTACCTTTGTGACTGTGTCTGAGACTCTTAAGTGGAATGGAGTTCCACATGATCAGGCTAAACATAGATTGTTCACTTTCTCACTTAGAGATAAGGCGAGAACATGGTACAATTCCCTAGTGTAATATCAGTACATGGGAAGAGTTGAGCATCAAATTTCTATTGAAGTACTTCCCACCGAGCAAGACACTCAAGTTGAAAACTGAAATCACCTAGTTTAAACAGTTTGATCTCAAGTCATTGGGTGAAGCTTGGGAGTGTTTCTATGATCTTCTTTGGAAGTTCCCTCCACACGGAGTTACAGAGAAGGAGCACATTTGCTACTTCTGTGATGGGCTACTTGGGCCCACGAGAGTACTTGTAGATGCAGCATCGGGTGGATCGATATTGGCTAAGCACACAAGGGGTACATTTACTGTTTTGGATGAGATGGCCACTACTATTTGGCAATGGCCGAATGAGAGAAATCATCCTAGGAGAGTAGCAACATCACTGAAAATAAGCCACCTAAATCAGTTATGGCTCAATTGGCGGCATATCCAAGCAATTGAGTGTGTTAACTAGTGCTAGCTCATCCCGGCATGCCTAGCCCAGTTTACAATAGCCACCATGCAAGAATTAATTGAGATGTCAATTATGTGAACTAAAGAACTTTAACAACTTCTGAGGCAATAAGCAACCGTATTAGTCGGGTATGAGAAGTCACCCGAACTTCTCGTATGGTAACCCTAATAGTGTACTCCAACCACCGTTGGGCTTCTCTGTTACAAATGGAGTGATAAATGATGGAAGGAAGCCGACTTAAGAAGATATCTTGCAGTCTCACATGGCAAGAACGAGCTAATAATAGGACATATGATGAAGGAAGGTCATGTTACCAATTACAATCCTAGTGGGCAAACAAGAGGGATCAATAAATTACCCAATTACAATAAAATTCACCTTAATTCCTATTATAAAGACCGGAAATGGAATAAATAAAAACAAGGCAAGTGAATTAATAAAATAATTGAATCAACCCGCTAATCCCCACCCAAGCAGATCTTGGTTAAGGAGCGAGGCCTTAAAACATCCTACAAGATCGACAAATATGATTCAGGTCCCCTCGTCGTCCCACATGGCCCATATTCTCAATTCCATCCATCAATCAGACCCACATCAACACATATTATAATAAAAATTACCAATCCTTGGGTTGGACTACTCCCTGACCCCGGAAACATGGAAACTACTAAAAAATCATCAAAGCATAAACAAGAATCAACAATATCAAGCAAGAAAGCATAAAAACCTAAAATAAAGAGAAGCGATAAGAAAATGCTCGATTGATTGAAGTGTCCTTCTAGAACTTTGATAATCTTGACGGGTGTCACAACCCATGAATAATCTCCAAGTTCTCCTTCAAAGATGGCTTCCTCCTTGAAGAGGAGGAAGAAAACCCTAACTCTAAGCTTAGAAAATCTCAAAATCTCAAGAACTATAGAGAAAACTAAGAAGAAAAGAACATGAGAAGCTTTACAACAGAGGCTTGTTACAAATGAGAGGGGGAAGGGGTATTCATAATACCCCAACCCCACAAGTGTAGAAAGACAAAAGCTCTGCAGAAACCCTCTTTTAGTAAGGGTAAAAGGGTAAAATTACAAAAGAGAGTGGTTGACCCTTTAAATGTTGAATCAAACCCTTCAATCACGCTCGATTCATCCTTCTCAAAAATTTTGGATAATTCCCGTCCTGAAATCAGACTTTGACCTCAACTAAAAAGTTTTAGATCTTTGTCTTGGATTATGTGGCAACTTGAATCACCCAAATCAAAGTCTAGATGAGAGAGATATGACTGAAAAACGAACGTGCAACAACCGACCAAAAGTGAACCGACTACACATAAGGTACCTGTGAGGGCCGGTACTGCCGTCACGTGTTGGGTGCTAGAATTTCTACCGGCCTTGTACTGGGCTAGTACCGGCACCATGCCTGCTGATACTAGAGTTGGTAAGCACTTCGTTTGCCCGGCGTTCGATCGTCGGGCGTTCTATGCTTATCTTCCATGGATCGTCTTCATATATCGCCATTTCGAGGCTTTTTCACTTGTTTTCTTGGCCCGACTTCTTCATGAATCGATGATCTTCGAATCAGGCTTGACTCAAGCCTATTTCAAGCCCATTTGGGCCTCTATTTGTGTGTCGAGTGAGAAAATGAATGCAATCAGCCTTCTTTGTTTCCCGGATTTCCTTATCCTTCAAAACATAACTAAAAAATATCCAAAAGTGCATTAAATCATATCAAAAGGAATTCTAATCGGAAAATGCAATAAAATATGAAATTGCACCCAAACACATGAAACACTCGTATTTCGCAAACGAATATGAGCGTAAATAATACGAGAAAAATGAGTATTTTCATGTTCATCAGGAAAATATGGGCATCCCAACCAGTATGATCAGCATGCCTTCTTGGGTTAGCTGATGGAGGCCTGCGGGCTATTACCCAATCGCAATAAGACTTCTTGGATCCAGAACCCCACTGAGGAGAGATTAAAGAGTTCCAGGGCGGACCTAGGCATCAGGCTGTAGAGGGAGACCAAATTGAGGAAACTAGACTGAGGGAGGCAAGTAAATTAAAGCGGAAGGCAACAGCCAGCGAGAGAGCCAGCCACCCAGGAGAGGATTGAGAGTAGTGAGATTATCAATGCGAAGAGGAGCCTCTTTGGATATAGAGACCCATATATGAGAGCTTGTTGAGTCCTTCCATACATGGACTCAACTTTATGATACACGTCTTGATGGCATCATAGTGATTCAGTCGACCATCTTGGACTGAATTGAGGGAATGGAAGGGCGAAAAAACCAGTCTTTCCAGCGGCAGTAGCTGTGGATGGATCAAATGACCTAGTTCATGCAGTAGTACGGCTTTCCACCGGCCCCGCCATAGGTATGATGTCTATGAGTGCCACCAAGGTGTACCATTTCTTTCCTACAAATAGGCCTTGGACCAAGTTTGGGGAAGAGGGTAGAATGGGACGTCTTCGCAGCTATGATTGCTCTTATTTTTCTTCCTTGCCGTTGTTTTTTATGAACTCATTTGATAGTTCGGTAGTTGCATTGTGTTGGGTAAAATAGTTTTTTATTTTATGCACTTAGTTTGTTTGTTTTTTAGTTTATGTTGTAGTTGAGTCGAACCCGGGATTTGTATTAAATTGTGAACTAAAAAGCTAAATGGGTTGATGGACGATGATGTGTCAATGAGGAATTAAATTTTAAAATTGTATAGCATATAGAAGAGCACGATAGGCACAATGGGACAAAATTTAGCTTGAACTTTGAATGATGATCATATTAGTCTGTGAGAATTTGAACCTTAATTGAACCCCCATTTTTAGAGTTATATTACTTTATTCTTGAGTAATTTGTTGGTCATAGTGTAAGTGTGTATCTAGAACTTGCCTTGCGTGTTCTTGAAGTCATCAAGTACACATTGTGTAGAGAATCATTTTAAGGTTCTTTTAGCCTTTTTAAGCCAAAATTGACCTTTTTACTAAATTTTATATATAAAAAAAATCTTTAGTCAACCACTTTGACTTTTAACTTTTTTTTTCATAGCCGTATAATACAAGCTTATAACCGTTCCATTTGGATTTTATCCCTTAACTTGGAGTAGTTGAGTGAGAAGGAGATGGATTGGAAGGTAGTACAGCAAAAAGCATAAAGTATTGGAGAGGAAAGGATAGTTGGGATGGTTTGATGGAAGAGAAGTGTTGGGATGGGCAGAAGATCAGAAGAAATTAACCCCTTCATGTCTTTATTTATGTACTTCCATTTAAAATAAAAGTTGGGATAGTTTATGTTTTATAGGAGGGGTTCAATTAGAGAAAGAAAAAATGCTTAAATAGGCCTTGGTCTTTATAGTTGAGTAGTCCCAAAGTGGTACTCAATCATTGTTGGCATTGAAAGCACTTGGATGGTGTAGTGCGAGTTGATTATTTTATGAGGTAAAGAAGCTATATTTGAGCTTTCTGAGATGTGAAGAATGATGAGAAGAGTGATGTTATTCGAGGGATAGTTGATTTAGGAATAACTTGATTAGTCCAAGTATGGGTCGCTTTTATCCAAAGTTTATCACACCTTACGTTAAGCCTACATTACAACCAAAATCAAAGACCTTTCTGATTCTTTGTTCACGCGTGTCATGTATGATGAATAGGTTAGACAATATGCAAGCATATTATAGACTACACATGTGATCCAACCTGAGCGAAAACATGTCCTATTTCATACACTTGAGAGATAAGTGATACATTGAACCGGTGAGGACCATTTATTTAAAGTGTCTTGTCTCAAGAGAAGTTGATGTATTGCCATGTTGTATATGCCCATTGCCTATGTTATCTATTTTTGGAAAAAAAAAAAAATCTGAGGTTATGTTTATCGTCTGATCGCCCTAATGGTTGAGTTCTTGATTTTGTCTACTTTTGTTGTTGGGGGCAAACAACGGTCTCAGTTTGGGGGGTTTCTATACACGTAGTGTATGCATGAATTTATGCTGATTTATATGGGTATTTTGGTAGTGTCTGCGTAAAATTCCGATGATTATATGCTTGTATTGATTATCTTGAGCCTGCTAACGTGTTGGCTCATGTTTGTAGTTAAAGTGCGCTATTTTAGGCATAAAACTTCATTTGGACAAAGTCGAGAGAAGAAACGAGCACAAAAAGGGTAAAAATGGTGAAGTTTTGGAAAAGTAGGACAATGGATCCTGTCCGGCCAGATGGTTTCATCCAATCTGGCCGGATCAAATTTCAAGAGAAAAACATGGACTCCAGAATGTCCAATCCAACCGGATCACATTTGTGCAATCTGGCCTGGTACATTAAAGAGTTCCGAATGGCCAGTCTAAACTGCCCAATCTAGCCGGATGAGGTTGTGCAATCCCGCCAGATCGCATTTGGGCCTATGCATAAATTGTGATTTAATCTTATTCCGGCTCGTTTTCATCCCTAATCCTCCAAAAACTATAAAAAGGCTCCTTTAGGTCCGAAAATTGAACAACTTACATCATATTGAGAGCTTGGAGACTTAAATTGGAGAGAAAGAAACAAGCGAAGAAGAAAGTCAAGACTCAAGGCTGTTCCGGGTTTTGTCATCTTTGTTTATCTCATTTTTTTATGATGCGTGTCTATGAATATTCTATGGTTTTAATATAAACATGAGTAGCGAAACTCTTTTGTGTTCTAGGGCTATAAAGTAGGTTGTGATTGAGTATGTTTTGATTATTTCGTTTATTCCAAGACTCTGTTCTATGTGTTTATCGTATACGCTTGTTCTTATTTTTTATATTGATAAATTTAGCCAATTGATTAATAGGCTTACGACGTATAACATAAATATCAATATCACCCGAGAGGAGTGAGGTATTTGTGTGGGCACTGGTCTTAGGATTCCTTGGGAGTTGCGTATGTGATAGATAGCCCGATAAGGTAATTATTAATATGTGCTCAACATGTTAGCATCATCCGAGAGGAGGGTTAACTATAGCAGAGATCGCCTAATAAACACTGGAATTCAGTCGAAATGTCTAGAATATTAGGGTAAATATACAGAGGAAATCGTAACTGAAATCGAACCCTAGAATATGTCTTTTTATCTGATTTATTCCCATTTGTTAATTTTTTGCTATTTTAAGTGTTCTAAGTTTTTTTATTGTATTCTGTAATTTTAGTTTAATAAACAAATCACCCTTATCTTTAGAGTCTAGATAGAGTTGAATTATTACGATTAGGGCATTGAATTAACATAGGACATAGTCTTTGTAGGATCAAACTTGTTCACTTCTATCTACAGTAACACCGTTCACTTGCGGTCATATTAGGGGTTAGAAATAGTGTGTCACCTATGGTATAAAGTCAAGACTCAACCAATTTATTTTCATGATACCAATGCAGATTTTCCATTAGGAAACAATTTCCTACAGATATTTAAGCGGTTCACCCAAGAGAATGAAACAAGAAGGCTTATTTTCACAACCCTATATGACAATATGATCATTGTTCAGAGATTAAGGGAGGCATGTCACAGAGAAATGCCCATTAACTTTCGTAGTAAACATGGTGATGAAGGAAAACTGAGTCAGCTAAAAATGAAGGATCATCGTAGATACGGAGAGACGCTCCTTCAATATTGAGCCGAAACCCTAGGAGGAAAGGCGGATAAAAGAATGTCTAATGAGATAATTCAATTCCTCAAGATCTCTATGGTTGTTTGCCCATAACCTGAGGCCACCATTGAAGGACAAATCTCTTTGGAAGATGTAAAAAAGAAGATATGGAGGAATTTCAATGAGGATCCTCTAGCATGGTGGGACAAGAATGAACTAAAATCATTTTTAAAGGTGAAACCGGAAGAGAAAATGAGTTTGTCTGATACAAGTCAATCCTTATGAATCAAGAAGATTGTGAGGATATTATAGCCCATGATACTTAAGGAACATTTGGACCTAAAGTTAATATTTGCAGGAGTTTCTCCATATAATAGCCCATGATTTCTGGTGAGAAATTATGGAGGAATGAAAAGAGGAAAACCAATATTGGTAATCAACTACAAAGGAATTAACAACATTTTGGAATGCGGCGGATACTACATTCCAAGTAGAAAACACCTGGTGAATTGGATCAAGGATGCAGAGGTATCTCTAAATTCGATCGTAAATCAGTATTTTATCAGATCAAAATGGAAGATTTCAACAAGAAGTATACAGTGTTTTCTACACCACAAGTACATTATATCTGGAACGTGATGCTAAGGAGATTTGCAATAGCGATGAACAAGGTCGAATCCACAGGGAATGGGAATTAGAAATATTCTTTTGAAAACTGAAAACAAACAAATAACAATTAAGAGGTTTTGATATTTGATTTTAGATAAACTAAATAAAAAAGAGCAAGAACGAAAACTTATCAAGGGTGAATTAATTTGACAGAAAATCAAACCAAAAGATTATTTTCAGATTCAGTTCACAGAATTTGTCATCGATGCAATAATGGTTCTTTTATTTCAACACTAAATTGGTTACAGTTGATGGTACGACCTAAACCCCTATCTCTCCTTACTAGTTTGATAATCAGGATACAATCTCTAGTTACTTCTCTTGCCAATAAATAATTTTAGACACAATCGTAGAATTTAATTTATCAACAGAATTACTATGAGAGAGATCAACAATTCTGGCCAACAAACACACATGTAGGTTCATTTAGACAATTTTGGATATCTCCATAACACATATTGAACACCATCTTTGTAATCAACTATGTAAGTTACCACAAACATTAGAAAAATTAACAATTACGGATTTAATGTTCGAATTGGTAATATTGTTTTGGTAATAAAGCAATTGGCCTTATCAGTCAGTCCCATCAAAATAATAATCATATCAAGCACAGACAATGAATAGTGAAGAAATAAGAGAACAAAGAAAATTAATTAGATCTCACAATTCTGAAAGCACCAAATATTTGATAATCTTCTAGTCGGAATATGAAATTTAGCCTTCCAAGGAGAACTTCTAAGAGAAAATAGAAAAGAAATATGTTGTCTACGTTAATTTTTTAATCACCGGGAGAATCTCGATATCTCTATCTTAAATATGTCTCCTTCCATCCTTATCTAAAAACTAACGTGAAGACCCTCCGAAGGCGTATTAACAACTGAAAAGGTATTTTAAGAGAAAATGGGTCACCACTTTATAAAACCCTCACTGTCGGAATTTTTAGTTAACGTGTACCCCCGCCTTATGCCGAGATATGCCTTTCACAAGTCAGATAGTTAAGGTATGACCACGCCTTACGTAAAATCTTCTCCTGAATGCTTTAATTCTTTGAACAATCTTGAATTCGTGCAAATTAACCAAATTCACATCAAAGATGCTCCAATTTCTCCATTTACCTTAGAAAACACAATTGTTAGAAAAATCTCGTGGAATGAACATGATTAGGCATTAAAAGCACAAGGAAATGTTATATTTATACATGAAATTTTGCATCTTATCAAATGGATAATCTTTTTAAAGATTATTTCAATTTCTTGTTCGTCTATGTCGATCATGTACTCATTGCTTCAAATAATATCAAGGATAATATTAAACATATGGAGATCTTACTAGAAGTTTGTCCAAAGAAGGATTAGTGTTATCGGAGAATAAAGCAGTAATTTCTACATAAAAGATCGAGTTCTTTTGGATCGAGATTGATGAATCTGGAATCATCCTTCAGAAACATATTGTGAAGAAGGTGTTTTGTTCATTACTAAAGAAATATTCTTTCAAATGATAAAAGAAGTTCAGAGAATCGGTGTTGGAGCTAAAATAAATTTGTAAGGAACTTCCTAAGTTAGCGATACCCAATAACGAGGATTAACTGGTTCTTTATACGGATGCCGGTGATATTGGTGGGCAGTGGTGTTAACCAAAACCACACCAAATGGAGAGGTACCATGTGATACTGCAATGGTCTCTTTGTAGAAAACAAAACAACAAAATGGCATATCAATGAGAAGGAGACTTTCAGAAAATGGGCTTTATTACTACTGTCTAAGAATTTCATTATTAAATTTGATAATACAAGTGTTAAAGCTTTCCTAACTAAGAAATTTGAATCTAAACCCGAGAAAGCTAGATTACTTAGATGGCAAGTTGTTTGTCAATATATTGATTATGTGGTTGTCATTATTAAGTCTCATTAAAATGTTCTTGCAGACTTCTCTGCGCAAGATGGAGTCTAGTGAAGCAAACTCCATCTTAACAGGATACAAGCATCTCCAAGACGATCTAGAGGAGCTTGACAGGAGGGCTTGTCGAAATTCCGTAATGCGTTGAAGACTACCAAACTTGCTAGCTAGCTCATGTCGCTAGGACAACATGATTATTCCTATCCAATAGGAAGCTTCTTCATCAAAGAAAAAGGTCAAGTTTTGTGACGGATCTCTAACCCGGTTGCTGCAGAGTCAAGTGCCGTGAGCAAGAATTCTAAATTGTATCCTTATACGGATCTGGCCGAAGAACAAATTGAGCAGACAAAAGAAACTCCTTCTGCTGCTTCAAGCTACCCCAACAAACCTGGGGTAAAATAAGAAGAGATTAATCTCAGACTTATGGGAGACACCTCTAAGATTGTATTAACGCGTTTAAAGCTTCTTCTTTTCAGGTTTATCAAATCACATGGGAAATTGTTACAGGAGTTGGTGTTAATCCAACTAAATTCTAGATTGATCGGTCTGATAGGTATCTGAGGATGTGGATGTTCCCAAGATGCAATCCACAGGAACTGAATGAATGTTATGATTTTGGAGCTCTAGCTTCAGTCTATACTGTGTCGTCGAGTTTTCCGAAAATTTTAAGGCTTCAGGTAAGGATATGTAGTGTCGTGACTGCGATGTGGGATAACAGTAATAATCTCAAACGCAGAGATATTTTGGAGCTAAAATTCACATCATCAACCCCAGAACCATACATGAATGGGTTTTATCCAACTTTTCATTTCATAAAGCTACAAAGATTCTATCAAGATTGGCAAACAAGAATATGTCCGCCCCAGATCAAAAGATCCCCTTAGTATAAACATTTACTAAGGATAATATTACTACAAGGAGAACTTGGGGTATATGCGTTTGATCATGGAGATGAGAAAGGTCAAGGGAAGTTTTAAAGTCTTTCAGAAATGGTGAGCTGATTAATCACGATCAATACCATGACATCCAAAACTTCTTCATACGTAGAGTCTATCTTTGGACAGAAGAAAGAGATGTGATAGAAGAACGAGTTGTTGACAAGTTTAGAAACAACCAGAAAATATTGCTACATGGCGCATATTGGGCGGTGGATGAGTCGAACTTGTCCTAAGTGCCCTGAACTAAAAAAGGAACTATTCGGGCAACCACTCCCTGTCATAAATGACAAGGGAAGAAAAAACGAGAAAGAGCCATCAAGAAAGCAGAAGATGCTAAGGGAAACATCTAAAAAAAATTATTAAAGAGTTCCCCGACAAACCTTGATGGGTAGAGTCACGAGAACATTATCCACCAAACACGAAAGAAAATGATGGTCTGAGGATAATGTGTGGAGAGACCATCCGATCTTCACACCATGTGAAAGAAGAGCCATAACAATGTGCTCTAGATAAGAAGAACATCCAGATTTTTGTGGTAACAAATGAAATGATGAATACTGGATGCAATAATTGATACATGCTATTTTTACATGTATTTTGGGTCAATTAAAGGTTGTAATTTGTGACATATGCATGTGTATTTGGGTGAAAAGTGATTAAAATTCATATTTTGAGCTAGATGACGTGTTTTTGCATGTTTGATCGATGTTCAGTGTGAGGTGGTGTTCAATCTCATCAAGTGAGCTATACTTTGTAAAATGGTGTGTTGGGAATGTGGAACCGAAATCAGGAAGCGAAGAACCGGAGGTTTGAACCGGGTTTGAGCATCAAGAAGACAAGCTGTTCAGAATAAACCGGGTTCGAGGCAGTTGAGGATAACCGTCATTTGTGACGAAGCAGTTTCAGAATTGTGACGAAGAAAACCGTCGTTTTTGTCCGGTAGCTGAGCTCAACTTCATTCAGTTAGAACTTTCTGTACAGTTACATTCGAGCTCCAATACTTATATCATTGTAAAGCTCTCATCAAGGAGAAGATCACTACGTCGAGCAATTTCCTTGTTTCTTAGATTAGAGAGAGTATTTTGAGATTGAACGTTTCTGCCCTAATTTGTCAACAGAATTGGGCATTTCGTTTCTTGTGTGTATTCTCTGTAATTGATTGGTTTTCTTAGTGGATTGGGGTGTGTCTTGCCTCCGTGGATGTAGTTCATCTTGAACGAACCACGTAAAAGCTGTGTGTGATTCATTTTCAGTTCCTGGTCTGCGTGAGTTCAATTCGGCTACATCTTTGGCCGAACTGCATGTGTGTTTTCAAATTGATCTTTGTGCGAATTCCAGATTCTGTATAGTTGTGTGTTTAAGAGTTGAGTTCACTAACAAGTGGCGCCGTCTGTGGGAAACAACTCTCACAGCTTGAAGAAGAGAAGGAATGGCTGGCATGAAGATGGATTTTGAGAAGTTTACAGGAAGAAATGATTTCACACTGTGGAAGATCAAGATGAATGCAGTATTGGTTCACAATGGCCTTGATCTTTCTTTGATACCTCTGGATTCGTGAGAAGAAAGTGAGAAACCCAAGTTTGCATCAGTGGATAAGAAGGCCCTCAGTCTTATCTTTCTGTGTTTGGGTGATAAACCGTTGAGAGAGGTCTCAAGATGCAAGAGTTCCTCAGAAGCATGGAAGAGATTGGAAGATCTGTATCAATCTAAGTCAGTTTCCAGCAAGCTGTTCTTGAAGCAGAAGATGTTGGCCTTCAAGATCACTGAAGATAAGGTTATTTCTGATCAACTTGATGAGTTCATTAAGATGGTTGAAGAATTGGAAGACCTGGATGTGAAATTGGAGGAGGATGACAAAGCATTGATGGTGTTAAACATTCTTCCAAAATCCATGGAAAGCTTTAAGGATGCCTTGATGTATGGTAGAGATGAGCAGCTATCTTATGATGGAATAGTGAAGGCTCTGAGGTCTAAATGTTTCCAGACTCAAGGGGATAAAGGCATGGTGCAATCTGGAGAAGGTTTGAATGTCAAATTCAAGAAACCTTGGCAAGGCAAGAAGGGACAGAATGCTAAGGATCCAAAGGCAGGAGACTCTAATCCTAAGAAGGGGAATGAATGGGTTGAGAAGAGGAAATGCTTCAAGTGCAAGCAGCCTGGTCACCTGAAGAAGGACTGTCCTAAGAGAAATAAGAAAGGTGGAAATCAAGGGGCAGAAGCTGCTGCCATTGATCATCAAGAAGATCCTCCAGAGGTATTAAATATTACTGAATCAAGAATGGTAAAGGAATGGGTCTTGGACACAGGCTGCTCCTTTCATATGTGTCCACACCAGTCATGGTTTGATGAACTGAAAAGAGAAGATGGTGGAAATGGTCTCCTGGGAAATGACCAATCATGTAAGGTCAAAGGAGTTGGATCAGTGAGCATAAGGATGTTTGATGGTGTGGTCAGAGTCATCTCAAATGTAAGATATGTTCCTGGCCTTAAAAGAAATCTTCTATCTCTTGGTTCTTTAGTAACTAGTGGGTGTCAGTTTAGCTCAGTAGATGGCTTCTTGCATATCACTGAACATGGAAAAATGGTGATAAAAGGTAGACAGCATAATGGGTTGTTTATCTTGATTGGTTCACCTGTTGTTGGGAGTGTGGATATGGTCTTGAGCATTTCTGAGCTTGTTAAATGGCACAAGAGGCTTGGACACATAGGAGAGAAATGGTTGAAGGAACTGTCAAGAAGTTGAGTAATTGGAAACATGGGAAATCAAGATCTGGAGTTCTATGATCAGTGTGCTTTGGGCAAATCCAAGAAGCTGCCCTATGGAAAGGGTGTTCACACAACTCAAGAGCCATTAGATTATGTTCACTCTGACATATGGGGTCCTGCAAGGACAGAGTCTCATGGTGGTCCAAGGTATTTCATGTCCTTGATTGATGATTACAGCAGAAAGGTGTGGATCATGTTGATGAAGAATAAGAGTGATGCTTTTCATAAGTTCAAAACATGGTTGATTCAACTGGAAAATGTCAAAGGGAAGAAGCTGAAGCACCTTAGGACTGATAATGGACTGGAATATCTCTCTACTGAGTTTACAAACTTCTGTGAAGAAAGAGGAATCAAGAGACACAGGACTGTTCCAATGAATCCTCAACAGAATGGAGTTGCTGAGAGGCTTAATAGGACTCTTCTTGAAAGAGTTAGGTGTATGCTGTTGGATGCTGGGTTGCCAAAGGTATTTTGGGGTGAAACCATTGCTACAGCATGTTATCTCATTAACAGGTCACCCTCATCAGTGATTGGGTTCAAAACACCTGAAGAGGTGTGGAATGGACAGAAACCAAGTTATGAAGGTTTAAGGGTGTTTGGTTGTCTTGCTTTTGTCCATGTCAAGCAAGACAAGTTAGATGCAAGAGCTCTAAGATGTGTATTTCTTGGATATCCAGATGGAATAAAGGGCTACAGATTGTGGTGTCTAGAGAAAGGAAATCAAGTTATGATTGGGTTCAAAACACCTGAAGAGGTGTGGAGTGGACAGAAACCAAGTTATGAAGGTTTAAGGGTGTTTGGTTGTCTTGCTTTTGTCCATGTCAAGCAAGACAAGTTAGATGCAAGAGCTCTAAGATGTGTATTTCTTGGATATCCAGATGGAATAAAGGGCTACAGATTGTGGTGTCTAGAGAAAGGAAATCAGAAGATAATCACAAGTAGAGATGTAAAGTTTAATGAGAATGTGATGGCTTACACTTCTACAGGCTCTAAGGAAGAATTTGATGGTGCTAAAGAGACAAAAGAGATATCAATTCAGGTGGAGCATCCTGCTGAAGATGATCACACACCTCAACCACAAGAAAATCTACAAGATAGTGATTCATCATCTGAAGAAGAAGAACAAACTGGACCTTCACAAAATGTTAGAGAATACAGCATTGGAAGGGACAGGCCTAGAAGAACAATCAATAGACCTGATTTCTATGGTCAAGCAGGGAGTGTTTACTATGCCTTAAGTGTTGCTGAAGACCTGGAATCACAAGAGCCTAGTAGTTTTAAAGAAGCACTAGACTGTGAAGAAGGTGAACACTGGATACAGGCAATGATTGAAGAGATGGAGTCCCTGGAAAAGAATGAGACCTGGATATTGGTGGATAAACCAAGAGGTCAGAAACTTGTAAGCTCTAAATGGATATACAAGAAGAAACTAGAGACTGCAGGATCCAAACAAGTGAGGTTTAAAGCAAGATTGGTGGCTAGGGGCTTTACACAAAGAGAAGGAATAGATTTTAATGAAGTTTTCTCTCCAGTGGTAAAGCATTGCTCAATCAGGTTGCTTTTATCAAAAGTTACACAAGAGGACATGGAATTACAACAACTGGATGTAAAGACAACATTCTTACATGGAGAACTCAATGAGAAGATATATATGAAACAGCCAGAAGGCTTTGTTGTTCCTGAACAAGAAGACAAAGTTTGTTTGCTGAAGAAGTCATTATATGGACTCAAACAAAGTCCAAGACAGTGGAATAAGAGGTTCAATGACTTCATGATCAGTGTTGGCTTTGTAAGAAGTCTTTATGATAGTTGTGTTTACTTCAACAAAGGTTCAAAGCAAGATAAAGTCTTCCTTCTATTGTATGTGGATGATATGCTAATTGCCAGCAGGAACAAGAAGAGGGTACAATGGTTGAAGGATAAACTTAACACTGAATTTGACATGAAAGATCTGGGAGAGGCCAAGAAGATTTTGGGCATGAACATTCTAAGGAACAGAGAAGCTGGAGTGCTTTGGTTATCTCAGAGGCAATATCTATAGAAGGTGTTGGAGAGGTTTCATATGCATGAAGCCAAACCTCTCTCCAGTCCAGTTAATCTACAGAAGAAACTCTCCAAAGAACAATGCCCAAAGACTGAAGAGGAAATCATACATATGAGCAATATCCCTTATGCAAGTGGAGTTGGAAGTCTTATGTATGGAATGATTTGTAGTAGGCCTGACTTGGCCTATGCTGTGTCTTTAGTAAGCAGGTTCATGTCAAACCCAGGAGTTGAGCATTGGGAAGCTTTGAAACATGTAATGAGGTATTTGAAGGGATCAGTGAACTTGTCACTGAAGTTTGAAAAGAAAGTGGATGGAGGCACTGTTGCATTGGAGGGGTTTGCTGATTCTGATTTTGCAGCAAATATAGACACAAGAAAATCTATTTCTGGATTTGTGTTTACCTTATTTGGAACAGCCATCAGCTGGAGAAGTGTACAACAATCAGTTGTAGCACTGTCAACAACAGAAGCAGAATATATCTCTCTCACTGAAGCTATCAAAGAAGCAATCTGGCTTAAAGGGATTTTGAGAGATTTGGACATCAAGCAAAAGTGTGTGACAATCTATTGTGATAATCAAAGTGCATTACACCTTGTGAAACACCAAGCATTTCATGAAAGGTCAAAACACATTGATGTTAGGTTGCATTTTGCTAGAGATATCATTGATTCTGGTTCTGTGGAAGTGAAGAAGGTACACACATTGCATAACCCTGCTGATTTTCTTACTAAGGGTGTACCTGGGAACAAAGTGGAGCATTGTTCAAGCTTGCTGCAGCTTGAGCAATGTCATGAAGAGCATTAATAGGAAGGCAGTGATGAGGCAGGAAGAGGCACACTTGATTCATTGAGGTGGAGATTTGTGAGGTGGTGTTCAATCTCATCAAGTGAGCTATACTTTGTAAAATGGTGTGTTGGGAATGTGGAACCGGAATCAGGAAGCGAAGAACCGGAGGTTTGAACCGGGTTTGAGCATCAAGAAGACAAGCTGTTCAGAATAAACCGGGTTCGAGGCAGTTGAGGATAACCGTCATTTGTGACGAAGCAGTTTCAGAATTGTGACGAAGAAAACCGTCGTTTTTGTCCGGTAGCTGAGCTCAACTTCATTCAGTTAGAACTTTCTGTACAGTTACATTCGAGCTCCAATACTTATATCATTGTAAAGCTCTCATCAAGGAGAAGATCACTACGTCGAGCAATTTCCTTGTTTCTTAGATTAGAGAGAGTATTTTGAGATTGAACGTTTCTGCCCTAATTTGTCAACAGAATTGGGCATTTCGTTTCTTGTGTATATTCTCTGTAATTGATTGGTTTTCTTAGTGGATTGGGGTGTGTCTTGCCTCCGTGGATGTAGTTCATCTTGAACGAACCACGTAAAAGCTGTGTGTGATTCATTTTCAGTTCCTGGTCTGCGTGAGTTCAATTCGGCTACATCTTTGGCCGAACTGCATGTGTGTTTTCAAATTGATCTTTGTGCGAATTCCAGATTCTCTATAGTTGTGTGTTTAAGAGTTGAGTTCACTAACATTCAGGTATAAAAAGGTCAAAAAGTTCGTTTGAACAATGTTCGGATGAAAAACGAGCAAGAAAAGTTGGAAATAGCAAAGAGGAGTTGAAGCATGGTCAGAAGTTCCCACTCGTTCAAGTGAGAAATGAAGAGGAAAAACAGAAGTTGGTCAGAAATTCGAACTCGATCGAGTTGCATTTCGCCTCGGTCGAGGCAGCTTTTCGAGTCCAGATATGATTATGCCCGTTTTATGATTTTGAGCCCATCTTGAGCCCAATTTAGCCTTAATTATATAAGGAGGTTCCCAAACTCGAAATAGGATAGTTGGATATCATCACATAGCATATTGAAGAGGAAAACAACATTAAAAGATCAAGATTAAGACGATGATTAGGGTTATTATTCACTTTCTCATTTTTATTATTTCAAATCATGTTTGTCTATGAACATCTTTGTGTTATGAACATGAAAATGATTGAGTAGTTCTTTATTATTCTAGGGTTTTGAAAGTAGGTTTTAACAATGTTTGATTAATTGAAGTTTCTATTCTAGTTAATGATTGTTATTCGTTATCTATGTGTTGTGATGATTTTTATGAATAGTTAACTTGATCACTTGACTAATTCTAGATAATTCATAAGTTTGCTTTGAAAGGAGGAATTTATGAATGGAAAGACAACATATAGCGTATTTGTTGAGCGCTCTGAAAGAAGGTGAGATAAGTGCGTAGGCATTGGTCTAAGATCGATTGGGAGTTCGTTAGGTCTAGTCGACTTGAAAGGGTGGCTAGTGGTAATGAATCTACATGTTAATTGATTCGAAAGGAAAGTTAATATATATGAGTGCCGTCTAATAACAACAATAATCATTGCTAGTTTAGAATAATTCGATTTTCATACTTAGTTAATTCTGAAATCAATTCTCTAGAATTTGTCTTCCAATCTTGATTATTTGATAAAGTGTTTTCTTGTTTCTTGAACTTTAGTGTTAAGTAATAGTTTATGAACATTAGTTTAATAATAAAATCAATACAATTGAGAGCCTAGTTAGGAGTGTTTTAGGATATTTAGAGTATCAAACTAGTCATTAAGTAAGTCCTTGTGTGATCGACCTTGCTTGCCGTTATATACACTTGCACTCGTACACTTGCAGATCGTTAGGTTGTAAAATAGGGGAACAAGATTTTGGCGCCGTTACCGGGGACTGAGTTTAGTGTTTTAGTTTTTATTCTAATAACTAGATTAGGCAACAATTTATTTTTGCACATTTAATTTCTGTTTTTATTTTTATCTATTTTGATTTTACGTGGGTATTTTCTTGTTAGTGTTTTCAGGGATTGTGCATGCATACCAGGTCTAAGGGAAAATAACATCTTGTTCCTTGTGATCCGGAAATTGAAGCTACAGCTCGAAGACACAAATCAAGGAGAACTCAAATAGTTGAGATGACAAATCCACCAAATCCAGAAGAGGTTATGAACCGCATTTTATTGGAACTGGCCAATTTGGATGACAGAGTCACAAGTATCCATCAACAGCAACCTCCACAGTATCCAGTACTCCCAATAGGAAATCAGAATAATAATGAGAATGATGATGATCATGACACTTCTCCAATAAGTGACTGTCTTCGTCCTCTGCCTAATCAGAATCTTGGAGGTGTACAACCGCCACCACTTAATGCACACAGCTTTGAGCTCAAACCATCACTTATTAATATTCTGCAACAAAATCAGTATGGCGGTACTGCATTGGAAGATCCGAACACTCATCTAACTAAGTTTCGGAGATTGGCTGATACGATAAAAATCAACCGTGTACCGCACGAGCAAGTGAAGATGAGGCTCTTTCCTTATTCCTTACAGGATAGGGCATTGCAGTGGTTTAATTCGTTAGAGGAGATCACTGAGTGGGAGGAGTTGAGTGCAAGGGTTCTGTTGAAGTATTTCCCACCCAGCAGGATGCTGGAGCTGTAGAATAAAATCACACTGTTTAGACAGTTGGATCAGGAGCCACTAGGTGAAGCATGGGAAAGATTCAGAAGTTTGCTTGGAGGCTGTCCTCAGCATGGGTTCACTAGGAAATAACAAATCTGTAAGTTTTACAATGGCTTACTTGCACCAACTAGAGATCATGTAGACGCTGCAGCAGGAGGGAGTCTGATGGAGAAGAGTGTGAATTCTGCCTTCGCTATTCTAGAAGCTATGTCTAGAACCAGTTATCAGTGGCCGAATGAGCGAAATCAGCCAAGGAGAGTGGCTAATGTAGTTGAAGTGGAATCAAATCAAAATTTGGCTGCTCAGATATCAGCTTTGACTACCCAAATGAACTTGCTAACTAATCTGACGTTAGCACAGCATTCTGAGCCATCATAGCCGCAGCAAACCCAAGAAGAGATGGAAGATGTGAACTTTGTGAATCAGTGGAATTTCAAAAATTACCAAGGTAATCAGCTAAGGTATAATCAATATTCACAAGGCAACCAATATCAGCAAGGGAATCGGAACTACTCCAATTTGTCTTATGGAAATTCGAAGAACGCCCTTACTCCTCCACCAGGGTTCAGTCACAAATGGAATCATACATGATGGAAGAAACCCAACTCCAGAAGAGTTAATAGAAGCAGAAGCAGCAAAGTTTGAGGAGAAATTAGCTCAGCTGGAGAAGAAAAAGGAAGGAAAGCATAACGAGGTGAGTAAAAACATAGCGTGTATGGGCGCATAATTGAAAAGTGTGGCATCGGATACCCATCATATGATTAAAGCATCAGCAGCGCAACATAAGTAAGGACAGTTTCCCAGTGATACAGTGGTTAATCCAAGAGAACACTGTCACGCCATTCAATTAAGAAGTGCGACCGAATATGAAGGACTGTAGAAGCCTGTGGTGGAAAGAAAAGTCATTGAAAAAGAGCAACTTGGAAGAACAAGTTGAACTGAAAGGAAAAGGCAAAGAAGCTGAGAAACCAATAGAGAGGAGGATTACATTTGAAGGTGGCCCAAAATATGTTCCTCCCATTCCATATCCTCAAGCACTGAGAAGAAAGAAAGTGGATGACCAGTTTGCTAAGTTCTTAGACATCTTCAAAAAGATTCAAATCAATATCCCATTCGTAGATGCACTTCAACAAATGTCCAATTATGCAAAATTTCTCAAGGAAGTGATAGCGAAGAAAAAAAAGCTTGAAGATTATGAGACTGTCAACTTGAGCGAGGAGTGCAGCGTAGTGATTCAAAGGAAGCTACCACTGAAGCGGAACGGTCCAGGTAGTTTTACAATTACTTGCAAAATAGGTAATGATACATTTGATAGAGCAATTTGTGATTTAGGAGCTAGCATTAATCTTATGCCCTTTTCTATTTTTGAAAAACTAGGAATAGGCACAATAAAACCTACCATAATTGCACTTCAAATGGCTGATAGATCTTTAACTTATCCTAGGGGGATAGTAGAAGATGTTCTTGTGCAAGTAGATAAATTCATATTTCTTGCAGAGTTTGTGGTCTTAGATATGATGGAGGATAGAGATGATCCTTTAGTTCTAGGTCGCCCGTTTTTAGCAACGGGCAGTGCTTTAATTGATGTCCAAAAAGGAGAACTCACACTTAGAGTAAATAAGGAAAAAATGACATTCTCTATTTATAAGGCCATGTAAATGCATGATGATGAAGAGGTTAATCAAGTTGAAACATGTAGTGCTATAGATAGTTTAGATACTACATTTTGTAGAGAAATTCTTGCACCAAGTGATTCTGATGTATTAAAGAGTTGTATTACAAACTCAAATTTTTCTATGAAAGACATTGATGCTACTAATCTTGATCTCGTGGATAGGGTAAGTGCTTTGAATGTTTTGCAGGAAAAGAAGACGGAAGATGCAGAGAAGGAGGACACCACTGAGAAAGTCGTGAAAGAAGTACCTGAGGAAAAGGTAAGCGGACCTGAGCTAAAATCATTACCGGAGCATCTGAGATATGAATTTCTTGATCTTGAGAAAAAGCCATCGGAGCGCACAAAAAGGGTCCATGGTCAAATGATAAAGAATCGACACTTTGAACTCGATGAACAAGTTCTCTTGTTCAATTCGCGGCTTCGGTTGTTTCCCGGAAAGTTGAAGTCACGATGGACGAGACCTTTCACAATCAAGCAGGTTCGAAAGTCGGGGTAGTGGAATTGATGGATGCACAAGAAAGAACATTCCTTGTAAATGGTCAGAGGATCAAGAAATACTATAACCCGAGTCAAGTTGTAACCGTAGATCATCTACGGTTGACCGAGCTGAACTAGATCCAAAAGGTCGTCGAGCTAAAGACGATAAAAGTAGCGCTTGTCGGGAGGCAACCTGATGTTTTTGCTTAATTTTAAATTTTCGTATTTTAAATTTTATGTTTTAAATGTTTTAATTTGTTTGTTAGTCAGCATAGGAAATACGATGTAATTGAAGAAGCAAGGAAAGCAATGAAAAGATGAGAGAAAAAGGAGTAAAAACGGAGTTAGAAGACTAAAACAGGGGATATTCAGCGAGTTCAACTCGCCCGGGGTAAAAATATACTCGCCCAAGGCGAATTTGAGGGAAAAAACGGAGCAGTTCCAACAAGTTTGACTCGGTCGAGGCCACTTAACCTCGATCGAGTCGTAGACCAAAACTCGGCCGAGGCGTTGTCAACTCGGCCGAGGTGCAGTTCAGCCAAAAACGAGCCCGTTTTGAGAACAAGATGAGAGGTGGACCCAACACGAGCAGCAACAAGCATATCAACATCAACAGTTGGATGTTATGGCTCAATTCTGGCAGCCATGGGGATTTAAATCTCCCACCACCACCGCCTCATTAGCACTGTAAGTTCGCACCAAGATGTATCCCTCTTTTCCCCACACACTTGGCTTCCACCAAGTTTGGGGCTGGGGGTGGATAGTGATACATCTTGGCAGCAGTAATGATTATTGTATTTTATTCAGTGTTACTGGTTTGGAGTATTGTCTTGTGTTGATTGTTACTTTATTGTTAAGTCTTCTTATTGAAGGGTCTGTGAGCCCGGTTAAGTATGTCTGAACTGTCGGGTCTGTGTGCCCAATAGCTGATTTGATTGATCCATCATATTAGTATAATAAATAAGTTTATGATTTCTAAATAAAATTTGGGTTTTTGCTTCATCATCTTCCCTAGTTATAAATTTCTAAACATAGCCAAGTAAATATTCTACGCCTCGAGGTAGGAAACGAAATGTGGTTGTGCTGGTTTTTGTTGAAGGAACCTAAGATCGGAACCATCGGTTGCAATTGAGTGGTTAAATGAGTGGCAGTTTGTAAAATTCGGTGGATACGACACGGCGACTTTCTGATCAAAAGATATGGAACTTGGAACTTATAATGTACGGAAGCATAATATGATCGTAATGAAATATTTCTATTAGAAGGACTATTAGTAAATTCTATTATATGTCAAAGATGTTTGTATTTGTACCATCTAACATGGTGAATATTAAAGGGCACTTAAAAAAACCCACCTTTTGTACTAAAGGTGCATGAGGAGATCTTGTGCAGTATTTACTTAACCACAAGGAGGTTTCATGCATTTCTGAAAGTACGAGGGGATTTTTTTACAAACATTTCTAAACTACAAAAGGAAATATATTTATATGCAATAAACCTGATATTAATATGTTGCAAGTCTACCACCCTTTTCAATATGAAATAGATGAGAATAGGGGTGAGTCAAATCGAATCGAAACCGTAAAATCGATCCGAACCGAGGGATTCAGTTCGATTCGATTTTTTATATATAATCGGTTCGGTTCCAAATATTAAAACTGATTTATAATTTGGTTCGGTTCTTAACCAAATGAATTCGGTTGATCGAATCGAACTGAACTATTCATATTTAATTATATATTTTTAATTAATTTTTTTATATTATTTTACTTGATTGAATTGATATATATAAGTAACTTTTACATGTAACATGCATGAAAAATTAAAACTTATGCCTATATTTTGGTCTTTTGTTTAATTTTCCTATTTCAGAGAAAAAAAATATCAAGAAAATTGAGATTTTGTGCTATAAAAATTTAAAAATAAAGATGTAAAACTTTAAAACCTAAATCGAGAATCGAATCTAACGGTTCGATTCGATTAAGAAGATACATATGGTTCGATTTTAAAAATATTAAAAAATTCGATTTTCGATTTTTACAGTTCCATGTGGTTTTCAACCGAACCAACTAATGGATCACCTAGATGTGAAAAACTTACAAAACAAACGAGGGTTGACAACTAAAACAAAAGCAAATTAATAATTAATAATCTGATTGTAATAAACAGTGTATCCTTATCCAAAACATGAAAAGTACACAGAACCAAAATAGACAAGATATATAAGTTCAAGAGGAAATAGGGTTTAGTACCCATGTCATAATAAAAAACCTCTATTTTACTTATTTCACTTTAAACTTGATAGAATACCCTTTTATCAAGCAAACTACCCATTTTGTCCTTGGGTATAAAAAAAAAAAAATCATTTCAATTCAGATTTTATAATTAAAATTTTAGTTGAGTCCAAACAAAATTTTGAAATCAAATTTTAAGTCCTAATTAATTATCACAATTTAATAAATTGACCCTCTAAATTAAACTATCATGCAAGATCCGATCCGAGCGTAAAAATGGTATCAGAGCCCTAGGTTTATATAAAGAAAGTCATGAATTTATTTATTATGTTACGTACTATCCTAACGAAGGAGACATACGAGTGAATATGAATCCGAACGAAAGTTCGAGAGAAAATACTCCACAGGAATACTTGAGTGAGGACACAAGTAATCAAGAATATTTCCATATTTTGGAAAGACAGAAACAGGAATTCTTCGGAGAATTTATCCGAAGAGTTGAACGGACTCTTGAAAGAACTAAGAGACTCAACCACGAGTTTCGACAGCCTTTCAAGATGCCAAGCGCTGATGAAACGAGAGAAGAAATCAGACGAAAGACCCTTAAACAGGAAATTCCTGTTGAAGGGAATGCAGCTGAGCTCATCCATTTCACCAGCATCCAAGGAAGATTTCCTACCAAGGAAATCTGGAGAAGGCGGCCAAATCAGTCCCCATCGGATATCCAGAAACCTCACTTACATTTCTGGAAAAAATCATGAAGGGACCGGATTAGGAAGAAGTTGGCGGAGAAAAATCTAAGATTACAGATCTTAGAGAAATCCAGAGGACGGTCCAAAGCTATGGAGAGACCATCCTCGACCAACAGAAGGAAATCCTTGAAACACTCAAGGAGGTTCAAAGGAGATTGACCATCTTGGAAACAAAACCCAGTATGGCCAGGAGAAGAGAAGGTTCCCCATCCTTCGGCACAGAACCCCTATTGCATCAAAAGGGGAAAACTACCGAAGTAAAGAGAGAACTGACGGATACAGAAAAGATGATTGCTTTTCTAAACCGGAAGAGTCTATCCTAATGGATAGAATAAATCTAGAGGATTTACACGACCTTGCACAATCCTTTGCAGGATTGGGTCTTGTAGATCTAAAGATGCAAGAGAATGTATCTACGGGGCAACACCAGATTCCCCGAAATACACCACATAATCCGACAAATGTGGCGAAAAGCGAGGGATCCCATGACCCTCCAACAGGCGGAAATATACCACCAACGGGAAGTTTCTCTACTGGTGCTTATCCCTTTCTAGAAGCAGAGACAAGAAAGAGATCCCCAAGGCCAAACATAATGCAATCGCCTTATGGGAGATCCCAGTTGGAGCCGATACATCCATACGGAGTAGTTCTCAACTTGGATACATTAGATTTCAAGAACCGAGAACTACTCATAGATGAGTGGGTAGGAGCAATGAAGATTGCAGCTGGTACACTAGAGTTGGATAAAGAATGCTTTATCTCACTTCTAAAGATAAGTTTAGAAGGATCCGTGAAAATTTCCTGGGAAGCTACTAATCTTGCGATAGTAGAAAATGTCTGGGCTTGCGAAGCTTTACCAGAGATCGTCGACAAGATGGCTCAGGTGCTTAAAGTAGGATTCGTTGGAGTAGGTTACTTTGAAGGGGCTGAAGACGATAAGGCCAGACGATACAGGCAAGCACTTCATAGCCTGGAGTTACGTGATATTTATCACGTAGATGAGTTCATCAAACTCTTTACAGAGTATAGATGGAAATCAAGAATCGAGGAACGAGACGCCATTCCATTATTCTTTGCCAAGATTCCCAGTCCCTGGAGAGAAATGCTGATTAAAGAATATCAGCCACCTCTAGCGAACAACATGGATACAGTGGCAAGAAGGATGTCGTTCCTCAAAATCAAGCTTACTGAGTGGTGCTATCAAGCGGCGCTCCATAAGAATTACAAGAGGCTAAGAGGAATAAACAAAAGTGTTCCTCTATGCTGTGTTGAAAACGATATTCCTACTATTGTGGGAGGTCAACCATTCAGGCAAAAGAAGATGAAAAAGAGAAATCATCCTTATGCCAGAGGAGATGGTAACCAGAAATCTAGGACTCCATGGAGACCTAGGAAGTTTTGGTCCAAACAAAAGGCCCGTAGTTACAAAATGGGGCAGAGGTCAGGACCAAGCCGGAGTAGAAGTTCTTCTTCAGGCTCAAATCACATGAGCGTGGGAAGATCATCTTCAACAAGGAAAACTTTCAGAAGGGCTCATACTAGAGCTAATGAAAGTTTCAAGGATTGCAATTGCTGGACATGTGGGGCAAAAGGCCACATCTCAACAGACTGTCCAGACAACCAAAGACGAGGAATCAGAAAGTTTGAAGCAACTCCAGAAATGGAAGAGGCTGTATACTTTCAGGATCTGATTCAAGTATATCAGTTTGAAGGAATCCCTTCAGACGAGAGCATATACGAAGAAGAAGATTATAGCGAGGATGAGTCTTCAGAATCAGAATCAGACTGAAGAAGAGGACGTCTTCCGACAGGAAACGCGAGAAGATCTCTCCGGGTTCTTCTCACAAATGTCAATTTCTCATAAGACGCTTATGAAAATTAAGAGAGAAGATCCAAAACTCCAAATCTATGATGGATTTGCAGTTGGGAGATTGGACAAGACTTTGGGACATTTCCTAAAGAAAAGAAAGCATCATATCATTTACAAGGTCACTGCAGGGGAAATAGCAATCCCCATGGAATTGACAAGTAATGTGATGGAGATGCAGCTAGTTCCGATGAGAGAAATCAGAGAGGAACTAAGCAGGATGAATAGAGAGATTGCTCAGAAGATGCAATGGATCCATATCGGAGCCATTAGAATTCTGATCAAATCAACATTCAAAGAAGGAATTGATTCTCCGATTGATATTGCTATCTTCGACAAGAGAATCAAGAACTTGAGAGATGCAAGTCTGGGAGGAATCTCAGGAAATCTATATGCCGGGAAATTGGTATCCTACATTTATCCAAGGATTGCCTATAACTTGGCAGATCGCGATTTTAATAGAGTACTAACCCTTCATCAAGATTTAAAAAACAAGGAGTTGATGAAAGAAGGGAATAGACCATACTCTATTACCTATAGTATTTCATATGCACTGTCCAATACCCACCATTCGGAACTGTTTGTGGGAAAGGAGTTCATCGAAATACCAGATATCTTCGAGCAGGTGGCACATGCAATCCGTCCGGAGATCATGGAGTTACCACCAATCCATGAGATGGATATGCGGATCGAGGATTAACCTATTATGACTAGAGCTACAAGTCAAAGGTTCGAACCAAGAAGAGTTTCTTTTCATGATAGCAGAATCATGAGTCGGAGATGGGAAAAGAGACCTATCTCACAAGAGAATCTGGAGCCAGAAAAATTCACAACGAAAGGTCAATTAAAATGTCCAGAGGGATGGAGAGAAGTGGAGATAGTATTCGATATCACTCAGAAGGATAACATGTTTCCTTGTGACGTCTTATATTATCTACAACAACCTTCATTGGGAAGATTTGAAGGACTTCTCCAGCTAGGAGAAACGAGTTGATAATCCAAGGAATAGCAGGACGAGAAAGTGGGCGTCTTATTCTTGGATTGGAATTTCTCGAGGGGCACAAACCTTGGGAACGACAGCCAGATAGGGTGGTCTTTACAGTGGCTCATAGAAAATATCAGGTTCTATGACGAAAGCGGCCCGCTATTAATGGCTACTAGTCCATTCTCAATATACATCTCTATAGGGATGTTATATGAAGAATACCGAGCAGAATATTTCGCGGCCTACATTGACTCAGGCGCAGGAATATGCACAGCAAAGCCAGAAATCTTTCCTACAGGAGTAGGAGAGGATCTACCAGCTATTGCAGGAAGAGATTTCTCTAAGAGGGTTCTTATGCTCAAACGAGGAATTAAGCAAGCGGAAATCATGATTGGCGGAGCCGGAGATACCCCATGGTACAAAGTCAAGACTCCACCAATTTATTTCCATGATACAGGGGCCGATATTCTGTTAGGAAACAATTTCCTACAGACATTCAAGCGATTCACACAAGAGAATGAAACAAGAAAGCTTATCTTCACAACCCTATGTGATCATAAGATTATTGTTCAGAGATTAAGGGAGGCATTTCATCGAAAAATGCCCATTAATTTTTGCAACAAACGTGGTGATGAAGGAAAACTAAGTCACCCAAAAATGAAGGATCAGCGAAGATATGGAGATGCACTCCTTCAATATCGAGCTGAAACATTAGGCGGAGATAAGGATGAGAGAATGTCAAAAGAGACAATCCAATTCCTCAAAGCGTCTATGGAAACAAGTCCACAACTTGATATCACCATTGAAGAACAAATATCTTTGGAAGATGTCAAGAAGAGGATCAAGAGGAATTTCAATGAAGATCCTCTAGCATGGTGGGACAAGAATGAACTCAAAGCAACTTTGAAGGTGAAAACAGGAAAAGAAAATGAGTTTGTTCGGTACAAACCAATCCTTATGAATCAGGCAGATCGTGAGGATATGAAGAAAATACTTAAGGAACATCTGGACCTTAAGTTGATTTCAGAAGGAATCTCTCCATACAGTAGCCCAGGATTTCTGGTGAGAAACCATGGAGAAATGAAGAGAGGAAAGCCAAGATTGGTGATCAATTACAAAGGGATCAACAATATCTTGGAATTCGACGGATATTATATCCCGAGTAGAGAGCACTTGGTAAACTGCATCAAGAATGCAAAGGTATTCTCTAAATTTGATTGTAAATCTGGTTTCTATCAGATTAAGATGGAAGAGGCCAGCAAGAAGTATACGGCGTTTTCCACACCACAAGGACATTATATCTGGAACGTGATGCCAATGGGATTAGCAAATGCCCCCCAGATATATCAAAGGAAGATGGATAATTTGTTTAAGGATTATTTTAAATTCATGTTCGTATATGTCGATGATATACTCATCGCTTCAAGGAATATGAAGGAACACATCAAACATCTGGAGATCTTTTCAGAAGTTTGTCATAAGGAAGGATTAGTGCTATCAGAAAAGAAAGCAGTAATCGCCACTAGACAGATCGAGTTCCTTGGGATCGAGATTGATGAGTCTGGAATAATCCTTCAAAAACATATAGTGGAGAAGGTGCAGGGATTTCCAGAGGACCTCAAAGACAAGAAGCAACTTCAAAGTTTTCTTGGAGTTATCAATTTTGCCGGGATGTTTATTAAAAACTTGGCAAAATACAGGAAGGTGTTTAGCCCATTGTTAAAGAAAGATGCAGATTTCAAATGGGAAAAAGAACACCAAGAATCAGTATTACAACTTAAAGAGATCTGTAAAGATCTTCCAAAGCTTGCAATACCGAACGATGATGAAGAATTGGTACTCTATACAGATGCCAGTGATCATTGGTGGGCAGCAGTATTAACCAAAGCTACCCCAAATGGAGAAGTGACATGCCGATACTGCAGCGGTCTCTTTGCAGAAAACGAAGCAGCAAGATGGCATATCAATGAGAAAGAATTCTTTCCAGTGCGAAAGGCCTTCAGAAAATGGCCATTATTCCTACTGCCTAAGAAATTCATTCTTAAAATTGATAACACAAGTGTCAAAGCTTTCTTAACAAAAAAGATTGAATCTAAACCTGAGAAAGCTAGATTACTTAGATGGCAAGCTGATTGTCAATATTTTGATTATGAGGTTGTCATTATAAAGTCTCATGAGAATGTTCTTGCAGACTTTTTAACGAGAGATGGAGTCCAGTGAAGCCAACTCCATCCTAACAGGATACAGGCATCTCCAGGAACGTTTGGAGGAGCTTGACAAGAGGATCAACGACTTGGATATTCAAGCCAAAGTCGCGGGTCGAGTACAACAGGAGGACTTGTTAAAAGTCCACAGCGCGTTGAAGGCTACCAAACTGGCAAGTAGTTGCCTTTGGGACAGCCTGATTATTCCTATCCGACGGGAAGCTTTTTCAGGAAAGCAAAAGGTCGAGTTTCGAGAACGGGCCTCTAACCCGGTCGCCACAAATTCAAGTACTGTGAGCACGAGTTCTAAGTTGGATCCCTATATGGATCTAGCTAAAGAAACAATTGAACAGACGGAGGAAACTCCTCCTGATGTTTCAAGCCAACCCATCACCTCTGGGGTAAAAGAGGGAGAGATCAATCTTAGGCCAATGGCTGGTACCTCTAAGATTGATATTAACGATCTTAAAGTTTCTCCTTTTCAGGTTTATCAAAGAACATGGGAGAAAATTCTTACAGGGGCTGGAGTTAACCCAGCAAAATGCCAGATTGATCGATCTGGTAAATATCCGAGAATGTGGACAAACCAAGGAGCCAGTCCACAAGAAGTAAAAGAATGGTATGATTTTGGAGCTCTAGCTTCGGTTCATACTGTGGCACCAAGTTTCCCGGAAATCTCAAAACTTCCGGGATGGATATTCAATGCTGTGTTCGAGACATGGGAGAACAACAACCATCTCGAATGAGGAGATATTCTGGAGCTGAAGTTTACATCAGCAGCTCCGGAACCATACAAGAACGGGTCTTATCCAGCTTTTCATTTCATTAAGCTACAAAGACCTGATCCCAGACAGGCAAACAAAAACATGTCTGCCCCAGATCACAAGATTCCCCTAGTATCAACCTTCACGGAGGATGATATTACTACACGGAGAGCTTGGGGCATATGGGTTTGTCTCATGGAGATGAGAAAGATCAAAGGGAGTTTCAAAGTCTTCCACAAGACGGCGAATGGATCACTTTTGATCAATACCATGACATCCAAAACCTCTCCATATGTGGAGAACATCTTTGAGCAAAAGAGAGAGATGTTATGGAAGAACGAGTTGCCGGCAAGTTCAGAAACCGCCCGAAAGTATTGCAATATGGCGCATAACGGACGGTGGACGAGTCGGATTGCCCCAGGTGCCCAGAGCAGGAAAAGGCACTATTCGGGCAAGCGTTCCCTGTTATCAATGACAAAGGGAAGAGAAACGAGAAAGAACCATCGAGAAAGCAGAAGATGCCAAGGGGACCACCCAGAAAAAATTAATAAAGGGGTCCCCTACAAGCAGCGATGGGTTGAGTCACGAGAATTGCATCCACCCAAAACGACAAAAGGTGGAGGCAATCACAGCAGAATAATTGAAGTTTGCATGTGAGGCAAGGGTCCACAACATGTGAACCATGTGAAGGAGGGACCACATGCATGTGATCCAGATAAGATGTTGCATCCAGAAAATTTGAGAGACCAATAAAAAACTTACAACTGGACGCAATAATTCAAGGATAGGGGTCTTGAACCTCTATAAATACAGGGTAGAAGGAAGCAGAAGGCATCGACCATTCCCCTCTGTTTTCTTACAACAATAAAAATTGTAATAGTTAGTTTCCAGTCTTTCCATTCTAGTTTTCGAGTGTATGTGTAAGGAGAGTGTAGCTACCATGAGTAGCTAAACAAGTCGTCTCCTCCCAAAAGGAGATGTACTAATGTAATAATAAGTTCATGATTTCTAAATAAAAGTTGGGCTTTTTGTTCATCATCTTCCAAAAGTTTTATTTCTGTTCATAAACCAAGAAGAATACTCTACGCCTCGAGGTAGAAAACGAAACGAGGCTGTGCTGGTTGCTGTTGAAGGAATCCACGTCTGGAACCACAGGTTGCGATCGAGTGGTTGGGCTGTGAGGAGCAGTTCGTAAAACCCGGTGGATATAACCCGACGGCAATAATGTCAAAAAGGTACAAAACTTGGTTTATGTTTCAAGAAGTCAATTGACGGAAGCATGATGGGCCTGATGTGGTCGTAATGGACTATTTCCATGATTATACTAAAGATTAATTTTGTATGAGGAAATTAATTTTGGGGTTAATTTATAATTAAGAAAATATTAGGACGAAAATTTATTTGGACAAAACCAAAAGGATAAAAATATAAGGACTGAATTGAAATAAAAGAATGCTCGCTCGTTTTAAGAAAAACCAGAATAATGAAGAGCATTTTTTAATAAAAGGACAAAAAGGGCAATTTGGTCATTTTGGGGCATATTATCAAGAAAAAAGTCAACTAAGTAAAAAAGAGGGTTGGTACTATCTGACAGGGGCATTATACCTTGTCTCCCATAAGTTTAATATGACCTGGAGAATTGAAGATTTTGCACGTCACGGATGGTTTATTGAATCAAGTACTTTGCCTAGGTGATCGAGGTGGAGGTTTTAATTTGAGATGTCGAATGCCCATCAAAAGAAAAATCAAGGTCTTAATTTATTACTCCCTCCGTCCCGGTCCAATTTACCTATTTTGATCGGGCACAAAGATTTAAAAAAAAAAAATTGTGTAATTTTTTTTTTTCAAAGGTGGAGATTGAATGTGGAGATTTTGAGGGTGAAGATTGTGAGAGAAATTTGCGTCATTTATGGGTTGACAAATTATATTAAGACAAATCGAAAAGAAAAGTAGACATTTATATTTTATTTACTAGGACTATAATATATTTTGATTTTATCTTTTGTTTTTTTTGTTAGGATATTTTTTTAATATAAGTCTATTTAGGTGCTTAATATATTGTCATTAGGGTTCTGGCTAGAAATATTAGTATAGAAAGGAGATTTTTTTTAGATGATTAATTTAAGGAGACGACTATTCGTAGCCCACAAAAATTCTCAACGCAGCCCACTAGTTTAATAAATTAAAATATTATTAATAAAGGACTACAACGTCCTTAATGAAAATTAACATAATTAATTAAAAACAATTCATATATAATTAAAAAACATACAATTTTATTTCTTTTAGTGTCATCTTTAATTACAATTTTTTGTGGGTCACCTTTAATAAACCTTCATAAACAGGACGTCTCTTTTTTTATCATGTTATCTTCGTTTCTCGATTTCTGGTGATTCTCCGTCTCCAATCTCCGAAGCTCTGTAACAGAATCATCGAAAAAACTAAGATGGACATGTCAATTAATAGGCTCAGTGCATTACCCGATTCATTACTACTTCACATACTCTCCGCCTCGATGTAAAGGCAACTGCAACGTACTGTGAAACCACGGCCATTACTCTGGGCTGATTCGCCAAACCTCGAATTCCAAGAGATGAAAAAACCACACGATTTATAGCGACCAATTTCCGCTTATTCGCCGCCATAGCTGGGTTCCGATAGGGGAAGAAATCAGGTGAGTTTGTGGCTTGGATTCACACTTCCCAGGGCCTTAATATTTGTACCAATATGTTTTTGGAAAAAAATGAATTATAATTTTCTAATGAAAAAAGGGTAATTTTGATAAAGGGTATAATTGGTATTTAGTGGGCTGTATTAAGAGTTTAATATTAAATTTTAAATAAAAATGGGCTATATTAAGAAGTAGGCTGCGTTGAGAAATTTTGTGGGCTACAAATAGTCGCCGCCTTGATTTAATATTTTAATAATAGAAATATATTTTATTTCCTATTTATGTTTCTGTTTAAATATTTTAAGAATCAATAATTTTAACTCCTAATAGTTTGATAATAGAAAATATATTTTATTTCCCATTTATGTTTCTTTCGAAATATTTAAGAATCAATAAATTTTAACTCCACATAATTGTTGTTCCTTTGTTACTCTGCCTACCTCAGTATATGTTTGTGTCCATGAGATCACATGTCTCATTTATCTGTTTTATTTTGGATAAAAATTTATGTGCATATGATGCACCATAAACTTACTGTATACCAACCCAATTAAAAGATTCGAGCGCGACCCGTTTATTGGCCCGACCCGTGCCAATTTTTTTTTTTTTTTTTTTTTTTTTGTTTTTCTATTTTATTTTCGAAAACAGTAGGTGTATATATTGTGTCACGTTTAGTTTACAAGATTGGGAAGTGGCGTAGCGATTTAGCTGATGCCCTTAGATGTTGAAGCACGGAGGGCAGCGGATGGAATCCCGCTGCCCCCAATTGTTGTGCTACCTTTTTTTCATTTTTATATGTTATATGTGCGAAATAATAATAAAATTAATGTGCAAATTAATGCTAATAAATGTTGGTAGTCCAGCGGATAGTCCCTCATTTGATACTTTGAGGTCTGTGGTTCAAAACTTAGACTCTCCATAATTTTGTTGTATTATTTTTTATTTAGTTCATATACCTTTTTATTTTTTATTCTATTCTTTATGCAATTCATGTATCCAGATTACAATATATTTACTATTTGTTTATAGTATATATTATGTTGCTTAATAGTATAAGTTTAATTTTTTTTGTATACTACTATATATTAATTTCCCAACCTTATAGTATACTTATTGTTCTCATATAGTATATATTAGTGTGCTTAAAAATATATGTTCATTTAGTACATTGTTTACAATTTACAGTATAACTATTTATTCTCTTTATATTACTTTATAATTATATTCTAGGGTATAGTATATTTACGTTTTGTTTATAGTATATATTATGTTGTATAATAGTATAAGTTATTAGTTACAGGTATAATTTTTTTGTAGTATACTATTGTATATTTATTTTCCCAGCTTATAGTATAATTACTGTTCTCTTATAGTATATATTAGCATGCAAGAAAGTATATGTCATTTAGTAATATATTGTTTACAATTTATTACTTTTATATTAATTTATAATTATTTTTTCAGGTTTCAGTATATTTACGTTGTGCTTATAGTGTATATTATGTTGCCTAATAGTATAAGTTTATTATTATAGTATAATTTTTTTATTGTACACTACTGTATATTAATTTTCTTAGCTTACAATATAATTATTGTTCTTTTATAGTAAATATTAGCTTGCTTAAAAGTATAAAACAAAAAAAAAAGTTATATTAAAAGAAAATATAAAGCAAAAAAAAAAAACTAAAAAATCCAAAAAAAAAAAATGTAATAAATTATAATTGTATTTCTATTTTTTAATTATATAATAAAGCAAAGAAAAAACTAAAAACTTCAAAATTACAAAATAAAACTGTAATAAATTATAATTTTATGTCTATTATTTAATTAAATAATACTTATTTATTAATTATTATTTTATTAATCAATAATAAATAAAAAATCAAATTAACATGATAAGGAATAGAACTCTTGACCTCATAAAGCAATGATATAGCTACAACCACTAGGCCACACACATCATTGTGAGTTTAAATGCATGGTTATATATATATATATATATATATATATATATATATATATATACACTAAATTAAAAAAAAATAAAAAGTATAAATTAATGCATTGTGACCGCACTGTCGCGATGCGGTAAAATTAGTTAAACTTAACTACCCTTCTAGCTTGTAGAAGTGATAAGTAGGGTCGATCCCACATGGAGCAGGAAGATTTATAATGTTTATATAAAACCTAATACTTACCAATTTATGAATATTTATATATGTAAAAATAATTGGGGGGGGGGGGGAGGGGGGGGTGGTGTTTAGTTGATTTTCAATTAACTAACAAACTGGAATAGAAATTAAACAATTACTTATAAAAACGTTCTACTTATGAATTAACGAATCCCAGCCCTTAATCTTATCTCCCCCTAGTTATTACTACCCTGTGATAGATGCAATTGTTAACCAATTTTAACCTTAAAACTCCTACCCCAAGATTAACAACAAGCTCTGCTAACCTCGTTATCCCTTATGTTTAACTAACCAAAACAAGCTCTTTGGTTAGTCTATCCAATTGAGTGATCTTAGAACAAGCTCTCTGGATCACATAAACCGGATGCCTAGTGTACTAGGATAACGAAATAGACACGGTGTAGACCTCGTAAGCTCGGATCCATTCAGGCCGAGTTATATACTACCCTAGCGATATCACTCGCTATTCGCTACTAAGTGGCTATAGGTTCGTAACAATTACGGATTACGATTCTAACCTAGCGTTACTTATGCAATTAATATCCTAGGTGATCAATCTAGCACATAAACACATAAGCCTTGAAGGATAAGTAAATAGTATAACAATGTTTCAAAGTATTCAACGATTAAGAATCGATCACCGTAAATATCACAAAATAATAACAACTAGGGTTCGACTCGATTAAGGACTGAAATAACCTACTAGCCACTCATGGCGGTGACAATAGACAACTTAAATTGAAAGTACATAATTTAAAAAACTAAGGGATGAAAAACCCGAATACTGTCGATCTTGATTGCTCGTCTCCTTCAGTCTCCTCTCAATCTTGCTCTCTCGTCATGTCCAAGTTTTTTAATTTCCGAGCAAACAGGACCCCTTTTATAGAAGAAGGCAACTTGGGTTGATTTTGGGCTCAAAATCGGAAGTCTTGTGGCCCAAGGATTTAATACACGCTTTTTTGGGCCGCGGCCGCGCATATTACCCGCGACCGCGCCCGCTCTTGGTCCAGCAACACGCCGCGGCCGCGGCACATTATTTTTTCCTTGTTTCCGCGCTAAGGTCCCGCTGTCGCGGTGCTCTGTTTCTTGTTTTCTTGCGTTTTTCCTCCATTTGACATCCCGGACTTCGTTCCTTCGTTGTACATCTGGCCGAGTATAAATACTTAGCCTTAAATCACCTATTTAGCTCAAAACGAAACCACAAGCGTCAAATGATCCAACGACATCAAAACAAACTAAACACAATCCATTATTCACGCAAACATCACAAATCATTACTTTAACAGACTTAAAGTGGATAAATAAACGCGTGTACCATATTGATAGAGATTCGAACTCAGGACCTCCGCACAAGCAAGGTAGACTCAAACCGCCAGGCTACACCACTTTCTTGTTAATCAAACGGAGCACAGTTTATATATCAAGTTCCGAAAAAAAAAAAAAAATTAACGATCCGCCTCGCGCGCCGACCCGGCTTGCGGATGCCAACATTTTATAAACTATATTTGAGCGAATTTTTGGGATCCCTCTTTAAATAAATGTAGTGTACAATAAACCTTATTGTACACCATATGCACCTAAGTCCAATTCTCTATTTTATGTTTTATTTTAGTTGTGTTTATTTATTCACAATACGTGTAATGAATTATGTCCATAATTAACATGTGTCATGTATTATGAATTGTGTAACTAAAATGCAACAGATAATGTAAAACAGAATTGTTGATAGTTGTGGGAGTTTATGAGAATTCTAAGGCCATTTCTAACAATGCATCAAAGTAGTGGTAAACACTACTTTTTTTCATCTCCAACGATGCACCATATCTCACACTACTTTGGTGTTTAGACAAATTTCACACTATGTTTGGTGCTACTTTATTGCATTGCTTATTTTCTTTTTCTTTTTTCTTTTATATTACTTTTACTAGTATCTTCCCCCGTGCGATGCACGGGAAAGACCTTAAATAATTTTATTTTATATACAACAACATTCATTTTGTTTAGTGTTAAGAAATTAAGTGGCAAAACTTGGCACGACTCGGTATCATGACACAAACTCATATGATAATTTTAAGTTCGTGTGGAGTTCTTTCGGGCTCGAGCCGTTATTGGGTCAACCTGATAAGACATGATAAAATTTGGGCCGAGCCAACCAAATAGTTGTTCGATAACTTTAATATTCTAATGATTACTTATTGTAATAATTTATTTGGAATGATTGGAGTTGATTGATCTAGTGGAATAAATTTACTTGAAGAAAAGTTTGAAACATGTAGCCTAGTCACTTAGAGGGGAATATTGTTTAGGTAATTTCCCCTTCCGCTTCCGTTATTTGTTTTAGGTATGTCTGGTAAGTCCATTCACTTAAGAGACCCCCCTGAGGAGAATGGATCAATCCCCTTATTTAGGGTAATTGTTGGCAGATCGACTCCGCATGATAACCATCGTTTAGTAACGCGACTTCAATATGTTGTTCGATCCTCAACTGTGTATCTCGTGATTCTTTCACTTCCCACTGGTGCACACGCTCGTTCATAATCTGATTAGTACCAGGCAGTACTTTGCTAAGCTTTCTTTTTTTCTGAATTGCTTCTGGCAAAGATGACCTTGTGCCTTGTGTGTGCTCTAGCCGCTCAGAAGGATAGGGCTCGGTTGTATTCGCCTTAGTGGCTTTGTCAGTAGACTTTGCCGAAGCATGGAAGAAAATATTGATAGATAATTTGAAAGAATTTTATTTAATGACTATGTTTAATATTCGAAACCTTCGTTCTGACCTTTTTTATGTTTCTTTTTTTTTTTTTTTTTTTTGTTTCTTTATTCATCTATTTTGTGAATAGAGATTAAGCGGATATCTGCAAATAATCGTGCTTTCGGAGAAGTGAGTTGATTTAATTTTTGTGGATTTGCTATGAAGATCCTTATTTTTCAGTTAAATCAAACATATTCAGATTTTTTTATTAGAAATTAAAGTGATCAAATAAAGTAAATTGATTCTCCATATTTTAAATTGATGTTTTTCAACTTTCAAAATAGAGTGAATATCTCAACAAATGATTTTTGAAATAAAATTGATTATGCTTCCTATGTATGAAATAGTGCCTAATTACCTAATTCAAGATATTTTTGTGGCACCATATCGTTTTTTTTCTATAAATTATGGGATTTTGTTGTTTTTCCACAATAACAAGAAAAAATGTCATATGATTTGAATTACTATACAAGGCATTATAAATATTAAATAATATTACAAAGGAGCGTGAAATATAAAATTATAACAGTACGAAACATGTAAATAACAACTACAGAAAATTACTAAACAAAATCAAATACAATATTACTAAAACGAAAATACAAATAGACCATAAAATGAAATATATTATGATTGCATATATAATAATGCATAATATGATAATTGAGGATGAACAGGATATTGATGCTCCAATTTGTGAACTCGAGCAAGTGTCAACTCCAGACGTCGAATTTGCTGAAAATGAACATACTCGTTTCCAGAATTTTCTTGCTCGGCATAGCGAAATTAGGGACACAAAGACGCATTTACCCTTCGAAATGCATTAATTGAGCATTTTTGGCTCGAATACAGTGCTTCCACATTTTAATTCAATGTGTTATATGCACTATTATTATGAATTTTAATTTTAATTTTGCATTAATCTTATTCTTGTTTACATGTTTTGCTTTAAATTTGATTAATATTATAAATATAAACTAAAATATTAGTTTGAAAATATTATATTCAGTGTGATTTTATACATATATATTGTGATTTATATTACAAAAAAGACAAAAGTAAAGAGAAAATAAATAAATTATAAAGAATATTTTTTCTCGTGTACAAAATAATGTAAATTATTGAAGAAGAAGTACTGATTTTGTACTAAAATAGTGCAGAATCTGCACTACTAGAGCTTCATTTTTGGAGATGGGCTAAACATCTGAGTCGATCGAGAACAAAATAGTCAAAAGAGGTGGCTAACGTATTTTATTAGGATTTGAAAAGTAACTGCTACATATAATTCATGAAAATAAAAATATTTATGATGCTTCATTTTTCAATGTTAATTAATGCAATTAAACTTGTTAATTATTTTTAGAATAAAATGCAATTTTTCTTTGAAGAGTTTATTTTAATTTTAATTTCCAAACAAAAACTTATTCTTATATAAATATATATATCTGACGGCCTTTATTATTAAGTAGAGGAGGTAATTTGAGTTGTTAGGCTTGTTCTGTTGGGTCGGATGAAAACTCATTAGGTAGAAAATTGGTGAGTCAAACTCAGCTGAATCCTCTCTCCCACCAAAATACATTAAGACCCATCTGTGGCATGTTAGGTCATTGATCAACCGGTTCCGGCCTATTCAAATTTATGATACTTTAGAACATAGAATTCTATTGCTTAGGACGTCTAAAATGCTTGACGGATCAGGGCAGCCTGACCTCTATTTTTTCCTATATTCTATCCTTTTTTTTTAAATAATTACTATACGCGACGTGTATATAATGACATTATTAATTACTATATAATATGTGTTGGATAAAATGAATATTGAATAGAGATCCAATCTGAGCGGCCTCAGCCTGTTTGGCCCTTAATTCCATTGAAATTATCATGTGCTTCGACGCAATGTATAGTCTTTAGTCGACCCACAAGGTTGGGAATTGTTATTTTTAACAATTGTTCGTCATTTTTCTCTTTGTAAGCAATGGACTCATAATTTATTTAATTTTTTATGTATTCATAATTCATATAGTGGTATTTGAGTAGCATATTCATAGTATGTTGCATAATGCATGGAGAATATAATATTGTTCCACTTTTGAGTAATGCCGAGTTGTATTTTAGCTGCATATTATTGTACCAATTTCATTTGCTTTGTCATAGTATTGCACTTCCTTCTGGTGTACTTTGATATCAAGGTACTAAAATCTACAAATAAACAGTACTAGTTAATTATTCCAATTTTTGCAGTAGAACGATGACTTTATATGGGTAAATAAAAGTACAATTAAACTTATTTATGCTGATAATTGACTGGGGGAATTAATGAGTATGTTTTATCATGATTTGATCCGTGTATTTGACAGAATCAAGTTGATGTTAAGAATAATTGTAGAAAAACATCGTTCTCATACCACCATGCTGGTGCTGGTGCTGGTGCTTGGAATGAATTATTTTGCGTGACACAGCATGTGAAGTGGGCCCCACCTCAATTATGCATCAACAGTAGTATCTTCTCAACTATTTATGTCCGTGCTCAACACCTTCACCCCTACACCCAAAACAACAAACAGACCAAATCTTTATCCATGGATCCTTACAAGGTATTCATTCTCATTTCTTTATTTTATTGCTCAATGCTTCTCCGCCACCTCAAAATATTCCATTTCTTTTTTCTACAAAACAATACTAACTTTCACGGATCTTCAATAATTTTATTTCACTATGTATAATTTATAAAAATATCTCACTCGTAGATTTGCAATATTTGGAATTTATATGCTGATCTTCAGCTGATGAAATCATTTATTTTAAATAGTGACTATCCTAACTCCATTAATATAAGTAATGGCGTTAGAATATATATTTGGAATAGATGATCCTAATACTCATAATGATCGTACAACATAATTTATAGCATTAACAGTTAATTGTTACTTATTAGTAACCGATGATAATTGAAAATCTAACTCAATTTGAAATATCAGTTTAAGTATATCTTACACCAAGCATCAATAACTTTTTATGTATTTAGTTATCCGAATTACAAGGATTTTAGAGACCTTTTCTAAGTATATGTTATCGATTTAGATAAAAAAACAGTTGTATTATGTCTGACTCAATTCATATTTTTACAGCCAAAACTGTAATTTTGAGTTTATATAACTAATTATTTTAGCTTATTTGTTTTATATTTTCTTCAACAACACAAATATATATCTAGAGTATTATAAATATTCTATTTTTATATTTTTACATGAGAGAAACCGATACTTTTATAAGTCCACTAAACTGAGATATGAGTAGATAAGAAAAGTTGATTGTTTTTGATGGAATGCAGTACCGTCCATCAAGTGCATTCAATACGAACTTCACGACAACAAACTCAGGAGCTCCAGTTTGGAACGACAACAATGCTTTGACTGTTGGAAGTAGAGGTATGGAATTCGGATTACTCAAACCAAAAAAACTACCCTTTCATTTACTTTCTCCAAATCCAATGCTACTAAAACTTTACACTACATATTTATACCTAAAATCATATCAAAACGATTTAAACCGTCCAAATCGAAAAACAAATAAATATAGAATTATATTATAGTCTTTGTTTTAGGATATCTTCGCTTGTTCTTTTATTAAGATATTTGATATTTCATTTTATGTTAAAAAAAGATATTTGATTGGATTCAAAATTTAGTTTATCAACAGTACTGGATATATTAACATTTCCATCCTTTTGAATTGGGGTAACAATTAAAAAAAAATTACTCGAAAGGTTAATTGATGCCTTAATATTCATAGTGACATTAAACGTTTTTTTTTTCAGTTTCAAGTTTCTAGTAATAATCTTGAATTCTAAAAATAAATTTTTTACTTTTAACATTAATATTAAAAAAAAAAAATTAGGGGTGACAAATTGGATCCGACCCAGCCTGACTGACATTCAGAGTCGGTCCAATCTTTCGAAGAGTTCGGTGCGAAAGAAAATAGGGTTATTTACAATATTGTTAGGACTATGTTTGAGTAGGTCTCAAACTGATATGTCCATCACGATTAATCTGTAAAAAATTAATTGTTAATTGTGCTGAGGAGTCAATCTCACATCCTCCCACATAATTCATCGTTAATTTTTTTAAGAAGGAGTTGACCCCATATCCTCCCATCTCTCTATTTTCTTCGCTTGGGTAAGCATCCACTTGAGTTGCATTGATTTATGTTATCCTCTTGCATATGTCAAATATATATAAAAAAATACAAATATATATAAAAAAAATAGAGAAAAATGAAAAAAAAAAATCGGAGGGCTTTGCTGGCGTGGGTCCGGAGCGGCGGGGCCACCTTGCCCCCCTCCCCCCAAATCCCCCACCACCAAAAGACCGCCTCTGCTGGCATTTTAGATTTGTTGGGTCATAGAACTCTTGCTTGCAATATTATATAGCCCCCTAGGCCCGATCGAATGTATCTGACGACTAATGGGTCGGGCCAACACATATTAGTGTATTTAATAAAAATTAACTGGGCTATACTTATCAATTTTGGTTCAACAATTCAAACTGAACCAATCTTATCATGACATATAATATTGGCCTAGCTGACTCGAGTAGATAAGTGGAATTGCTATCTATGACTGAACCATATGCAGCTGCCCCGACATCATCAAAACTTTTTTAGATGTTCTAAAGGCTGTTTCCGACAAATTTTAAATGATTTTTTTTAATCTCGGATCTGAGAAGATATGAATGAGGGAAACGGAAACCTTATCTCATTATTATTATTATTATTATTATTATTATTATTATTATTATTATTATTATTATTATTATTATTATTATTATTATTATTATTATTATTATTATTTTCTTTTCTTGTAAATAATTATTTTTATCTGTTATATTTCACCTATCTTTACTTCAATCCATTATGTTTGGCCAAAATTGTCAAGAATTGTTAAAATATTTCATAAATTCCATATGTTATAGTTCCAGTTGTTCCCATCAGGCAAAGAGCCTTGATTTACAGATTTCTTGGTTTTCTTTTTTCCTGGGTGGACTTGGCTAAGCTGAAAGACTTTAACGGGTTTCAATAGTACTGTTTCCTATTGGTTAAGGCCTAGGGGTGTTAATTTGGACGGTCTGGTCCAACTCAGCCCTGTACCTCACGCTAGCGTCATATGCTAGATATGATTGGATCGTCCAAAATTTTATTTAGTCAAAATTAGTGAATTATATATTATGATTTTTAGATCAATTCTCAACTTATTGGCATTTGGTCCATTGAATTAAATTTAGTGGACCAGATAATATTTCGAGTTTCGAGTCAAGAATTTTATAGGTGGATTGGGCCAAACCTATTTTGACAGCTCTAATATTGGCCAACGATCTAATTTATTTGATAAAGATGATCAAGGTAGTTAAACATAATTAATTGATGTAACTATCTTCTATGAATATCTTAGTGAAGGTTCTGCATTGTATAAATTGAACTTATGGATAGCTTTTATGATACTTAGTAGGAGGCTGTGAGTGATTGCATATATTCAAGGTACAGCAACGTCTAGATTGCTGTTGAGCTTCCTCGGAATATTTAGCTAGAATACTTTAACATTGTTGACACCAATCCCATATGTATGTGGACCAGTTAAGCCAGATGAAACAATGGTTGCACTAATACAAAATAATGTTATGTATATATTACAGGCCCAATCCTCCTTGAAGATTACCATTTGGTTGAGAAAGTTGCCAACTTTGATCGTGAGAGGATTCCAGAACGTGTGGTCCATGCCAGAGGTGCCAGTGCCAAGGGATTTTTCGAGGTCACTCATGATATTTCTCACCTTACTTGTGCTGATTTCCTCCGAGCTCCTGGAGTTCAGACCCCTGTTATTGTTCGATTCTCCACCGTCATTCATGAACGTGGCAGCCCCGAAAGCCTCAGGGATCCCAGGGGTTTCGCTGTCAAATTTTACACCCGAGAGGTATTCGACCAAATGTCTCTGTCAATCTGCAGTTCCTCATTTCCTTCTCTTGAACTCATACCTCCTTTTGATTGTTAGGGAAATTTTGACATGGTGGGAAACAACTTCCCGGTGTTCTTCATTCGTGATGGAATGAAGTTCCCTGATTTGATCCATGCTATGAAACCCAACCCCAAGTCCCACATCCAAGAGACTTGGAGATACCTGGACTTTTTCTCCCACCATCCGGAAAGCTTAAATACGTTTACATTTTTCTTCGATGACATCGGTATTCCACAAGATTACAGGCACATGGAAGGCTCTGGTGTCCACACCTACACTCTCATTAACAAGGCTGGCAAAGTGAATTACGTAAAATTCCACTGGAAGCCTACTTGTGGCGTCAAGAATCTGATGGAGGACGAAGCTATCAAGATTGGAGGTGCTAATCACAGCCATGCCACTAAGGATCTCTATGATTCAATAGCAGCGGGCAACTATCCAGAGTGGAAGCTTTTTATTCAGATCATGGATCCTGCTATCGAAGATCAGTTCGACTTTGACCCTCTGGATGTGACACTCACTTGGCCAGAGGACATCATTCCTCTGCAGCCTGTGGGTCGTCTTGTTTTGAATAAGAACATTGATAACTTCTTTGCAGAGAATGAGATGCTCGCGTTTTCCCCTTCTCTTATCGTCCCTGGAATTTACTTTTCCAATGACAAGATGCTCCAGTGTCGGATATTTGCTTATGGTGATACTCAGAGGCACCGTCTTGGCCCCAATTTTCTGCAGCTGCCGGTCAATGCTCCCAAATGTGCCCATCACAACAATCACCATGAAGGTTTCATGAACTTCATGCACAGGGATGAGGAGGTTTGGATGTTCTCACTTGAATTCACTTACGAAATACTATTAACACCTTTTACGGGAATAGTTAGGATTCAGTGTTTATCATTTAGTATTTAATTTACTTGGATATATGTCATTGCCTATAATTCCAACTCGATCATTTGCAGGTAAACTATTTCCCTTCAAGGTATGACCCTTGTCGCCATGCTGAGAAGCATCCAATTCCTTCTTTTGTTGTGTCAGGGAAGCGTGAGAAGGTATATATGTACAAAGTTTCTCTATTGCAGATTAAGATTTTTTAGTTTCTTTACTGCAAATTAAGATACTTTCTGGTATTTAGACTTAGCTAGCAACAAGAAAACTCCAGATTTTTTGTGTAGAATCGGTTCAGGGTTATGATGAGTATTAACCAAAAGTGTGGATGTCCTCAGCAGAATGTATGACTTTGTTCGGTCTTTTAAGTACATGTGACGTGGTGATCAAGATTTTTTTTTGTCTTGATGAACTCCTCAACAGTAAAGTGAAAAGAAAATTTCATAATGTAGTTGAAGATTGTAAACTATATCATCATAAACTGGAGTCACTAAACTATCACTTACGCTGTTGCTGTGAAGCTGAACTATCTTTGTTGAGTCTGACTTGAAAGATTTTTGTCAAAACGTGTAATCTGGAATCTGTTAAACAGATGTGCATTGAGAAGGAGAACAACTTTAAGGAACCTGGAGTGAGATACCGGTCGTGGGCACCAGACAGGTACTTTACTTTTCGCTCCTGCAAATAATACTTCCCCCATCTCACAAAGATAACTCTTCCGAGTTTCACACAGATTAAGAAATTCATGTAATACGTGTTCAAATTCCTGTTATACCCTTATTCGATATAGTAAATTATAGGATGTTACATAGAGATGGTAATTTTAATGAACCATTAGTAAGGGTATATTCGAAAAATATGCACTTAATACATTCTCAATATGGAAAGGGACTATCTTTTTAGATATCCAAGGAATAGGGACTATCTTTGTGAAACGGAGAGAGTAATGTATTATGGGGAGAATTCGAGCTATTTGTGCGTCCAATATATGTGCGACATATGTCATGAACAATATGATAAAAAAAGGTTGTTCCCCGATGCCATGTGTCCCACATTCATGCCTTCACCGGTTGCATAGAACTCCCAATATTATAGTGTGTTTCTTATCTGATAATTGGTCTTTTCTTCAGGCAAGACAGATTTATCCGTCGATGGGTTAACGCCTTATCTGACCCCCGCCTCACCCATGAGATTCGCGGTGTCTGGATCTCGTGGTGGTCTCAGGTACCATAATTACACTCCTTTCCTCTCTTTCTCTCTCTCTGTGGGTTTTATTATAATGGTTATCGATATTGTGCTGCAGGTCGACAAGTCTCTTGGTCAAAAACTCGCTTCCCTTCTCAACACAAGGCCAACATTGTGAAGTTGATGGCAGAATACAACATGTCTTGAGCTGCTCAAGGAAGAGCAGTACTTTAGATATGACCTGGGTTTGCGAGTTTAAAGTTCGATTACTTTGTATGGTACTATGTAAGAAACAAACTTGTGTGACTTACGTTACTTTGTGTTGTATTATGTAATAAATAAACTTGTGTTATTTCCTCATTGATCTACTGCTCTCTTTATAAATGATACTCTATTTGCCTGTAATGCAGTTTCTTGGTGTATGTTTTGCTATTGATCACATTTCAGGGCTTCTAATGTCGAGGTGGAAACTTGTAATTTAAGCCTATTCCTATATACTTCCGTTGCATGGTTTTCACTCTTGAGACTTTGCTTGGCAAATAAATTATTAGTCTGGGGAGGGATAGAGGGGGCATTGAAACCGAGTAACATGAAAAGATGTAAAAGGAGAAGATATTAACAATAGGTTTTATAAGAATGTCACCCAGTAAAGACAAACAAGTCATTTGGGAAATCGTACACCAGATTACAATTTTAGTTGTGGACATATTTTGTAGAAAAAATGATAGTAAGTGTTGCGCGTGTTGCAGAATTCATCCAATGTGATAGTAGACAACTGAACAGTTTTGAAAGTAAAGGTCATATATTTTGCACATTTGTGACGTTTTGATGACAGAAGTGTTTGGGATTATGATGAGTACGAAGCGAAAGTGTGGATGTCCTGTGCAAATAGGATTGATACATGTTATTTGTCAGCAGACTTTGTTTGGTCTTTTAGGGCATGGTGATCGAGATTTGTGTGTGTTTGAAGATGAAGATGGTAAAGTAGATTATCATATCTTAAGTGGAGCCACTAAATTATCACTTGCACCGCTGCATTGAAGCTGAAGTATCTGAGACTTGAAAGATTTCATGTGCAAAGCTGTGTGAGAAGTGCTTTACTTTCCGACAGTGATCTTCTGGATGGATGACTCTGTTTGGTTGGTCTATGTTTCGTTATTAATCACATGTAAGGGCGACATACTTCCATTGCCTAGACTTTGGTTGGAATTAAATTATTGGGTGAAACATGAAAAAGGAGATGATATTAACTATAGGTTTTAGAAGGTCTCCCCACGAACTTGTACTTGAACATTGCCCAACTTATCTCCGATCAATTCATCACATTCCTAGTCTTCAAGTTGATAAATACTGCAACATCTCTAACTGCTTCAATTTTATTTCTAAATCAAAAACTGTATTAACCAATTTGCTACAACACTAAGAGGGTGTTTGGCTGAAGCTCTTATAAAGTGTTTGGCAAAAAAAGATGTTTAGAAGTTTATAAGACACAAAAATAAGCTCTAAGAGCTTATAAGATCTAAAAAAAAAAAAGTTGCTATACCCCATCTTATTTCCATCTAATTTTTTAAGATTTTAATTATTACACTCAAATTTCTCACACAATCTACACACTACACACACTCACACACCACACACACTACACACATTTCACACACTGCCACATTTCACACACTTAATTAAAATGTGTGTTTAATATTAACTTTTAAATAAGATCCCAAATTTATAGCTATATAACTATATTCAATTGCAAGCTTATAAGTTCTTTTATCCAAACACTTTGTTAATTTATAAGTTCGCTCCTTAAAAATTACATCTTATAAACTCTTGAAACAACTTATAAGATGTTGGAGCTTATAAAATGTTTAGAATAAGCTTAGCCAAACACCCTCTTAGTCAACTTATAAGCTCCTTAAAATATACTCTCTCCGTCCCACTCTAATTGACCTATCTTCCATTTTTATTTGTCTCAATCTAATTGACCAACCCAAAAATGAAAAAGTTATCACACAATCTCCACCCTCAATCTCCATCTTTGAAAAAGTCAAAGATTCCACAAAATCTGTTTTTTCTTAACCTCCGTGCCCGGTCAACTAGGTCAATTTGGCCGGGACGGAGGGATTACATCCTATAAACTCTTGAAACAACTTATAAGATGTTGGAGCTTATAAAATGTTTGAAATAAGTTTAGGCAAACACCCTCTAAATGCGATTAAACAACTTATTATGTTTAGTTGTAACATCATCTTTGGCTGGCCCTAAAAACACAGAGTGAAACTATATTAATTTCATCATTATTTGTGCTTAGAGATGTCAAAATAGGTCCGATTTTAAGGGTCCAATCCTAAAAATATAAAGGTTGGGCCTCAATTTTACAGGCTCTTATAATTAAAGGAGTTTTAGCCCGACTCTTCTTGGCCCTCGGGCTTATTGGGGTTTAGGCCGGGTTAGGATAGTGCCAGCCCTAAGAGCCCTCATTTATTTATTTTATAGGGATTATATATAATATATAGGTATTTATTATATATAATATCTCATAAATGAATTTAGATATTCATGCAACCAATTGCTTGTCACATTTCCTTTACTCTTCCAACTCTACTACTCTGAAATTCACCCTTTCTTCTACAATATTGCATTTCATGTTCTCTTGTAATGTTGCTGCTAGCCTTTGTATTTTGTGCTATCTACTCTTTAGAAAGTGATTTTTCTATCTCTTTTAAAATATAAACATGTTGATTATGAAATTTGAGAAGATAACAAAGAAATTAAAACACGTGAACTATATGGTTTAGCCCTGGCCCGGCAATTTCAAGGGTCTTTTAACCTTGATCCTTTAGGGTCAGGACTTTTGAGGACTTGGACCAGGTACGGTCGGACCGACGATCCTTATCGACATCTCTATTCGTTCTGTCAAGCGATGGACTAAGGGGATATTTGGGCTGATATTGGGCCAGCCGAATTGGAGATGACCCGATCTGTTTTATTTCACTTTATGGATAGGTCATCCGGATGGCCCTATCACTCCCCATCCATCTCTTATTATCTACATCATTATTTACAATACATTTTAAAATTCTCAATTCATATTTTATCATTATCTAACATCCCACACATCCATTCACAATTCTCAGTAAATTTTAGGATGATAGGTTAGTATTATAATGTTGTAAAATGTGATGTAAGTAATGATTGATTGATTTAATCAATAATATAAAGGTGCATTGGACATTGTAAAAAAATTATGGTGCACATCATATCATACTATACTTTTAAACAAAAATATATTTTTACTATTTAAATTTAAATTGATGGATCAGCGGTAGACGTGCCCCAACAGACAGGTAATTCCACCTGATTCCAATCCAACATTTGTCAAAGATTATTATATGGTGGCAACGACATTTGACGGTAATTACTCAATTTTATGATTGACAAATCCATTGATTACGTATACAAATGAATATGACTTGTAAAAAAGAAAGTGAAACGTGGCAGCTAGGATTTATGCGGCTAAGTTGGAATGTGACGATTGAAAATTACTATATTTTGGTACGAGTTTAAACAAAAGGCGTCACGAATTGACTTGTAGAAATTTAAAGTTTATTCAAGTTAAAAAAAATTAAGGCATGGCTGGTTTTAAATTCAAACTTCTTTTTCAACTTTCTACTATGGACAATGAAAACATGTTTGTTTTATATATAATTTTCTAAATCCGAATAGGGAACATGGTAATTTAACTTACATAATTTTATTAATTTTGATCTAAAATTTTAATATTTCTTGAGCAATTTTTTATAATCATTTGATCACATCTTATCAATTTTATTATTTTTTTCTCAAAACAAACATTATATCTAGAATTTATGTAAATTAAACTTTCACATCTAGTTTTTTCACGCCGAACTCAGTCCATCAACAAACATATTCTTAATTTCTATAATAAAATATTATAAATTTCAATCATATCATTAAGGAGACTCACTACTCATCCATTGGAGCTAAAAGACATGTAATTAGGCATATATTTGTTTCAAAAATGTTTCCCTGCCCACCGTGGAGGCATGTTAATATGTTCATCAATGATGTATAGATATTTTATCTCTAAATTCTAGATAAGATAGTAACTACTTTTTATTAGATTCTGACACACTAGTTGGTTGTCACATGAACATATACACACAGTTGGTAAGAAAGCGGTGCTGGAAAGTTTATGTATTTCAAAAGAAATTGATTATATCAATTATATACTATATAATTATTATTATGTTTGTATTTAGTACTTTGAAAATATTTTGTACTCCATCCGTCCCGGTTAACTTGTCACAGTTGACCGGGCACGGATGTTAAGAAAAAATAAATTTTGTGGAATCTTTGACTTTTTTAAAGGTGGAGATTGAATGTGGATATTTTGAGGGTGGAGATTGTTGCCTTTAATTGTCATTTATGGATGTGACGAGTTAAGTGGGACGAACCGAAATGGAAAGTAGGACATGTTAACTGGGACGAATGGAGTAGTTTAAATGAGTTTGGCCATGACCCTCAAATAACTCATTATTTTTATTTAATTATATTATTGTTGGTATTTTTATTATTACTACTTACTAGTAGTATCCCCGTGCGATGCACGATTTATAAGTGTAAATGAATAAATTAATATTTTTATATAATTTTAATATAATAAAATATTATAATCAATAAATAATAAGATATGAAAAATTATATGTTAATGAAAAAAGAGTGCAGTGAAAGTTTTAAAAACTAAAATATATATTAGTATGGATATTTATTTTTCGTAATATATGAATATCTCCAGCATCCTTCCATAGAAGTCATGTTGATGATTAGGGCTGGAATTACAATATGCGGTTGATAGGGGATATATTTGTAATGTTCAAAATTTAATTACCGTCTTTATAAATAATTTTTCATTAATAATACCCAATAAATTTATTTAAAAAAGTTAATTTTAAGAAAATATTTTTTTTCGGCCCGGGCGGAATCAACCCAAATAGCTTTATAATATTTATTTTAGGCTAATATATGGCAAGTTATTGACAATAATTATATTTTATATTGGGGTTGAATTTTATATATTAAAAATTGTTATTTCCAAAATTAGTAATAAATTTTGGGCGGGAAAACTTCAAAGTTACTAATTTGGGCGGATTTTGTTATTGTATTAAGTATAGATTATTCAACAACAAGTGCTTCCTTAATCATTATTCTTATTTATGCTTGTCATGAATTTATTAATTTTAGTAATTAATTATATTTAGTTGACCGTTACTATTTGAGAATATATATGTGTACTATTTTGTAGTAGAAATCGGAGACAAGTGTTCTTTCAAATATTAACATATATGATCTTCTATTACTACTAATTTTGTACAAATAATATTATTGGGTTTGTGTTCATGTTAGAAATTATGTTGTATCTTGGGGATTATTCAAGTAAATCCTTTAGGACAATGTTCTTATAATACGCCTAAATATTCACATTCTACTGCATGATGTTTTTCCAAAAATCCCAACAATCTAAAGGATTTATCGATCCTAAAACATACAAATACCTCCCAAGGTACCGTGAACCTTATACAACGTTGTGGTATTGTCTTTGCTTGAATGACAATATCGAGTCGAATAAGGGCATTCATCATTTCGCAGTTGTTGATATAAAGACATGGAAATGCTTGTTATTATATTTAACCGTACTGTCAGGGATGTTTCTAGTCCTTATTTCACTTCTAGAAAAATTGATGACATCATGTGATTCAAGTACTATTGTTATTCTTAATTTTTACACGTACACGTAGGAAACATGCTTCAAAAAGTTGAACTTATATTTGTTCTTATTCTACATATACTATTGGTATATCGAAATCTCAAGGTTGATAATAAGTCGAGTAATCACATGTGGAATTTGTTGAATTCATCTGGACTGTAATTGATATGTAGATAATAAGTCTTATGGCTAAATCTATGGATGACTCATTTTAATTCTTTGATATTGGAGGACTTAAGATGTTTAATAGATAAAAATGTTCTTTTATTGGATATCCTAATTTAGATATTAGAGTTTTGAAAGAGTAAACTCGAATGTGAACCCAAAGGCCACACACTATCCAACTACAAACTACCAAAATCTAGAGATCCCATCAAACCAAATTCTCATATCAACACATATCCTTCAGCAAATAGTTGCCCAATTTAATGAAAAAAAAAAAAAACCAACTTCAATAATAACACCCAAACCAACTCTCCAAATACTAAAGATAGAAAGAAAAGACAATGGTTCTTGTTCGTCAAATCACCTAAATCTTGTTTACGAGGGTAAACGCAAGGAACATGCTGATTGTTATGCTACAGAGGATGAAGTGAGCTCGAAGAAACACAGATCGTATATTGAAATCGATATGATAAATGGAATGGCGTAACCAATGATCGATCTTACCGAGCACAATGATTGCCCTTAGCTGGATCTTTCGCAGGCTTGAGAATCGAGCGGCAGTTCGAGCTATGAAGAAGTTCCTACATGAGGAAAACCCAGATATTGTGTTTCTGATGGAAACAAAATCAAAGAAGGAACAAGTGGATAGGCTGAACTCATGGTCATTAGGTTTTCAAGGTTGTTTTTTGGTTGATTGCAGAGGCCAGGGGAGAGCGCGTAATGGTGGCATCTGTGTTCTATGGAACAATGATACTCAGGTTAAGATTAAAAGTTTTTGTCTAAATCAGATTACAATGGAAGTCATTTCGGATCGAGGGAGGATTTGGACACTTACTGGCATTTATGGGTGGCCAGATTCTTCATCAAAGCACTTGACATGGAACTTGTTGAGGCAACTTAATCCAGGGGAGCAACACCATTGTGTTTCGAAGATTATAACGAAATTCTGTGGTCGGGGGAGAAACAAGGTAGGAATTTTTGGATCGGAGAATCAATGCTAATGATTAGAGCGGCGTAAGAAGATTGTGAATTGCAAGACTTGGAGTTCTGTTGCGGCCATAAATTCACTTGGACTAAATTGCAATCAGGAGACCATAATATCCAAGAACAATTATACATATGTTGTGGTAATACTGAATGGCGAGACTTATTTCCATACTGGTTCACAACACATCTCGATTGTTTTAAGTCGGATCATCACTTTGTTCTCATTCAATGTGGCACACACCCTATTAACCGATGGAAAACAAGGATGAAACATAAATAGGGGAAATATTTCATGTTTAAAAACATGTGGTCGACTAAGCTGGAGTGAGGGGCATGGTAATACTTTCAAACTGAAGATTAAGAGGTGTGGTAGTTTTCTATCTTCATGGAGCAAGGATACATTTGACTGTGTTCGAAAACGTATAGCGAATTTAACGGCTAAGTTGGAGGAGCTTCATGAGGTGGTCGGAGAATGTAAAAGAATAGAGATGGAAATGGATGACCTACTGAAAAAAGGAGGAAATCATATGGTTACAGAGATCTAGACAGTTGTGGATCAAAGATGGGGACAGGAATATCTCTTTCTTTCATCAAAAAGCTACTCAAAGACATAAGCATAATCGAATAGAGAGGATTATGGATGAAGAGGGAATATAGGAAGAGGAGGAAAAGGATATTGGTAGGGTGGTAACATATTACTTTGTTGATATATTCGGATTTGTACCACCATCTGGTATGAACAAAATTCTTGATGTTGTGGAAGCCAAAGTACTACCAGAGATGAATGAAAAGCTTTTGGAGCCATACACGGAGGAAGAAGTATACACAGCTTTGAAACAGATGCACACCTCAAAGGCCCCCGGGCTAGATAGTATGTCTCCTAGTTTCTTTAAAAAAAATTGGCATATCATTGGTGTTGATGTGGTGAGTTGTATTCTTAATATTCTTAATAACCGGGCTGACCCCTCTTCATTGAATCTTACATATGTTGTCCTTATTCCTAAAATCAAGTCGCTTGCATCTCCTAAAGTTTATAGACTCATTAGCTTTTGCGATGTTGTTTTCCGAGTCCTTACAAAAACCATAGCTAATAGGTTTAATCATATACTTCCTTTAATTATTTCCCCATCTCAAAGTGTGTTTTTACCCGGGCGTCTAATAACTAATAACACTATGGTGGCATTTGAAACATTCCATTCAATGAAAAAGAAGAAATTAGATAGGCTAGGTCACTTAGCTCTCGAATTAGACATGAGTAAAGCTTATGATAGAGTGAGTGTATTTTTTTGGAAGTCATTCTTTTTAAGATAGGATTTGATGATACTTTTGTTTCACTTGTTCTAAATTGTGTTACCACAATATCTTATTCTATTCTTATAAAATGGAACGCCGGCTGATGTGTTTAGGCCTAAGAGGGGACTCCAACAGAGGACCCCCTATCACCCTATTTATTTTTATGTTGTGCAAAGAGTTTTTCGACTTTAATTCGGAAAGTGGAAATCGATAGAATTATACATGGCTTCAAGGTGGCAAGGGGAGCTCCGGAGATATCTCATTTACTTTTTGCTAATGACAACATTCGTTTTTTGGGCGACGGAACAGGAGGTGGATAAGGTGGGGGAAATACTTAGAGTATATGAGGAGATATCGGTACAAAAAGTCAACTTAGAGAAGTCAGAGATGAGTGGAGGGGGAAATGTAGATAATAATAATAGGCGAATTGCTTATGTGATCGACTGGGGGTTCATCATGTGGAGAAGCATAGTAAGTACCTTGGAATTCCTACATTAGTGGGGAGAATGAAGAAGGAAGTTTTTGGGGTGATAATTGAGAGGGTAGTTAGTCGTTCAAAGGGATGGATAGATAAAACACTTTCACAAGCGGGTAGGGAAGTTTTGATTAAGGCGGTAGTACAATGAATCCCTACATATTTGATGTCATGTTTCTTATTGCCAATCTCAATCTGTTCGGCCATTGAGAAAGGTATGGTTAGATTTTAGTGGGGGTATGGAGAGGGTGAAATGAAGCATCACTGGCAAAATAGGGACTTTGTCATAACCAAAGTTGAGCGGCAAGATGGGGTTTAGGGAGTTCCATTTATTCAACTTAGCAATGTTGGCTAAGCAGTTTTGGAGGCTGCATTTCAAATACTTCGTCATTATCTTTAGGGTGTTTAAAGCGAAATATTTTTCACGTGGTGAATTGAACTCGGTAAGTATTGGTTACCAACCTAGCTTTGTTTGGAGAAGTATATTGGCTTCAAAGGCGTTGATTGATATTGGAATAGGATGGAGAGTAGGAAATGGGAAAAGTGTCTATATTAGAGAGCATTAATGGATTTGGGGGAGAATACCATGAAGACCACATGTTGTGTTTGACGGCTTTTTGGCAGCAGCTACAGTATCAGAGTTAATGCAGATAAGGCAGGCTGGGCCTAAATCAAATTGATGAGACTGATGTCTTGCAAATACCACTTAGCTACAGAAGACTGCTCGATAAATGAATATGGTGGCCTTCGGCGAATGGCGATTTATGGTAAAAAATGCTTATCAGCTTTCTTTGGATCATCTACCGAAGGTGCAACAATCACTATCGGGATCGAGTGCAGATGGACCAATGTAGAAGAAGTTATGGCATATAAATATACCTCAAAAAACTCGTACATTTATATGGCGAGCTGCACACGATGCCTAGCCGATGAAGGATAATCTGGCACGAAGAGCATGGGACGGGGACCCAATTTGTGTGTTGTGTGGGGAAGGGATGGAATCATTGGCTCATATCATGTTTCATTGTAGAGCAACACGAAAGATATGGAAGATTAGGTCCTTGAGATATGATGTTAAGGTATTTAATATTGTCTCTTTTAGAAGTTTTTTATGGATTTGCATGGGAACGATGAGAGCAAAACGACTAACTATTGCTTGTATTATTGCTTGGCTAATTTGGTGTCGTCATAATAGATTCTACTTCGATAATCAACCCATTGAGCGGGAATGGGTTATCCAACTAACCCAAAAACTGATTATTGAATGGAGTCAAGAAGAGCCATTAACAAGTAGTAATATAAGTAACACAAATGAGTCCAAGCTTTGGAAAACACAGTACAAGGAATGGAAAAAATAAATAGTGATGTTGCGTGTTTTCCGAATGGAGAAGTGGGTTTTGGATTTGTTGTGCTGGATTGGAAGGGTGATGTTCTTCTAGGGGGTGTAAAGAGGACAAAGGTGGAAGGGTGTACTACAATGCTAGAAACGGGGGCTATGTTCTTTGCAATTAGAAACACTTGGGAAAGTGGAATTACCTCTTTCTGTATTGAATCAAATTGCAAGAACCTAGTGCAGGGATTAATGAAAAAGATTGAGCTGGATTCGATGAGTACACTTATTTGCGATGATATTTTATCCTTTTGTATTGTGATAGGATTTATTTCGTTCACTTTTGTTCCTAGAAAAGCAAACATTGTTGCACACAAAATAGTACATTATGAATTGGATATCGATACTGAACTCTTTTGAATTGAGGAATTACCTCCATCAATTTCCCACTACGTGGATAAAGATGTAAGGCATCTGCCACAATCTGATAAATGAAAAGTACTTGTTCCCTTAAAAAAGAAACGTTCTCTTAGTTATTGGAAGATGTGATGAGTAGATAAAGTAGAATAGTGTGGGTTATTCCTCTTCTTTTGTCACGAGCCTATTATGTGCATTGTTTTTTTTTTTTTTTTTTTTAATTTATTAAATTATTTGTAAGTGTCATATTTCACATGAGCATTCAACAAATACTGAAAAGTTTTATTTTCTCATAGAAACAATGTTAAATATTTGTTGTAATTGTCAATTTATTCATCATTATATTAGAATTTATCGTCGTGCAATGCATGATTTGAAATGCATTTATTTGTAAGAAAAAAATAAAGTCAAATAATCAAACAAAATAATTCATGAATAACTTAATTTTTGCTAAATAATCGAATAATAAATTATATACTAATTTTTTATTTCATTAATAAAAATTATATAATTTATTTTCATTTGCAAATCATATCCAATGTAAATAGTTCAACTCAAAATTAATATTCAAATCTAAACACAATAACCAACCAATAAATAATTGTTTATTTTATATTTAATATATTATATCAAAATATTCCACACCAGTATCAAATTGAATGTTAAGAAAATATGTGTACTTTTTATCTATTGTAAATAAAAGAAATGAATTTAAAAAAAATATTAATGCCTTTAGGTATTGGAAAAATCAAAATATTTGAGAGAGGAAGCTACAAAAAGTAAAGCATATAAATTCAATTCATATTACACAAGCAAATCTAACCTAAATAATCTACGAACGATTGTATTTTTTTTAATATAACTTATTTTAAAATATGGAATGGTGATGTCAAACTAAAGATCATGAGAAAGATTATTTTACATAAAAAAATTTAAAAAAAGCCAATGAAATATTTATTTTTATTATAAAATGAATCAAAAGCTGAAATCTATAGTTTTTTATATAAAAATTGTTAAAAAAAATTAAAATTTAGAACTAATTTTGGGACTTTTTACCATGTAAATAATTTTTTTACCATATATAGAGAAATATTTTATTATGTTAGTTATAATTAAAACCTACTATTTTTAGAAGGTGAAATGAGTAAGAAAATATATTTGATTTCCTTTTATAGAGGGTTCTCTTTTATTATATATTAAGATACGTGTTTATATTTGAATTATTGCTATCTCATATGCAGTAAGACTCATGCATATGGAGAATTGGATATGGTGAGAAATTTTGGTCTCACTTGATTATTTTTCTAGAAAATGAGTCTTGCCCCATGATAAATTTGTCACTCTATAAGAAGATTATGAAAACATGACGGTTTAATCTAGTTTCATAGATGTCTCTACATAACTTGAATATGCATTAATTTGATTTTGGTCAATTGTGTCAATATATTATGGAAAATTAAATTGAGTTTTGCTTATTATTTTAAAATGAATGAAATTTAACATATTGAGAGGTGCAATATACTCACCTTGAGAACAAAGCTTGTAGATAATTTATGCTTTTATCTCACTATTTATGACTTGAACTTGAGTAGTAATTCAAATAATTCGATCACATTTCTTGAAGATTTGTTTTTATCAAGTAACAAATGCTTGTGTCATTGGTGAATATTTAATTATATATTTTGTGATATTTGAAACAAACATTTGATGTATAGAGCTTGACTTGAAATAACAAAGAGATACCATTAATTATATTTTAGTGCAATGAGCCTTCCATTGTGCTTAAAGACACGGTGATGATATGGTGATATATTTTCACATTTGGTGGGGTAAAATTGTCCAACATAATTACTATTAATTGATTATAAATTATAATATTTTGATGTGAAATTAGTTGACAATGAGATTGAGTGGCTACAGAAACTTCTTATCTAGTGTTCATCTTGTTGTGTAACCGACACTATCAGTGTCGATGTGTGATTGTCGTATGGAAAATAGTCATGGCAAATAGTAAATCTTTCAATAGTGAAAATAGACATATTCATCTGAGAGAGGAAGAAGTGAAACAACTTCTAAGAGATTGAGGTATATCCATGGATTATGTCAAGACATGACCCAATCTAGCTAAGCTTTCTTAAAAAACTCGGGTAGTGAGTTAATTATGAAATATCGAGAGGACTGAGACTAAACTCTAAAGGCAACATGAGATTAACAGTGATGATAACTCAACTTGTGTGATTGGAGGTCCCATGAATCAGGTTCATATGGATAATAATAACAAGTCACTTGTTGGTCCTAGTAGCACATTTATAATTGTGCCTTCCTATGAAGTGTTTGGTGAATTGTGAGGATAAATTGAAAATTGTAATGAATTCCATATCCCTTACGGGTAGTATATTATTTACATAATAAACTTGATGGACTCACATATATGAGTGTGAAGTGGAGTCGCTCATATGAGGTCTTGGCTAAGACCAGGGGCGGATCCAAGATTTAGTAATGGGGTTGGCTCAGACACTAAAAAATTGTTAGAGTTCAACAAAGTTGTGGCAAACTATAGGCTTCAAAAGAAAAAGAAAAATGATATTAGTAATTAAGTCTAAATACAGTTCATTTTTTTCTTTTTTCTTAATAGAAAATTTACTAAAACAATTATTAGATGAGTTTGAAATGAAATAACTAAGCATGATTTTAAGCATGAATTATATATTTATATCTTGGTTAGAGATTAGAGTGTGAAAAATAAAATTAAATGAAGTGGGCTTAATTAAATATGGAATAATGAATAGCTAATATATATATACACACACACATACTACTAAATTAAGGTTCTACAAATTTTGCACTATGTTGGAGCCTAGTACCGGCCTAGTGTAGATCCGCTCACGACTAAGACTCTAAAGCACTCATGAACTACCAGGTAACACACATGGCCGATAAAGCACAACACCGCGTTGAACAATGGAAGTTGTGTGGGATGTGATTGATAAGAATTTAAACTTACACTAAAGAGACTTTAGTTCACAAATGTTAAAAACTTCACAAAAACTCTGTGAACTATGTCTTATTTTTCTAGGTGTGGTTCATAATCCAAAAGACACAAGACTCGATGCATTCTACACTCTTAGTCCAGCAATATAAGCTTTCATTATTTTTTATAAATATACCTTCTTTTGAAATAGGTGGAGATTGTTGGGAAATTATATATTTCAAAAGAAATTGATGATATTAATTATATATTATAATATATAATTATTATGTTTATATTTAGTAATTTGAAAATATGTTTTGTAGTTTAGATGAGCTTGATCATAACCCCAAATAACTGATTGTTGTTATTTAATTATATTAATATTAATATTTTTATTAGAACTACTTATTATTCAACATGTAACTTCCTTAATCATTATTCTTATTTATGTTTCTCATGAAATTATTAATGTTATTAATTTATCTTCTATAACTACTAGTTTCATACAAATAATATTTATGGGTTTGTGTTTAGTTTCGTTGATTCCTTTTCCTAACATAACTAGATTTTATGTTGTATCCAGGTGGATTACTCAAGTAAATTCTTTAGGACACTGTGATTATAACACACCTAAAAAATATTCAGTTCTACTACATGATATTTTCCAAAAATCCCAACAAATAGGACATACATATATAGGGTTAACTACAGCAACTCCACCAAACTATCAGCGTTTTTGCATATAAACCACTAATTTTTTTATGGCACTGATACATATAAGCTATACGAATTTTGGCAGATAAACCTCCAAACTTATTTTTCGATCATTTTTTTGCTGGAATTCCGCACATAACTTGTGCCCGATAAACTTTTAAGGGCTTTTTTTCGTTTAAACATGTTTTGTAATAGGTAGAGGAGTTGTTCATCTTCAACAATGGAGGTTCTAGATATTGGGGAGAGAATTGCTGGTAATTCAAATGATTTGTTAGGGAAAAGAAAGTTGTGAAGGAATTTTACACTTTTGGTGAAATTCCTGGGAAATTCCATATCAACTTCTCATATGAATTTGACTTTTTGTAGAATACAATTGCGAGGCTTGTACATAAAACAAAAACAGGGTATCCTTATTTCTCCAACTGTTTTTCCCTCTCGTAGAGCAGCTCGCAAACCCCACGATCCAAAACCGCACTAGGAAAACCCGATGCGATGAGCACTGGCTGATCCTTATAAACCCTTTGTGAAAAAAACAAAGTAAATAGCAAAAATATTATATATTTTTGTTTGTGGTTGGCGGCTTTCACAAGTCAATCACTTTCTGTGCCAGTAGCTTTTTTTGGTTGGTAAACCAGTAGCTACTCTCAGCATCATTTCATGATCGTAGCCCTTTCCAACAGAGGAAGAAAAAGTCTTTAAGTAGGACATCGGAATGTAAAGTTTTAAGTCAAATAAATCTTTGAACTTGCCCTTTTTCATGGAGTCTATAAAGAATAAAATCGGGATGAATGCATGACTAAAAATGACTAATGCAGTGGCTTACATGATATGCATGTTGGTACACGTGATCGTGCACGCGCTTTTAGGTCAATTTAAGTGTCTTTTTACGGATTTTTTTTTGCATATTCACATGTATTTATTGTGTTTAGTTCTTATTGGGCAGTTTGACGTGTTTACTCCGTTTCCATGCCAAAACAGGTAAATTAAGGCCCAAAAACCGGTTTCGAAGATCTCAAATTGACAATTCGAACTCAAGTGAAAAAAAAAAAAAAGGAAGAAATGGCACCTCGCCCGAGTTAGTTGAGCCATGCCCGCAGCCCAAGCCACGGCCGAGGCAGACTAGCTCACGGTTGTGGTAAATCGTCCAGAAGATAGCCAAAATTCAGCCGTCCATGCCTCGCCTGAGGCAAACCCAGGCCACGCTCGTGGCAGCCACGACCGTGACCAAAATTAGCCACGCCCGTGGCTAAGGATCCAGAAGGTCGGATGAAATCTAGACCACGGCCGAGGCAAAGTCTGAGCCACGCCCGCGGCCTCAATTTGGGCCCAAACCCTTGTTTCTCACCGCGCCTGCGGCCAATTGTGTGCCACAGCCGCGGCACAGCTCCCTGTTTTAAAAACCCAAACACGTTTTTACCCAACTTTTAACTAGCACTTTCTCCTCTATATATATAAACTCCAATTCAAATTTGACCTATTTTAAATAATATTTCTAGCCACTGTTGAGCCACTATCATCCTCAAGGACAAGTTTGGGAAGAAGATTGAAGACCTTTCACTCCTCAACCCAAGTTCTTGGTTTAATCCTTCAGTTTATCACATTTTCTTGTATTTCCTTCCATTTTTTGATTATATTAGGTGTAATGGGTGGCTAGCACCCTATTATTCACCCTTGATTAAAGTGAAACTTTGAGTCGAAGATATTTATGTGATTATTGTGGTTAATGTTACCAAATGGATTGTGTATTCAAGTGTTTTATGTTATTTGTTGTTATTGATTCACATTTATGAGTTGATTATTGGATTCATCACCCTTTAAGAGATTTATGAATGTGTTGCTAGTAGTCGGGATTGCTATCAGTAATTGTAGTGCTTTCAACTCATTTGTAGCAATGAATGTTCATTGGTGATAACATAAAGTTCGACTTCTAAAACCGAGCTTACGAGTTTTATGTCGTATTTATCTCGTTGTATTGGTGTTTAATGCATTTGATTGTTGAATCTAAGAGAGCTTGTTCGAGGATTTGATTAAATCGAATAGGGTTAGTCGAAGAGCTTGTTTTGATTAACTGAAATTAAGAGACAACAAGGCTATTAGAGCTTGTTAATAGCCTTGAGATAAGGACTTGAATCACAATTAATTAGGCATTAACAATAGTTGCATAAATTATCTAGACCAAGGGGAAACATGATCAAGGGTGGATCGCTTTTAATACTTGAAAAATAAAAATCGAAAAATCTATATCATTTACTTACTCGAGTTTTAGTATAATTGCTTTCAATCTCGTTTAACTGTTTGTTATTGCTACTAGTAGGTTGTTAGTTGATCATTAAAATCCCCCCAACCTTTATTGCTTTCTTAAGTTGCTTACTTACTACATAATTTAATTTCAATTGCTTGGTATTAAAATCGGAACTAATCGGTCGTTCACTGTGGGATCGACCCTTGCTTGTCAATCTACTTAGTAGGGTAGTTTGTAAGGTTAGTATTGTCAATACAATACGATATATATTAATTTGGTAGCGTATTCGATGCGCTTACCACATGTTTTTTTTTTCTTTTCTTTTTTAAACTACAGAATGCAGAGTCCTATTGATTTTCTGAGAGTTACAAATCTCTGTAAATTCAAGGCTTTTGTAAAATTATCAGCTAATTGATCATTTGTGAGAACATGGTTCATAATAATGGTTCCGTCCACTACTAATTCTCGAATATAATGATGACGGATGTCTATGTGCTTAGTGCGAGAGTGATGAACAGGATTTTTTTTGTGATATTAATTGCAGTGGTGTTGTCACAAAAGAGATTAACAGGTCCTACTTCTATCCCATAGTCAGTTAGCATTTGCTTCATCCATTCGAGTTGGGCACATAAGCTGCCGGCAGCAACATATTCAGCTTTCGTCGTGGATAACGAAATAGAGTTTTGTTTCTTGTTGAACCATGATACGAGATTTGTACCCACGAAGAAACATCCACATGAAGTACTTTTTCGATCATCTATGCTTCCTGCCCAATCTGCATCACTATACCCTGCAATACTTGAAGAAGTGTCAAACGAGTACCAAATACCATAATCGCATGTTCCACCAAGATATCGAATTATTCGTTTGACAGATTTCAGGTGAGACTCTTTCGGCTAAGCTTGGTAATGAGCACATAACCCTACGCTATAGAAAATATCAAACCTTCTTGTTGTCAGATACAACAGACCATTAATCATGCTTCGATATAGATTGGAGTCCATGGATACTCCATCATCATCACGTGACAGCTTATCGGTGGAAGCAATGGAAGTTTTCATTGCTTTGGAGTTTTCTAATCCGAATTTTTTTGATGAGATTGCGTGCATACTTACTTTGTGAAAGGAAAATGCCATCAGACATTTGTTTAACTTGAAGGCCCAAAAAATAAGTAAGTTCATCAACCATACTCATCTCAAATTCTATTGACATGATATAGACAAACTCATCGACCAATCTTTTTGAAGAGGAGCCGAATACAATATCGTCAACATAAATCTGAGCGATGATAATGTCTTTGCCTAGGTATTTCACAAAGAGTGTCTTGTCAAACCCCCCTCGAGAATAACCCTTTTTCAAGTAGGTAGGTAGTAAAAGGATCATACCAAGCTCGAGGAGCTTGTTTGAGTCCATATAATGTCTTTTTAAGTTTAAGTACATGATTAGGAAACTCTGGATTAATGAAACCCTTGGGTCATTCTACATGAGCAGTTTCTTTTAAAAAACCATTCAGAAAAGCACTTTTGACGTCCATTTGATACAATTTAAAACATTTCAGACAAGGAAAGGCAAGAAGTAAACGAACAGACTCAAGCCGAGCAACATGGGAAAATGTCTCATCAAAGTCAACACCTTCTACCTCTGTATATCCTTGTGCGACTAATCTAGCCTTATTTCTTATTATGTTACCAGATTCATCAGTTTTATTTTTTAATATCCACTTGGTTCTGATAACATTACAATCAGATGGACGTGGAACAAGTTCCCAGACATTATTCCGACTAAATTGTTCATGTTCTTATTGCATAGCCATTATCCAACATTCATCAGTGAGAACCTCTTTAATGTTTTTTGGTTCAATTTTAGAGGTATATAAAGCATACAATGTAAGTCCAACTAATTCACGATAATTAGGTTTAGGAATATGTCGAGTTTGCATACCTCCACTCTTGTCACCAATTATCTGTTCCTGGGGATGATATTTCTGGATCCTCAAAGGAGGATCTCTCTTTCTTGATTCTGTAACACATGTTGCAACATCGTCATCATCTTTGTCATCTTGATTCTCCGTATAGACTGTATTAGTTGACTCAGCATTGTCAGTTCTTGTTTACTCACTTTCATTGTTTCGTCCTATGGGTGCAGGAACATTATCTGAAGACTCAGTCCATGTTGGAACATCTGCACTCTTTGAACTATCATAAAAAACCACATTAATGGATTCCATGACAGAATTAATACGGGAATTAAAAACCCTATAGACCCTGTTGTTTTTAGAGTATCCAAGAAAAATACCAGGATCACTTCTTGCATCAAACTTTCCTAACTGATCACGGTCATTAAAAATGTAACCCTTACAAACAAAAACATGAAATAACTCACATTTGGTGTCCTGCCTTTCCATATCTCATAGGAAGTAATGGCAATATCTGGTCTAAGATATACTCGATTTATGATGTGTCATGCAGTGCTTACAACTTCTCCCCACCATCGCTGTGAGAGGTTTTTGGAATGTATCATAACTCGAGCCATCTCCTGAAGAGTATGATTTTTTTCTCTCAACTACTCCGTTTTGCTGAGGTGTCTTTGGGCAGAGAATTCGTGCAACATTCCACGAGTTTCGCAAAACTTTGTCAATTGAGAGTTTTTAAACTCTCTGCCATGATCGCTTCTGATTCTGGGAATACCACAGTTTTTCTCATTCTGTAATCTCACACACAACTTAGCAAACACATTAAATGTATCAGACTTATCTCTTAACAGATCAATCCATGTATACCCAGACAAAAATATACTTCTTACCCCCCTACACTTTCAATTTGCATTGGACCCATTAGATCCATGTGAAGAAGATCTAGAACTTGGTTAGTGTGTACTACGGGTTTCAAAGAATGTGAGTCGCGTTTTTGCTTTCGTAGCTGACAGGGAGCACGAACCTCTTCCACTTTACAAGATAGTTTAGGTGGTCCTCGTTTAGTGCCAGAGGTGGACAATTTAGCTAGTTGCTAGTAACTAATGTGCCCTAATTTCTGATGCCAAATTTCAGACTCACTCATAGTGGTAAAGTGATACACATGTTCATTCTCCAACATGTACAAAAAATTAGCACACCTATTATCAACTAGGACACACTTATTGTTCTGATCATAGACACGAAATTGTTCTTTCGTAAATCTAACATGCAAACATTGATCACACAAATGACTTATGCTTATTTAGTTAGCTTTTAGATTTTTAACCAAAAACATATCTGTTAATTTGGGAAAGCCACTTAGATTAAGTGTTCCCTTCTCAATGACCCTACTTCTAGCCCCATCACCATTCACTATTTCAATATTGGTTAGATGTTCACGAACCCCAGTCATATGGCCTGAGCACCCAATGTCAAAATACCAGGAACTTTATATAACAGAGTTTAATGCAAAGTTGACATTAAAACACACATTAGTTTGGGTACCCAAATTTGACGAATGCTGGTTGATCGTGATGTTCCTACATCTAATTTCGATTTAGGGGGTTCTCGGGGGTCGTCCTTGATACTTCCAATCAGAAAAAAAGTACATATAGTCTGTCTGCATCCTAAAATAACTTGGATGAAGATGTCCAACAATCCCACAATAATGACATATAGGAACAAACTGAAAGTTATTTCCAAAGTTACGCCTATTAAATTGCGACATTCGGTACTGAGAGTTTCTATTTCTCCTCACTTTCTTTTGAACCTGATTCTGTCCAGAAGTGTGAGAATTCACCAGTTCCGTGTGTTGCAACATATGTTCTAGATTGTGAGAATTTATTCTGATTAGCATTAGATGACTCTCCATCGTAACCAAAACCAGTGACATCACCATGACTCTTTCCCGTATTTATAATTTCAGTTAAAACATCCTTACCAGAGTTGAGTCGCTTGAACAATTGTTTAGATTGCTCCAACTCAATAGATAGCCTCTCAATGGACTGATTTTTGCTTTCTATATTACTTCTACATATACTAAGGTCATTCAGGGCTTTCTAGAGGTCGATCTTCAATAACTCCATTTCATTTTCTTTCTTGATCAGTTCGTGTTGCATCACAGCTTCTGCCTTTTGACTCTTTTCTTCCATTGTAGCCTCCAGGCTTTTCTTTCTCAAGTTCAGTTCTTCATTCAGTTTAGCGATAATCAGATCTCTCTCTTTACTCTCTCCATGCAGACTCTCAATTGTCACCTGTGATTCATGAAGTTATCCTTCCATCTTTTTTATAACCTTGCTTCCATGAATGCACTCGATAGATAGTTTTTTATATGTTCTCTGCATTTACTCTAAAGTGGGACCTGACTCTTCATCAGAAATATCAATATCACAAAAATTCGGTAATTCATGTTGCAACATACCTGGTGAATCACAAGAATTCATTTCTTCGGTGTGAACTTGTCTTATGAGACACACATATGACGAAGATAAGGCCGCCAGATTGCTTGATAAGTCAGTATCCTGATCTTTCGCTTCTTCTTTATCTTCTGAGTCATCAGTCTATGTTGCAACGAGAGCCTTGTTCTTTCTTCTCAGGAATGTTGGACATTCTTTGTGAAAGTGTCCCCAACCTTCACACTCTCTACACCTGGCTTTATCAATATTTCCACCTGCAAGACTAGTCAAAACATTAGAATCAGAATTATTGATGGGTCCAAGTTTCTTACCTTTTATGGGAGGTTTTATATCCTTCTTGAGAAACCACTTCATCATATTCCCAAATTTCTTTGTAAATAAGATCATGTTTTCAGCGAGTTCTGACATCTCTGGTTCGTGATTACTCTCTTCATCTCCTTTGCTCTGAACATTAGCTTTAAGGGCTATACCTCGACTCGCCTCCTTTCTCTCGAACCCTTTATTTAGTTCGAAGGTCAAGAGATCTCCCACCAGTTGATCCATCTTCATGCTCTCGACATCCTTTGAAGTGTCTATAGCAGTGAATTTCTCAGAGAATTGTTCAGGCAAAGTCCTAAAAAATTTATCCACCGACAATGGCTCAGAGACCGATTCCCCTAAAATGAACCTTTTGTTCACAATTCCCATCAACCGTGAATAGTATTATTCAATCGATTCTCGTTCCTCCATTCTGAGATTGTCAAACTGATTACGAAGATTTCTCAACTTTGATTTCTTAACTTCCTTGGTGCCTTCAAAATAATTTTCAAGCACCTCCCATGCTTCTTTGGCTGTTTTACAATTACAGATTTTCATGTATTGATTCTAATCGACAGTCGTTCGTATGAATAGTAGAGCTTTGTGATTCACCTTGTAGGCTTCCTTCTCAGCAGCTGACCATTCTGATTTGGGTTTTTCTGTGGTCGAACCTGCAATAGTAGGCAACGACCATCCAGAGACGACAGTCTTCCAGTATTCATCACCCATTGCCTCTAAATGGGTCATGTTGTAAGAGACTTCCAGTAGTCATAGTTCGTGCCATCTAGTAACGGCAGTGGCACAGTATTGCCACGAAGATCCACAGATGTGCAGAATTGTAGGATCGACTATATTAGAATATGGACCTGTTCTTGATACCACTTGAAATTCCTAGACTGCACAGTTTATGTTCCAACACAAAAAACGAAAAAAGAAAATAAACTACACCACACGTAAAAACACGGGGACTGAATCCCTCAAACCCCTCGGATTTATGTTATTGATAATCCGTATATAATTAGGTTCTACACAGAGATCTTGACTTCCTATCACCTAACCTATACTATATCAATAACTTCCAGCGAATCCCGTTGACTTCTTCGACACTGACTCGACAATCCACCGAAGTCGGACGAGTCCTCCCGAACCCGCCTTGAAGCTCCTTCTCCCGAAGGTTCTTCAAAAGTTCTAACTAGACTAACAAAGACTCTTTAATACGACCAATCAATTCAGATGCAGCCTTAATAATGATTGCTCAAGAAGTATATGAAATAAGACTCAACGTTTTATGTTCTGCTTCCACACCTACTTCATGCTGTTGAATAGTATAAATAAGCCTCTCCTTGATTTGCCCTAGTCATGCAGTCGTCAAAACAGAATCATGCACCATCTCTGTCCAAATCTATCTTCCTACTTCAAAGCCATCCATGTCTTTTTTCCTTATATTCACGATATCACCTAATTAATTTCTTTTCAGAAAGACAAATAACATTAATAATAGATAATGATAAATATGACAAAATCCCCAAACATTATAATTTTACATTTGGCATACTAAAAAAGTTGTTTGAACAAAAATAAACCCTCAAAACTTTAGCATGACGCAAGTCACGTGCGAAATTCCGGCAAAAAATGATCGTAAAATAAGTTTTGTGTTTATCTGCCAAACCCATATAGTTTATATGTATGGATGTCACAAAAAAAGTTTAGTGATTTATGTGGAAAAACACCGTTAGTTCGGTGAGGTTGCTGCAATTATTCTCACACACACACATATATATATAACCTTACGTATGCTTTATTTTGTTAGTTTTTATCTCCTATATTTTTTTATTTTTCTTTACTTTTGAACATACATTTCACCTTCTTTAGTTTTGCTCCATTTAGTTTTATCTATCTTGATTTTCATCCCATACACTTCCATTTTTTAAATGTTGGGCTCTTCCATTATTTTACAACTTGAAGAGGCAAATTCAATAAAAAATAAAAGTGTAAGAGGCAAAAATAAAAATAAAAATAAAAAATGGGGAGCAGAATTTCAAAAGTTAAAGCATAAGACGTGGAAGTAGTTTTGAGGGGGGAAAAGGTTTAAGAAGCAACGCACAAATTTTGTTTTTATTTGGTAGAAAATATTCACACAAAAAAGGGTCTTACTCTTACATGGAATTTTGTGTTAGGTAAAGTTGTTGGATAAATGACTAATATATCATCCACAAATCTAATAGTAGTATTAGTTTAAATTAATTAATTATCAAAAAGCCAACGCTCAAGAGATCCATGATACAGTTGTTAATCAGATTTTGTTCCTCCCAAAACCAAAATGACGCAAGCAATTGAATTTGACCAAAACTGATAATAAATAAATAACAAAAAAATAAAATTAGTCTCTTCTCTTTTTCTTTTTTTCTTTTTTCTTTTCTAACGTGTGGTTCGTGTGGATGAATATAATATACATAAATTAAATAGGAACATTAGTATAAAAGGAAGATGACCAAAACACCCTTCACCTCATTAAAGTAATCAGCAAGGGGTTACTTTCTTCATCATCACCATCACTATTTTGCAATTATATAATTATACTTTTAGTAAAGATTCATAACATTTATTTTTAATATTTATTTTATAAATAACTTTATAAGTATCACTATTTTATATAATTTATTATATTTTTAATAATAAAATGATTGGTTGTACTCAAATAATTACAACAATTATTAATAATATATCTTTACTTGATAATGCGCAATCTGATATCCAAGAAACTTAACGAAAACTTGTGCAAGAAATATGAAAAAACGCAAGATGTACGTGGTTCGATCCGGAGATCTACGTCCACGGGCACAAAATAGCACCTGCCGAGGTGTTCCTTTCACTATCTCTTTGAGTTTACACGTAATAATTTCAGAATACAGAATGCGAACCCTAATTCAGAGTTCTTTCCTCATATTTATACTATCCCCTACTAAACCCTAACTAACTCCCTATTGTCGCACCTCTTTTCCGCTGCGTGGCGGTTGGGAACGGATCGTGTGCCTTGAATCGCGGAACAAGCCTCAAGTTGGGCCGCGCCAAATTATCTGGGACGCGTTATCTGGGATGCGCACTTCTGGACCTTCTGGGCCGTTTAGTGGGCCAAGGTATTAGGTATTAACCCGACCCGAAGTGACCGGGCCATCCCTATCAGATGCCTCCTCCCCCCCCAGCCGGAGCGAGGAAAGAGCTTCGGTTGTAACCGGGGTGGAACTATAGGCAAGATGAGCCGTGGTCGCTGGCGATCCGAAGTGTTTGTGGATGACCAAGACTGTTCCGCGTCTAAGGTACTCCGCGGCGTAGTCCGTGGAAGCGGAACCGAACTAGGCCGAATTACACCGGGATGACAGCGAGTCCCCCAAAAGTAAGAAACTGTATCGGAAGTAGATAATAATCTGGCCGAGGTGAAGGGATCACCGGAGTGTAGTAGTCTGGCCGAAGTGAAAGGATCACCGGAGTGTCTTTCAAATCTTCCTGGGCAAGGATGGGGTTGATGTGATTGGCGGCGCCATCATGAGAGAGAGGGATGTGAAGTGACACGCTCTGCAATCCCCAATAAACCTGTTCCCCACGCGCCTTGGGAACCGCACAGCGCGTGCATAGCACGTCCAAATCTAAAACACGGAATTTGAATAGGATGCATCTGGACCATTGATTCTTTCAAGTATATATTGGGAACAATGGTACAGTTCAATTCATCTTCTTTCTTGTGATTTGCCATCTTTAGAAAGCGGGAAAGGAGAAACCTGTTTGCGTGTGACTCATCTCGAATAAAAAACTTCTCAAACTCAAACCAAGTAAGTATGCCTTCTTCTTCATCTTCTTCTTCTGTTCAGGAAGTAGGGACTAAGAGCGCTTCGTTAGACGTGCCACCTCTGCGATTCATAATTCCAGAGAGGAATGAGGTTAGGACTGTGGATCGAGTCGATGGCAGGGAAACCAATGTCAAGATGGTCGGTTTTTACGAGTGTATGGAAAATGATCTCGAGGTATCCACAATAGCGCTGCGGATGGCACGGGTGCAGATTGAGAGAGAAATCCCCGCATTTTACCTTCCATTTAACTTAGAATATATAGTACCGGACCCCGGTGATAGGGCCTGTTGCCCGCCGCAGGGTTTCATTAGTGTGTATATAGACTTCCTGAGAATAGGTTTGAGACTGCCCCTGTGGGACATTGTGGTCCGGTTACTGAGATACTATAACATTGCCTTAAGCCAACTAGCGCCAAATGCGGTTAGGCAAGTAGTCGGATTCACCGTAGTGTGCAAGAATGTCGGGGTAGAACCAACCGTAGAGCTATTTAGGTTTTTTTACCAACTAAAAGCCTTCGGTAAATCCAAGGGGTGGTACTCCTTCAGTCCCCGAGCCCGAGGTGGGTTCAAGGTGCAAAACCCGAGTAAGGTGGAGGGATGGAAGGAGAGGTTTATATTTGTGAAAAACGGAGTAGCTCTCCCGAGGTGGAGGAGGGATGAGGTGTTTGATACTGCCCCGGTGGAGAACCCGGAGGCCGAAGTCGTACATACATTCCGGTCAGTGGGGACTTTCAAGACCCTCTGTACTGAGGAGGATCTGGAGGGGGCCGGACTGAGCCCGTATTATTCGGGCGATGCGGTTGCCGAGGAGGGTAGGAGTTCTCCTGTCTTGCTTTTTACAAACTGTTGCCTTGTACAGGACTAACTTCAAATTCTGCATGCAGTGGGATGCTTCGGAAAAGAGCTGGCCGGAAGCCCCGCGGTGGCTGCGGCAGCCAAAAAGAAAGGAAAACCTGCTGAGGTGTCTCCCCGGGGGAAGATGTCACCTAGTGCGAGGCCCAGCGCTGGGTCGGAGGAGCAGGTAGGAGCGGCGAGGCCTACCCCTGGATCTAAGAAGAGGCCGGAGCCATCTGGGACACCTCCAGCAACAGCAAAAAGACTCCGCATAGGGGAGAGTATGGAGGTAAATTCAAGATGTGCTGTTAGTTACTGTTAACGCAAATGCCGTGTATATTTATCTGTACTGATTTCTGTGTGTTGCTATTGGTGGCAGTTGAAGGAGCAGGGGCCTTCAAGTCTATTGGGGTTGGAGGGGGGCGATGCCGAAGAACTCCTGCGATTGGCGCGAGGAATCATGGAACTCGGTCGTAAGAGCGAGAAGGAAGGCAAGGAGGAGCTAGCCGAAGTGGCTAGAGAGCTTCGGGCGCGCAACGACAGGTTAACACAAGACCTGACCGAGGCGCGTAAGAGGGTAGCCTTGGTTGAAAATGAGGTTGCGCGTCTGCGCGGAGTGTAGGCAGAAGCCGGTGTTCTCCGAGGGGAAATACTGCAGCTGCGGGCAGAGATGGAGGCTCGGGAAGCTGCAATAGTCGAAGGTCAAGAAGCGATGCTGAAAGCATTCGCCGAGAAACTGTTCCAAACCAGCACGTTTCTTGACTTTCAGACCGATTTTGTTGCAATAGGGGACCAGGCCACGCGATCTGTACTGCTGGAGCAGATCAAGGAAGTCTACCCGAATGTGGATGTATATCGTCCAGAATTCGGGTACGACTTTGATGCTGTGGCCGGGGTGGAGAAGGCCTACTACACAGCATTAGCACATCTGCCGGAGTGGCCTCTGTTGAAGGCTCTAGCGGAGAAGAAACAAATTTTGAAGGCCGAGGAGATTGCTAACTGTGAGGTGGACCAGGACCAGGAATTCCTGGCATTCCGCCGGGGTGAGCTTGTCTCCAAGCGTCGAAACAAAGAACCCCCCCCCCCCCCGATGGAGGTTGATGCCATGGCTGCGGATGAAGCTGCCGCAGTTAATGAGGAGGAAGAAGCAGAAGCGTCGGAGGGCCGGCGAGAGGTGTTGCCCGAGGATACTGAGGGGATCGAGCGGGAGGTCAGTCGTTCCCCTCAAATTTAATGTAGTATATAATAGGAGTAGATGTAAACTTTGTACTGAATCATGGATAATGTACTTTGATTTGGTTGAATATAAATTTTGCTTTTGAGCTGAACTCCAACTCATTATATGCTTGAGATTGATCGTTCTCGTTGATTCTTTTGTCTGTTTAGAATACCACGGAATTGCACGAAACGATAAAGAAACTCATGCGATCACTAGAGTGGTTCCGCGGAGAGAAGAATAACCTGCAAATGCACGTAGTGCCAAGGCTATAAAAGCGGGTGGCCGTTGCGGAGAAGAGGGCGGAGGAGGCCGAGGAACGAGCCAGGGACCACGAACTGAAATACCGGGCTAAAGCTGCTGAAATGAGTCGTGTCCTCGTTCATCAAAGGGAGTATGACCGGATACTGTCTGAGTTCGGCCTTCTGACTTTTGAGGAAGTGGAGGAGCTGGTCGTAGAGATTCAGGGCGAAATCTCAGCACTTATGGCAAATGACCCAGCCGAGTCCTCGGAGCTTGTAAGAAAGCGAGAGGTTTTGGAGCTGCTCCTCAGCATGTATGAAGGACTGAAGGGCCGTGGCAGGTGGCGGCCTTCTGCCGAGGAATTCATTGCGAGTACAAGCCGGAGCCAGGGTACTTCAAAAGCCCCCCGGAAGGGTAAAAAGAAGCCCGCGGGAAAGAGCAAAGGCATTATTATTCGAGAGCCAGTTCCAGTGACTACGGTCGAAGAAGAGCCCGCTGTTGTTGCCGAGGAGGTAGTCGAAGAGCTGGCCAAAGAAATCGAAGTGATGGCCCCGGAGGAATGGGACCCTGTGCAATGGGCCCAAACCCCAAGGTCTACCCCGCAGCCAAGTAGCCGTGCTCGTACAAGAGACGAAGTTCCCAGACAAGCACCAAGAACAAGTCCACGGCGTTGGGAAGCCCGCGGAGGGGAAAGAGCCGGAGCCCGAGGCCAAGGAACGACAAGATCCCGGAGGACACAGCGTAGGTCTAGGAGTAGGCCTCAACGCCGGGGCGCTGAATACTGGCTCGGGGGCCGTAGATAATTGTTTGTTCGTTATTTATTTATTTATTTATTTATTTGAAGTCTTATGTAAAAAACTTTTTGGCATCACCTCGGAGGAAGAGAATAAAATCGTTTTGGTGTGCGTAGTTGTGTTAAGGAAAACAACAAGTTATTAACCAAAAGTAATAATTGTTTTAACGGGTGTTCGGGAACACAATATGGATAACTCCAATTTAAATCTCCCCGGACGGATCGGGCCGGAGTAAAATCTCCCTGGACGGATCGGGCGGGAGTAAACACCTCTCCGGTTAAACAGGCGAGAGAGTGATACGAGTCCGGGGACGAAATGTGAATATCCTAGGACGGACCGAGAGAGAGAGATTTAATTGTCCGGAGACGAATAATAATAATACGACTGCGTTAGGGCGTCCCCGTAACGTAGAAGATAACACAGCAAGATGCATAAACAAAGAGTATTTATTCAACGATGAGTGCCAGAGCAAATTGAAGGATACAAAGAGAGATAACAACGTAAAAGAAGCGTACAATGAGCATAAAGATAAGATGATACTTGTCATTTAGCATTCACAGATAGAAGCGTCTCAAGTTGGTAACATGCCAGCTTCGTGGAATTGAGGTTCCATCGAGATGCTCTAACTGGTAGGATCCGGAATCGTGCGCGGCAACGATGCGATAAGGCCCTTCCCAAGAAGCATGTAATTTCCCCTCGGGGGCAGCTTTGCTGGCTGAATTGAGTCGAAGTACTAGGTCCCCGACATTGAATTGAGTGCCTCGAACCCGGAGGTGATGATACTGGGCTGCACGTTGCTTACACCTGGCCTGCTGGATGAATGATTGATCACGACGATATTCAAGCTCATCCAAATTTGCACGGAGAGCTTCGTCATTATCCTCGGGAATCAATGTGATGAGGCGGGAGCTTGGTACGCTGATTTCCGCCGGAATAACTGCTTCGGAGCCGTAATTTAGGCTGTAGGGGGTCTCCCCGGTAGAGGTATGCGGCGTCGTGCGATAAGCCCATAGAACTTGCGGAAGGTTTTCGGCCCAAAGACCTTTAGCATTATCCAGGCATTTCTTTATACCCGTGAGCAGTGTACGATTGGTGACTTCAACCTGACCATTGGCTTGAGGGTGAGCAACCGAGGTGAAAATTTGTTTGATATGAAGCTCCTCGCACCATGACCGGAAGGGATCGTTGGCAAATTATTTGCCGTTATCCGAAATAATAGTGCTCGGTATGCCAAAACGACATATGATATTTCGCCAGACGAACTTCAAGATATTTTGACCAGTGATGGCAGTAAGAGGTTCTGCTTCTACCCATTTAGTGAAGTAATCCACGGCGACCACAAGAAATTTCAATCCCCCCGGAGCGACTGGGAACGGGCCGACAATGTCGATTCCCCATTGAATAAATGGCCACGCACTCTGAATTCCAGTGAGTTCGGTTTGCGGCAGATGCTTCACGCGGGAATGCAGTTGACACTTGCAGCACTTGGTTACCAAATCGTGGGCATCATTAAATAAGGTTGGCCAATAATACCCCCATCGAAGAATTTTCTTGGCCAACGTCCGTGAACCAATATGACTGGCACAGGCCCCTTCGTGAACCTCCCGAAGAACTTGATTAGCCTCGGCAGGAGCAAGGCATCGGAGATTCGGTTGTAGGTACAACCGTCGATACAAGACTCCATCATGAAAGGAGTATTTGGGAGCTTTAAGGGCTACCTGCCGAGCTCGCAGCTTATCACTAGGCAGAGTTCCATCTCGGAGATACTGAACGATAGGAGTCATCCAATTCGGATCATTATCGGTCAATACCGAAACCGTTGCCTCATGAATTGCCGGATGAAATAAATCTTCGACTATAATATCCGGAGATATATTAGTTCGGACCGCGGAAGCTAATTTGCTGAGCGCATCTGCTCTTGCATTCTGAGTGCGTGGTATTTTCTGGATAACAATCGTATCAAAAGTTGACAGAAGTTTGAGTGTTAAAGCACGATACCTGATCATCGTTTCATCCTTGGCGACATAAGTTCCCTGGATTTGCTTGGACACGACCTCGGAGTCCATGAAAAGCTCAAGATGGCGAATAGCCAAGGATTGAGCGAGCCGGAGCCCGGCGAGAACTGCCTCGTATTCTGCTTCATTATTGGTCACCTTAAATTTGAATCGGATGACGTACTTAACTTCAACTCCCTCGGGGTCAATGAAAAGCACCCCGGCACCCCTTCCGCGAGTTGTGGATGCACCATCCACATATAATTGCCACTTGCGAGGTGGGGGTACGAGGGTAGCAAGATGATGGGTACCATTGTCTGCAGAAGATTCATGATTATCCCCCGGGGTTTCAGCCAAAAAGTCTGCTAGTGCTTGACCCTTGATAGCTCGGCGGGGAAGAAATTGAATATCATATTCGCCTAATTCGACAGCCCACTTGGCGAGGCGCCCTGACACCTCGGGCTTGACAAGAATTTGACGTATAGGATGATTGGTCAGAACTCGTATTTCGCGCCCTTGGAAGTATGGCCGCACACGCCGAGCCGCCATGACAAGGGCCAGCACGGTTTTTTCCAGCATGGAGTACCGTGTCTCCGCCCCGTGAAGTACTCGGCTTGCGAAATACACGGGATGTTGAACACCATTGACTTCTCGCACGAGTGTGGCGCTAATAGCTTCCTCGGCGGAAGCCAAATACATATAGAGGGGCTCTCCGGAGAGAGGAATTGACAAAGTGGGCAATTGCTGAATATGATGCTTCAAAGCCTCAAAAGCCTCAGTGCACTCCGGAGTCCACTCAAATGACTTCGCCTGTCTCAAAATTTTGAAGAATGGGAGTTGGCGCTCTGCCGCTTTAGATAAAAAGCGATTTAAGGCCGCCAAACCACCCGTGAGGCGTTGAACGTCTTCGGTGGTTGCAGATCTAAAACATCCCGAAGTTTGGCTGGATTGGCCTGAAGACCGTGTTGTGAAACCATATAACCAAGAAACTTTCCGGAGCCAACGCCGAAAGTGCATTTTGCCGAATTAAGTCGCAAATTGTAACGCCGCAGAGTACGCAACGTTTCAGCAATGTCTTGCACGCATGAAGAATGGGAGGTACTTTTTATAACCAGATCATCGACGTAAACCTTGACGTTGCGGCCAATTTGATCGCGAAAAACGCGGTCCATGAGACGTTGATATGTGGCTCCAGCGTTCTTGAGCCCGAAGGGCATTTTCTTAAAAACAAAACACCCAAAAGCAGTGATAAATGCCGTCTTGAGGGCATCCTGAGGATCCATGAAGATCTGGTGGTATCCCTTATACAGGTCTAAAAAACAAAGTGCCACGTACCCAGTAATGGCTTCGGCCTTTTGGTCGATGGAAGGTAGAGGATAACATTCCTTCGGGCAATGTTTATTGAGATCGGAGAAATCGACACACATTCGCCATGCCCCGCTGGACTTTATCACCATCACTGGATTGGATAGCCAAGAAGGGTAATACACTTCGAACAAGATGTCCGCATCCAAGAGTTGTTGCACCTCGATTCGAATTGCTGCATTTCGCTCCGGAGCGAACTTCCTTTGCTTTTGCTGTATAGGCTTTACGCTGGGATCGATGTTCAGCTTGTGGGTTATTACATCGGGAGAGACCCCGGGCATATCCAAAGGGGACCATGCAAAGACATCGGAATACTCTCGCAAGGTCTGAATGATGGCCTGGTGTAACCATGGCACATCCACGGCACCGACAGTTACAGTTTGTTCTGGTTTGGACGGATCAAGCGGCACCTGGACAGTGGTATCCCCCAATGAGGTACATACCTGAGGTTCAAGAGCCGATGATGCTACCTGAAGCTGCTGTTTGGGAGGAACTTTGGTAGTCTTTTTGAGTGCCACATACATGCACTCCTTAGAAATCCGCTGACTACCGCGGATAGCCACTTCGCCATGTGAGGTGGGGAATTTTAGCGCGAGGTGGTATGTGGAGCATATGGCTTTGGCGGGAGTAAGCCAATCCCGACCCAAGATCATGTTGTACGGTGACGGGGAGTTAACCACGTAAAAATCCACGAAAATGGTTTTTATCGCCGGATAGGTCCCCAGAGACGCCGGGAGAGTGATGACACCTTCTGGCTGGACTTCACCCTGGGTGAAAGTCTGCAATGGCCCGGGGGCCGGCCGAAGTTGTTCCCGAGGAATCCCCATCTTTCGGAAACAGTCGGCGAATATAACACTCACTGCGGCTCCATTGTCCACGAAGACCCGCTTTATTGTAACATTGGCTACAGTCATGTCGATGACAATGGCGTCAGTATGGGGTGTTATCTCTGGAACCGGGTCTCTATCTGTGAAACTAACAGTTTCGGATTGATGGAGGCGCTTATGACGTGGCTCCTCGGGAGGAGGACGGCGAGCCTCTGCCTTCAAGGCATTTCGCGAAGCCCCGGTGGGGAGGGCCCCATATATCACGTTTATTACGTGAGTGGGTGCATTGTCTCCAGGTCCTCCCGGAGGAGGAGGTGGTGGCAGAAAACGAGGTTGTTGGCGATTGCCAGAGTCTTGCCGTGCATAATTGCTAGACCCAAGCTGATTATTCTGCCACGGCGGCCGATTTTGTTGTGTACCCGGGTCATGATAACCTCCGCGGTTATGAGACGAACCCCCATTCTGACTTGTCCGAGGTTTGTCATCGGTCCGCGCAATGTATTGTCGCAAGAGACCTTTCCTTAAACACTCCTCAATTTCCTTGCTGAGCTCCCGGCACTCCTCTGTCTCGTGCCCATGATCTCGGTGGTACGCACACCACTTTCCATGGTTCCTCTTTTCAGGCGGAGCAGTCATCCGCGGACAGGGCCGTAAATCATTCTTGTGAACAGAAAGAATTTCAGCTCGTGATTTTGTCAGCGGAGTGAATAGTGGAATATCACCTCGAGATTTTGAACGCCCCGGGTTCAGACGAGAAAAGATACTAGGTCGTGTGCTAGGCCCAACTTGTGCCCTGTCGGACTGCCGCTTGCTAGCATGTTTCTCACGTTTCCGACGAGTTTGCTCCTCGGCCTTAGCATATCTGCACACCGTTTTAAACAGTGCTCGGGTTGTGACCGGTGGATTACGAACCAACTCGGTGTAGAGTGGTCCGGGACGGAGTCCATTCATGAATGCGTTGATGATAACATCATCTGAGCAACTTCCTACCTTGAGACTCTCCGCTGTAAAGCGGTCAAGAAATTGGGTAACGGTTTCGCCGTCCCTTTGTTCCATATTCATGAGGTCGGCCAGGGTGGCCATGGGCTTCGCACGTGCTTCAAAACGCCCCCAAAAGTGTTCGGCGAGTTCTCTAAAAGAGGATACGCTATTGCGAGGGAGAGAATCAAACCAAACCCGAGCTTCATCCTGAAGGTACTCAGGGAAAATCTTACAGTAATGAAGGGACGTAGTATGATCGCGGCTAAGCATGTTGTGCCTGAAAGCTCCAAGAAAATTGGCTGGATCTCCGGTGCCGTCGTAAGGTGGTATGGCAGGCCTTTTGAACCCTTCGGGAAGGGAGGTGGCCATGATTTCTTGAGAGAACGGTGTGATGATATCTCCATTGGCATCAAGGCCCAGGATTCTGTCTAGCTCGACATTGCGTTGGACTCGCTCATACTCTTGAAGATCTAGAGTATGAGGATTGGCATAACGAACTCTTTTAGCCGCGTTAAGTGGACGGCGGCGATCGACATCTGCAGGTTCGTCGTTGCGCTGTCTTGACCCATTAGAACTCCCATGGTCCTCGGGAGAACCAGGTCGTTCCCGTCGCCGATCCTGACGCCCGCGGTGAACCGGGTCTTGTCGATCATGCGAGTGCTGACGATGTGGATGCACCGCGGGATTGGCATCATGTCCGGCAGGTCCCTCGGGATTTTGGCGATTGGCCGCCCAGTCTTGAAGAACATGAGCATGCTCTTGTAGGAAAGCCTGGAGTAATTCTGGAGTTATTTGAATATTGACCGGTGGCCGGGCAGCAGCGAGATTAGGGTTTTGCATGTCTTGTGGGGGCAGAGGTAAGAACTGGTTGTCTGGATTCATAACCGGGCCTTGGTTGCCCTGATGATGAGACGTACCTCGTATCGGAGATTGCCTCGGCGGCAAAACTTGATCCACGGGTGGATCTTGATTGGCTTGATCACCCTGGCGAGATTGATTTTGACGAGTCATCACCATGATATTTGAATGCTCTGTTAATATCAAAAACTACTTGTGGTTCCCACAGACGGCGCCAATTGATAATGCGCAATCTGATATCCAAGAAACTTAACGAAAACTTGTGCAAGAAATATGGAAAAACGCAAGATGTACGTGGTTCGATCCGGAGATCTACATCCACGGGCACAAAATAGCACCTGCCGAGGTGTTCCTTTCACTATCTCTTTGAGTTTACACGTAATAATTTCAGAATACAGAATGCGAACCCTAATTCAGAGTTCTTTCCTCATATTTATACTATCCCCTACTAAACCCTAACTAACTCCCTATTGTCGCGCCTCTTTTCCGCTGCGTGGCGGTTGGGAACGGATCGTGTGCCTTGAATCGCGGAACAAGCCTCAAGTTGGGCCGCGCCACATTATCTGGGACGCGTTATCTGGGATGCGCACTTCTGGACCTTCTGGGCCGTTTAGTGGGCCAAGGTATTAGGTATTAACCCGACCCGAAGTGACTGGGCCATCCCTATCATTACTACTTGATCATCTTTGGAACCATATTTGAAAATCGAATGGTTAATACAATTACAGTGTTACTATGTAATTTATATTTCACTTACATTGTATTAAAGGACACTTTTAATTTTGCATCTACTCTATTTTCAAATAATATTTTATTTTATATCATTCAACTCTTTTCTTGCTAAAATATAATAAAATACTATAATTTAATATCATGTTTAATTATCTTTCGTTTATGCTAAAATCGAATTGACTAATCTAAATATATTAATTAATTCAAATATAAACATTTAACAAAATAAAAAGATTATTTGTGAGAATAATCATTGGTGTTGAATGGTTTGGGATGATATAACTAATGTCTACATCAAATTATTATAATTGACTTTTGTTAGTAATATGAATTTGCACTAAATTGGTATCACGGGTCGGAGATTACCTAAGATTAATATCAAATTACAACTTAAACTATGGTATTTTGTTTATTTTATTTAGTACCTAAAATAATTAGTTTTTGTTCCGATTACCACTTAGTCCACATGTACATAGTCCACATGTATATTACTGTCACCTTCAGCCTTTCCCTGGATGACCATCTATTCTAAATGATGTTCCATTATCTATTCAAACTCTATCAATAAATTAATTTTACATACGCAAAATGACACCACAGTGACATTACAAACAAACATGTAGAGCGTATAAATAGAGTTGAATATGAGATCAAACACAACTTAGAATAGGTGATCTCATTTGTGAATTCCCCACCAAAATTAAAATTTTCAAAATCTTAGCCATTTTGTATCCAAATTTTGTTTAAATCTTTTTAGAGAAAATTAAAATTACTTTTAGAACTCTATATATAAATTTTTAATGTAGCGTAAAATTATTTGGGAAACGTTAAATTATTATTAAAGTTTTGATTTTTAAGTGATTTAGATAATTCCAGAAATATGAGAATTATTTAAAAGTCGGATGATCTTTTGAAAATCATGTTTTGATAGTCCTTAAATTATCTTGTGAAAGTTGAAATCATTTCATAAATTAGATTTTTCAAAATAGACAAATTCTTTTGAAAAATAATTTAAATTTAAAATAGTTTAATGAATTTTAAAAAATTATTTGTAACATTTTTTAAAATTTAGGAAAAAATAAATAAAAAATCATTTGATTAGAATTATTATTTTTTTTTTTGTATAAAAAATATTTTATAAAAAAATGATTTCAAGATTTTTCAAATGATCTTTAGATAATTAAATATTAAGTCTATATGTTTTAAAATAACTTTAACATAGTTAAATAATTTTAGGGAAATGATTGAACACCTTGAAATTTTGTATTTCCATTAGAGGTAGCAAAGGGATAAAAACATGGACTTTCGGCGCTCACTAGGGAAAAATGAACGGCTAATAGAACACTCATATTTTAGGCTGTTATTGGTTATTAACCCTTTTTTCTTATTACCCTCGCATATAAATATGTCCAATATGTATTGCGTATGTCGTATTATGCACTTGTCGTATATTGATAAAAATTGTTGTAATTGATGTTACAATAAGGGTGTGTTTGCTTATGATTTCCCTCCGTGAATTAATGAGACCAATCTCAATAAAGCACACTAAAATTTTTTCATTCAAGTTTAGCTCGATATTTTTCAGCCTTAAACAAACATACCATAATTGTTTTAGAAGATCCAATATACTTACCGAAAGTTATGATTTAGTCTATGTTGAACTCAGTATAATTTAATACGTATAGCAAAGCTTTTTATCAAGGTTATTTGGAGGGTGTCTAGCTAAATTTATTTAAATATTTCATAAAATTAATATTTATAAGTAGTTTTAAGAAGTTATAATATGTAAATTATCCTTAAAACATAAAAGATTAAGAAAAAGAAAAGAGAGAGAAAGATATCGAAGTCGAGGATGTTGAACAATCCCAGCTACAACGCAATTTTATAACATATATTTTCTCAATCTGAATCTGAATCTGAGAATATTTTGAAGAGATTCATATGCATGTGACAGCCAAGATTCTTTCAGACTTTACATAGTTGGGCTTATTATAATTCTAATATCTTTCGCATTAAGTAACAATATAGACCAATTCCGTTAAAAATATATATATATATATATATATATAAGTAAAATTTAAGAATAAAATCTTTGCAAAATAAAGTTTAGGTCAAAAATTGATGCCACGGAATCCTAATGATTAATTGCAGCAATCTCATCAAATTATAAGGATTAATTTTTTTATGGCACCGATACATATAAATTATGCGGATTTTGGTAGATAAACCTCTAAATTTATTTTTCGTTCATTTTTCGCCGGAATTACACATGTGATTTGAGCCGTAATAAACTTTTAAGGACTCATTTTTGTCTAAACATTATTTTTAGTATGCCAAAATCCCCTCCTACCTTTCTTTGCTCTAACAATTCATTTGAATCACCAACGATTCTCTCCTCCAATACCTAGAACCTCCATTGTTGAAAATGAGCAGTTCCTCTACCTATCAAAAAATATGTTTGGATAAAAAAAACTCTTAAAAGTTTATCTCGCACAAGCCACATGTGAAATTTTGGTAAAAATGATTGAAAAATAAGTTTGGAGGTTTATCTGTCAAAATCCGTATAGTTTATATGTATGAGTGCCCTAAAAAAATTAAATACTATATATATAAATTATGATAGTTTGATGGAGTTGCCGCAATTAACTCAAATTTTATTTGCTTTCTCATGTACCTCCACCAAATTTTTTCCACTAAGCTGAAATTTCGCAAGTCTATAATTCATTCATTTCCATGTAATAAACATGTTTGAGTAACCAAATAATAGTAGTCATATAAATAAAAAAATTATTAGAGACAATAGTAGCAGCACTAGACCTTACAAGTTACTTCCTCTGTCCCATCCGAAGTTGTACATATTGCACAAATATTAATAAAATAGTTGATTTTTGCTTTTTAATTGATTTTTTAAATGGGTATAATCTGAAAATTTGGGGAGGCATTAGTGTACTAATCTTTCCTTCCTTTTTCTCCTACAAAAAATATATTCAACAAATAGCTAAAATAACAAAAAAAATTCAGAAGAGATCAAGTTGAAATTATCTGAAAATTTCGAATATCACTTCAAAAAAATCAGGGAATTTTTTCCCTCCAATAATCCTTACATATCATCAGTTTTAAGGAGTAATAAAGCTAAAATTACAAATCAAAAGTCCCTCCTAAATTTGAGAAATCTATTCCTAAACATGATAAATACTCAAGCCTACTTTCGAAACCACATTCAATGCTAAATTTTCTCTTTAAAGGAAAAATATTACAAACATAAAAATGACAAGCACTAAGAAGGGACCTAATTTATCTCCATCAGACTGAAATCTGATCGTCCAGTTTCTCATAGCTAACAGCACAAACAAAATTGTGCACTTTGGCAAGATCAAGGAAGCGGCAGCATCATTTGGAGTTAGTCAGAGGACTATTTAATACACTTGGGAGTCTGCAAAACAACAAATGTTAGAAGGATCATTTGTTTCATTCAAGCAAAGAAAACAGAAGGGTGGAAAGGTAAGAGTAGAATTCAATACAGATTTGATGAAGAGCATACCAATTTAAAAAAGGGGCACCATTAGAAGGCTAGCCAAGGAGTTAAATGTCAACAAAAGCAAGGTTGGAAGATAGGTCAAATCTGATGTGGTTAAATCTCACACCAATGCAATCAAACCTGCTCTAACAGAAGCAAAGATGCTTCAAAGGCTCAAATACAGCCTTAGTTCTTTGCATTTGGACAGGCAACTCAACAAAATAAGGTATGAAACCATACATAACTTTATTCATATTGATGAAAAATGGTTTTACATGCAAAGAACAACCGAGAGAGCCTATAAACTAGCAGAAGAGGAAGACCCTTGCAGGTCATGCAAAAGTAAACTATACATTTCCAAAGTCATGTTTATGTGTGCAGTTGCACGTCCTCAATACACACTCGAGGGTGAACTACTTTTTGATGAAAAATTGGGATATTTCCATTTACAACTAGAGAACCAACCCCCAGAAACAACAGAAAGAAAATCAGAGGGACCTTGGTTACTAAGCCAATTGAGTCAATAACCATGCAAGTCATCAAGGATTGTTTGTTGTATAAGGTGTGTAAATAAACTATCAGAGCATATGTCATCATTTAGCTTAAGGTCATAGTAAGTCTCCTAAATTCATCCTAACAGTTTAGTTAGACTATAATACATATTTGTGACATTAGTAATACCTTTTATATTTGAAATTGTACTGTTGAATCATGCATATATCATATTATTCCAGCTATTAAAGCAAAATGGCCAGCAAGTGCAAGCAAACACATAATAATCTAGCAGGATAATGCGAAGCCCTACATCAGCAATTATGACCTAGAATTCAGATCGGCTGCATCACCAGATGGGTTTGAAATTCAAGTGATATGTCAGCCACCAAACTCACCTGTCACAAATGTTCTAGATTTGGGCTATTTTAGAGCAATACAATCACTGCAAGTTGAAACTGCATCATACACTGTGGAAGAATTGGTGAACAATATTCTCAAATCTTTTGAAGACCTAAAGATCACTAAGCTCAATAATGTGTTCTTGAGTCTACAGGCTTGTATGATTGAGGTTATGAAGCTCAAGGGTAACAACAACTAAAAACTTCCACACATGGGAATAGCAACACTAACTACGGAAGGAAGACCCCCATAACTCTAGAAGTGGATGAGGAGGTTGTTAGAAGAGGACTTGAGCACTTGATTACTCATGAACAAGCTGGAGAGACATTTGACATTGGAGGACTCATGACATAATTTATGTTTAAGTAAACCTGATGCAGCTTTTTTATCACGTCTTATGTTTACAACATAAACACTATATATGTGTACATTTTATTTAGGCTGTATGCATAGGTTTTGATGTTGTGTACTCATGTAATTCAAGTCTAGTTTTAGAATCTTATCTTTTATTTTAGCCCACTAACCCTCATAAACATTTCATCATTGGGTTCATATTCTTAATTGTAAACAAATCATCTATCATTTAAAATGATACACTCAGTACACATGCTATCAGCATGCACCACACATGTCGAGGGCAACATTAAACTAGCTAGCCCCGGTCATAATCTAGTTTAAGCAACCAGCAAACAAACATTCAACATAACCCAAGTAATTTGAGGGGCGGCATTAAACCATCGGAACCCAGTGTATCATCTCGTTTAAGCAATCAGTACACAAGCATTCAACATAACCCAAGCAATTTGAGGGGCAACATTAAAATATCAGAACCCACTGCATCATCTAGTTTAAGCAACCAGCACACAAGCATTAAACATAACCTAAGCAATTTGAGGGGCATCATTAAACTATCAGGACCCAAAGCATCGTTTAGTTTAAGCAACCAACACACAAGCATTAAACATAACCCAAACAAGCAAAATGGGACAGCATTGGACTATTAGGACCAATAACATCATTTAGTTTAAGCAACCAACAGACAAGCATTCAAAATAACTCAATCATCATTAGAGGCAACAAAAAACTAGCCACACCAATAACATCATCTAATTTAAGCAACCAACACAGATCCATCAATAGAACTCAATTAGTAATATTGGAAAATTTGAACCCAATCAGTCAGCACAACTTTGAATCAGCCAGCAAACAATAGAATTAGCATAACAAACCAAGGGGCAAATTTAAAATCTCAGCACAGATTCAAATCAACCAGCACAGACTCGAAGAGTCACTAGGTTCAGAAACCTTAAAATTATTTAATCATTAGGGTTTATGTCTACCAGAAGGAAAAGGAACAACAATATAGACCTTTAAAATGACAGGAAACCAACCACCGAGGCATTGCATGAAATGCCTCCTCATCTCCTTGGTCCTAAACCAATCGCTACTCAGAGGGGGGGAGATATGATGGGAGAACATTTGTTGTATTTTCTGAGGCGGGGAACAAATCCTTCTCCAAATCTGGCTCCATTTTCGCAAATGGAACGCGATCCTCCTCCATCAGCTAGCTTTCGAGGATAAATGAGACCTCCAAATCGAATACCACAAGTTCTAAATCTAGAGAATCTTCCATGAAAATACAGATCGAAGATCGCAAAAGAGAGAGAGAATGGGATCTAAGATCGACCGTCAAAGAGGGAGGTAGATTGATGATCTTATAGATCGAATCAATGGGAGGGAATGTGAACAACAACGGAATAATCTAGAGAATCCCAGACGGACTAGGGTTTGGTGGGGGTGGAGAATAATGCAATGTGTGTGGATAAGAATCAGCAAATGGATGTTGGGGAGGGGGGGGGGATAAGGTTAGGTGAACTATTTAAGTGTTGATCCAGTTAATTAGAATGTGCAACTTAGTTAACCTAATTAAGTTTTTAAAAATATAGATTATTTGATGGCAAATGTGTAAATATGTTTATATTGTGAGGGTTGAGTTAGTGATATAAGTTTCCTTTTAAGGGTGTGCAAATAGTGTGAGACGTATCAATAAGGAAAGTGCAAAAGTTCGGGTGGGATAGAGGGAGTTCAATTTTGGAGCTTGAGCCGATGTTTAAGTATAATAAATTGATTCATGGACATGAAAAAATAAAAATAAATAAATAAAGTGAATTGATGCATCTAATCGAATGGAAGTAACCCCACTTGATTAGGGGTTCGGTGCTTCCTTGCTTGAAGTTCTTGTTTCCTTATGTCTTAGGATCGATGAGATTGTGGATCTCAATAAAGGTCATCTTCTGGTATTGGTTCATAGCATCGTTTCGCTTCATTTTTCCAAATCATATTATCGTTTTTTCGTTGTGGCGGCGCGAGTTAAGATAACTACATTCCCTTCCTATATAACATTATTATGCTTAATTTTGCATGCTATTTTAGGAACCCCTTAATACAGAACATCTGTTATCTTCGTTATGTTTAGTGGCGAAAGTATAGACTTCATAGATTTTAAATTCGTTCAGTTTCCTGGAATCCATGAGAAGTACATGGGCTCCTATATAATGGGAAGGGAAATCAAACTGAATCTGTTTTCATTTAAATTCAACTGGCAGTCAGATATGGAGCATGTGATCAATCTATCTCCTTGGCATTTTAAAAATAATTTGGTCGTCATGAAAGAGTTGGGACAAATGAACAATCTTCATCCTTAGTGTTCACGGAGGCACCGTTCTGGGTCAGACTGTGTGATCTTTCATTGATTGCCAGGTCCGAGAAGTATATCAAATCATTGGGTCAAAGCGCTGGAATTTTTTTTGAGATCGATAAGGCGTCTTCGGATGGTTTTAGTCGGAGCATTCGGTTGAAGATTCAGGACAATTTATTTAAACCTCTGAGAAGAGGTTCCCATATTATTCTACCTAATAACCAAAAACAGTAGATTGAATTTAAATGTGAAAGACTACCTTCATTTTGCTATTTTTGTGGTATGCTCGGCCATATGAGGCGGCAATGCAATATTATCAAAGAGACTGATGATGTGAGGAATTTGGCCGATGAGAAGTTGCCTTATGCGTGCTTCACCAAAGAAGCAAGTCAGTGTGCATCCAGATGGGTCGTCAAATGGGCGTGCAAATGTAGATACACGAAGGAAATCGTTTGAATCGTTCACCAAGAAAGCAGACTCAGTAGAGTCGATACCAAAGCCTAATGAAAATCATAACCCAATTGTTAAGGGAATTATGACAGGTATCCAACATGTAAATGCCTCGCTTAATACAGGGACTACATTGAACCAAGTCATGATAGAGGAACCAAGGTGGGACGCCAAATTCAAGATAATATCACGGGAGTCTAGCCCAACTCTGGATACATCTGCGGCTTATCCAGCTGAAACACACCATCAGTTATGTAGTCTTCATAAATCTGAATCACAATAGCAGTCATCTACTCTTCCTATATTACCCGATTCCTCGAAAACTCAGCCTATAACTCAACCTAAACAGCATATCCCTATGCCTCCACTCCTTAAACACGCCACACAACCTACCCCAAACAGGTCGCAAAACATGGTACGCAAAATCCACCCACCCTAAACCTTTTACATCATAACACACCCCCACCTAATCCACCCTCACCCAGTAACCACCATCTAGATATTCAGTCACTTTTAGTACCTAAGACCGAACCCCAAAGCCCAAAGCGAAGCAGGAGGAAAGTGGTTGTTGTTCGGAGATGGGCTCAACAGGATGGCCCAGTTGAATTTATGGTTAATTTGATGGATGCAAAGTGGAAGGAATGTGTTGGAGGACAGGATGCAGCAGGTAAGAAATTATGGAAGGATAGAGTTCCTCAAAACTTGTCTAGAAAAACGACGGAGGCTAGGAGCCAGCCCCCCGAGCGTTATGAATCTCTTATCCTGGAACTGTTGCAAGCTTGGGAACTAGGCGATAGTTAGGGAATTGGAGAAGATCCTACATGAGAAAAATCACGGCGTAGTTTTTCCTAATGGAAACTTAAATGATTATACGCTGATGCAAGAACTGAATCGGAGGAGGTTACATTGTGCGGGATGTTTCCTAATCAGCTGTGAGGGTGTTGCTGGTGGTCTTAAGGGGCAATTGTGCCTTCTGTGACATAATTCAAATTGTGTAACATTGACTTTGTATTCTTCTAATCATATTTCGGTGTCGTAAACACTAATGACATCTTGCGGGCATTTATGGTTGGCCGAAACAATATCAGTAGTGTCGAACATGGGATCTTATCTATCAAGTGACACCGGGAAGTAATAAAACTTGGCATCGGCTAGGTAATTATAATGAAATCTTATGGGCGAAAGAGAAGAAAGACTGGGCATGGCGGGTTGTATCATTAATGTGTCAATTTTGGGATGTTTTGTATGAGCACAATTTGATTGACTTGGATTTCTACGACTATCAGTTTACATGGTTGAATCGGCAAGCGAGAATAGATTATATACAGTGTCGATTGGATAGAGCTATTACGACTCAAAAGTGGAAGCAACTGTTTATTTATTCCCGGGTGCAACATCTGGAACGCATCCGATCCGATCATGCTCCGATTGTGGTTGATTTGACTGCTACTATGGGTCGTAGGGGAGATAATTTGAGACAAAAACAAAAAAAACAATTCGTTTTGAACACATGTGTCTTGCACACACTCAATGTGCCAAAGTTGTTGAGGCTAGTTGGAAAGAAACTACAGGCACGGATACTTTTGATGGAAAAGCTAAGTTGATGTGGAGAAAGTCTAAAAGATTAGGATAATCGAGTTGTCGGTAATGTGCGACGAAAGGCAACAGAGTTGCGCAAGAAAATTGATGCATTAAAAAAAGATTTTTCAATCCAAGGGAGTGGTTAGCAGATTCGCACGGTGAGAGAAGAGCTAGCTCGATTGGAGGGACAAGAGGAGCTTTTATGGAGTCAGAGATCCCAAGCATTATGGCTTAAAGCGGGTGACATGAATACCTCTTTCTTCCATAAAAAAATATCTAATCGTCACTAGAGGGACACTATTTTGCAAATCAAGCGAAATGATGGGTTATGGGTGGAAGATGAGCAGCTCATATCATAAATAATATAGGACTATTTTGTGTATATCTTTAAGACAGAATCTGAGCTATAGATAGACCAAGTTGTGAATGCAGTTACTCCAGAGATGAACTAGGTACTTCTAACTCCCTATACAAGTACGGAGGTTTCGGAAGGCGATGAAACAGATGCACCTGATGAAAGCGTCGGGTGTGGATGGTATGCCTTCTTTGTTTTATTAGAAATTTTGGTCTGTTGTCGGTGATAATATTGTCTCTACTTGCTTGTATATTTTGAATAATGCACATGATCCTTCTGTTCTGAATAGAACTTTTATCGTGCTTATTCCAAATTTGAAAACCCCCGAGACCTCTATGGATTTTAGGCCACTAGTCTATGAAATGTTGTTTTTCGCATTACCATGAAATTCATAGTTAATAGACTTAAAATTCTGCTCCCAAATATCATTCCACCTACTCAAAGTGCTTTTATTCCTTCCCATTTGATCACTGATAATGTTTGATAGCTTTTGAATTATTTCATTTCATGCATTAGTATGTTATTGCTTAAACTACATATGAGTAAAGCCAATGACATGATATAGTGGAATTTTCTTCGTGCTATTTTGCTGCGTTTGGGTTTTGCTTCAAGTTGGTTTGAGTTAATTATGAGGTGCATCACTACTGTTTCATATTCTGTCCTTATCAATGGGGCACCAACCGGATCTTTCTCCCATGGGAGAGGGCTAAGGTAGGGTGACCCGTTATCACCTTATTTGTTTATTTAAGACTTTTCTAGTTTATTGTAGTGAACAGAAAGGGAAGGGCGTATTCATGGGCTAAAAAAATCCAGGAAGGCACCGTCGATTTTACACCTATTTTTGCTGACAACAACATTTTTTTTTTTTTTTTTTGCAAGGCTAATCAAGCGGAGTGTGAACAAGTACAGACCATTATTAGGATGTATGAGAAAGCTTCGGGTCAGGAAATTAATTTAGACAAATTAGAATTGGTAGCTAGTGCGAATGTATCTCATGCAGATAAGGCTCGTTATGGGGATATGCTTGGTGTCCGAGGGGCTGAGAAATTTTTTAAATATCTTGGGCTTCCAACAGTAATTAGACGTTCAAAGAACGATTTTTTTCTATAGTGGGAGAAAGGGTGATAAGTAGGGTTAAGTCTTGGAAGGAAAATGCCCTAACATAACCGGGTAGGGAGATATTAGTCAAGATTGCTTGCAAGATATCCCGACGTACGTTATGAGTTATTTTTTGCTACCTGCTTTATGTAAAGAAATTGAGCAATCTATTGTCCGGTTTTATTTGGGATCATTGGATTCGGAAAGAAAATACCATTGGGTAAGTTGGGAGAAGACTATAAGTTTGAAGAAGATGGGGGGAGGGGGAGGGGGAGGGGGATATTGGGCTTTCACGAGTTACATCTCTTTAACTTGGCAATGCTTAATAAGATATTTTGGTGAATTTTAACTAACCCCACTTCTATGCTATCCATTCTCTTTAAATCTCATTATTTCGTTGGTGGCTCTATTCTTAGTGCATAGTTAGGGTCCCGTCCAACCTATGTTTGACATAGGTTACTAAAGGCGAAAGAGATTATTCATGCAGGGGGGTTCATGGAGGATTGGCAATGGCCAATCTGTACGGATTCGGGCCAAATGGATTGGCGTTCAAATTCCACGGTTACCAGGCAACCATTACACCATTGTTTTGCTAATATGTTTATGTCTTATTTTATTGATGCAGGGTTTGGCTCTTGGGATGAATGGAAGCTTCGGGCTATTTTTTCGGATGATGATGTTCGGGATATTCTTGCAATCCCGCTAAGTCCAAATTTACCGTTGGATCGGATAATTTAGAGTTGACAGATTCTGGAAAATTTAATGTGAAAACAGCTTATCACCTTGTCGTTCGGTTGCTATCTCAAGCGGCCAATGAGATTCCAACTTCGAGGACTACCAAAAGATGTTGGATTAGAACATGGAATATTGATGTGACCTCAAGAATCCATCATTTTCTATGGCGTGCGTGTCATAATGCTTTACCGGCACGAGGGAATTCAGTTCAACAACATATGGGGGACGAGGTAGTTTGCACACTTTGCAGAGAGGATGCTGAAAATGGTGGAGCACCTCTTTTTGCATTATCGAAGAACGCTTGACGTGTGGCGGTGTACCCCTGATTCGAATTCAAAATATAGCTGCTACTGAGCAGCCTCTTCGTGCAATTATGGGTAGTGTGTTTGAACATTTGCCTTATGAATTTATTCAATTCACAGCTTATGTAATGTGCAATGTGTAGTGTGCACGCGACAAGTGGTATTTAGAAGATGTTGATTTTAATGCTACGGAAATAGATGTTGTGTCTTTCTGCCATTGGGAAGAGTGGATTAGCGCTAGCAGAGCTGAAACTTCCTCACAACAGCAGCAACTAAGCCCAACGCAACAGTAGCCCAGTTCGACAGGTTGGTAGGCTACACTGGTCGATTTTCTGAAGCTCAACTTTGATGTTGCGACCTATGGTAATGGTGTAATTGGACTGGGATTTGTTGTTCATAACAATCATGGTGAAGTAATGAATTTAGGTGCCAAACGACCCTATGAGGATGAACCCACTTTTTTGCTTGAGGCATTAGCTCTCCGTTTTGGTATACAAATGTCGATGGAATCCGATCTTGTGGTAAAAATGATTGAAGGCGACAATTCAACTCCAATGAATTTTTTGTCTAATAATGAGGAGACCGACGGATATTGTGGTGTTATTCTTCGTTAGAGGCATGGGAAGAGTCACCGATTCTTCTACTCGGCGAGATGCAAACAGAGTCGCCCATGGGCTTGCACATTTTCCTCTTTGTATAGATGAGTTTAAAATTTGGCTAGAGGAGGTTCCTCTGATTTATGCAATGTTATCCTATCGGATGTAGGCTAAAGCCCACTCTTTATCACTTATTGAAGTTGGCTTCTAAAATAAATAAATATGTAGGTTGAATATTTACTATAATTAGAAATAAAGAGATTTATGTATACATATAGTAAATTACGCTAAAAGTAATTCCAAAAATTTGGATTTTTTGGCAATTCACTATTTGGAAACTTTTTATAGATGATATATTATGATTGATTTATTTCAAAATAATTGAAAAAATTGATACACACATAAGTTTTTTTTCATTTCTTATTCATTTTCTGTATAATATATCAAATTAATCTTTTTCTTTTATCATAGTTTTAGTTTGACATTTATATTGCAGTAGCTGAATTGGTATAACATCTTGTAACTCAGCCTGGTGGCCAGGAATCAATTCTCATTAACCCCACCCGACCAGGAATTGTATTGAAAAAAGAGGTTGTAATTGTTTTTATTGTTTAGATTAAATTTGTGCATGTAGTGTGGGCTGGACTATTTATATTGTGTTTAGACTCCAAATAAAAGTTAAATAAGTATTTCTTATAGAAATATTTTAATAAATATTCATTTGCTTAATGATTTTAATAAAATGTTTTATACTACCAACCAATTTGATTTATCCTTAAAACCTTAATTCTATTCCATAAATAAAAATATATTTGTTTTTACTAATACAATTTAACAACAATTTAGAAATAGTAGAAACAGTGCATTCTCCATTATCAAATTTAAAGGTAATATTTGCATTTTTAATGAAGTAAAAGACATAGTGATGGCCGGCATGCGCCTACATAAAGACAAAAAAATCTAAATATTTGATTAATCTTGTTAGCTCTATATTTCTAAGTTTTGTGAAGCTTTCAATATCCTAAAGCCACACATATTTGTTTTTTTTTTTTTTTTTTTTGTATTAATTCATTTTTTACTTACAATAGAGAAAAAGTAATCCTTCATTTTCAATATTTAATTTGATATTCATATTCAATATATAGATATAAAATATTGAATTTAGAATGAGTAATTGTTTGTTAGTTGACTATTGAGCTTAAACTAATCGAATATACATTAGTGGTTGGCTATTTTATCGAATTTGAGCTGCAAATAAAAATAAAATATTATAGAATAAAAAGTCATTAGAAAATTTAAATTTCTTTAATTAAGAAAATTGAACTATCCTATTTATGTTATTCAATTGTTTGATTCTATTTTTTTTAAGTAAATATTTTCGTGGAAATTCTAATTACTAGTATACTAGCGATGGATAGAACGATATTCGAGGTACAATAATACATACTCATATGGGTACGTGAACATTGCCATTTAGTATTTTTGATATGATTATATGTATCTATATATGGAAGATTAGATGTCAAAGGTGAAGCCGTAAAGACCATTATTTGAAGCCGGATAAGACAACATGGAGTCACGCTCCCCACTCATTCTAGAAACGTGTTAAAATACTAATGGAGAATTTTGATTTTGTAGGGACATTTAAAGTATTCAAAACACTAAAAGAAATAATCACCCTCCCTGTTCATCCTCCCTCCGCCTTGATCTCTTCATAAAAAAAGCTCTCAATAGTCCCTACCATTGACAAGTTTTGCCCATCTGCATGTAGCCAAGAGCCAAACTATCTCGAAATTAGCTTTAACTCTTTAGTGTCGATCACAACAAAATGATCACCCTCCACGTGGTCCAACTTGCCACAAACATAGCAAAAGTCAGACAACTTTTCGTACAGGCAAAGCACCACATCTCGCACCCCATGTTTAGATATTTTCGTTCCTCGACAAAGCAATTTCATCAAATCCACCAACAGTCGATCGCACAAGTACTTGCCCATCCCATGAGGGGCATCAAACTCCAATACCCTCCCCATTTTATGTCCAATTACCATGCCTACGTCCTTTGTCATATGAAGAAATTGTAGGTCATGCAACTGTACCCAAAAGGACACATGACTGATCTCCAATATTTTCAGCTTTTGATCACCACTTAAACGAGCTAATCCCAATAATGCATGATTGAAGTTATAGGGTTGATTTTCCGAAACCCCAGAACACTATATAGCATCACCACTGTGAAAAATATACATTCTCTTACTGGTACACGTGTTTATGCGTGCATATTAGGTCGATTTAAGTGTTCATTTAGTGAAATTTGCATGCGTAATTGACCGTGTATTGTTCATATTTGTATTATTGGAAAATTTGACGTTGTTTGACTTGTTTTGAAGTTATTTGGGTAAATCTAGACCGAAAGTTGATCTCGACTAAGAATGGACAAAAAAACAAGTCATGTAAGTCTAAAATGAAGCAAAATCGAGCCAAGAATAAGAAAGTCGTGCTAGTCCGAGATAACCTCTCGGTCGAGAATTTAATATTTGATTCTCGGTCGAGATAATCCTTCTCGGCAGAGACAAAAGATCAGTGGAGAACTAATCAAAGCAGGAGAAATGGCTCGGCCGAGACATTCGTTCTCGGTAGAGAATTTGGTGGAAGGCGCTTGGCTGAGACAATCCTTCTCGACCGAGACATTAAGTCGGCCTAAAAGAGGATTTACTCGAACATTGCCCTTTTCAAGCCTAACTCATCCCCATCTATAAAAAGAAGACCCCAAGTCCGAAAATAACACTTTTGCATTGATATTGGAGTGTGGACTTGAGGATTTCGGAGAGCAGGAAGAACCAATATTCATCGTCTCGGGTTTTTATAGTTTCATGTTTATTTCTGTCATTAGTATATTATTTTTAGCCATCTCTATGATCGGCTAAGTTCTTTATTTTCCGTCTTTAACTATGTTGAACCGTAGGAAGATGTTTTTTGTAGTTCTTACGGTAATTGTTTGATTAAACTGTGTTATGAAATTATTTATGTTATTCAGATTCTTTATATCTTTTATGCGTTTGTTATTTTGATTTATCACCCAGGGTAGGAATCATATAATTGTTGCTATGTCGTAATTCATAATCTGTAATTGTTATGAACTTATGTCTAAGAGTAGCAAATAGTGAATTTATTCGCTAGGTTAACATAAATCGCGGTCACTTGTATCGAGCCTATGAGTACGACACCGTACCTATTCCGTTGCCCTAAGACTTTATGCCTTTGGTTAATGATGTTTTAGCTATCATATCCTAAGACTATTTAACCGGATAGATTAATTGCAGAGTGTACTTGTTAACTAATTACACTTAAGGGGTAACAAGGTTAGCAGAGCGTACTTGCTAATTCTTGGGGTAGGAGTTTCAGAACTAGTTTGTCAAACAGTTGCATTAATTACAAGAATAATTCGGACTAGGGAGATACTAGGTTAAGGGCGGGGATACTTTTATTATAATTAAGTTTGTCTTTAGTTTACTAGTTTATTTGTTATTTAAATTAGATAATTAACTCAAATCAACTCCCCCCACATTTTATTATATATTATATAGTATTACTATTACTTGCATAATTTGGTTAAATACATAAATATAAATAATTTCCCTGTTCTTTGTGGGATCGACCCTCACTTACCCTTTCTACTATTTAGAAAAGGAAAGCTAGGAAATAATAACTAATTTGACTGCATCTGACAGTGCGGGTCAAATTTTGGCGCCGTTGTCGGGGAACAGTTGAAATTAATTGCGTTTTTAGTACTAACCATTATTAGTTGTTGTTGTTGTTGTTGTTGTTGTTGTTGTTGTTGTTGTTATTATTATTATTATTATTATTATTACTATTACTACTACTACTACTACTACTACTATTATTATTATTATTATTATCATTATTATTATTATTATTATTATTATTATTATTATTATTATTATTATTATTATTATTATTATTATTATTATTATTATTATTATTATTATTATTATTATTATTATTATTTCTTTATATATATTTGGCACTCACTTGTTCCTGTTCCTTTCTGAAAGCGAACAAACAGACATGGCAGCAGAGAAGTCTATGAAAGAATTGGCCAACACTGATGCCACTCACCAGCCCTTATGCAACACTTTCCCTAACTTGGGAGAGCACACCACGTTTGAACTGAAATCTAGGCTAATTCATCTGTTGCCCTCATTCCATGGCCTCTCGGGCGAGGATCCCCACAAACATTGGAAGGAATTCCACATTGTCTGCTCAAGTATGAAGCCCACTACTGTTAGTGAAGAAGTAATCAAACTAAGGGTTTTTCCCTTCTCTTTGAAGGATTTAGCCAAGGATTGACTCTACTATCTTCCCCCATCTTCCATCATCACGTGGGAAGAGATGGAGAGGCACCTTTTGAAAAAAAATATTTTCCTACATCTAGAGCAACGAACCTCAGAAAAGAGATAAGTAGAGCTCGACAAATGCACGACGAGAATTTCTATGAATATTAGGAGCGGTTCAAGAAACTGATGACAAGCTGTCCACAACATCAGATAACCTATCAACTACTAATCCAATAGTTCTATGAGGGATTATCACTGGCAGGCCGAAACATGATAGATTCAGCTAATGGAGGAGTGCTAGTGGATAAAACTCCAACTGTAGCCAGAGAACTGATATCGAAGATGGCAGCTAATTCGTAGTAATTTGGCTGTAGGGATGCACCAATCAAGTTAGTGAGAGAGGCAACCGACTCGTCCATTGATGAAAAGCTTGAAGCGTTAGCGAATCTGGTAATGAAGGTTGCTTCAGTGAGCAAAGAATTTATCAAGCCATGCTGTATTTGTAAGACGTTAGAGCACACGACAGATGAGTGGCGAGTTCTAGGAGATGAGATCAACGCCCATGCTAACGCAGTTGGCACGAACAATTTCCAGCAAATAAGGTATGGCCCCTACTCCCAATCTTACAATCCGGGATGGAGGGATCATCCCAACTTGAGGTATGAAAATCAGCCACAATAATCGGGAGACCAAAACCGCCTTTCAAGGGGCATATACCAACAAAAACAATCGACTGAGGAAGCTCCTGGTTCATCTTTAGAGGACATCAGCAAAACCTTGGCAACTAACAATGTTCAGTTCCAGAAAGATACACAGTCAAGCATCAAGAACCTTGAGACTCAAGTGAGTCAATTAGCTGCGGTCGTGAGTTGTTTGGAGAGTGCAAACAGTGGTCAAGGATTAAAATATCTCCGATATTCACCGATATCTCTCCGATATCTCTCTTTTTTGGCGATACCGAAACGATATTCGGATGTAATAAATTTATGTCAGAATATCTTCGATATATCTCCGAAATCTCCGAAATATCTCCGAAATCTCCGAAAATTTCGATTTGGGCTATCTCCAGGTATAATTTGTTGTAATTTCGTGGAAATTTTACCAAAATTTCGGTGAATTTCGGTAAAATTCGATTAATTTCGTTGAGATTTCGATTAATATCGGTGAAATTTCGGTTAATATCGGTGAATTTCGGTAAATTTCGATTAATTTCGGTGAGATTTCGATTAATATCGGTGAAATTTTGGTTAATATCGGTGAATTTCGGTAAAATTCGATTAATTTCGGTGAGATTTCGATTAATATCAGTGATATTTCGGTTAATATCGGTGAAATTTCGGTGAATTTCGGTAAAATTTTCTTAATGCAGCCTTAGTTGTAAAATTTTGGTTAATATCGGTGAAATTTCATGATCCTTAGTTGTAAAATTTCGAAATTATTCGCAATCCACTAAATTTTCTTAATGCAGCCCAAAGATTTAATAAATTAGAATATTATTGTAAAATACTTGAACATCCTTAATGATAATAAGAGTTCATAATGTATCTTGCGTGGCCTGATAATGTTTCTATTGTTTATTATTTGTCTAACTAGTTGTAAATATGTGAATTTCACTCAATATTTAGATTAAATATTTGAATTTAAGTAGGTTTATAACAATCTATAAAATATCGTGATAAATTACTATTTTAATATATTTTCCGGCATTTTAAAAAAAGTTGCACCGATATTTCGATATTAATCGAGATTTCACCGAAATCTCTTTAAATTAAAATACCGATATCTCCGTAATCACCGATATTTTCGTCCTTGACAGTGGTAAATTACCAGCCCAACCTGAGATTGACCCGAGAAACATGAGTGCTATCACACTGAGGAGTGGAATTGAGATTGCAGAGCCTAAAATGTTCGGGCAAAGTTTGGAAGAGGAAGTTGAAGGAAAAATCGAGAAAAATGATAGGGAGTCGAGCAGTCTATCTCGGCCGAGACACCTTATCTCGGTCGAGACTCTAACACTCTGCCAATCCCACTTGGCCGAGAACCACCTGTCTCGGCCGAGACCCATCGCTCGAGAAAATAGACTCCTTCGCCATCTGTTATAATTCAATCACTCCTATTTCCTAGTCGACTTGCGAAGACAGTGAAGATAATAAGGAAAAAGAGCACTTGGAGGTATTCCGGAAAGTTGACACGTCGATTTTCAAACCTAGTGTTCCGCAAGTGTACGATTGTAGGTGTAGTAGCGGCAGTCAAGGTCGATCCCTCAGAGAATAGGTTTTAAGTAGTTCGATACCTCGATAATCTAGGATTATCCTAACTAGATACTAAGTTGCAAAGGGTTTGTTTTTACTACCTAAAATACTTAACAGCTAAATTACCCAATTAACTATGGCTTAACACTTGGCAAACAAAGAGGATTAACAATCAGTGAGAAAAGGTATCCTAGGGCTTCGATTTCAGGATATTACTTTAATGTTGAATATGATTAACCTATAGATTTACCAATTCTAGTGTTTATTAGGCGGCGCGACAATAATCTAACCCTTCTCTCGAAGCGATTAAACCGTTGATTAATTAAGCTAATTACCCTCTCGAGTCAATTAAACCTAATAACTCCCAAACGATCCAAAGCCACGACCTACACAGTCATAGATAATTGTGCTCTATGTCATAAGTCTGATAACGATTCCCTCCTCTCAAAGCGGAATTGCTAAACTAAATTACTAAATATAGGCGATCAAGCTAAATTTAGTTATAAGTACAAACATAGAGATAAACACGTAAAGAACGGAATTACTAAATGAAATCATAATCAAAACATTGTCATATAATCCCTACTCTCTAACCCTAGGACACGAATAGATTATCTATTCATGCCTAGCAATAATCCAATACAAAATTCTATGGAAAACATTGTAAAAGATTAAACTAGAAAAAAACGATTAAACCCAGATGAATCCGTCTCGATGATCTTCGTCTTCTTCGTCTTCCAAGTCTTCTAACTCTTCTTCTAAGTGTATGTGAGAATATGGAGGGTGTACCTTCAATTCGTTAGTTTGGGGACCTATTTATAGTTATGGGTTGAAATCCTTGAGAGATTAGGACAAAAAGCCCATCTTAGACCCGATTTTTGAGTTCCGGAAGGGTTTTGACGCGGCCTCGTCCCCCCCCCCCCCCCCCCACATACGGCCTCATCGAGGCTTACAGTACAAAACACGTTTGTGGGCTGTTTTTTACGCGGCCACATCGGGTAGTGACAAGGTCGCGTCACGTCTTGCCCCGAAATGGTGATTTTCTGTCTGCTTGGTATACCTCCAGTGTTTTGGCCGTAAATTGAGTTATACAACTCCGATTGAGGCGAAATTGGTGGAATTGCGAAGATAATTCGAATATCTACAACTTTGTCTAAAAGGAGAAAATCCCAAAAAGGATCGGAAGACCCTCAAAAATTTGTTTGAAGTCAGACTTGAAATCTTGTTCCGAGCCCATTTCACCTCTTCTTGGACCGTTTCATTTCTAGTTCGCCATATGCTCGATATTTTGGCCTAAAATCCACAAAACTTCACAAAACACGTCAAATGGTACAATGTATACAATATAAGTAATTCTCGATCATATATGCATGCAACTGCTATAAATACACACCTAAAATCGACTTAAATGCATGCATACACGTTGTGTATCAAAATCCCCCAAACTTAAACTGTTATTCGTACCGAACAACATAAAATAGAACAAAGACACATGTATTTAGGGTGATTGGATGATGAATTAGTCTCAGACAGATTTTTTAAAAAGCTAGATGTTCGCCTATTTTATAACCTAACGATCCGCAAGTGTACGGGTGCAAGTGTATATAACGGCAAGCAAGGTCGATCCCACAAGTACTGACTTAATGACTAGTTTGATACTCTAAATATCCTAAAACACTCCTAACTAGGCTCTCAATTGAATTAATTTTAATATTAAACTAATTTCACTAAACTATTACTTAACGCTTAAATCCAAGAATAAGAAAACACTTTATCAAATACTCAAGATTGGAAAACAAATTCTAGAGAATTGATTTCAGAATTAACTAAGTATGACAATCTAATTATTCTAAACTAGCAATGATTATTATCGTTATTAGACGGCACTTATATATGTTAACTCTCCTTTCGAAGCAATTAACTTGTAGATTCATTACCCCTAGCCACCCTTTCAAGTCGACTAGACCTAACGAACTCCCAATCGATCTTAGACCAATGCCTACGCACTTATCTCACCTCCTTTCAAAGCGCTCGACAAATACGCTATATGTTGTCTTCCCATTCACAAATTCCTCCTTTCAAAGCCAACTTATGAATTATGTAGAAATAGTTAAGTGATCAAATTAACTATTCATGAAAATAAATCACAACACATAGATAACGAATAACAATCATTAACTAGACTAGAAAACTTCAATTAATCAAACATCGTTAAAACCTACTTTCAAAACCCTAGAATAATAAAGAACTACTCACTCATGTTCATATTCATAACACAAATATGTTCATAGACAAACATGATTTGAAATAGAAAAATGAGACAATGAATAAACACCCTAATCGTCGTCTTGATCTTGATCCCTTTATGTTGCTTTCCTCTTCAATATGCCTTCTAATGATCTCTAACTCCTTTTTTCGAGTTTGGGAACCTCCTTATATAGTTAAGGCTAAATTGGGCCTAAGATGGGCTCAAAATCATAAAACGCGCACATTCAGTTTTGGACTCGGAAAGCTGCCTCGACCGAGTCAGAATCCCCATCGACCGAGTTGGGTCAACTCGACCGAGGCAGAATCCCCCTCGACCGAGTTGCTAAACAACTCGACCGAGTCAGACTTTCTGACCATGCTTCAACTCCTCTTTGCTATTTCCGACTTTTCTTGCTCGTTTTTCATCCGAACCTTGCCTAAACGGACTTTTTGGCCTTTTTATACCTGAATAACACTAAAACAAGCAGAAACACGTCATCTAGCTCAAAAGATGGATTTTAATCACTTTTCGCCCAAATACACATGCATATGTCACATATTACGACCTTTAATTGACCTAATATACATGTAAAACTAGCATGTATCACTAGAAATCATAGTGTAAATGAGCATGTGCGATAGAGCAAAAATTAACTACTTTCAAGATTTAAACTTTCGAAGTATATAATCCTCACCAGGTAAGTGTTTCTCTCATCTCTCAAGTGTTGGCTAGAAATATCATTCCACTCAAATTGGACTACATGCACAGTTTACCATAGGCTTGCCAATCGTCTAAGTTAGAATCAGTACTCAGCATAAGTGACAAAGAATCAAGTAGGTCTTTCATCTGGTTGTAATGTTGGCTTTAAGGTAAGGTGGGATAAATTTGGACAAAAGTGACTATCTATTGGACTAATCAAGTTATTTCTAACCCGACTACACCTCAATACAGTCACTCAAACTCACTTTCCCAATCTCAGCAAATCACCCCTCAAGGTGACTTCTTCACCTTCCCAAAGTGCTTTTCAACTAAGTGTTTTTCATACTAAGTATTCGGGTACCACATCATGGGACTACCCGATTTTTCCAAATCAACTAAGCACTTATTTCTTCTAACTTCTCCTTAACACATTAAAATAGTAATACAACTATTTACAGCTGACTCTTTCTTATGCTTTTCACGATTTTTTTTTTTTTTTTTACTTACGAAAATTAAACTCAACACTAATAACAAACTAGGAGAGGTTATACATGCTTTGAATTTGCACCTATTACTTCAAATTCCTTCTACCCTTCAACTTATCCCTTATTTCGCCCATTTTGTTCCCAAAAATCCAATCTACCTTCCAATCCACCTCCCTCTTTACTCAATTAATCCAATATAGGGCCAAAGGCTAAAATTAAAAGGTATTTGGCTTGTAATATGTGGCTATGAAATAAAAAGGCTTAAAAGCTCAAGTGGGCTAACTAGGGACAATTTTTCTCTAACTTTTTGGTAAAAAGGATAACGTTTAAAAGGCTCCAAAATAGGCTACAATCCAAAAACTGCCTATGTAACTTTCTAAGTCACATTATGCACCGACATATTCACAACAAAGACTCAAGACAAGTTCTAGAAACAGATACATATATCTAATCAACATCACACCGAAAGAAAAATAAATTACTCCAAAGATAGGAGTCACATTAGGCTCAAATGCTCACAAGGGTCATATTTGATCAAATATTCTAGATTCAAGCTCAATTTCGTCTCAAATTACCTATCATGCTCTACTATGTGTCAATTTTCAATTTTTTTTTTAAATACAAAATTATATCATCATTAACATATCATCATCCATCGAAATTTCCTAAAACTTTCAACTATTACGTCCAATTACTTCCGAGTTTTTATCCTAGTACTAGACTCAAACTAAACAAAAATAAATGCGAATAGTAAAACTACTATGACCAACAAAATTGGGTTCACAGACCCAATGGATCCTTTAAAACTCATTAAAACACAAATTACTGCAAGCAAACGAGCAAACCAACTAAATTGCAAGAATGTAAATAGCGGCCAAGTCGTCCCACTATCCATCCCCTCCCCTAAACTTGGTTGAAGGCCATTGTTTGTGGGAAAAGAGTGGTACGTCTTGGTGCTAACTTACAGTTTACTATAACTATAGTGGATGCGCTAAATGGAAGCCTTGATGCTCCCAATACTCGTGGTCACTGCCTTGTCCTTGGTGATTGCTTGCTTTTGTTGGAGCCATGTTAGTGAATCGGATGTTGGATTTGTATACTGAAAGCAAAACTTTTTATATACAATGTTTCCAGTTATTCACTGTTTATCTCCTATCTGATTATATTTGCATTTTCACTATGTATGTGTCGCCATATCTCTTGCAAATAAGTAGATCCTATGGTGTGTTGAAGATCACAGAAAATCATATGATTGGTTAAACTTAAAGAGATATAAAATGTAAATCACAGCTTAGACAACTTGAGGACGATTTGTTGGTTTAGGCTGCAGTATTAAGTAGAAATAGTTTATCTTGACTATTTACTTATACTGGTACATATTTACGTATTGATAGGATCACAGTGATATATGTTCTTCTGCCTGACCTTAGTGAAGAACTAGAGATCTCGGTGACTTATAATAATCTAAAGCCTAAATAAGATTACAGTTATGAATGCTTGTTTGTGTGACACTTTGATTTACTATGGGCAAGACTTAAGATATAACTTTTATACTATGTATTTTGGGTGACAGCAACTTGCATATAATAATTGGTAATTTGTATTTAAGTAACTGTATTCGTTTAGGATGATGATATCCCCTTAAGGAGCTCAAAAGGTTTATTGTACTAAACCCTGCAGGTTGATAATGTTCAGGTACAATAATAAGGTTGAGTGGTACTACTTAAGGAATAAATAAGAAATTAGTTGATTTAAGATGTTAGAGGCTTTAATTAATTAATGGATATTCGATATCTTAAATACGGGGATTAATTAAGTCTAATTCAAGCCCCGACTCAACTTGGGAATAAAGGGGTAAGTCAGTATTAATTCTCTAGTGGAATGAATTAATATTTATGAATTAATTATGTTCTGGGCTGAACAAGGAAGAATTCATTCATAGTTAGGCCCATCTTTATTTCTTGTATTTGATCCCTGGACTGGCCCATATAGACTCCTAGTCCAAGTAGGAATAGAGAATTAAATTCCTAATAAGGAATTAAATTCCTAATCCTAGAAGGAATTAAACTACCAGGCTTGGCCCACACTCAACCATGTATTATAAATACATGGTCTCTCATTCTGTGAAAAAGAAGAATTAACACTCAAAAAGATCACTGAATAGAGAGAAAGAGAGAGTAGGCGGCGGCGGTTTAAGGTGTTCCTTCCCACTTGGAATTCTTCAAAGTTCGTCGTCCATCCGGTGTTGAGGATTGAGTAGGGGATACAGTCCAGAAGGTTAAGACGGAAGTCAGAAATCATTCAATCAGAAATCGACCTCTTGTGTAAACAACTATCAGGTCGAATCCCTTAACTCCTATGTGTTATAGGCGCATGTTAGGGTTTATATAAATTTATAGATCCATCTCTAGGGTTAATTAATAAAGATACAAATTATGACAACCAAGAAGGGTCCTAGGGAAAGGGATTAATTATATTACTTTCTACAAGAGGATTATAATAGATATAAATCCTACATCGAAAGAATTTAGTCGAGGAGGAAATGATGAGCTTGTCCTATTTTTTGTGCCAATTGGGTCGAAAACCCCCAACTGGGCCTAAAACTGACTCGGCCGCGTTGACTCCCGACGCGGCCAAGGTGAATCGCGACGCGGCCTCATCAAAACCTGCTTCTGGGGCCACTTTGGATGCGGCCTCGTCGTGGCCAACAGTGCTGAAACACTATAGAGAACACTTTTGACACGGCCTCGTCTGCTAGTGACGCGGCCTTGTAAAAAAAGGGCCAAAAAGTCCATTTTTAACCTGCTCCACCCCTTTTTTCTCCGTCTCGCGTTTTTTTCTTCATTTTTGTTGGTCCCTATGACTTAAAACATGAAAACTATCAAATAAACTCAAAATTAACAAAATTTAAAAACTACAACTAAAAAGCAACTTACAAGTCGGGTTGCCTCCCGATAAGCGCTTATTTTTACGTCATCAGGCAGACGTCCTTTTCCTATCAACCATTTTCCAACCACCCCGAGTTTGGTAATTTATGAGCAATTAACGAGCTATGTGGAGTGTGTGGATTTCTTACAGGAGCCTGGGTAGTATAAACAATGCTACAATTATACCTACCCCTTAGATCCGACCTATATATTGGAATGGTGATGGTTTCGTTTTGAACACGAAAAATCAACTCCCCCTTGGGCACATCTATAAGTACTTGGCTAGTCGCCAAGAAAGGTCGTCCTAAGATAAAAGGAAATTCATCGTCCCCTTTTATGTCGACAACTAAGAAATCACTAGGGAATTCAAAATTCAACACTTTCACCAATACATCCTCTGCGACTCCCAATGGCGTTAATAAAGATCCATCAGCTAATTGGATAGTATAAAGGATCGTTTAATCTCCCTTAATCCTAATTGTCTATACCGCTTAAGAGACATTAGATTTATGCTAGACCCCAAATCGCACATGACATTGTGAAAATCATGACTACCAATTGAGCAAGAAATAGTAAAACTCCCTGGATCTTTTGCTTTTGTCGCTCTTTTTGGTTTCATGCTTGTGTTTGCGCTCTTTTTTGGACTGCTCAGTTTCTTCTTCGTTGTCTCTTTTCCATCCTTCCTCTTCTTGGTTTCCTCTTGGGTGGGTTGAAGCTCTTCCTTCTTTGTTACCCCTTATCTTAGACTATCTCCAGTAATAGTTCCTATTTCACAACAACAGTGCTAGAGCGCTCTAAAGGCTCAAGGTTAGCAAAGAATGAATTTTTAAAACAAAAATCAAAAGACTCATCAAGAATAGGAGATGAAATTTTCTTATCTATGATGGTATTGTCTTCCTCCTTCTCAATGTTTTTTACTTTCTCAATTGATTTCTTCGCATCATGGTCCTTCATGCTCATAGTACCATTGTCGCCACTAGATGCTATCTTCCTTCTATTCAGTGCTTGAGGAAACGGGGGAGGAGGTACATATGCCGGTGGAGGTACATATGCTGGTTCGTCTGCTTCGCTTTCTTGAACCTTACTTGAGTTCACCGCATCGTTTTGCTCCTCTGACTTCACAACATTACAGTGCTCCCTCGGATTGACCACTGTGTCACTCGGATATTGGCCCTGCTTGTGTTGAGCCCCTACAATCTTTATCAATTGGCTCATGTTTGATGACAATTCACCAATGCTTGCTTGAGTCTGAACCAATGTGTTCTCGAGCCTTTTGATGCCAGCCCCCTGTCCAGTTATGTGCTTGTTTAGCTCAATAAACTTTCCATCTACTTTCTTCTCCAACTGAGCTAGTTTCTCATCGTATTTAACAAACTGGGACTGCACAATCTCCTCTTGTGTGGGCTTCATCCCATCATGAATCATCCCATTCGTAACAGTAAATCCGGGTGGCGGATTAAGTGTATTCTGCGAGTTACCATATGAAAAGTTCTGATGGCTTCGATTTTGGGGGTACTAATTATATCTGGGCTGATTGTTCTGGAAGTTGTTAAAGTTTCATTTATTCACAAAGTTTACATCTTCAACTTCTTCTTGACCCCCTGGCTGTTGTGCTAACGTTAGATTAGTTAGGAAATTTACCTAACTCGTCAAGGCTGTCAGCTGCGATATCAACTTTTCATTCGGCTCAGTGCTGACTGCTTCCACTTCCATTACATTCGCCACTTTCCTTGGCAGGTTCCTCTCATTCGACCATTGGCAGCTTGTTCTGGCCATAGCGTCCAAGATTGACAATGTCATCCTCACTGACTTCTCCATCAAACTCCCACCTGCAGCTGCATCTACCTGGTTTCTGGTCGGAGCAAGTAGCCCATTGTAGAACTTGCACACTTGTTATTCTTGGTGAACCCATGTTGAGGGCAACTCCGGATAAGATCCCGGAATCGTTCCCAAGCTTCTCCGAATGGTTCTTGGTCTAACTGCTTGAATTGATTGATCTAATTCTGCAGGTCGAGCATCTTGCTCGGTGGAAAGTACTTCAACAAAAGAGAAGTACTCATGTCTTCCCAATCTCTAATATCTTCCAACGAATTAAACCACTGCAGTGCTCTGTCCTTCAATGAGAAAGGGAATAGTCTCATCTTGACCTGCTCGTGTGGCACATGATTTATCTTGATTGTGTCCGCCAGTCTGCGAAACTTGATCAGATGCACATTCGGATCCTCCAAAGCACCTCCCCCAAACTGGTTTTGCTGCACTATGTTTATTAGTGCAGGCTTCAGCTCAAAGTTGTTGGCATTAAGTGGTGGGGGTTGGACTCCTCCTGCCTGCTGATTTGGATTAGGCTTCAGGCAGTCACTGATGGGAGTATCATCTTCATCTACTTCCCTTGGTTCCTCGTGAACCTGTGGCTGCTGTTGTTGCAACGGTGGCTGCTGTGGCGGTAACTGCTGAGAAATAACAGTGACTCTGTCATCCGAGCGCGCCAGAGTTGTCAGTGCTCTGTTTATGGCTTCATCCTGGTTTTACTTGCTGTGGTGGGTTCTCCATCTCAAACGCAAGATTCCTTCTAGTTCGGTGTCTACGAGCTGTCGCTTCAATTTCTGGATCGAAAGGAAGAAGGGTTTCTTTCCCTTTTGATCTGGTGTGCATGCGAAGCCTTAAAATACCAAAATCAACGAATACCGCGTAACACAAAAATTAAACAAAAATAAAAACGAAAATTAAATTAAAATTACGAAAAATAAAATCTAGTCTAGTTTTCTCCTATTTTTCAAGATAAAAACTAAGCGCTAAATCCTATTCCCCGGCAACGGCGCCAAAAACTTGACACGTCGGTTTTCTAACCTAGTGTTCCGCAAGTGTAAGGTTGTAGGTGTAGTAGCGGCAGTCAAGGTCGATCCCTCAGAAAATAGGTTTTAAGTAGTTCGATACCTCGATAGTCTAGGATTATCCTAACTAGATACTAAGTTGCAAAGGGTTTGTTTTTACTACCTAAAATACTTAACAGCTAAATTACCCAATTAACTATGGATTAACACTTGGAAAACAAAGAGGATTAACAATCAGTGAGAAAAAGGTATCCTAGGGCTTCGATTTCAGGATATTACTTCAATGTTGAATATGATTAACCTATAGATTTACCGATTCTAGTGTTTATTAGGCGGCACGACAATAATCTAACCCTTCTCTCGAAGCGATTAAACCGTTGATTAATTAAGCTAATTACCCTCTCGAGTCAATTAAACCTAATAACTCCCAAATGATCCTAAGCCACGACCTACACAGTCATAGATAATTGTGCTCTATGTCATAAGTCTGATAACGATTCCCTCCTCTCGAAGCGGAATTGCTAAACTAAATTACTAAATCTAGGTGATCAAGCTAAATTTAGTTATAAGCACAAACATAGAGATAAACACGTAAAGAACGGAATTACTAAATTAAATCATAATCAAAACATTATCATAATAATCCCTACTCTCTAACCCTAGGACACGAATAGATTAGCTATTCATGCCTAGCAATAATCCAATAGAAAATTCTATGGAAAACATTGTAAAAGATTAAACTAGAAAAGAACGACTAAACCCGGATGAATTCGTCTCGATGATCTTCGTCTTCTTCATCTTCCAAGTCTTCTAACTCTTCTTCTAAGTGTATGTGAGAATATGGAGTGTCTACCTTTAATTCGTGAGTTTGGGGACCTATTTATAGTTATGGGTTGAAATCCTTGAGAGATTAAGACAAAAAGCCCAACTTAGACCCGATTTTTTAGTTCCGGAAGGGTTTTGACGCGGCCTCGTCGCCCCCGAATTCAGCCTCGTCAAGGCTTGCAGTACAAAATACGTTTCTGGGCAGTTTTTGACGCGGCCGCGTCGGGTAGTGACAAGGTCGCGTCACTTCTTGCCCCGAAATGGTGATTTTCTCTCTGTTTGATACACCTCTAGTGTTTTGATCATAACTTGAGTTATACAACTCCGATTAAGGTGAAATTGGTGGCATTACAAAGATAATTCGAAGATCTACAACTTTGTTTGAAAGGAGAAAATCCCAAAAAGAATCGTAAGACCCTCAAAAATTGGTTTGAAGTCAGACTTGAAATCCTGTTCCGAGCCCATTTCACCTCTTCTTGGTCCGTTTCGTTTCTAGTTCGCCATATATTCGATATTTTGGCCTAAAATCAACAAAACTTCACAAACACGTCAAATGATCCAATGTATACAATATAAGCAATTCTCGACCATATATGCATGCAACTGCTATAAATACACACCTAAAATCGACCTAAATGCATGCATACACAACGTGTATCAAAAGTCGTGATAAACATTCCATTAATCGATGCAATCAGACAAATATCAAGGTATGCCAAGTTTCTTAAAGATTTATGTACTAACAAACACAGGTTGAATGGGACGAGAAAGTAATCATGGGGGAGAATGTGTCAGCCATCTTCCTAAAGAAGATCCCTCCAAAGTGCAAGGACCCAGGTATGCTCGTAATCCCTTGTAAGATAGGTAATCGAACCATAGAGCAAGCTATGCTAGATCTAGGTGAATCCATAAATGTTATGCCTCGCTCTATTTTTCATGCATTAAATCTTGGGCCATTAAAAGAAACTAGGGTAGTTATACAGTTAGCCGATCGTAGTAACTCATACTCTAATGGGGTCGTAGAAGATGTACTAGCGAAGGTAGGAGAGTTAGTATCTCCTGTTGATTTTTATGTGCTAGATATGAATGGTGATACATCAACTTCTACGCCTATTTTGTTAGGGAGACAATTCTTGAACACCTCTCAAAGAAAAATAGATGTTTGTGAAGGAACCCTCACAATGGAGTTCAATGGAGGCATCGTTAAATTTAACATATATGATGCAATTAAATTCTCTGAAGGTGTCCATTCTGTTTTCCCTAATGATGTAATTAACCCTCCTGTTGGAAAGAAATTTGAGATAAAATACAGGGATATGTTGAATAGTTCCACAACTTTAAGGGATCGTCAAGAGGAACGTGAGAAGCTTAAGGAAATAAAGAACATGAATTGGTTAGGGCCAACCTGGAAACCACCGTGGAACAAATACTAAAGGAAAAGTGAATTGGTCGAGCCAACAACATAAAATAAGGCGCTTGTTGGGAGGCAACCCGACGTTTATCGTATTTTGCTTTAAAATTTTAATTTTATTGTTATTTTCGGTCGTTATGTGTTCTTATCATTTTTTGTTAGTATGTAGGAACTAATATGACTCGAAATTAATATAGCAGTGGAACATGATGGATATAACAAGACATCCGGTGGGGCGCGATAAGCAAACATAGTTTCCAACCACCACCTCGTTAGCAGTAGTGTAAATAAGCACCAAGGCGCATCACTCCCTTCCTCACAAACATTAGTTTTCACAAATATTGGTTTTCAACCAAGTTTGGGGGAGGGGGTGTAAGTGGGACGACTTGGCCGCTTTTGAGCTTTGAGCTTTATTTTCATATATTTCCTTACCTTATGCTAGCTGCTAGTTCTTGTTTACTTGTTGAGTGTTGGCCTGTGAGTCATTACTTTGTTGATCGTCTGGACTGTGAGTCACTGTCTTTGTTAGTTGGGTCATGTTTAGTTGTTATGCATTTTAATTGAGTCTAGGATTGAGTCTGTTGAAAAAGAAAAAACCGAGAATATATTTTGATTTTGATGTGTGTCTAAGGACAAGATATTAGGGAAATGATAAGTGTGCGACTAGTTAATGATGATGATGATTCTTGATTAAAACTTGAAAATTTGACATATGATAGAGCATGATATGTGATTGAGATGAAATTGAGCTTGTATTTGAGACTTATGATCAAATATTACCCTGCGAGTTTTTGAGCCCTTTTTGTACTCCCATCGTTGGAGTAAATTATGCATTCTTTCAGTGTGAATTCTTTAGTTATATGTGGTCGTCTCTAGAACTTATCCTAATTCTCTATTGTGAATATGTCAGACATGTTGTGACTTAGGAAATTATCTTAGGCGGTTTTTCATTTCTAACCTATTTTTGAGCCTGAATACGTTCTTCTTTTGACCAAAAACTTGAAAATTTCCGTTGTTAGCCCGTTCGAGCTTTGTAACTTTTTCTTTGATAGCCCTACTTTACAAGCCGAAATATTTCGATTTAAGCCTTTGGCCCAATTGGACTATGTGAGTATGAGGGAGGAGGATTGGAAGATAGTCGGGAATTTTTTAGGATCAATATGGGTGAAGTATGGGAATGTTTGAAGAAAGAAAAGAATATGAAAATAGACAAAGAAATCGAGAATGAATAGCCTCTCTTAGTGTTATGTTGTTTTTAGAGAACCAATTCATCCCACTCTTTTCCCCCACAAACTTTGGTTTTCAACCAAGTTTGGGGGAGGGGCTATAAGTGTGATGCATTGGTTATTTTTACTAGAAGTGATTCGCTTTGAAAAAAAAAGAAGGAAAAAAAAAGGGAAAAAGAGAAAAAGAAAAGAAAAGAAAGGCTTCGTTGTACAAAAGTGTTTTTATTGTTTTTGTTTAAGGAGGGGTTAGGAGTCTAAAAAGTACAATATTGTTTGAGTTGATTAGAGAAATCGGGTAGTCCCAAATTGTGGTATCCAAGTGAAGTGTGAAAAACACTTATGTTGTAAGTACTTTTAAGGGGTGAAGAAACTTTCTTGAGGGATGATTTGCTGAAATTTGGAGAGTGAGGATTGGGTGATTGTATTGAGGGATGGTTGAGTAGGAAAAACTCGATTAGTCCGAAGATTAGTCACTTTTACCCAAAATTTTCCCATGTTACCTTAAGCTTACATTACAATAAAAAATGAAGATCTTTTTTATCCTCTGACACATATGTCAAGTACGAGTCCTGGTTTAGATAATTGGCAAGCATATGTGACCGCGCTGTCGAGGCACGTCAAATTAGTTATTATTTTCTAACTTCCTTTTCTAATAGTAGATAGAGTAAGTCAGGGTCGATCCCACATAGAACAGAGAAACTAATCGAATTAGCATATTAAACCAATTTATATAACTAATTATAATAATATAAATATAATATGAAGTGGGGGGAGTTGTTTTGAGTAAATTAACTAACCAATTAACAATTAAACTAACAAACTGATAAACTAACGATGAATTTACTTATGATAAAAGTATTCCCGCCTTTAACCCAGTATCCCCCTAGTCCGAATTATTCTTGTAACTATTGCAACTGCTTGACCAACTAGTTCTGAAACCCCTACCCCAAGAATTAACAAGTACGCTTAGCTAATCCTTGTTACCCCTTAAGTAGAACTAATCACAGGTTCACTTAGCAATTAATCATATCCGATTAAGTAGTCCTAGGATATGATCGCTAGAACACCGTTAGTCAATCACATAGGGAACTAAGGCAACGGAGTAGGCACAATGTTGTACTCGCAAGCTCGGTACAAGTGACCACGACTTATGTTATCCTAGCGAATAAATCACTATTTGCTACTTGTAGACATAAACGCATAACAATTACGGATTATGAATTTACGACCTAGCAACATTTATATGCCTACTAACCGGGTGATCAGTCCATATAACACACATATAAAAGATATGAAGAAAGCAAATAACATAAATAATCTCAGAACATAGTTGAATCAAATAATTACTGGAATAATTACAAAAATATCGTTCTAGGGTTCAACTTAGTTAAAGACGGAAAATAAGGGCTTAGCCAATCATAGCGATCGCTAAGAATAAACTAATAATGAAAGACATAAAACTAGAAAACCCGAGATGCCTATTCTTGAATCTTCGTGTTCTTTAGAATTTCCAAGTCCGTGCTCTCAAAATCAAAGTAAAAGTTGTATTTTCGGACTTGGAGTCTTCTTTTTATAGGTGGGGATGAATTAGGCTTGATTTGGGCTTTAAAAGGCAATTTTCGAACAAATCATGTTTTGACCAGATTTCATTCTCGGCCGAGAATGGACATTCTCGGGAGAGAATCATGTATAGAATTCTCGGTCGAGTCTGTTCTCCAGCTTAAAAATTGATTTTTCTATGATCCTTTGTCTCGGCTGAGCTCAGCTTCCTGAGACTTTAGCTCGATTTTTCTTCGATTGTGGACTTGTGAGACTTATTTTCTACGTCCATCCTTAGTCGAGTTCGACTTTTCTTTTTTTTTTTTTTTTTTTTTTGTCTAGATTCACCCAAATAGCTTCAAAACAAGTCAACCAACATCAAATTTCCCAATAACATAAATATGAACAATACATGGTCAATTATGCTAATGTCATTAAATGAACACTTAAATCGACGTATTATGCATGCATAAATACGTGTACCAATACGGTAGGCATTGCATATAGTTTAATGTGAGTGAAATTGAATTTACCTTATACACTTGAGAGATGAGTGATACACTTAACCAGTAAGGATCACTTGTTGAAAGTATCGAGTCTTGAAAGTAGTTGATGTTGCTATATCGTATATGATCGGATTATCATGTTGTCTTGCTATATAAAATCTGACTGAAACTATGTTTTCCACTTAAGTCGCCCTTAACATGTGTCCTTTTGTGTTTTGTCTTATTTGTTTTGAATTATTCAGGACGAACGTTTGGGGAATTTTGGTACACATATTTATGCTTGCACATTAGGTCGATTTAAGTGTTTATTTAGTGACATTTGCATGCATAATTGACCGTGTATTGTTCATATTTGTATTATTGGGCAATTTGACGTTGTTTGACTTGTTTTGAAGTTATTTGGGTAAATCTAGACCGAAAAGTTGATCTCGACTAAGAATGAACGAAGAAACAAGTCTCGCAAGTTTAAAATAAAGTAAAATCGAGCCAAGCATGAGAAAGCCGAGCTCGACCGAGATAACCTTTCTCGGTCGAGAATTTGATACATGGTTCTCGGCCGAGACAATCCTTCTCGGTCGAGACAGCCGAGACAAAAGATCAGTGGAAGACTAATCAAGGCTGGAGAAATGGCTCGGCCGAGACACTCGTTCTCGACAGAGAATTTGGTGCAAGGCGCTCGGCTGAGACAATCCTTCTCGGCCGAGATATTAAGTCGGCCCAAAAGAGGATTTGCTCGAAGATTGCCCAATTCAAGCCCAACTTAAGCCCAATTCATCCCAAGTCCGAAAATAACACTTTTGCATTGATATTGAAGCGTGGACTTGGGGATTTCAGAGAGCACGAAGAATCAAGATTCGTCGTCTCGGGTTTTTATATTTCATGTTTATTTCTTTTATTAGTATATTATTTTTTGCCATCACTATGATCGGCTAAGTTCTTTATTTTTTGTCTTTAACTATGTTGAACCCTAGGAAGATGTTTTTTGTAGTTTTTACGGTAATTGTTTGATTAAACTGTGTTATGAAATTATTTATGTTATTCAGATTTTTTGTATCTTTTATGTGTTTGTTATTTGGATTGATCACCCAGGTAGGAATCATATAATTGTTGCTATGCCGTAATTCATAATCTGTAACTGTTATGAACTTATGTCTAAGAGTAGCAAATAGTGAATTTATTCGCTAGGTTAACATAAATCGCGGTCATTTGTACGACCTTGTGAGTACGACACCGTACATATTCCGTTGCCCTAAAACTTTATGCGTTTGGTTAATGGTGCTTTAGCGATTGTATCCTAAGACTATTTAATCGGATAGATTAATTGCAGAGCGTACTTGTTAATATTACACCTAAGGGGTAACAAAGTTAGCAGAGTATACTTGCTAATTCTTGGGGTAGGAGTTTCAAAACTAGTTTGTCAAACAGTTGCATTAATTACAAGAATAATTTGGACTAGGGGATACTAGGTTAAAGGCGGTGATACTTTTATTATAATTAAATTCATCTTTAGTTTTCTAGTCTATTTGTTATTTGCATTAGATAATTAACTCAAATCAACTCCCCCCACACTTTATTATATATTATATAGTATTACTATTACTTGCGCAATTTGGTTAAATACATAAATACAATTAATTTCCCTGTTCTCTGTGGGATTGACCCTGACTTACTCTTTTCAGTATTTAGAAAAGAAAAATTAGGAAATAATAACTAATTTGACTGCATCCAACAGCACGGGTCACTTACCCACCATAATCGCCTCCAATGAGCCCTCAAGACATCAAATTCGCCTTAGTACAACCCCAAGATCTGGCAAACCAATTGGCCGCGTCAAAACGAAGCGGCCGTAAAGACGTGCCTCCACTATTTGAATACCACCACGTCATCGGCTTCAGTCTCGGACAACTTCACCAAGTCCCACATCTCTACCAAGGATGCCACCGCATCATTTGCCATAAGATACAAAAGTAAAGCAAAACTTAGATGAAAGATGTTAGTCAATCCCACTAAACCCTCACTTGCAGCCACAAATTGAAACAAGACACCAAAGACCGGAATCCTGGTGGAAAGAGACTAAAGTAGTTGAAAAAAGGAACTCGCGGCATGGGCAAAGCTCACATTAAGCGGATACCCTAACCCTAGCGGAGAGGTGATGTAAAACAAAAAAAAATGTATCATTATTTCTACTGAAAGGTATTACTAGTCCTGAAAAAGGTATTACTTCCACATTATACATTCTTCAGAACAAGTTATACTTTTCAAGCATAAACACTAATATACCTCTAATATACCTTATTTAGGTGATATCTTTCATAAAAAATACATTTCAACATAAACGCTAATAACTTTTCATGACAAACTGTCCATGATCAGAAATATCACACGGATCTAAGATCGGTGCGACTAGTGTAATGGTGTAGCTGTAGAAAGACATATAACATAATTTATAGTAGAAGATCCCACTTGTGATTGTCATGGAAGACAAATATAATTTTAAAGATTCAAATTACATACTCTCTCCGTTCACAAATAAGTGTAGGTTTAGGGAAAAATAAATTTTCACAAAAGAGTGTCATTCTAAATTTTTTTGCACATATCTTCCAACTTTGCCCTTAGCTAAATCTAAGACAATTTCTAAATAAATCATTTAGTATTATATAAATAAGGTATGGAGAAAAAGATGGATGAATTTATGGTAATAAAAAAAATTGATGGAGAGAAATCTGGAGGAGTGTTGTTATCCATTTCATAATCTCTTAAATTGCACCTGAAAATCTAAAATGACACTTATTTGTGAAGGGGGAATATAATTCAAAAGTAATTAGACTTAAATAATACTCCATATTAAACACTATTCTTAGCTAAATACGTAGAATTCAATATGTACCACTCATCTATGTATATAATAGGTATATAAAAATGGATTAGATAGAATATGATGAATACATACTATTTGTGGTAGACTTGGATCGTGAAATGCATATATTAATCAATTAATTTATGTTGGCAAAAAAAGAAATACGAGTGTGATGTGAATAAGATGATAATAATAATTTTCTTAAAAGATTATTTAAGTTATTTTATTTATTGATTATCTTAAAAATGATTTGGATGAGTTGTGTTGCACTTGGAGACTTGTATTGATTTGAATATTTGTAATTGAGTCATTTATAAACTATTCACATAGTCCAAGAAAAATATGGAGCGAGTTATAATCATCTCTAAGAATAGGTTACTTAATATGTTATTGTTAATTTTTATAATAAATAAATATATAATAAATCCGTTATAGGGCGGGATAAATACACGGGTGGTGTATATCCAGTTGGGTTTCGTTATTGAGATACATCTAATTTAATTTCTGCAACATAGATATAATAAAAACATTGATATACTCAAACATATAACAACGTTACTTGTATTGGGAAATTAAATGAAGTTTTGACCACAATACAAAAAATTAGCAAGTGGTTAAGCATGGGCATTAATGATTAATAGTATTTATGATAAAATAAGCAAAGTGGACAACTTTTGCAAGTTGCTACCATCACACAATATGACAAAAGAATAATACAATTTTAATGGGATGGATTCTTTCCTCACTCTCTTACGCACTTCTACTAAACGTGCTTATCACATTCACCCCCTTCTCGTCTTCCAAAATACTATATCACAATGTATTACAAAATTAACTCTACTCATACTAATACAAAAAAACAACTCCCAAACAAAACAAACCCTTAATTACAATAATCACACCAAACTATTACTATTTTTCACATAAATCATTAAATCTTTTTTTTTTTTTTGACACTCATACATATAGACTATACGGAATTGAACAGATTCACCACCAAACTTATTTTTCAATTATTTTTCTTCGAAATTCCACATGTGACGTGCGCGTTATAAATTTTTAAGGTTTTTTTTTTTTTTTTTTTGTCTAGACACGTTTTTTAGTAGGTAGATGAGCCGTTCATCTTCTACAATGGAGGTTCTAGATATTGGGAGAGAGAACTATTGATGATTCAAATAAATTGTTATGGTCACACACTTCCAAATCCAATACTCAAATAAATTGTTATGGAAAAGAAAATTGTGAAATAATTTTACACTTTTGGCATACTAAAAAGGTGGTTTGTACAAAAAAAAACCACTAAAAGTTTATCAAGCGCAAGTCACATGCGAAATTCCGTCAAAAAATAATCGAAAAATAAGTTTGATGGTTTATCTGCAAAATCCGTATAGTTTATATGTATCGATGCCACAAAAAAATTTATGTACAAAAATGCTAATAGTTTGGTGGAGTTCCCGCAATTCATTCGAAGAAAGAAATAGAAAAAAATAAATACCTTAGGTGGGAAGGGGACATAAAAAAGGGCCCTCAAACAATTTTTGTTAAAAATTTTCATGTAATTTTTTTTTTCGGTGCCTATTTGCAAAAGCTCAAACGCAAGAGTCAAACCACTATCCTTCTGGTAAGACAATAATTGAGCTATAAAATTTTAATTTTGTATAATACATAACCTTGGATCATTGCGCTTTTTGCACTACAACATAAATGAGCTATTGTAACATCCAAAAAGTGTTACATATACATGAAAATATGTTACTATAGACTTTAGGTAACACTTTATTGGTGTTACATTTGTCGGTGCTACCTAAAGTCTAATGTAACATTTTTAATGATCTTTAGTAACACTTTTAATAAGTGTTACATTATGGGGATGTTTGCTTGGGGTTTGCCAAACCCATAATCAGTTTGGCCAACCCCAAGTGATGTTTGTTTGGCCAAGCCACGATATTAGGGTTTGGTGGGGGGACATCAATCACAAATCAAAAAATTATTTTAATTATTCTCTCAATCATTAATAATTACTTCTTACTCATATTACATCACATTTCACAATTAATAATTAAATTTCCCACCCAACCAAACATCACTCTTTAACATCCCAAGCCATTAACTCCAGCCACTTCCCCCAGCCCAGCCACCCCAGCCCCAAGCAAACATCCCCTATGTTTTAAATTGTAACACTTTATGGTAACACTAAAAAAATGTTACATATAATCCCCCTTTATGTAACAGTTTTAATTGAAAGAAAAACTTAAAAAATTGTCGTTGCTGGGTTTCGAACTCAGGTTGCTAGATTGCAGGAGTTTAAGCACAATGTCTTAACCACTAGGCTACAATAACCTTTTTAGTTATATTTTTAAGAAAAACAATATATACATAAGATTTTATTGTAACATCAATAAAATATACTCAAATTAAGTTCTCATCAAACTACAATCTAACTTAATTTTATTTAGATTATCCATATCAGTTTGACACAAAGTTTTCATTAATTGTTTTTTCATTTTCATCCACTCATATATATATATATCACTTATTTTACATCACATTAATTTTATACATCTAATTATTGTATATAAATCTTAAGTCACTATCATCAATTTTAATTACCATAACTTATGTATTAAGACACCTTAAATATTTTGTTTTATAGATCTTAAATAAAAATATAAACTTACAAGCATGAAGAGACATGACCAAATATCCAAAGTCTAGGTTCTCACACTTAAGAAATGTATTCAAATTGTTAAAGCTACAAGTCTATTTTGTTATTATTTAGTAAAAATATAATGTGTGTATATATCTATATACATACACACAAATAAGTCGCAAATAAAATTTAATGTATTCTTGATAACGAATAAGTAAATCTTTAGGTACTCTAATAAATAGTTATTTTTGTAAGTCTGAGCCTATCGTTCTCACCACTTATGTTACAGATATTCTATTGTGATAATTAAGATGTAACACATGAGATAAATAAATACACAAATATTTATTTAGTTTAAAATACAATAAATAATTTTATTAATTACAAGTATTACTTATTTATAAGTGTTACATAAAAGTGTTACTTATTTAAAAGTGTTGCATAAAAAGTGTTACTTATTTAAAAATGTTACGTTCAAAGCGTTACATATTCCTAAAGTGTTACACGAAAGTGTTACATATTCGCAGATGTCACAAAAGTGTTACATGGAAATGTTACATATTCATAAGTGTTACAAAAGTGTTACATAAATGTCAAAATTTTAAAAGTGTTACAAACGAAGTGTTACATAAAGTCATTTATGTTGTAGTGTTGCTTGGGTTCAAAGTCGACCTTAAATATATAAGTATGTGTATAACATAGTGACAAACGTCCTTCAATCTATGTAATGTGTTAGATGTTTATACTACAAATTTGAAATTAATATGTGATGAAATTATGTGGGACATAAAGAAGACATAGCTCATGAATAAAATCATGAATGTTGACATAAATTTAAACAAGGTTAAGACTATGTTTACTTAAGGCTTGACTCAGTAGATTTAAGGGCTCAAATCTTGATAAAGCACACTCATAAACTCCTTCAACCAAATTTGACCCAGCACTCTCCAGCCTTAAGTAAACATACCCTAAGATTGGATTGAATTAGCAATATTTTAAAGTTGTAATAAATTTGAAATAACAAAGTAATGGAAATGGAAAGAAGAGTAGTCCCCTGATAAAATAGGTTGTTTTTCTTTACTTAGAAGAAATGGATTACAACGCCACACGCACCAATAGTTGGTGTGATTGGGATTCAGTAATTACTTTAACACCATCGACTTCCATAATTACTTAAATTCCATAAAATAATAATAAAAGATTCGCAAGTTGGAGCCACGGACAAACGTACCACAGCATCCAAATATGGTAAAGCGACGAACACTTCAGTCCTCCCTCTCGCACACAGTGAATTATTTTTATTTTTCACCATTTTTGTGTAGATTCATTGGATTTCACTAACCTTTTCTTTGGGTTTTCCATTAATTCTTGTTTCTATCAGTTTGGTGAGACAACAGTTGTTTGCAGATCAACAAAGGATCAATCTCTTTTTCTTTTTTCTTTTTACACGGTTGACCATACAGCGGGATTCGGGAATCCCGAAGGAAGCCTAGAGTGTGGGCCCACGTGCTTGGTAACAAGAATCTTCCCTTCCTTATCAACAAATCACAATAGGGTTCTACAGAATCATATTACAAACTGACAGACAATCACAACTAAGAGAGAGAAAATGAGAGAGATTTGTAGTCTTTTTCTTTGTGGATGGGATTTCATTTCAGTTTGTCGAAAATGAGTAGTTGAGGCCCTACTAACAAAATCATGTTGCTGATATCCCTGCATCTCAGACAACCACGAGATGTTTTGGGGCTTCACTTCAGCAAATAATATATATTTATAGAAATTAATTAAAGGGAGAAGAAATTGAAGCCCTGTTGGAATATCCAAGACTCTTTATTCCTAGTGAGTTGCTCTTTCCTCCTTCGCTAGATACTTTTTCTTCTGGTTCTGTGGTTTCTGTTGTATTGGCTCATCAAATCTTTCCTCGGATAAAAGTTTCTTTATTTTTGGTGGAAAACAAAAATCTGGTGATTCGATGAGATGTGTTTTTGACCTGTTGAAGAATCTTCTGAAAGTTGGTTTATGCCTTTATTGTTGTGAATTCGAATAGTTTGAGCATACTTTTGTTGACCCTTTTACTTCTTTTTCAAAATTAAGTTTTTCTTTTTGAAATATGATTTAATTAGATGAATTAGCAATCCAACCAGATGGAATGCATAAAAATTTGTTCTTTGATACTCTTGGAACACTTTTGCAATTGGAGCTTCTTTTATAGATTCTCGTACCCGCCTATGATATTATTACAAACTTTGATGTCTTTTGTTGATTGAATTTGTTTTGGTCAATTCTACAGGTTGGTGGGTTAAATCAAGAAAGTTGTTAATTTAGTTGATTCTTTGTGGCAATTTGACTGTTGTAATTTGGATCTGCTGCAAAAAGGTGTTGGCTCTTTCTTTCAGACAGCAATGGAGGAAGGTGTTCTTCCTCTCAGTACAATTCTGGGAAGTCAACCTGATAACTTCATGGATTTCGATTATATGGATGAATTATTGTTAGAAGGGTGTTGGTTAGAGGCAAATGGATCCGAATTCTCACATATCGATTGCTCAACTCCGGTCTTGCCTTTCGAACCTTCGTTTGTGTGGCCTACACTTGAGCCCAACAATGGTGAATCTAGTGGGAGCCCATCGAAGGGTGGTCAAGACGAGCGACAGAGATCATCTTTCCCCGAGAATCTATCGATCAGTCAATCTCGATTAGGACCCCAGCATAGCAAGAAACCTGAGTCCCATATTGAGAATATTAGCAATGTTGTGGATTCTTCTGAAAATCAATCGATTGAGGCGAGCAAGAGGTGGTGGATTGGGCCGCGACCTGCAATGTCAGTGATGGAGCGATTGATCCAAGCCCTCGGTTATATTAAGAATTGCTCGGGAGATAAAGATGTGCTTATTCAAGTATGGGTACCTGTTACGAGAGGGGGGAGAAGGTTCCTAACTACCAGTGATCAGCCTTTTTCTTTGGACCTTAACTGCCCAAAGCTGGCCCATTACAGAGAAATCTCTGTGAATTACCAGTTTCCTGCTGATGAAGATTCGAAGGAGATTGTGGGCTTGCCTGGAAGGGTGTTCAGGAATAAGGTACCTGAGTGGACCCCAGATGTTCGGTTCTTTTCCTGGGAGGAGTATCCGAGAGTTGGTCATGCACAGCAGTACGATGTTCGTGGAACCCTTGCTGTTCCGATTCTTGAACAAGGGAGTCGTAGTTGTTTGGGTGTTATTGAGGTAGTCTTGACCAGACAGAAGATCCAGTATCGTCCGGAACTTGAAAGTGTCTGCAAAGCTCTTGAGGTTTGATTTTTTGTTATAATTTGCTCAATCTTGATCACTTTTATCGATTTTATGTATGGCTTCCTTTAGTCATGCTTTATATATCATGATTCTAGTGTCTATTATCATGTTTGATGAAAATTCATACCTTAACCACTGTAAATATCAGAGACTTTGTATCTAGCCTTGTATTTATATGAACCTAGGTACACCTAGATATATCGAATTCGAGCTGCTGGTGTCTTTAGCTATTTCTGTGATAAATAATTCTAAATCACAATGCATTTTTGTAGAAACTTTTTTAGAGTCTTTTGTTTGCCTGCTCAACTTTACAGGATTCTAACCCACTTAGCTGAACGGTAATCGGTTAGTTTGCTGGTTAAAGTGACAATAGACAATCTACTCTTTGAAAGCATTTGGATTGAACGATTTTGAGGATGCCTTTGCAGTCCATATTAAGTAATTTGATAACTGGTTGTTTGGGTTGATATGGATTTGAAATCCCTTTCATTTTGAACTAACTTTTCAAATCCCTGAATTCAAGCACCTTAAGGCGTATTCTCCGAGATTTATGAGAAGCAGCATCTTTGTATTCACATTGTTAGTACTATTGATCTTGTTATTCACTGCATCAACTTCATTCTCTTTAGGTTTATTGGTTCAAATACGTGCACTGCATTCAATTTTTACCTTCTACAAGTATCTCCGAGGATGCATAAACGTTTCTTGTATTTGGAAGTCTAATTTGAACTTCTTTCTTGTTTCGTTTCATAGGCCGTTGACCTCAGGAGTGCTGAAGCCTCAAACACTCGGAAGGTCAAGGTAATTATTGCATTTCAGTGCAATCTCCCAATTCGAGCTACTTGCACAGTTCATCTGTAATGACACTCTTGTTCTTTTGCAGACAAGTGATTCGTCTTACCAATCGGCACTGCCGGAAATTCTTGAGGTTCTAAGATCTGCATGTGAAACTCATAGCCTCCCGTTAGCTCAGACGTGGGTCCCATGTATCTTACAAGGTAGAGGAGGGTGCTGGCGCCCTGACGACAACTTAAAAGACTGTATTGCCCCTGCCGATTCTGCTTGCTTCGTAGGTGATTCCCGTATTCAGGGGTTCCATGAAGCTTGCTCAGAGCACCACTTGGTGAAAGGTCAAGGTATAGTCGGGAGAGCGTTTGAAACTAACCAACCTTGTTTCTCACCCGACGTGTCTGCATATAGCAAGACAGACTATCCTCTCTCTCACCATGCACGTATGTTCGGGCTAAAAGCAGCCGTCGCTATACGTTTAAGGAGTACTTGTACAGGTTCAGCTGACTTTGTTGTGGAGTTCTTTTTGCCTACAAACTGTAACAGCCCTGAAGAACAGAAGAAGATGCTGACGTCATTGTCTACGATTATCCAAAACGTTTGCCAGACTTTACGGGTTGTGACAGACGAAGAGTTGCAAGAAGAGTCTTCATTTCCAGATATAGTCAATTCTCCAGTTATCAGCATTGACAAAGAAATTCCAAGCGTCGATCAAATGCAATTTACAAGGCCTTATTCAAGACAAGTGGTCCATGAGGAGAATGGCGGTATAGTTTCACCATTCAAGACAGGAAAGTCAAGAGAGATATTAGCCGAATCATCAGAAATTCAACATGATTCTAATTCAAAAGAAGGTATAACTTTTGGTACGAATACTTCTGCATCTTGCGATGGTAGCTCACTGTACACGAACAGAAAAGGAGAGAAAAGGCGAATGAAAGCCGAGAAAACTATTACATTGCAGGTTCTTAGGCAACACTTTGCAGGAAGCCTGAAAGATGCTGCTAAGAATCTTGGTGGTGAGCGCTTGTTCTCTTCCCCTTAAAATTTATTTGGAATAAATTACCTAAGTTTTGTTTTTCTTCAAATATTTGAGACGTGTTGTGTTGATCGGATTTCAGTTTGCCCGACTACTTTGAAGAGGATATGCAGACAGAACGGAATACAACGCTGGCCTTCTCGAAAAATCAAGAAGGTCGGTCACTCCTTGGAAAAAATCCAACGTGTGATCGACTCTGTCCAAGGTACTTCTGGAGCTCTACAGATCGAATCTTTCTACTCCAACTTTCCTGAACTGGCATCCCCAAATGCATCAAGAACGACTCAGTATTCAAATTCCAAATCAGGTGATGACCTAAAGCCTGTAGAAACACAGCCTGAGAGCAGCATCCTGAAGCCCCTGGGTGCTACATCTCTCTCGCCGTCCTCTTCTTGTAGTCAGAGTTCCAGCTCGAGTCAATGCTGTTCCAGTGGAGCCCAGCCGAATCCTTATCCGCTAAGCATTGGAGGTCATGAAAATTCGGTTGTTAAGGAAGAAGAACAAGCCGTTAATGGCGTGTTGAAAAGAGCTAGAAGTGATGCAAATCTGCATTTATCGAGTGATGAGCCAAAGCCTCTTCCAAGGTCCCAAAGTCACGTGTCGTTGTATTGGCCCAATAAACAAGAAAATGTCCCACCACCAGCAGACCAAAAATCCCAAGAAAGAGGTGGTCCGAGAATAAAAGTCACCTATGGGGAAGACACGATTAGGTTTCGGATGCAAAGTCATTGGAAATACCAAGATTTATTGCAAGAAATATCGAGACGATTTGGGGTGGATAACGATGGTGGCTATCATCTCAAATATTTGGATGACGATGTTGAATGGGTACTGTTAACATGTGATGCTGATCTGGAGGAGTGCATTGACGTATGTCGTTCCTCCAGGGGCCATACGATCAGGCTCGCGTTTCATCAGGATTCCCAATCGCAGTTTGGTAGGTCTATCAGTATTAGAGGTCCTTCGTCTTTATAGCAGTAAAAGCAGCTAAAGTTTGTGTAGAAGAGGTTAAGCAGTCTAATAATTGTATATGAAGTTGAACAACTACCGTTGTTATCATGAGCCGGAACCTGCAAGCGAGTATTATGCGGGACTTTTGTCGTTGCAGCCAAGAAAGAATCAGCAGAGGCTCACTCATTTCACGGGTATGTCTGTCTGTGTGTAGAGAGTAGGGGAAGCTATAGACGGTAATAAATGATTTTGTGAAGATTAAGGAAGTTGTTATTAGATGCATTAGTGCTGATATGATCGCACCCTGAGCTGTTATTTGAAAATTCGGTGAAGGGGTTTGCGGAAATGGACATAATTGTAGCACCCTGTCTTGCTGTATCTGTTTCGTGTAAATTTGTACTTTGTAAATTTTTTATTCATCTTTTAGAAATCTGATAATTTTATTGTGTCATTGGTAGATTTTGGATTTGGAATTTTTTGCAGATCTATGAATATGCATACCTTCGATTAAAAAATCGCTCTAAAATTTCATTTTACTTTGGATTTGACTCGAGAAAATGCCAAGATAACACATCCTAAATAGGAGTCGAGTCGAAACATATTTTATATACTTGGCCTTTGTTTGTCTGGTGGGAATCCAGCCTTATCCCGCGTTTGACTGTATTGAGAAACGAGTCGGGCCAAAAAGGGGCTTTATGAAGCAATTTGGTGATACAATATCCAACAGTAATTGGGTGGATAAATAAACCCTCCAAAATCACTTGAGTATCAAATTAAGAAAATTACATTTTTGTCTTCCATTTTGAACATAAACCGACTAAATTGACCTCATTTGTCTGCATGTTTGTATTGTGTTCCTCCAAACCCTACGCAACTACAGGAAATGATGAGATAATCTGTCTCTAAATCACATTTTGATGCTTTTTGTTTCGTCAAAATTATCCTTCAACTCCCTACTTGCAAATCCTTGGTTTCTTTTCAGCTTCAACTTGGGTAGAAGAAGATTGAGAATCTCAATTTGCTGCACTTTATTCTTACGCATCTCGTTACCCATCTAGTTGTGATTCAGGGTGCCAAAATCCAAAGCATAATAAACTGTTCTCGGCTTTATATGTAGTTTTCTGGTTTCAATTATGTAACCAGATTAAAAATATGTTGATGAATGTTTGACTGTCTTTCTCTCACGCCACTAGCTTAACCACCTATCTGAATTTGGGTGTAATGTTAGATTTACATTTTTTGTGAGTGACAAGATTTTGGGAAATAAGCTTTTTGATGTCTCCATAGTTTGTGACGTCCCTATTATTTGTGCAGAATTTGTGTTTGAATCCTATAGAATGGTACCTAAAATACGATACCTAATGTTAATGGTTTAATTTATGTCTATGGCTATACAATTGTGTTCGTCTAATTTTTTCACAACTCTGATGTAGTATTTGTTTTTTATGATTCTAATTGGCTCCTACAATCATGTATTCTTCTCCACCATGAATGTACCACAATACATGTGAATATATGTGACTTACGTTGTAATTTCGCTTTATAACATACCATGCTATTGTTTTTATATTTGTTCACCAAATGAGTGTTTTTTTGCGGTGTACATTAACATGGAGGCTAGTATCGAGCATAAGGGGGTATTTGTTGTTCTTCACGAAGTGACCATCGACATTAAAGCATTTATCATGCTCTTGATTTACGCATATAGGCAATTATGTCCGCGTCGATCTAGGCACAACAATCTTAGGACAATAATTTGTCAGATTAGACCGAGATTAACTCGTCAACTAGAGCATATGCATCACCTCATAAGTTTTAGTGACGAGCTTTGTAAAACTCGTCTTAGGATGGATAGGGATTGCTTCTGACGCTTATGCTACCTTTTAGAGAATATAGGGGGTATCTCATCAACCCGTCCTGTCCAGGTCGCGGAGCAAGTTACAATTTTTCTAATAGTGTTATCCCATCATACGGAAAATGACATTGCCTACGATTTCTTTGGTGGGGGATACACCATTAGTAAACACTTCCATTAAGTTTTAAACACTTTGTTTGGATTGCATACCATTATCCTTGTAACCCCTCAGCCTATTGAAGAAGACGAGCAGAATGATCGTTGGGAATGTTTTAAGGTACATTAGGAACAACTTTACATAGGTTTCTTTCATACTGTCAATATAGATTATAAAGTGTGGCATCACCGTCGAGCTTGAGTGTATGTGTAGGGTTGTCTAAGTGCTTTAGACGGGACATGCATTCCTATTAGAGTGCGTCATCTAGACATGGCACATTATAGGAATCGGAAAGGCAATGTGTTGTTTGTGATCGCAACTTCAACTACATATACGTGATTTCGGGGTGGAAGGGTTCAGTTGCTAGCAGTAGAGTCTTACGAGATGTAATTGCTAGGCCAAATGGCTTGAAAGTGCATAACTGTATTTTGCTAATAAATACTCCCTCCGTCCCGGCTTCACTTGCCTAGTTGACCGGGCACGGAGGTTAAGAAAAAGCAAATTATGTGGAATTTTTTACTTTTTCAAATATGGAGATTAAGGGTAGAGATTATGTGAGAAATTTGTCATTTATGGACTGACAAGTTAAGTTGGGACATACCGAAATGGCAAGTAGGCAAGTTAAGCTGGGACGGAGGGAGTACTAATCGGGATAAATTAGAATTCGATCTTTGGATAAGACTAATTAAAATAAAACATGGCAAGTCGATATTACTTATGTGATGGTGGGTACACACTAATGGCAACAAGTTCTAGCACCATGTAGAGGGTTTAGATATCATTTGAGAGAGTGGGACAATTCATTCAATGGTCCATAAAACTTCCATGGAAATTTCAATTTGAAACATGCTAAAGCGCGTGATGTGATCGAGCTCATTTGATTATAGAATGCGCAATGGGGTATTCTTAGAAGTAGCTCGCAGTATCCCATCAAGATTCACAATCGAATCGTTATGGGGTGTTGTTTACTTCATAAGTTCATTAGGAAAAACATGGATTATAACCCAATGAAGGAGAGGTCCCTGACTTGTTCATGGACATTGGTGTGGGCAATAAGCAAGAAGATGAAAATATGTGGATCACATTGAGACTTCTCCAGCTTGGCCAACTTGGTGCGGTAACTTAGCAATGCAATGTTTAATGAAATTTTGATTTGGTTGATTAGTTAGAATTTGGTCTTCTTATGTATTTACTTTCTAAATTTTCATTGAATGTTGTGCTTCTGTAATATTTCTGCTTTTCCGTTTATTTAAAAAGTAATAATTTTAATAAAATTAAATATGATATAATATAATATTTAAATATGCGATCGTTTTATTCTAATAAAATATATATTTTTTAAAATATAAGATAAAATATAAATAAAATTATAAGTAATGTAAAATATAAGTTTCTCGCACATCATATATGGATTTAATATAACTTATATATATATATATATATATATATATTATAGATTAACATTAAAATAAGTATTCAATATAAAAAAATATATCTTTTTCAAAATGATCATTTCTTATCTTTGAAATCCAAACACACATTTAATGTGTCTGCATCATTCTTCACCTATGCTCATAATAGCTTAATTAATTATGAATGTTAAAAAAAATATAAATATCTAACTATCAACTCATATTATTAAATAAAATAAACTTGGATAATGTTATAAGAAATTTATTTTTCTTACTTTTTTCCATTTTAATTTAAATATTTAAATTTATCTAAATAAATTTTAAATTTTAAATATAACTATCTCCTTTTATAAACTCTTGTTTGCAAGTTTTAGTACATTACTTGGTAGTTTCGATATACAAAGAATAAAAAATTAACAAAATAAAGTTCAAAAGTTATTTAATATAATTCAATAGTTGGGATAACAAAATAAAACACATGAGTGTTCCAATATTTCTTAATACTTTCATATATATATGTTGAAAAGTTTATACATTTATATTGTAAATAATATATTTATCTAAAGATATAAATTGGTTAACGTAATTTTTTTTTTTTTTTTTTTTTTTTTTTTTTTTTTGCTTAGGTTGCAAAATGTGAACAAAAAAAAAAAAAAAGATAAAATTTAGGTTAATGTGACCCATTATTGTTTAAGTTGCGAAGTCTAAAAAACATATAGTTCTAGTTGGTTAATCTTGCTTATTTAAAAGAAGTTTAGTTGCAACTTGTATAATATCACAATATTTGTTGCAAATTGTATCTATTAATATATCTAAAACACAAAAAATTAATAAAAAAAATTCTAAGATTAATTAACATATAAAAAGTTATATATATATGAGCAAAAACCATAGTTTTGTATTTATCAACAAAAATAATTATTATATCAAATAAGCATTAGGAAATTCAATAATTTAACAAGCTGATTATAAATCAAATATTAACTTGAGACAATTCATGTCAGATAAAACAAACTGATTAATTGTGGTTTTAATGAAATAATCAAGTAAAATAATTTGTAAAAGAGAATTATTTGAATGATTTTTAATTGTTCCAAACCAATACAATATTTTTTGTACAACCCACAACAAACACTGGAATCTTAGTTAAATAATCAACGAACAAATAATATAATATTTTAAATAGAATATCTTATTATTATATATATCATATGGATGTCAAATCAAACATCGTCAAAAGATGATTAATTCGATATAGTATACATAATAAATAGATTAGAAATGAAAAAAAAAAAAAAAAAGATATTTGCAACTTTAGAAAGTAAAATAAATTTTGGTTCTTACCAAATGTGACAACAACTTACCAATCATAGTCTAAAATTTTAGGCTGGAAAGTGTTATTTACAGAATTGTAACTATATAAATTCTAACTATAAATAATTAAAAATAACCATAAAATATATAATACAAGTAACATGATATTTTATTTGGATCATATGTAATGTAAAGTTTAATAATTTTCTCATTATGTCTCTATTTTTATTTTATATTTAACTATTAATTTATCTAAATAAACATTCCAATTCTAATTATAAATATTTTTTTTTCTTTATAACATTGAATTTTTATTTTTGCAACTTTTAAAATTTCATTTGGTGATTTCAAACATACTTAAATAATTTTTATTTAATAAAATCTTATTTTAACAAAATAAAATCTAAATATTATTTAATGATTCGAATAACAAATTAAAGTCTTTGATTTCTTCAAAATATTTGAATATTTCCGTATTTTTTTCGGTATTGTAAATTATTTATATAAATGTTATAGTCTTCTTATAAATGGTTTATTTATTTGAAGATAAAAATTGATTAATATGAACAAATTTATTTAGATTGTTAAAAGTGAAAAAGGCATTCGTTGTTGATTTGTGCGACCAAGTATTATTTAGCTTATAAAGTGTAAACACATGTAATTGAAGTTTTAGTAAAAGTAAAATTTTTAAAAGATTGCCAAATGTAATAAAAGTCATCATTTAGACTACAAAGAGCAAATTTCCTGAAAAGAGTAATTTTAACCAAATACTCGTTATTAAAAATATAAGTAGGTAACTAAAAATAATTTCATACATATTTCAATAGATAATTATATATATGCTCAAAGTCGTGATAAGTTGATTATAAAATAGATATGGTTATTTTTGCCTTTGATTTAATAAAGTAGGACTTTCATTATTTAAACAATGAGTTTTTTCCCTGACTTAAATTAAAAAAAAAATACTTGAAAATTCATGTCAAGTAAAATAAATTGATTAGTTGTATTTTAAAAAAAAAAAAAATAGTCATATTTTTTATAAAGAAATTATTTTACTAATTTTAGTTAAAACTGAAACCAAAATATTATAGTCCAATTCACTATAAACATCAATTCTAGCACAAATAATTAAGCAATAAACAATTTGTTTATCCAAATCAAATATCTCATTATAATATACTCCCTCCGTTCCAAAATATATGATGTTTTAGCTTCTTAAACAAATTCCAAAATAATTGATGTTCTAGGTTTTTTTTACCATTTCTCTCTATTTTACCCCTATGTAAATCCAAAAATATATTTGACTTTTCAACCTCCCACTTACATTTGATATCATTAAATCTTATCTGCATAAATTTTAGGGGGTTATATTTGGTAATATATTTGTTTCTTAATTATTCTGTTTTTTTTCTAAAACATCATCTATTTTGGAACGGAGGGAGTATGTGATATGGATGTCAAATTGAATATCGTAAAAAGATGAACAATTAGGTATATTATGCATAAAAGTCGGATTATAAATGAAAAAGTTATTTTTTATTTTAGAAAAGTAAAAGAAAGTTATGAACTTACCAAAAATAAGAAAAAATTATCAATTATGGTCTAAAATTTTTGGAGGGAAAGCTAAAATTACATTAATGCCCTCCATTTTGCTTTTATATATATATAGATTAAATTTCTATTGGTAAAACATTGTTCGCTATACTTTAAGCCTGACAATTGTGCTTCCTCGTTTTTTTTTTTAAGTTCTCTTTAATTTTATGTTAGAGTATTTTTTAAGACGCATGGGTCGTACATATATATATCTTGCTAATTGCTTTGGCGAATTAGTGACAAATATGTACAAGTTCAATGTGATTGAATATTACCACTTGAGTATTGTATTGTTTATTGCATTTTTTCGAAAAGTAAACTTTCATGTGAATTGTAATATGGTGTACATGTTAACGACCGATACGTCTTTGCATTTATTTATATGCCAATGTGATGGGGGATCAATATTGTGAGTAGATCAGATGCGATGCGTATAGTGGATTATGATGTTTTTACTTGTTCAATTGGAATAAATGTTGGCGTGTCTTATGATTCATTAATATTGTTTATTTTGGTAGTGAAATATGGAAAGGACATCAACATCCGGAAATCACGGGGTGGGAAAAAGATCAAATAAACCTCGGTGCAGACGCGTTTGGAGCGGACTAGAGGAAAATTAATTGTTAATAGCATTAAAAGAGCTGGGGGGGGGGGGGGGGGGGAGGGTTAAAGTTGTTAATGGGTTTATGAGTGGGTATTTGAACATCTTGGTGCATTCAAAGGCTCTGGCTTGTCTCCGTATAGATTTGAAGGCCGAACCACACATTAATTCCAAGATACATGTGTGGAGAAAATCGTACGTTGCACTATCATCAATGCTACAAGTTAGTGGTATGGCTTGAACATGTCTACCTTCATGACCGATGCCTCGAAAGAGGTCCATGATAACTATGTGAAGGTGAGCATCTAACCATAAACATTTAACTCTGCGATATCCATTCCTTTATCCTTAAGGCAAATGCTGACATATATTTTATCATATCACTAACACAGAATGAACCAACTTGAAGAACAATGATTAATAAGGAATGGCCATTGTATAATTATTGGTTGAGATATTCAGGAAGGATCGTGCTACAGGCAAGTCAGTTAAAGCCTTCATAGATGTAGTTCAAGACTTACTCAACAACCAGGCTCTACCAATTTCCCCTAAAATGGCTGCAAATTTCGTCCCACCATCATTTAATTGGGAAGTGGGGGTGGGAGTGAGTTAAGTGCTACTCATAATCCCACTACTCTAGCAAAGTCAACGTCTACAACCTCCAAAGAAAAAGGTAAAGGTAAGAAGAGAAAGCTGACTGACAAGGTTGATGAGAAATTTATATCTACTATGAGCACATTTTGTGATAGAACAAATGCTCGCATAGGTGAAATAGCTAATAGGATGGGAGAACTTTCACAAAGGGTTGAATCTGCTTACTATGCTACCAAGAAAAAGGAGGTGGTATTCCAAGACCTGGGAATGAGTTTCTTGACAATGGAGGCTAGAGTATTTGCTGCATAAATCTTGTGCAACAATCCGAATGAGCTTGACCTGTTCTTTGGCTTGCCAAACGAAGCCAAAGCAGTCCTAGTTGATTAACAACGATGGTCGTGGTTCTACTTCAGCCCATGAAAGAAATCGGATTCGCTCTCGATGCAGCATCTTTGAAGTATGCTTAACTTTTGTGTACTTACACTAGTTTCGACTCGATGGGGACGGACACCTCTAAACTGGTTTTGTTGCATTTGTTGGTAAATTATTTTATGGTGATGCCTACTTGACTTGTTGGGGAATGTATGTTTATCATAGAATTGGTTATGTGGAAACTTATGTTTCCTGTAATTGTGTATGATCCAATGCTTTTGGGAGTATTTATTGGTGAAAGCCACATGAAGCTTATTTGTTATAAACCATTGTATCCGTCTTGGATTTTATATTGTAATGGGCCTGCAAATTACTTGCTCAATTTACTAATTTTTTATGGTTTCGAAGGGCTCATACATATATATATATATATGTCTTAGGACTTTTTTTTGGGGAAGTTTGAAATTGGTTATTGAATACTATGATAAGAAAATATTTCAAATACTGACTTATTGATAATGATGGAAAGAGTCTCTTCAAATACTGGTTATACGTAATGATTGAATCAACAGTATTAGGACCTAATAAGACAGCACACTACGACAAAAGAAGTCTTTTGCATAAGACTTTTTGTCACCACAATTGTGGTCACTAATAATAAGTTATTTGTGACCACTTGTTGTCACAAATCTCTTTACAAATTATTTGAGACAACTTTAAGACTACTTCTAGAGACAACTAGTTGTTGCAAAAAATATTTGAGACGCATTTGAGACCACTTTTGTGGTCACAAATATATTATTTGCGACGGAGTTATTGAGACGACAATAAAGTTGTGACAAATACTCAAAAGTTGTGACAAATACTTATTATTTGAGACCACTTTGCTTAAGTTGTGGCAAATACTCATTATTTGAGACCACTTTTTTGTGGTTTCAAAAGACCCTTTTCCTTGTAGTGGCAATAGCATTACAATCATTCTGCTTCCTTTTAGTAACTTTGCTAGTTCCGTACGTTAAATCAAAATGTAAGCTAGAACTTTCTCTCATAAGAAACTAGGGGTGAGCACGGTCCGGAGCGGTTCGGAGATATGGAAATCTCCAGAACCGAACCAAACCTCGGAGATATTCGGAGATTTCCAAAATTAAATCTCCAGAACCGCTCCGTTGATCGGTTCAGTTCCTTCCGGAGATCGGTTCTTTCGGTCCGATTATTCGGAGCTGTTCGGAGTTTTTCCTTTAATATTTTTAGCAAAATGCACGAAAGAATTATAGTGTTGTCTTTACAATAATATCATATTGTTAAAGAAAAAGTGTAATTAAACAACTTATAAGTTATATATTAAGACAAGTTTCAAAATCATAACTTATAAAAAATAATTACAGGTTACTGAAGTAGTTATCTCGTCAAAAGAAGAATATCACTAAATTATAAAGTTATTGGCTATCGATAACCTCTTTGGACATTTACCGATTATTTTTCATTGATAAAGCTCTAGTCGTATATATTGTCAATAAGTAAAGGTATACTTAATATGACTAACTACAGTAAAATTAAAGTTGACTTCAAGAGAAAAAGTGTGTCCACGAGAAAGATGGAGAATCAAAGAAGAAGGGAACAAGAAACGAGCCACTACTTGAAATTCAGGCGTAGGATAGTAACTATGTGCAGTGAGTTCAGGTCTAGAATTTTGACCTTTATATGTGAAAATAATTAAATATTAGATATAATAATAAATTTTAGTGATTGGATTAAAGAAATGTAGAATTGAATTATCATAGTAATGCATTTCTTTATATAAACTATAAACATATTCACTGTTCATATATTTATAATTAATAGATATATGTTTATTATGAAAAATCTTTTATAAAATACTAAAACAGTAGTTATATCATTGTTAAAATTTACTAAAATTCATAATGGTTCAATATTATAGTATAAAAGAAATTAATTAAATGATATAAAAAAATTCCATAGTTGATTACTTAGAATCAGTTCTACTCGGTTCTATTTCGGTTTTTCGGTTTGGATCGGTTCGGATTTACAACAAAAAAATTCGGTTTGGTTCGGTTCGGATAAAGTCAAATAGTCAACGGATATTATCGGTTCGGAGTGCTTTCGGTCCGGGGTTCGATGTGGAGCGGATTATCTCCGAGACCCGTGCTCACCCTTATAAGAAACTATGTTATTGCAACTTTTTGTTGTGTTGGGTACTGATTTTAGCTAATATTTTGTGGATCAGTATGACTCCGGCGTGAATGTAAGTGTCCATTTTAATCTCGTGTATTATTGATGATGATAATCTAAGAATGACAGAAAGCTAATGGATAAAATGTAACAGACGACATGACATTGAAAGAGGCATAACATTAAATACATCACATACATAGATAATAATCCATTGCTACAAGAGCATGAGTACCGAACAAAATGGAGGTGGGCCATTACATAATGACTGACTTAAACATCTCGATGTGTCCATGTGCCACTTAAAATAGAAATAAAGCATAATAAAACGTTAAGAAAGGTAACAATTATAGACTAGGCATAACATTTCACACACAAAAGCAGTTAACATAGTCAGTTGGCACACCGGAAGAGCACCTCTTGCATACTTGCGGGGGGAGATGGCAGGGATGAGTGTCATTTCTCACGGACCTTTGGCTTTGTAGGAGTGCTAGGACTTGCCTCTATTTTACCCATTGGGGACTTGAACGAGCCCTGGGATGCATCGTTTGAGATGTAACCTCATGCACAATAATTAAAAAAGGAACCATTAGCACTGCTCTCGGTGGTCGATGATATATCAACCACCTCGTTTGGTCCAGAGGGCATAACTCTAGCATCATCGTCATTGTCCCAGAGAATAGTAATGACGTTGCCATGTATGGGACGCGTGATTGGAGAACGAGCTTCCAACAGGACATGAAAGATTACTTTCAAGTCCTACCACTTTGGATCTCCATGCATACGGTATGCACCAACGAATGAGTTCCTTTGCTAACAAAATTAGCTCGAAAAATGTAATTTTTTTAAATGAAAGAAGTATAATGTAATCTTGTTGAAAATGAAGCTTATTTCAAGATGCACGTAGCCGAAAGATAATGCTCCAAACATCGTTTGTATACACATTCGGTTCGTTGATGCATTGTTGTGAACACCTGGGTTGGCGAATGGGCGATGAGAAAATTGAATGCCTCTTCCTGAGTTTTTAGCTTGCAGCCAACAATTTTTGTAGTCGAAATTATGGGCAAAGAACATGTCGGTGATGTGCTGTGCTGTCCTAATTGCCATCAAGTTATTTTTGCTAATACAAAAATTTCTCATGCGAGCCTAATCAGCTAACAACTCAACAAATAGGTCATTGATTCTCTTATCCTATTCTAGGCCAAACAAGAAATCCTCCTGCCTAAGTTCGAACTTAAGAGGCAAGTTTTGAAGAGTGAGAAATTATGATATAGTATCTTACACTCTCTTAGATAATTCTTATTGGAACATCCAAATGTTGTTATATAAGGAGGATAGGCACGCGTACTGACTTGATACAATTGTTTGTCTTCGAAAGTTGGGATTTGCATTAGCCTATCTCTGACCATGGAGTAGAGAGGTTCTCAGGCATGTTGTAATCAAATTGTACAAGATAATATTTGGGAGAAATATTTTCCTCTGAACATTAATATCACGGGTCAACCCCAACTCACACGAGTGTAAAGGACAAAAATAAATATGAAACTTAATTACCTTGGTAAAAAGATGGCTACACAACTGCCAAAAGTGAAATATTCTCTGCATGATAAAATAAGGTTCTCGTTCCTCATCATGCATTCCATATGTAATTTTAGAAAATATTGGAACTTACAAATATTAAAATGTGGGTCCTCCATCATGCAAAGGATATCTAAATTTATTAAATATTAGAACTTTAAATACTAAATTTTTTGGGGCTTAGTTGATCCAAGGACCCTCAATTTTATGTCCACGCTTTTCTTGTAATGAAAGATGCATCAGCAAACCACGTTACCTTACTGCATGCAAAGCTACCAGTTTCATTAATAGAGAAAACATGGCATTCCTAAAAAAGATACTACGAATACAAATAAGCTTCCTCTTGAAAAATAAGATCCAAATACTGATAAAGCGCAATCCGGTATCCAGGAAACCTTAACAGAAAATTACGTAAACACTATGAAAACACACAAGATTTACGTGGTTCGATCCGGAGATCTACGTCCACGGGCAGAAAATCACTCTTGCCGAGGTGTTTCTTTTCACTAAAACTTTGAGTTTACAGGTAGCAATTCACCACACAGAGTGCGAACCCTAATCCAGAGTTCTTTTCACGTATTTATACTTAACTTTCCTAAACCCTAACTGAATCCTAACGAACTCCCTATTCTCACGCCTATTCACCGCTGCATGGCGGTTGGGAACGGATCCTAAGCCATGATTCGCGGAACAAACCACTTGTTGGGCCAACGCGTGTTCCTGGGCCTGCTGGGCCTACGCGTGCTGGGCCTTCACGTGCTGGGCCGGTCAGTGGGCTCAGGTATCAACCCGACTCGAAGTGACCTGGTTATCCCTATCAGATGCCCCCCCCCAGCCGAAGCGAGGAGGGAGCTTCGGTTGTCACCGGGGTGGAACCGTAAGCAAGAAGGGCCGTGGTCGTTGGTGGGCCGAAGTGTTTTTGGTTGACTAAGTCTATCCGCGTCCCTGGGGACTCTGCGGAGCAGTCTGCGGACGCGGAGTCGAGCTAGGCCAAAGTGCACAAGACATATATCGAGATACCAAATTTCCCAGAGGCAAGAAACGCGTTGGAAGTATATAACAACCTGGCCGAGGTGGAGGGTACACCGGAGTGAGTAGTCTGGCCAAAATGAAGGGAGCACCGGAGTGTGGTAGTATGACCGAGGTGGAGGGTACACCGGAGTGAGTTTGAATCTTCCTGACGAAGGGTGAGGTTGATGTGATTGGCGGCGCCATCATGAGAGAGAGGGATGTGAAGTGACACGCTCTGCGACTTCCAAGAAACCTGTTCCCCACGCGCCTTGGGAACTGCAAAGCACGTGAAGAGCACGTGTAAATCTCGATCACTAAATTTGAATAGGCTGCATCAGAGCCGTTGGTTTTTTGCGTATATAATTGGAATAACTGCACAGTAACTTTTCATCTTCTTCATTGCGATTCATCTGTTTAGAAAGCGGGAAAAAGAGGGATTCTGTGCTTGCAATCCATCTCAAATCAAAACTTCTCAAATCCAAACTTCTCAAATCCAACCCAAGTAAGTATGTCCTCCTCTTCATCTTCTGCCTCATCTTCTGCCTCTATTGAAGTAGTAGGGACCACGGGTGCTCCGTTAGATATTCCCCCCCTTCGATACCTCATTCCGGAGAGGAATGAGGTTAGGACTATTGACAGGGCCGACGGCCGTGAATGCAACGTTATGATGGTTGCTTTCTATCCATGCGCGGAGGAGGGTTTGGAGGTGGCCTCCGTAGCGTTACGGATGTCGCGAGAGAAAATTGAGAGAGAACTCCCGTCATTTTACCTTCCCTTCAACCTAGAGTATATAATACCGAACCCCGAGGATAGGGCCTGTTGCCCACCGCAGGGGTTTATTAGTGTATATATAGATCCCCTTAGAATAGGCCTGAGACTGCCCTTGTGGGACATTGTGATCCAATTGCTGAAATACTACGGCATTGCCCTCTGCCAATTAGCGCCGAACGCGGTGAGGCAGGTAGTGGGATTCACCGTGGTGTGTAAAAACGCCGGATTAGAACCGACCGTAGAGCTTTTTAGGTTCTTCTTCCAACTAAAAAACTTTGGGAAGTCCAAGGGGTGGTACTCCTTCAGTCCTCGAGCCCGAGGTGGGTTCAAGGTTCAAAACCCAAGTAAGGTAGAGGGGTGGAAGGAGAGGTTTATATTTATTAGGAATAAAGTAGCTCTCCCGAAGTGGAGGAGTGATGAGGTGCTTGATACCGCCCCTGTGGAGAGCCCGGGGGCCGAAGTGATACATACATTCCGGACAGTGGGGACTTTCAAAATCCTCTGTTCCGAGGAGGAATTGGAGGAGGAAGTACTGAGCCCGTATTATTCGGGCAATGCGGGCGCCGAAGAGGGTAGGAGTCCTTGTATCTTGCTTTTTTCAACTGTTGTTTTGCGTAAGACTAACCATAGCTTTTATATGCAGTGGGACGCTTCGGGAAAGAGCCTGCCGGAAGCCCCGCAGCGTCGGCGGCGGCCAAAAAGAAGGGGAAAGCCGCGGAGGTGTCTCCCCGGGGGAAGATGCCACCAAGTGCGCGACCGTCGGCGGGGTTGGAAGAACGGGTTATGCCGGCGGGGTCACCTCCCGGTACGAAGAAGAGGCCGGAGCCTACCGGGACTCCGCTAGCGCCATCCAAAAGACCCCGGGTAGGGGAGAGCACGCAGGTAAACTTGAAACGCTGCTCGTAATTTATACGTACACGAAGTGTGTGTTATGAAGGCTGCTCATAATCTCATTTGTCGTGTAATTGTCCAGGTTGAACAAGTGACCCCGGGTCTGCTGGGGTTGGAGGGCGCAGACGCTGAAGAACTTCTGCGCTTGGCGCGAGGTATCCTAGACCTCGGCCGCAAGAGCGAGAAGGAGGGGAAGGAGGAGCTGGCCGAAGTGGCCAGGGAACTCCGGGCGCGCAACGACCGGCTGACCCATGATATGACCGAGGCACGCCAGAGGGCTGCCTTGGTCGAAACCGAGGTTGCGTGTCTGCGCGGGGTGGAGGCGGAGAATAACATCCTCCGGGGTGAAGTGCTACGACTGCGAGCAGAGATGGAAGCTCGAGAAGCTGCTGTGGTCGAGGGACAGGGAGCGGTGCTGAAGGCCTTCGCCGATAGACTATTCCAGACTAGCACATTCCTCGACTTCCAGACGGAGTTCGTGGCCATAGGGGACCGGGCCACTCGATCCGCGCTGCTGGAGCAGGTGAAGGAGGTCTACCCGAACGTGGACGTATATCGTCCAGAGTTCGGGTATGACTTTGAAGCAGTGGCCGGAGTGGAGAAGGCCTACTATGCGGCTCTGACGAATCTGCCGGAGTGGCCCCTGGTGAAGGCGCTCGGGGAGAAGAAACAGCTTCTGACGGCCGCGGAAGTTGCTAACTGTGAGGTGGACCAGGATCCAGAATTTATGGCATTCTGCCGAGGTGAGCTGGTCACCGCACCCCGAAGCAGAGAACCCCCTCCACGGATGGAAGTCGAAGCCCCAGTTGCGGTCGAAGCCGTCGCAGCAACTGAAGAAGGAGAAGCCGAAGTGTCCGAGGGCCGGCGAGAGGGGTTGCCCGAAGAGACTGAGGCAACTGAGCGGGAGGTCAGTCGATCCCCGCAAATTTAAAATCGTATAGTTTAGGAATATATGCGAATCAATGTACCAAATTTGGAACAATTGTACTTCTGTTTTGTGAAATATAAGTTTCTGTTTCTCAGGCTCTTGAACTTCCCGTTTTATTTGCATGATCAATTTATGTCTGTTGTCGAACTGAACTCCAACTTTGATATACTTGAGATTGATCGATCTGGTTGACTCTTCTTCTGTTTAGAATACCGCGGAGCTACACGAAACAATACAGAAACTCATGCGGTCACTTGAGTGGTTCCGCGGAGAAAAGAACAACCTGCAAATGCACGTAGTGCCGAAGCTAGAAAAGCAGGTGGCCTCGGCAGAGAGGAAAGTAGTTGAAGCCAAAGAGAGAGCTAAAGACTTCGAGATGAAATACCGGTCTACAGCTGCCGAGATGAGCCGTGTCCTCGTTCATCAAAGGGAGTATGACCGGATACTGTCGGAGTTCGGTCTTCTGACCTTTGAGGAAGTGGAGGAACGGGTTGTAGAGATCCAAGGTGACATCGCAGCATTGATGTCAAGGAGCTCTATCGAGTCATCGGAGCTCGTAAGGAAACGAGAAGTTCTGGAGTTGCTTCTCAGTATGTATGAAGGGCTGAAGGGCCGCGGCAGGTGGAGGCCTTCTGCCGAAGAATTCATCGCGAGCTCAAGCCGGGACCAAAGTACGCAGAAAGCTCCTCGGAAGGATAAGAAAAAACCCTCCGGAAAGAGCAAAGGCATAGTTATCCGAGAGCCAGCTCCAGTGACCATGATCGAAGAAGAACCCGCCGTGGTCGCCGAAGAAGTAGTCGAGGAGCTGGCCAGGGAAATCGAAGTGATGGCTCCGGAGGAATGGGACCCTGAGCAGTGGGCCCAAACACCGAGGTCCGCGCCACAACCAAGTAACCGAGCGCGGACTAGAGACGAAGTCCCTAGGCAAGCGCCCAGAGCAAGTCCTCAGCGTAGGGAAGCTCGCGGGGATGACAGAGCCAGAACCCGAGGCCGAAGAACTTCAGGGTCCCGGAGGACGCAGCGAAGATCGAGAAGCAGGCAGCAACGCCGGAGCGCTGAGCATTGGCTCAGGGGCCGTAGATAATGGTTTTCTCCTTTTTGTTGTTTTGTTTTTTTTTTTATGTTTGAAGTCTTATGTAAAAAACTTCTTGATGTTGTAATATTCAAGAAGATAATAAAACTGTTGTAGTGTGTACAAACGGGTTTAATGAGAGCAACAGGTTACGAACCATTTTAATCGGGTGTTCGGGAACACGACAGGAAAAATTATTAACTATTTTAATTGGGTGTTCGGGAACACAATATGGATAAATCCAATCTCTCCGGACGGATCAGGCGGGAGTAATACCTCCCCGGACGGATCAGGCGGGAGTAAACACTTCTTCGGTGAAACAGGCGAGAAAGTGATATAAGTCCGGGGACGAAACGCGAATCTCCTCGGATGGACCAAGGAAGAGATTTAATTGTCCGGAGACTAATAACGATAATATTATTGCGTTAGGGCGTCCCCGTAACGTAAAGGAAAACACAGCAAGATGTATAAGCAAAGAATTATTATTCAATGATAAGTGCCGGAGCAAACTCAAAAGTACAAAGAGAGATAACAACTATAAAAGAAATTAAAGATAAGATGGTACTTGAGATTTGGCCTTCACAGATAGAAGCGCCTCAAGTTAGTGATGTGCCAGCTTCGGGGAATCGGGGTCCCGTTGAGATGCTCTAGCTGATAGGATCCAGAATCGTGTGCGGCAACGACTCGGTAGGGACCTTCCCAAGAAGCATGTAATTTCCCCTCGGGGGCAGCTTTACTGGCTGAATTGAGCCGAAGAACTAAGTCCCCGACATTGAACTGAGTTCCCCGGACCCGGAGGTTATGATACTGGGCTGCTCGTTGTTTACACCTGGCCTGTTGAATGAATGATTGGTCACAGCGATTTTCAAGCTCATCCAAATTCGCCCGGAGAGCCTCGTCATTATCCTCTGGAACCAATGTGAGGAGGCGGGGGCTTGGTACACTGATTTCAGCAGGGATAACGGCTTCGGAACCGTAAGTAAGGCTGTAAGGAGTCTCTCCAGAAAAGGTATGCGGTGTTGTGCGATAAGCCCATAGGACTTGCGGAAGGTTTTCAGCCCAGAGACCCTTGGCATTATCCAGGCGCTTCTTTATTCCCGTGAGTAATGTCCGATTGGTGACTTCAACCTGCCCGTTGGCTTGAGGGTGAGCAACCGAAGTGAAAATTTGTTTGATGTGGAGCTCTTCACACCATGACCGAAATGGATCGTTGGCAAACTGTTTACCGTTGTCCGAGATAATAGTGCTCGGGATGCCGAAGCGACAAACAATATTGCGCCACACAAATTTCAAGATATTCTGACCAGTAATGGCTGTAAGTGGTTCGGCTTCGACCCACTTAGTGAAGTAGTCTACGGCAACGACCAGGAACTTCAATCCTCCCGGAGCAACGGGGAATGGGCCAACAATGTCGATACCCCACTGAATAAACGGCCACGCACTCTGGATTCCAGTGAGCTCGGTCTGTGGCAGATGCTTTACACGGGAGTGCAGCTGGCACTTGCTGCATTTGGTCACTAAGTCGTGAGCATCGTTGAACAGGGTTGGCCAATAGTATCCCCAGCGGAGAACTTTCTTGGCAAATGTCCGGGAGCCGATATGGCTGGCACAGGCCCCTTCGTGAACCTCCCGCAGAACTTGGGTAGCTTCGGCAGGAGCGAGACACCGGAGACTCAGTTGTAGGTATGACCGCCGGTATAAGACTCCATCATGAAAGGAGTATTTGGGGGCTTTGAGGACAACTTGCCGAGCTCGTAGCTTGTCAGTGGGCAGGATTCCATCTCGAAGATATTGGATGATAGGAGTCATCCAATTCGGATCATTATCGGTCAGTACCGAAACTGTGGCCTCATGAATTGCTGGATGAGATAGGTCTTCGACCATGATATCCGGAGATATATTAGTTCGGACCGCGGAGGCCAACTTTCTGAGTGCGTCTGCTCTTGCATTTTGAGCACGCGGTATTTTCTGGATAATAACTTCATCAAAAGTTGACATGAGCTTGAGTGTTAGAGCACGATACCTGACCATTGTTTCATCCTTGGCGACATAAGTCCCCTGAATTTGCTTGGACACGATCTCGGAGTCCGTGAAGAGCTCAAGATGACGAACACCTAAAGATTGAGCGAGCCGGAGCCCGGCGAGAACTGCCTCGTACTCCGCTTCATTATTAGTCACCTTAAATTTGAATTGGATGACGTATTTAACTTCAACCTCCTCGGGGTTGATGAGAAGCACCCCGGCACCACTTCCTCGAGTTGTGGATGCTCCATCCACATATAGCTGCCATTTCCTATGTGAGGGTACGTGGATAGCGGGGTGATGTGTATCACTGTCTGTCGGAGACTCATGATTGTCTCCCGGGGTTTCAGCCAGAAAGTCGGCGAGTGCCTGACCCTTGATTGCTCGTCGGGGAAGATATTGAATATCATATTCGCCTAACTCGACGGCCCACTTTGCGAGGCGCCCAGACACCTCGGGTTTGATAAGAATCTGGCGGATAGGATGATTGGTCAGAACCCGTATTTCTCGCCCTTGGAAATATGGCCGTAGACGCCGAGCTGCCATAACAATTGCCAAAGCAGTTTTTTCTAACACGGAGTATCGTGTCTCGGCCCCGTGAAGAACACGACTTACGAAATACACGGGATGCTGAACCCCATTGACTTCACGTACGAGTGCAGCGCTAATAGCTTCCTCGGCGGAAGCCAAATATAAGTAAAGCGGCTCTCCGGGGAGAGGAACTGACAAGGTAGGCAGCTGCTGTATATGACGTTTCAAAGCCTCGAAGGCCTCGGTGCACTCCGGAGTCCACTCAAAGGACTTCGCCTGTCTCAAGACTTTGAAGAATGGGAGCTGTCGCTCCGCCGCTTTAGATAAGAATCGATTTAAGGCCGCCAAACCACCTGTGAGGCGCTGAACATCCCTGAATGTCTTAGGTGGCTGCAGTTCTAGCACATCCCGCAGTTTGGCTGGGTTAGCCTGCAAACCGTGTTGTGAAACCATATAACCCAGAAACTTGCCAGAGCCGACGCCGAAAGTGCATTTTGCTGGATTAAGGCGCAAATTGTAGCTCCGTAGGGTGCACAACGTTTCGGCAATGTCTTGCACACATGAAGAATGGGAGATACTTTTTATAACAAGGTCATCAACGTAAACCTCGACGTTGCGGCCAATCTGGCCGTGGAAAACCCGGTCCATGAGACGCTGGTATGTGGCTCCGGCGTTCTTGAGCCCGAAGGGCATTTTCTTAAAAGCATAGCACCCGAAAGCAGTGATGAATGCCGTCTTGATGGCATCCTGTGGATCCATAAAGATCTGGTGGTATCCCTTGTACAGATCTAAGAAACAAAGTGCCTCATACCCAGTAATGGCCTCGGCCTTTTGATCTATGGAAGGTAGGGGATAACAGTCCTTCGGACAATGTTTGTTGAGGTCGGAGAAGTCGACGCACATCCGCCATGCCCCACTGGACTTAACCACCATTACTGGATTTGATAGCCAGGAGGGGTAATATACTTCGAACAGGATGTCCGCATCCAAGAGTTGTTGCACCTCGACTCGAATTGCGTCATTTCGCTCCGGGGAGAATTTCCTTTGCTTCTGCTGGATAGGCTTTATGCTGGGATCAATGTTCAGCTTGTGTGTTATTATGTCGGGAGAGACCCCGTGCATATCTAAAGGAGACCATGCGAAGACATCGGAATATTCTCGCAAGGTCTGAATTATAGCCTGATGTAACCATGGCACATCCACGGCTCCGACGGTTACAGTCTGCTCCGGCTTGGACGGATCAAGTGGTACTTGAGCGGTGGCATCTCCCAACGAAGTACATTCCCGAGATTCCAGAGCCGATGATGCCACCTGAAGCTGCTGTTTAGGAGGAACTTTAGCAGTTTTTTTGAGTGCCACGTACATACACTCCTTTGAAACCCGCTGACTCCCGCGGATAGCCACTTCGCCATGCGAAGTGGGGAACTTTAGTGCGAGGTGATACGTGGAACATATGGCTTTAGCGGGGGTAAGCCAGTCCCGGCCCAGGATCATGTTGTACGGTGATGGGGAGTTCACCACATAAAAATTCACGAAAATGGTTTTTATTGCCGGATAAGTCCCCAAAGATGCCGGGAGAGTGATGACACCTTCTGGCTGGACTTCACCCTGAGTGAAAGTCTGCAGTGGCCCGGGGGCCAGCCGAAGTTGTTCCCGAGGAATCCCCATCCTTTGGAAACAGTCGGCAAATATAACACTCACCGCGGCCCCATTATCCACGAAAACCCGCCTTATTGTTATGTTGGCTACAGTCATGTCGATGACAATAGCGTCAGTATGAGGTGTTATTTCCGGAACCGGATCCCTATCCGTGAAGCTGACAGTCTCAGATTGATGGAGGCGTTTATGACGTGGCTCCTCGGGAGGAGGACGTCGAGTCTCTGCCTTTAAGGCATGTCGCGAGGCCCCGGTGGGAAGGGCCCCATATATCACGTTTATTACGTGAGGAGGCGCGTTGTCTCCGGGTCCTCCCGGAGGAGGAGGTGGTGGCGGAAGACGTGGTTGTTGGCGATTGCCAGAATCTTTCCGTGCGTAATTATTAGGCCCTGGCCGATTATTCTGCCACGGCGGTCGATTTTGTTGTGTACCGCGGTCATGATAACCTCCACGATTATGGGACGACCCCCCATTCTGACCTGTTCGAGGCTTGTCATCGGTCCGCGCAATGTATTGGCGCAAGAAACCTTTCCTCAGGCATTCCTCGATTTCCTTGCTAAGTTCTCGGCACTCCTCTGTCTCGTGCCCATGATCTCGGTGGTACGCACACCACTTTCCATGATTCCTCTTCTCAGGAGGAGCAATCATCCGCGGACAAGGTCGCAGATCGTTCTTGTGAATAGAAAGGATTTCGGCTCGTGACTTCGTCAACGGAGTCAATTGTGGAATATCGCCTCGGGATTCTGAACGCCCCGGGGTCAGGCGGGAAAATGCACTAGGTCGCGTACTAGGCCCGGTTTGTGCTTTATCGGACTGCCGCTTGCTAGCGTGTTTCTCACGCTTCTGGCGAGTCTGCTCCTCGGCCTTAGCAAATTTGCACACCGTTTTGAACAGTGCTCGGGTTGTGACCGGTGTGTTTCGAACTAACTCGGTGTAAAGTGCTCCGGGACGGAGTCCATTCATGAATGCGTTGATGAGTACGTCGTCGGGGCAATTCCCCACCTTGAGGCTTACCGCTGTGAAGCGGTCAAGAAATTGGGTAACGGTTTCACCGTCCCGCTGTTCCATATTCATGACATCGGCCAGGGTGGCCATGGGCTTCGCCCGTGCTTCGAACCGCGCCCAAAAGTGCTCGGCGAGTTCTCTGAAAGAAGATACGCTGTTGCGTGGGAGAGAATCAAACCAAACCCGAGCTTCATCCTGTAAGTACTCAGGGAAAATCTTGCAGTAATGGAGGGAGGTAATGTTATCGTGGCTAAGCATGTTGTGTCTGAAAGCTCCAAGAAAATTGGCCGGATCTCCGGTGCCATCATAAAGTGGTATGGCCGGCCGTTTGAACCCTTCGGGAAGGGTGGTGGCCATGATTTCTGGGGAGAACGGTGTGATAATATCTCCATTGGCATCAAGGCCCAGAATTCTGTCCAGTTCAACATTGCGTTGAACTCGCTCATACTCTTGAAGATCTAGAGCATGAGGATTGGCATAACGAACTCTCTTAGCCGCGTTGAGCGGACGGCGGCGATCCATATCAGTAGGTTGATCGTTGCGCGGTCGTGATTCGTTAGAACTCCCATGGTCCTCGGAGGAACCAGGTCGTTCCCGTCGCCGATCCTGACGCCCGCGATGCCCCGGGTCTTGTTGATCACGCGAGTGCTGACGTTGTGGAGGCACCGCGGGATTGGCATCATGTCCGGCATGCCCCGCGGGGTGTTGGCGATTAGCCGCCCAGTCTTGAAGAACATGGGCATGCTCTTGTAAGAAAGCCTGGAGCAATTCTGGGGTAATTTGAATGTTAACCGGTGGTTGGGCAGCAGCGGGATTAGGGTTTTGCATATCTTGAGGGGGTGGAGGTAAATACTGATTGTCTGGATTCGCAACCGGGCCTCGATTGCCCTGATGAGGAGATGTACTCCTTGCCGGCAATTGCCTCGGCGGCAAGACCTGATCCACGGGTGGATCCTGGTTTGATTGATCACCGTGACGAGATTGATTCAAACGAGTTGTCACCATGATTCTGAAATACGATGTAGACGTCAAAAATTGCTTTGCAGTTCCCACAGACGGCGCCAATTGATAAAGCGCAATCCGGTATCCAGGAAACCTTAACAGAAAATTACGTAAACACTATGAAACCACACAAGATTTACGTGGTTCGATCCGGAGATCTACGTCCACGGGCAGAAAATCACTCTTGCTGAGGTGTTTCTTTTCACTAAAACTTTGAGTTTACAGGTAGCAATTCACCACACAGAGTGCGAACCCTAATCCAGAGTTCTTTTCACGTATTTATACTTAACTTTCCTAAACCCTAACTGAACCCTAACGAACTCCCTATTCTCACGCCTATTCACCGCTGCATGGCGGTTGGGAACGGATCCTAAGTCATGATTCGCGGAACAAACCACCTGTTGGGCCAACGCGTGTTCCTGGGCCTGCTGGGCCTACGCGTGCTGGGCCTTCACGTGCTGGGCCGGTCAGTGGGCTCAGGTATCAACCCGACCCGAAGTGACCTGGTTATCCCTATCAAATACAAATCATATGCTTCCTAAGTACGATATTATATGACGCATGTTGTAATCAAACTGTATAAGGTAATATTTGGGAGAATATTTTCCTCAGAATTTTAAAGTCACGTGTCAACCCCAACTCACATGCGTGTACGGGATAAAATAGAAATGAGCCTTGTTGTTAGGTTGGTAAAAAGACAAGTACACAACTACCAAAAAGTGAAATATTCTCTGCATGATAAAATAGTTTTCTCGTTCCTTATCATGCATTCCATATCTAATTTTATAAAATATTGAGATTTGCAAATATTAAAATGTGGGCCCTCCATTATGCAAAAGATATCTAAATTTATTAAATATTAGAACTTTAAAATACTAATTTTTTGGGACTTAGTTGATCCAAAGACCCTCAATTTTATGTCCACCATTTTCTTGTATTGAGAGATGCATCATTAAACTACATTATCTTACAGCATGCAAAGCTACTAATTTCATTAATAGAGAAAACGTTAACATCCCTAAAAATATACTACAAATACAAATAAGCTTCCTCTTGATAAATAAAATCCAAATACAAATTATATGCTTCTTAAGTAAGATATTATACGACGCATGTTGTAACCAAATTGTACAAGGTAATATTTGGAAGAATATTTTCCTTGGAACTTTGATGTCACGGGTCAACCCCAACCCACATGGGTTTAAAGGACAAAAATAGAGATGAGACTTAATGTTCTTGATAAAAAGACGACTTCACAACTGCCAAAAAGTGAAATATTAAAAACATATTCTCATTCCTTAGCACGCATTGCATATCTAATTTTAGAAAATATTGAAAATTGCAGATATTAAAAAATGGGCCCTCAATCATGCAATGGACATCTAAGGTATGTTTGGTTGGGGTTGGCCCAGCCTATGATGGGTTGGCCCAACCCCTCCCTATGTTTGTTTACATAGATTGGTCCAACCACTACAAACCACCACAAATTTCAATATCACTTTAATCATAAAATTAATCATTATTAACAAACTCTTACACACATCACATCATATTTTACAATTAAAAAATATATCCTACACTATAACCACTACCCCAACTACCTAAACAAACATAATTTTTTTACTCTTTCAGCCACTAACTCTAGCTACTATCCCCAACTAACAGTACCCCAGCCACCCCAACTCCAACCAAACATGCACTAAATTTATTAAATATTAGAACTTTGAAATATTAAATTGTCAGACTTTGGTTGATCTAAGGACCCCACATTTTATGTCCACATTTTTCTTGCATAGAAAGATGTATCAATGAACCACATTACTTTACTGCATGCTAAGATACCAATTTCATTAATAAAGCAAAAGTTGACAGTCGTAAAAGAGGTACTACAAATACAAATAAGCTACATCTTGATTAATAAGATTCAAATACAAATTATATACTTCTAAAGTATGATATTATACGATGCATGTTGTAACCAAATTGTAAAAGTTAATATTTGAGAGAATAACTTCTTCAGAACTTTAACGTCACGGATCAACCCCAACTCACATGGGTGTAAAGCACAAAAATAGAGATGAGACTTAATGTTCTTGGTAAAAAAGACAACTACACAACTACCAAAAAGTGAAATATTCTCTCCATAATAAAATAGTGTTGTCGTTTCTCATCATGCATTATATATCTAATTTTAGAAAATATTAGAACTTGCATATATTAAAATGCGGGCCCTCTATCATGCAAAGGATATCTAAATTTACTAAATATTAGAACTTTAAAATACTAATTTTTTTGGGGTTAGTTGATCTACGGACCCTCAGTTTTACATCCACGCTTTTTTGTGTTGAAAGATGCATCAGTAAACTACGTTACCTTATAACATGCAAAGCTACCAATTTTATTAATAGAGAAAATGTTGACATCACTAAAAAAAGATACTGCAAATTCAAATAATATTCCTTTTGATAAATAAAATCTGAATACAAATTATATGCTTCATAAGTACAATATTATACGACGCATGTTGTAACCAAATTGTACAGGGTAATATTTTGGAGAATATTTTTCTCAGAACTTTAATATCACGTGTCAACCCCAATTCACATATGTGTAAAAAATAAAAATAGAGATAAGACTTGACATTCTTGGTAAAAAGAAAACTAAACATCAGCTAAAAAGTGAAATATCCTCTTTATGTCTACACTTTTCTTGTATTGAAAGATGCATCAGTAAACTATGTTACTTTAAAGCATGGAAAACTACTAATCTATCTATCTATCTATCTATCTATATATATATATACATAGAATGGAGGACTTCTATGTCATTTTACTTTTCTCGCCTATAAGTTTAACATTAATTTAGTAAGGTTTTGTCAATTTTGGTAAGTAATAATTTTCTTTTTTATTTTGTAAAATGCAAATAACTTTTTTGTTTTTAATCTGTTTTTTATACATAATACATAATATATCAAATTATTCATCTTTTTACGATCTTCAATTTGACATCCATATCACATATATTAGATTTAAAAATAATTTATTTATTGTTTAATTATTTTGGTTAGTTTCTGGTTAGTTGAGTTCTTTTAAACTACAAGAAATTATTTATTTTATATGACATGAATTTCTAATATATTTTCTTTACCTAAGTTACGCCCGGTATAAAAATTATTATTTAAATAATGAAATTCTTATTTTATTAAGTTAAAGGAATAATTAATATTTTACAAACGATTTATTAAATAATTACTTACATCTACTAATATACTCCCTCCATTTCTTTTTAATTGATTTTTTAGAAAAAAAGTGGAAGAATTAAGAATTCAATTTTTTTTCCAAATATACCCCCAATAATTTCCTTTCTCTCTCACATCTATCTCAAATCTAGGTTGAAAAGTAAGAAATATTTTAGGATTGACAGAGGATAAAATTGAGAGAAACTGTAAAAAATAAAAATAAAGCTAAAAGATCAATTAATTCGAAAAATCATTAAGAAGCTAAAAGATCAAATAAAAAGGAACCGAAGGAGTATATTTTTTAAAATAACAATGTTTGTTAGATTAGTCACGGAAGTATGTGAACTTAGAGCAAATGCATATTTATATATCATAATTATTATTCAGGTTATTATTTTATTACTAATTTATATTTTCATAATATGTATTTTGTTAAAATTATTTTGTTAAGTAAGTTACACTTTGCAACCTAAATTATGACATTTGTTACATCCTTCAATCTTTTTCTAGTTTCTTTTATTTTTTTTTATAATTTTTTTTTTTTTTTGTGTGTGTGTGTGTGTGTGTTTAACTTACCTCAACTATATTCTTTTTTACACTTTGTAATCTATAAAATACTTTGTCGCACTAACTAAATTCAACTGTTTTTTTTTTCTTAACTTCCTAAGCAATAGTTTTTTCATTAATCAATTTCATATTTAGATATATATAATATTTGCATTATAAATATAAAATTTATCTGAATAAATTACAATACCAAATAAAATATAAACATATTTAAGTATTTTTTTAGAATTCACACACTTTAATTTGTTATTCGAATTATGAATAACTTTTGAATTTTATTTTGTAAATGATATTTTACATATATCTGATATCATAAAGTAAAGTATTTGAGAATTTAATTTTAGAAAGGAACAAGTAAATATTTATAGTTAGAACTTGAAAGTTTATGTAGATATATTATAAAATCTACACATATATAAAATTTATAAGAAAATTAAGATTGTAAATTGAATTTCCCAACCATTATATGTTGTGTTATTCATGGTTCTTTGTACAAACGCGAACTTTTAATTTTTTTTTTCTTCTATCTAAAGAAGTATTTTTTTCAAATTTTAAATACAAGTAGTATTTTGTATCATAACTATTTTTTACACATTATATATAAAATTAATTATCTTTTCATGATCTTTAATTTAACTTACATACTATATATATAAAAGTGAGATATTTAATAAAATAAAGACAATTTTATATTGATTGATTATTTGGTTAGATCTCAGTACGTATTGTGCATGTTATTGGTGTCAAATTTAGGCGGTAAGAATTACTTAAATATTTTATATATATAAAAAAAAACTATTTTTTTATAAATAGTTTAATTAATTAATTTATTGTATGTAACTTTCTGTCTTAGTTTTATTCGGTAAATTAATCTATATATATACTTATATACGTATATATATACTTATATACGTGTATATATATATATATGCGTTTTTGTCTAATTAAATAAAATGGAGCCAAATATGTAATAAAGAAAATTATTTTCCCCTCCAATTGCAAGTTGGACATTTCAAGTGTATTATTCATGTATTTGTCCTTAAAGAGTTGTTGTTGTACTATCATCATTCTGTCAGTTTGTTTCTTTCTCAACAACTTTTTAAAAAAAAAAAAAATAATAATAAGAAGTTTTTTTGTTTCTAATCTATTTTTACATATAATCAATGAAGTTAATAATTTTTTCACCTACTTTAAGTTGAAGTAAGTTTTGACTCTTTTATTATGGATTAGACTATTTATAATGGGAATTAAATTATAAAAATTGAATCAATTGACTATTTTTAACAATAACAAATATGAGATTATTTATAAAGAAAAATATAATTTTCTTATAAATTATTCAATTTATTTTTTATTATCTTATAATTATTATTTTAATAAGTTGGTCGCCTGTTATTATATTTATGTTTATTTTAACATATGTAATTAATAAGATTATTTGTGGTTATTCGCATAGGTTGAGAAGGATACAGACTGCTTACAGTAACATTTGAGTTAAAAAAAATAATTTTAATATATGTATTTCAATTGTCATATTTAATTTTTATTTTAATTTTATTTCGTAATAATAATTTTTTGTATAAATAATAAGTATATATTCAATCCATAAATTTCAAGGGAGAAACGAATATTTTACGCTATTTAAAATTTTACGATATGATAATTCAAGATTTTGAATTATTTATATTATCGAGAGTACAAAGTTCACTTAAAAAATAAGATCATATAGTATTTAATTTTATTAAAATATACTATAATGTTAACATACTTCTGTGCATCGCACGGGAGTAATACTAGTTTCATTAATAGAGAAAATGTTGGCTTCCTTAAAAAAGATACTACAAATGTAAATAAGATTCCTCTTGATAAATAAAATCCAAATACAAATTATATGCTTCCTTAGTACGATATTATACGACGCATGTTGTAACCAAAATTGTACAATATATTTGGGGCAATATTTTCCTTAGAATTTTTTTGTATCACGTGTCAATCCCAACTCACATGTGTATAAAGGATAAAAATAGAGATGAAACTTGACGTTCTTGGTAAAAATAAGACTACACATCTGCTAAAAGTGAAATGTACTCTGCATAATTAGTAAATGTACTCGTTCCTTATCACGCATTGCATATCTAATCTTAGAAAATATTGGTACTTGCAAATATTAAAAAGGCAATATACATCTTGAAGTCCTTAAAGTATTGATGTTTGTTTTAAATAGTCCTTAAAGTATCATTTTGTTTTAATTGGTCCTTAAAGTTCTAGTTTTTTTTATTCAATTGGTCCCCTGAAGTATTTTTTATTTTAATTAGTCCCTTATGTTTTGGAATTATTTCAATTAGTCCTTAAACTATTACAAAAATATATTTAAGGTCCCTAGAAGAAAAAAATACATAAAATATGTGAAATCACCGATTTAATTCAAAATGCTATTGTAGCATATCTTTTATTAAATAAATGTTTTGTAATTTATCATTATGATGCTTTCCCCCTGAAACGAAGGTGAATTATACTAAAATATCGATTTGAATAAAACTCCAAGATTATATTTTTTCAAGAATTTCATCCAAACTTTGAGAAAATACTTTGTGCTACTTTATTTTAGTTAGAAACGTGCTAATTTGATCCAGATATTTTGAACTCTAACTATATTGAATTTAAAGTAAAATTGAACATTATCAACGAAATAACTTTAATTTTTTTTAAATATTGTAAAGACCTTCAAACATAAAATTTCAAAGTCCTTTCGTTAATAATGTTCAGTTTTACATTAAATTCAAGATAGATAGAGTTCAAAATATATCAACTAAATTATCACTAAAATTAAAGTACCACAAAGTATTTCTCAAAGTTTGGATAAAATTATTGAGAAATTATAATCTTGAACTTTTGTTCAAATCCTATTATAGTATAATTCACCTCGTTTGATGGTAAAAGTATCATAAACAAATAACACAATATTTATTTAATAAAAGATATGTTATAATATTATTTTGAATTAAATCGACGATTTCACATATTTTATGTATCTTTTTTTCTTTTAGGGGGCCTTTAGATAGAATTTCGTAATAGTTTAAGGATCAATTGAAATGATTGTAAAACATAAGGGACCAATTGAAACAAAAAATACTTCAGGGGCTAATTGATTTAAAAATTTATAACTTCAAGGACCAATTAAAACAAAATGATACTTTAAGGACCATTTAAAACAAACATTAATACTTTAAGGACCTTAAGAGGTATAATGCCTATTAAAAAATGGACCCTCAATCATGCAAATGATATCTAAATTTATTAAATATTAGAACTTTGAAATATTAAATTGTCGGGCCTTGTTGATCCAAGGACTCCCAATTTTATGTCCAAGTTTTTCTTGTATCGAAAGATGTATCAGTGAACCACATTACCTTACAACATGCTAAGCTACCAATTTCATTAATATGACAAAAGTTGACAGCCGTAAAAGAGGTACTACTAAAACAAATAAGCTTCCTCTTGATTAATAAGATTCAATTGCAAATTATATGCTTCCTAAGTATATTATACGACGCATGTTGTAATCAAACTGTACAAGGTAATGTTTGGGAGAATAATTTCTTCAGAACTTTAATGTCACGTGTCAACCCCAAGTCACATGGGTATAAAGGATAAAAATAGAGATGAAATTTAATGCTCTTGGTAAAAAGACAACTACACATGCAATTGCCAAAAAGTGAAATATTATATGCATGATAAAAGAGTGATCGTTCCTCATCATGCATTCCATATCTAATTTTAGAAAATATTGAAACTTGCAAATATTAAAATGTGGGACCTGCATCATGGATAGGGTATCTAAATTTATTAAATACAAGAAGTTTAAAATACTATATTTTTGGGGATTAGTTGATCCAAGGACCCTCATTTTTAAGTCCACGTTTTTCTTGTATTGAAAAATGCAACAATAAACCACATTACCTTATAACATGCAAAGCTACCAATTTCATTAATAGAGAAAACTTTAGCATGCCTAAAAAAGATACTACAAATACAAATAAGCTTCTTCTTGAAAAGTACGATCCAAATATAAATTTTATGCTTCCTAAGTACGATATTATACACTGCATGTTGTAACCTAACTATACAAGTTAATATTTGGGAGAATATTTTCCTCACTTTAATGTCACAGGTCAACCCCAACTCATATGGTGTAAATGACAAAAATAGAGACGAGACTTAATGTTCTTGGTAAAAAGATGACTACACAACTGCCAAAAAGTGAAATATTTTGTGTATAATAATGAAATATTCTCATTCCTTATCATTCATTGTATGTCTAATTTTAGATAATATTGGAACTTTTATATATTAAAAAATAGGCCCTCAATTATGCAATGAATATCTAAATTTATTAAATATTAAAACTTGGAAATATTAAATTGTCGGGTTGATCCAACTACCCCAATTTTATGTCCAAGTGTTTTTTTTTTTCGGGTATTGGAAGATGTATCAGTGAACCACACTACCTTAATGCATGCTAAGCTACCAATTTCATTAATATAGCAAAGGTTGATAGCCGTAAAAAAGATAATAGAAAAACAAATGAGCTTCCTCTTAATTAATGAGATTCAAATACAAATTATATGCTTCCTAAGTACAATATTATACGACACATGTTGTAACCAAACTGTACAATGTACTATTTGGGAGATTCTTAAGAATTTTAATGTCACGGGTAAACTCCAACTCAGATGGGACAAAATAGAGATGAGACTTAATGTTCTTGGTAAATAGACGACTACACAACTGCCAAAAAGTGAAGTATTCTCTTCACGATAAAATAGTATTCTCGTTCCTCATCATGCATTGCATATCTAAATTTAGAAAATACTGGAACTTGCATATATTAAAAACTGGGCTCTCCATCATGTAAAGAATATCTAAATTTATTAAGTATTGGAACTTGAAAATATTCCCTCCGTTTCAAAAAGAATGTCATTTTAGCTATTTTTTGAGAAATTAAGGATTGTTGGTATTTTTTGTGAAATAAGAAAATAATCAACTAAATTAAGTAGGTTGTTTAAGATAATATTAGAATAATTGTAGTTTTTTTGGTAAAATGACACTTATTGTGAAAATTTTCAAAGTGTTTTAAATGTCGTTCTTTTTTAAACGGAGGAAGTACTAAATTTTTTGGGCTTAATTGATTCAAGGACCCTCAATTTTATGTCCACACTTTTCTTGTGTTGGAAGATGCATCAGTAAACTATGTTACCTTACAGCATGCAAAGCTATCAATTTCATTAATAGAGAAAACGTTGACATCCCTAAAAAGATACTACAAATACAAATAATCTTCCTTTTGATAATTAAATTTCGAATACAAATTATATGCTTCCTTAGTATGATTTTATACGACGCATGTTGTAACCAAACTATATAAGGTAATATTTGGGAGAATAGTTTTCTCAGAACTTTAATGTCACGTGTCAACCCCAATTCACATCTGTGTAATGATAAAAATAGAGATGATACTTCACGTTCTTGGTAAAAGACCATCTACTAAAAAATGAAATATTCTTTGCATAATAAACAAATGTTCTCGTTCTTTATCACGCATTACATATCTAATTTTAAAAAATATTGGAACTTGCAAATATTAAAAAATGAACCACCCTCAATAATGCAAAGGATATCTAGATTTCTAAAATATAAGAACTTTGAAATATTAAATTGTCGGGCCTTGATTGATCCAAGGACCCCTAATTTTATGTCTACGTTTCTCTCGTATTGAAAGATGTATCAGTGAACCACATTACCTTACTGCATGCTAAGCTACCAATTTCATTAATATATATAGAAAAAGTTGACAACCGTAAAAGAGATACTACAAATTCAAATAAGATTCCTCTTGATTAATAAGATTCAAATACAAATTATATGCTTCCTAAGTACAATATTATACGACGCATGTTGTTACCAAACTTTACAAGGTAATATTTGGTAGAATAATTTCTTCTGAATTTTAATATCGCGGGTTAACCCCAACTCACATGGCTGTAAAGGACAGAAATAGAGATGAGGCTTGATGTTCTTGGTAAAAAGAAGACTACACAACTGCCAAAACCTGAAGTATTCTCTGCATGATAAAATAGTTCTCTCGTTCCTCATCATGCATTCCGTATCTAATTTCAGAAAATATTGGGACTTGTATATATTAATAAATGGGCCCTCATCATGGAAAGTATATCTAAATTTATTACATATTAGAACTTTGAATTATTAAATTGTCGAGCCTTATTTGAGCCCAAGACCACAATTTTATGTCCACGATTTTCTTCTATATTGAAAGATGCATAAACGAACGACGTTACCTTGTAGCATGCAAAGCTACAAATTTCATTAATAGAGTAAAGCTTGGACTCCCTAAAACAGATACTACGAACAAATAAGCTTCCTATTGATTGATAAGATCCAAAGACAAATTATATGCTTTCTAAGTACGATATTATACGACACATGTTGTAATCAAACTGTACAAGGGAATATCATGGGTCAACCCCAACTCACATGCATGCAAAGGACAAAAATAGAGATAGAACTTGATTTCTTGGTGAAAAGACTACTACACAACTGCCAAAAAGTGAAATATTCTCTACATGATAAAATAGTGTTCCCGTTCTTTATCATGCATTGCATATCCAGTGACCCTTAATTTTATATCCACGTTCTTGTATTGAAAGCTGCATTAGTACAACATGCAACGCTATCAATTTCATTAATAGAGAAAACGTCGACCTCCCTAAAAGCGATACTACAAATACAAATAAGTTTCACCTTGGTAAATAAGATCTAAATATAAATTATATGCTTCTTAAGTACGATATTATACAACGCATGTTGTAACCAAACAGTACAAGGTAATACTTAGGAGAATATTTTCCTCAGAACGTTAGTGGCACAGATCAACCTTACCTCACATGTGTGTAAAAGATACAAATAGAGATGAGACTTCAAGTTCTTGGTAAAAAAGAAGACTATAAATCTATGAGAAAATGAAATATTATCTACATGATAAAATAGTGTTCTCGTTCTTTATCATGAATTGCATATGTAATTTTAGAAAATATTGAAACTTGCAAATATTAGAAAATGGGTCCTCCATCGTGCAAAGGATATCTAAATTTATTAAATATTAGAACTTTAAAATATTAAACTGTCGGGCCTTGGTTGATCCAAGGACCCCCAATTTTATGCCCACGTTTTTCTTGTATTGAAAGTTTTATAACTGTAACAAACTACCTTACTCCATGCTAAGCCAACACATTCTTCATTAATAGATTAAAAGTTGACATTGCTCAAACAAATACTAAAAATACAAATAAGCTTCCTCTTGATTAATAAGATCCAAATAAAAATTATATGCTTCCTAAGTAAAATATTATATGATGTACTTTGTAACCAAACAATACAAGGTAATATTTGGGAGAATATTTTCTTCAAAACTTTAATATCACGAGTCAACCCCAACTCAAATGGGTGTAAAGGACAAAAATAGCGATGAGACTTGAAATTCTTGGTAAAAAGACTACACAACTGCCAAAATATGAAATATTCTCTGCATGATAAAATAGTGTTCTCGTTCCTCCTCATGCATTGCATATCTAATTTGAAAAATATTGGAACTTGCAAATATTAAAATATAGGTCCTCCATCATGCAAAGGATATCTAAATTTAGTAAACATTAGAATTTGAAATACTAATTTTTCAGGGTTTAGTTGATGAAAGGACCCTAAATTTTATGTTCACGCTTTTCTTGTATTGAAAGACGCATCAGTAAACCATGTTACCTTACAACATGCAACTCTTCCAATTTCATTAATAGAGAAAACATTGGCATCCCTAAAAATGATACTACAAATACAAATAAGCATTCTCTTGATAAATAAGTTCCAAATACAAATTATATTATTACTAAGTATGTTATTATACAATGCATGTTGTAACCAAACTGTACAAGATAATATTTGGAAGAATATTTTCCTTAGAACTTTAATGTCACGGATCAACCCTGACTCACATGTGTGTAAAGGATAAAAATAGAAATTAGACTTGATATTTATGGTAAAAAGAAGACTACACTAAAAAGAGAAATATTATCTGCATAATAAAAAGTATTTTTCATTCCTCTTCATGCATTGGATATCTAATTTTAGAAAATAATGGAACTTGCAAATATTGAAAAACGGGTCCTCAATCATGCAAAGGATATCTAAACTTAATTATTAAATATTTGATCTTTAAAATATTAAATTGTCAGGCATTGGTTGATCCAAGGACCCCTAATTTTATGTCCACGTTTTTCTTGTATTTAAAGATGTATCAGTAAACCACGTTACCTTACAACATGCGAAGCTACCAATTTCTTTAATATAGCAAAAGTTGACAGTCCTAAACAAGATACTACGAGTACAAATATACTTCCTCTTGATTAAAAAGATCCAAATACAAATTATATGTTTTTCTAAGTACGATATTATACGATGCATGTTGTAACCAAACTGTAAAAGGTAATATTTGGAAGAATTTTTTCTTCAAAGCTTTAAAATTACGGGTCAACACCAGCTCACATGGGTGTAGGGAAAAATACGACTATACAACTGCCAAAAGGTGAAAGATTCTCTAAATGATAAATTAGTGTTCTTGTTCCCCATCATGCATTGCATATCTAAATTTAAAAAAATTTGGAACTTGAAAATATTAAAATATGGAACCTCCATCACGCAAAGGATATCAATACTAAATTTTTGGGGGCTTAGTTGATCCAAGGACCCTCAAGTTTATGTTCATGTTTTTCTTGTATTGAAATATGCATCAGTAAACCACGTTGTCTTACAACATGCAAGTTTACTAATTTATTAATAGGAAAAATGTTGACATCCCTAAAAAATATACTACAAATATAAATAAGCTTCCTCTTGAAAAAAAAAAATCCAAATACAAATTATATGCTTCCTAAGTACGATATTATATGCCGCATGTTGTAACCAAACTGTACAAGGTATTATTTTGGAGAATGTTTTCTTCAGAACTTTAATGTCGCGAGTCAAACCCAACTCACATGGGTGTAAAAGACAAAATAGAGATGAGACTTAATGTTCTTGGTAAAAAGACGACTACACTACTGTAAAAAAAGTGAAATATTCTCTACATGATAAAATGGTGTTTGCATTCCTCATCATGCATTACATATCTAATTTTAGAAAATATTGGAACTTGCAGATATTAAAAAATGGGCCCTCAATCATGCATTGGATTATCAAAATTTATTAAATTATAGAACTTTGAAATATTAAATTGTCGGGCCCTGGTTGATCCAAAAATCCCCAATTTTCTGTCCTCGTATTTCTTTTATTGAAAGAAGTATCAGTGAACCACATTATTTTACTGCAAGCTAAGCTACCGATTTCAACAAAATTTGACAGCCATAAAAGAGGTACTACAAATACAAATAAGCATTCTCTTGATTAATAAGATTCAAATACAAATTATATACTTCCTTAGTACGATATTAAACGACGCATGTTGTAACCAAACTGTAGAAGGTAATATTTGGAAGAGTAATTTCTTTCGAACTTTAATGTCATGGGTCAACCCCAACTCACATGGGTGTAAAGGACAAAAATAGAGATGAGACTTAATGTTCATAGTAAAAAGACGACGGCTCCACAACTGCCAAAAAGTGAAATATTCTCTGTATGATAAAATACAGTTCTCATTCCTCATCATGCATTGTATATCTAATTTTAGAAAATATTGGAACTTACATATATTAAAATGTGGGTCCTCCATCATGTAAAGGATATCTAAATTATTAAATATTCGAACTTTAAAATACTAAATTGTTTGGGCTTAGTTGATCTAAGGACCCTCAATTTTATATCCACACTTTTCTTGTGTTGAAATATGCATCTGTAAACTACGCTACCTTCCGGCATGCAAAGCTATCAATTTTATTAATAGAGAAAACATTGACAACCCCAACTGACATGTGTGTAAATTAAGGATAAAATAGAGATGCGACTTGACGTTCTTGGTAAAAAGAAAACTACACATCTGCTAAAAAGTTATATTCTGTGCATAATAAATAAATGTTCTCGTTCATTTTCATGCATTGTACATATGATTTTAGAAAATATTGGAACTAGCAAATATTAAAACATGGGCCCTCAATCACACAAAGGATATCTAAATTTATTAAATATTATAATTGTGAAATATTAAATTGTTGGGCCTTGATTGATCCAAGGACCTCCAATTTTATGTCCACATTTTTCTTGTACCGAAAGATGTATCAGTGAACCACATTACCTTACTGCATATTATGCTACTAATTTCGTTAACATAGCAAAAGTTGACAACCGTAAAAGAGATACTACAAATACAAATAAGTTTCCTCTTTACAAATAAGATTTAAATACAAATTATATACTTCCTAGATACGATATTATACGACACATGTTGTAACCAAACTTTACAAGGTAATATTTTGGGAAAATAATATTCAGAATTTTAATGTCGCGGGTCAACCCCAACTCACATGGCTAAAAAAGACAGAAATAGAGATGAAACTTGATGTTCTTAGTAAAAAACAAGACTACGCAACTGCCAAAAACTGAAGTATTCTCTGCATGATAAAATAGTTCTCTCGTTCCTCATCATGCATTCCGTATCTAATTTTAGAAAATATTGAGACTTGCAAATAATAAAGATGGGACCTTAATCATGCAAAGGATATCTAAATTTATTATATATTAGAACTTTGAAATATTAAAGTGTCGAGCTTTAGTTGATCCCAGGACCTCAATTTTGTGTCCATGATTTTCTTCTATATTGAAAGATGTATAAACGAATGACCTTACCTTGTAGCATGAAAAGCTACAAATTTCATTAATAGAGCAAAAATGGCATCCCTAAAACAGATACTACGAAACAAATAAGCTTCCTCTTGATTGAAAAGAACCAAAGATAAATTATATGATTTCTAAGTACGATATTATACGACGTATGTTGTAATCAAACTGTACAAGGTAATATTTGGGAGAAAATTTTCTTCTGAACTTTAATATCACGGGTCAACCCAACTCACGTGGGTGTAGAGGACAAAAACAGAGATAAGACTTAATGTTCTTGGTAAAAAGACGACTACACAACTGCCAAAAAGTGAAATATCTCTGCATGATAAAATAGTGTTCTCGTTCTTCATCATGCATTGCATATCTAATTTTGAAAATATTGGAACTTGCAAATAATAAAATATGTTCCCTCCATCATGCAAATGATATCTAAATTTAGTAAATACTAGAGCTTTAAAATACAAAATTTCCGGGGCTTAGTTGATCCAAGAACCCTCAATTTTATGTCCACACTTTTCTTGTATTGAAAGATGCATCAGTTAGCATGCAACGCTACCAAATTCACTAATTGATAAAACGTTGACCTCCCAAAAAAAGATACTGCAAATACAAATAATCTTCCTCTTGATAAATAAAATCCAAATATAAATTATATAAGTACAATATTCTACGATGCATGTTGTAACCAAACAGTACTAGGTAATACTTGGGAGAATATTTTCCTCAAAAAGTTAATGTTACGGGTCAACCCTAACTCACTTGTGTGTAAAGGATTAAAATAGAGATGAGACTTGAAGTTCTTGGTAAAAAAGAAGACTATACATCCACTAAAAAATGAAATATTATCTGCATGGTAAAATAACATTCTCGTTCATTGTCATGCATTGCATATCTAATTTTAGAAAATATCAAACTTGCAAATATTAAAAAATGGGCCCTCCATCATGCAAAGAATATCTAAATTTATTAAATATTAGAACTTTGAAATATTTAACTATCGGGCCTTGGTTGATCCAAGGACCCCCAATTTAATGTCCATAATTTTCTTGTATTGAAAGATGTGTCACTAAACAAATGACCTTGTTGCATGCTAAGCTACCAATTTCCTTAATAAAGAAAAAGTTGACATTGCTAAAAACAAATACTAAAAATACAAATAAGGTTCCTCTAGATTAATAAGATCCAAATAAAAATTATATGCTTCCTAAGTACAATATTATACGACGTACGTTGTAACCGAACTGTACTAGGTAATATTTGGGAAAAAAGGTTCTTCAAATCTTTAATATCATGGGTCAACCCCAACTCACATGGGTGTAAAGAACAAAAATAGAGATGGGACTTGATGTTCTTGGTAAAAAGACGACTCCACAACTGCCAAAATGTGAAATATTCTCTCCATGATAAAATAGTGTTCCCATTCCATATCATGCATTGCATATCTAATTTTGAAAAATATTGAAAATTGTAAATATTAAAATATGGGCCCTCTGTCATGCAAAGGATATCTAAATTTAGTTAATATTATTACTTTAAAATACTAAATTTTCGGGGCTTAGTTGATCAGAGGACCCTAAATTTTATGTCCACGCTCTTCTTGTAATTAAAGACGTTACCTTTCAGCATGCAAAGCTTCTAGTTTCATTAATAGAGAAAACGTTGACATCCTTAAAAAAGATACTACGAATATAAATAAGCTTCCTCTTGATAAATTAAATTCAAATACAAATTATATACTTCCTTAGTATGATATTATACGATGCGTGTTGTAACCAAACTGGTAATATTTGGAAGAATATTTGATAAATTAAATTCAAATGGTAATATTTGGAAGAATATTTTCCTCAGAATCTTAATGTCACAGGTCAACACCGACTCACATGTTGTAAAGGATAAAAATAGAGATTACACTTGATGTTCTTTGTAAAAAGAAGACTACACATCTGCCAAAAAGTGAAATATTATCTGCATAAGAAAAAAATGTTTTCATTACTCATCATGGATTGGATATCTAATTTTAGAAAATATTGGAACTTGCAAATATAAAAAAATGGGTCCTCAATCATGCAAAGGATATCTAAACTTATTAAATATTAGAACTTTAAAATATTAAATTGTCGGGTCTTGGTTGATCCAAGGGACTCCGAATATATGTCCACATTTTTCTTGTGTTTAAAGATGCATCACGTCACCTTACAGCATGCGGAGCTACCAATTTCTTTAATAGAGCAAAAGTTGACAACCTTAAAAGTGATACTACAAGAACAAATAAGCTTCCTTTTGATTAAAAAGATCCAAATACAAATTATATATTTTTCTAAGTACGATATTGTACAACGCATGTTGTAACCAAACTGGACATGACAATATTTTGGAGAATATGTTTTTCAAAACTTTAATTTTACGGGTCAACCCCCAACTCACATGGGTGAAAAGAACAAAAATAGTGATGAGACTTGATGTTCTTTTGTAAAAAGACGACTACACAACTGCCATAACGTGAAATATTCTCCGCATGATAAAATAGTGTTCTCGTTCCTCATCATGCATTGCACATCTAATTTTAGAAAATTTTGGAAGTTGCAAATATTAAAAAATGGGTCCTCCATCATGCAATGGATATTTAAATTATTAAATATTAGAACTTGGAAATATTAAATTGACGGGCCTTGATCCAAGGACCTGTAATTTTATATTAATGCTTTTCTTTTATCGAAACATGCATCATTGAACCACGTTACCTTACAACATGCAAAGTTACCGATTTCATTAATAGAGTAAAAGTTCACATCCTAAAATAGATACTACGAGTATAAATAAGCTTCCTCTTGATTGATAAGATCCAAATACAAATTATATGCATTCTAAGTACAATATTATACGACGCATTTTGTAACCAAACTGTACAAGGTAATATTTGGGAGAATATTTTCTTTAGAACTTTATTATCACGGATCAACCCCAACTCACATGGGTGTAACGGAAAAAATAGAGATGGGACTTGATGTTCATGGTAAATTGAAGACTACACAACTGCCAAAGAGTGAAGTATTCTCTGCATGATAAAATAATTAATGCTCTCGTTCCTTATCATTTATGTAACGCCCCGTTTTTCTAAAAACATAAATAAGTTCGAGACGTTAAAAATTTTATAAAAGAAATGACAAAATTTCGAAGACAACGAAATTTCAAACCTAATAAAAATAAGAGACAAGCCAACGTGCGTTTGGGCAGTAACATATCCGTAACACAACATAAATTACATAATTATAGTACTTATTAGTCTAAAAAAATTTTAACTGTAACAAAACGACATTTCACTCACAAGCGATTCATAAAGTAAAAGACAGACCACTATTCGTACACAGACGAATAGCTCACGTAACTCCCTTATTTGATTTACAAGAGAGACTCAGGATTTATATTTACAAGTCAAAAACGTCAAGCTAGTAGCCCGCACACCTAGAGCCATTCTTTCACACTTACTCCCTGACCTGAAATATTTATATTTGGGGTGAGTGTTTGAAATACACCTAGTGAGGGACTTCGAGATTGCATAAGTTGAAAGGCATGAATGTGAGTTCACATGACAAGATATATTACATAAAATCTAAACAGTAGTATCAAACGTAAATGATATCCCCCGGAGTAAACTCAATGTGGGCATCGTATATTCGGGCGAAACCAACAATAGGGCGAAGCACATTCGACATAGGACAAGACAAACCTAACATAGGAAGGTGTTATACCCATACGATAAGTTTGTCCAGACCCATGACAGAATATACCCATTAATATAGGGCAATGTATGTCCGCAGATCATACCTGTCATGATAGGACGGTGTGTACACCTGGCCTAAGACAGGGTAAATCTAACACAATTGGACCGTTCCAACTTGTAGACCTATTCCTGGCCGAGGACGGGGGTACAGAATATAGAACAGGCCTTGCCTGTGAAGTTTTAGCATATTATGCACATATCACTATACATATAAATCACATAATACATTTCAACTTAGGCAATCATAATATTCGAATATTTAAACTCAGAAGTGAGAGTAGAAGTTACCCCCACCTTAAAATGCTAAATGCTCGTGAAGTGCAGTATTCCCAGTTTCCGCCTCTTCGGAACCTACAATAGTGAAAATTCTTAAAAAGTTTAGTCGTATTTAGGAATTGTTTCTAAAATTTAGGAGATAATTAAAATTAATTAAAATTTTCTAATTAATTTCTAAAAATTCATTGGACATCTAATTAGCCCCTAAATTTTATTTTATATTAATATGAACTTAACATTATTTCATTTCTTAAAAAATAAAAAGGTAAGCCTATTATGTAAATTGTCTAATTAAACCTAGTAACAAAATTAGTTCCTATGTTTAACTGTATCTTAAATCTAATAATGACAAAAATTATCCCAACTTTTACCAATTAAATAGGCTTATTACTTAATCCTTACTATTATCATTTATACTCCCAGACTCCATTTCTAACCAATAGGTAACTTATTAATCAATTCAATAAGCCCACACTGATTAAATAAGCTTACACTAATTTTCATCTTCTTCCCCACTACCCACATAACAGGACATACCCACACACCACATAAAACACACACACACCACATGAAACACAAACACACACCACATGAGACACACACACACCATGCAAAGCACGCACACACACCATGCACGCAAAGCATGCACATACACCATGCAAAGCACACGTACATACATACACATGCAATACTACACACACGCACACGACATAATTCATTGCCGATGACGACGGTGGCGTTGGGCCCCTCATCGCCGGCGACTCAGCGCTCGGTATAGGTGCAGGGACGTCGAAGGTGGCTGAGAAGAAGGAAAATCAGCTATTTAAGCCTATTGTCTAATTTGTTATTTTCTCCGTCCCTATTTTTATCAAATTAAGGGCCTAAACTGTCGATTTTCATAAAACTGATCAAAGATTCACGTTCTACGGATCGTGAGCTTCGATTTGGTATATGGGTTGATAGGATTCAACAGCTTTTGAAATTAGTTTCGGTTTGACGGGTCGATTGAAATGTTGGTCCGATGTCTATTTCAGCATCAATTTAAGATCGAAGGATGTTATCTTTTGGTCTAACTAATTGAATATCGAAGCTCTACGCGGAACAAACTTCATCTGGATATATAGATTATAGTGATCGGACGATCCGATCGTCGGAACGGCGAGCCCGAAAGTAGGTCGACGGTGACTTTGTGTTGAAGGAAAGGGAATGAAAAATAAAAAATTTGCTTACTGTATTATCCTCTTCTACGCAACAACTAACAGCCCACCTTACCTGTGTTCGGTTTCATGCATTATATTGAAGTCAATTATGTACATGAGTCACCTTTGTCTTTCCATTTTATCTACACGTGGCTAGCCTATAAGTGACTAATATAAGCTATGTTGATGACTCATATAAGCTAGTTTTTATCTGTTGTATATCTAATCTTGCATGTACTTATATATATATATATATATATATATATATATATATATATATATATATATATATATATAAAAAAAATATAATATACATATCTATATATATAGGCTTGATCATATCATTATAAATCCGTAAACTTGTTTAAAAAATGTGATCTTAGCATAATTGTGGGTTTGGACTAGATGTTTATAAATTATTGTGGACTACAAAATTAATAGTTGAATGGGTTGCATCAATAGATAAAATAAACTCAAGTAACTTAAGATAATTAGCCCACCAAATAGTCCCACGATTTATATAGCAAGTAAATATAAAATTTTGGTTAAAAATAATAAGTAAATTTACTATGGGTCTATATAACTTAATTCTGAGTCCTATAATTATTGCGCGAAAAATACTAATATTAGTAAAATAATTCAGAAAACGAAATAAGTCTAAAAATATAGTTTTTTTTTTTCGGGTGTTACAATTTATTTCATATCTAATTTTAGAAAATATTGAAACTTGCAAATATTAAAAAATGGGCCTCAATCATGCAATGGATATCTAAATACAAATTATATGCTTCCTAAGTACGATATATGCGACGTATGTTATAACCAAACTGTACAACATAATATTTGAGAGAATATTTTCTTCAAAACTTTAATATCACGGGTCAACCCCAACTCAAATGGGTGTAAAAGACAAAAATAGAGATGGGGTTTGACGTTCTTAGTAAAACGAAGACTACACAATTGCCAAAAAGTGAAAATATTCTCTATATGATAAAATAGTTAGCTTGTTCCTCATCAACATTGCATATCTATTTTTAGAAAATATTGGAACATGTAAATATTAAAAATAGGCTCTCCATCATGCAAAGAATATCTAAATTTTAGTAAATAGTATAACTTTGAAATATTAAATTGTCGGGCCTTAGTTGATCCAAGGATCCCTCAATTTTATGTCCACGCTTCACTTGGATTGAAAGATGCATAAGTGAACCACGTTACTATAGCATGCAAAGCTACCAATTTCATAAATAGAGCAAAAGTTGACAACCTTTAAACAGATACTACAAATACAAATAAGTTTCCCCTTAATTCATAAGATCCAAATACAAATTATATGCTTCCAAAGTATGATATTATACGACTCATGTTGTAATCAAATTGCACAATGTAATATTTGGGAGCATATTTTCTTCAGAGTTTTAATATCACTGGTCAACCTCAACTCACATAAAGGACAAAAATAGATATGGGACTTGATGTTCTTGGTAAAACGACAACTACACAACTACCTGTAATACCCCAAACCTCTGGACCCTTAGAAAAATATTTAAAATATATTTTAAAAACTTTCATGCATTCTTTACAATATTTAACTAACGAAATAATTTTTGTGATTTTTTTTGGTCAGTAAAGTGATACCGCGATGCCAGAACTCATCCGCACCTTCGACTCAGAAAAAGGTAAGACATAAGAAATAAAAAGATAACCTATCGGGTTCAATATATAAGAAACAAATAATAAAATCTTGTTTATATCGAGTAAATAACATTATTTCTAAAATTTCAGAATTCACGGATATAATTTCATACTCGAAAAAGAGTAAAACTAGGTAAATGGAATGGTCAAGAATTATGTTTGAAGTATATAAAGAAAGAAAAATTTAAAAGTAAGTTTTGGATAGTTTTCAAGATACAGGTATAAAATAGAAATTTTACGGATAAAATTTCAAACTTAGAAAAGGGAGAAATTTGGAAATTGGAATGGTTGAAGTCTGTATTTAAAATGTTTGTAAAAAAGAAAAAAAAATAAAAAATGAATTTTATATAGTTTACAAGATACAGTTATAAAACAAAAATTTACGGATAAAATTTCAGTCTCGGAAAAGGATAAAACTAGGTAAATGGAATGGTAAAAAAATATGCTTGAGATATTGGGAAAAAGAAAATTTTAAAAATAAGGTTTTGATAGTTTACATGATACAGTTATAAATCTAGGAAACTGATGGATAAAATTTTAAACTAAAAAATGGATGAAATTAAGGAAATAGAATGGTTAAAAACTATACTTGGGATAAGTAAAAATATAAAATTTAAAAATTAGTTTTATATGGTTTTCGAAATACAGTTGTAAAACAAAAATATTACGGATAAAATTTTAGGCTTAGAAAAGGGTTAAAATTAAAAAAATGGAATGATTAAAAATAGTGTTTAAGATTTTTACAAAAAGAAAAATTTGAAAGTAATTTTTTTATAATTTACGGAATACAGTTATAAAAAAAGAAATTTACGGATATAACTTTTTTACTCGAAAAAGAAAATCGCTTAGAGAGAATAACTGTCTATTATAGTATATGTAATGGTAGAAAAAGAAAAAAATAAAAACGAGTTCTGAGTAGCTTACGAAACGAATTTCGAAAATAGAAAATTTGCTGGATATAGAAAATATCAACAATAGTAACCTCCTTGCTCTTCACTCTTTTCTTCTATATATACAATCATCCCCTCACTCCAAAAACTCACCAATTCACTTCTTCTCCTCAAAATTTTCTCTCAAGGTAGTAGTTCTAGTTTAAGAAATATTTTCGAGAGTTCTCGATCTCGAGTCTGGGTCGGAGCTACGGCTCCGTGTACGTTCTTCTCCTACTTTCTTTTCTTCGATTTTAATTTTCCTAAAGCTTATATAGTCCGAGGATCATGTTTTATAACAGGTAGGATGGCAAGGAAAAAATATTTCCCCTGTGGAAATCGAAGAAATATTATTTTAAACTACTATTATGTAAACAATATAATAGGGGCTCAGCCCCTATATGTATTTACTGCTTTCTTTAAATATTGTTGAATTATTGATTGTTTAATTTGTTGTTGAGAATATGTTGAGAATATGGGTATGTTGAAGTGTGTATGAGATATATTTATGGTTGAAAAATAAAAAGGGAGAATAAAAGTTGGGATAAATATTTTTTTTTATTTTTCGGTAAATGGTCCTTTTACGTCGTTATAATGCCGAAATTTCATAAACTTTGGGAAATTATTTTATGAGATATATGGGTATGTTGAAGTGTGTATAAGATATATTTACGGTTGAAAAATAAAAAAGAAAATAAGAGATGAGATAAATATTTTTCTAGTTTATTCTACTCAAATAAATTCAAAGAAACTATATATATATATATATATATACACACACACATATATAAAAGCCGTTAAATTTCGTTTGTTTTATTATTATTCTAGAAATATTAATTTTTGTATAAAAAGGTATAATAGGTTATATATGTGTTGGATAAATCCGAAAAATAAATAAATCTGATTTTTTTTAATATAAATATATATTTATAATAAGTTATATACATGGTATATTTGAAGTTGAAATATTTAAAAGAGAATTGAAATATAGATTTTAAAAGCTTTTTAAATGGGTTTCTAATTTTCTTTTTTCAGAAAACTATAAACTGAAAATTTTAGTTTTTAGGTTGTGATTTATGTATTTATAAAGATATTTATGTTGTCAAAATATTAAAATAATTATTGGAAGTTATTATATTAAATTTTAAAAGATAATAGGGTTATAATGGAATAAATACAAAAAATATAAGGGAGGTATAATCTTTAATTCTTATAACTAACATATATCATGCTTTAATATATATATATATATATATATATATATGATGTTGATATAATTATATCTCTCATTAAGGTGTAGGAAAATAAAATATAATTTTTATTTGGGAAAAAGCCTAATATTTTCACCTATATTACAAAATATATATATATATATATATATATATATATAGGAAATGATTTTATTTAGATTTTCTTTCGATATATCTAATATATATAAGTAACTAGAAGTATAAAAAGTATTTTTCTAGAATTTTATTCAAAGTGAAAATTGGTTTATGAATTTTTAAAGAAAACGAATATTCATAAGATATTTGATTTTCTTGAAAATTAATAAAATAAAAAAAAAATGGGAAATAAATTTAGAGTACATAAAAAATAGAAATGAACACTATGAGAGATTTTTATAATTTTCGAAAAAATCAATAGTAAGAAGATATTTTATGAATAGTAAATAGATATTTGTGAACAGTAAATAGGTATTTTGCTACTCGTATATTTATATCGTACATAAGATGCTAATTAAGTTGAGATGTACGCGACATGTTTTATGCGATTTTAATTTATATAATATGAAATTATTTGCTAATCGATCCATTTAATATGTAATATTAATTATTAAGTTAATTATTTATTATTAAAATATTAATTTCGAAAAATTGATTATATTTTCGAAATTTTTATATGAGTGAAATGAAATTGTTTATAACGTTATATAGTTGAGTTGAAAATTATTTCATGTTTGTTTTTGATAAAATACTTAAGTTCAAAAAAGTGTCTACTTAAGAAAATATTTGAGAATAGAAATTCTACTATGACATAATGAACTTGATAAGTAACAAAGAATTTTGCAAACAACTGATGCTAAGTGGGCAGACTGAGTTTAGGAGCTCGCGAAGAATACTATCCCGACACTACTTCTGAAAAAGCAAAACAAGTGGGTAATGATGATTGCAAGTTAGCTTTCAGTTATAATGTGGACAGGATTTATATTGTTATATTTTGTTTTTTACCTTCGGGTATGAGACATGCATTGATTTCAATTAATACTATGTTCCTATACATACTTTGAAAGTATAGGACCCCGTGAAAGTTAGACCTGAGAAATTAACCCCGTATGAGTTGGGTTGGACCCCGTAAAAGTTGGGCCACATAAATTAACCCCGTATGAGTTAGGTTTGGTATTGGACCCCGTAAAAGTTGGGCATTACCTATATATGAATGTTTATGTGATTGACTTTATCTATCCTACATAATATAACTACTTGTAGAGTTATCCACGGGTTTCTTTGAAACTCATATCCCTACAAATATTTCAGGATGATGGAGACGTGCAGCGGGTTGTTGCGGATCTCGTGGGCTCCGTCCAACTCCACTTAGGGCCCGTGATATTTATAAAACTATTTTGATGACGATTATAAATAATTTATATTTCAAGTCTGTAATAATTATACGCTTCCGCATATATCTATACATTTCAGAATTTTATTTTCCATATTTTGGAATAAAGACTATTTTTAGAATCACAAATGCTTTCGCTTATGCAATTTTAAAGTTTAAAGAAAATAATGTATGAACTTGTCCCACTGTGGCACCTCGATCTCGAAAGGTGAAATTGGGGCACTACACTACCAAAATATGAAATATTCTTTGCATGATAAAATACTATTCTCGTTTCTCATCATGTATTGCATATTCAAATTTAAATAATATGAACTTGCAAAGATTAAAAAATTGGTACTCCATCATGCATTGGATATTAAAATTTAGTAAATATTAGAACTTTGAAATATTAAATTGTCAAGCCTTAGTTGAACTAAGGACCCGCAATTATATGTTAACGATTTTCTTTTATTGAAACATGCATCAGTGAACCACGTTACGTTACAACATGTAAAGCTATCAATTTCATTAATAGAGTAAAAGTTCACATCCTAAAATAGATACTACAAACACAAATAAGCTTCCTCTTGATTGATAAGATCCAAATATAAATTATATGCATCCTAAGTAAGATATCATACGACGCATGTTTTAACCAAACTCTACTAGGCAATATTTGGGACAATATTTTCTTCAGAACTTTAATATCACGGTCAACCCCAACTCACATAGGTGTAACATAAGGAAATTGAGATGAGACTTCATGTTCATGGTAAATTGAAGACTACACAACTGCCAAAAAGTGAGGTATTCTCTGCATCATAAAATAATGCTCTCGTTCATTATCATGAATTGCGTATCTAATTTTAGAAAATATTGGAACTTGCTAATATTAAAAAATGGGCCCTCAATCATGCCATGGATATCTAAACTTAGTAAATATTAGAACTTTGAAATATTAAATTGACGGGCCTTAGTTGATCCACGGGCCCGCAATTTTATATCCACGTTTTTCTTTCATTGAAACATGCATCAGTGAACCACGTTATCTTACAACATGCAATGCTACCAAAATGATTAATAGAGTAAAAATTGACATCCCTAAACAAATACTACGAATACAAATTAGCTTCTTCTGGATCGATAATATCCACATACAAATCATAAGCTTCCTAAGTACGATATTATACGACGTACGTTGTATAACAAAACTGTACAATGTAATATTTTGGAGCATATTTTCTTCAGAACTTTGATATCATGGGTCAACCCATCTCACATGGGTGTAACGGACAAAAATAAAGATGGGACTTGATGTTTTTGGTAAAATGGCGACACAACTGCCAAAATGTGAAATATTCTCTTCTTGATAAAATACTGTTCTCGTTCCTCATCATGCATTGCTTATTTAAGTTTAGATAATACTAAAACTTGCAAATAGTAAAAAAATGGGTCATCCTTCATGCAATGGATATTTAAATTTAGTAAATATTAGAACTTTGAAATATTAAATTGTGGGCCTTAGTTGATCCAAGGACCCACAATCTTATGCCCACGTTTTTCTTTTATTAAAACATGGATCATTGAACTATGTTGCCTTACAACATGCAAAGCTACCAATTTCATTAATAGAGTAAAAGTTCACATCCTAAAGCAGATATTACAAATACAAATAAGTTTCCTCTTGATTGATAAGACCTAAGTGCAAATTATATGCTTCCTAAGTACGATATTATACAGTGCATGTTGTAACCAAACTGTACAAGGTAATATATTTGGGAGAATATTTTCTTGAAGACTTTAATATCACGGGTCAACCCCAACTCACATGGGTGTAAAGGACAAAGACAGAGATGAGACTTGATATTCTTGCTAAAAAGAAGACTTCGCAACTGCTAAAAAAATGAAGTATTCTCTACATGATGAAATAGTGCTCTTGTTCTTCATCATGCTTTGCACATCTAATTTTAGAAAAAATTAGAACTTGCAAATATTAAAAAGTGGGTCCTCCATCATGCCATAGATGTCTAAATTTCATAAATAATAGAACTTTGAAATATTATATTGTCAGGCCTTAGTTGATCCAAGGACCCGTAATTTTATGTCGACACTTTTCTTTCATTGAAACATACATCAGTGGTTCATGTTACCTTACAGCATGCAAAGCTACCAATTTCATTAATAGAGTAAAAGTCACATCCCTAAAACAGATACTACAAGTACAAATAAGCTTCTTCTTGATTGATAAGATCCAAATACAAATTATATGTTTCCAAAGTATACGACACTACATCCCATATAATAACATCCAACATCGAACATAGTCAGCCGTGTAGTTTTAATCCTCGTCTGGATGATAATTAACTAAGTAATTCCAAAAATCATTGTCAATCGGGGGAGTCACCTTGGGATGGAATGTCGTGTTAGGAATTTGTGCCATGAATCTGGTTTGGTTTGAATTGACGTTTGCATCAAGGTGGAGGCTTGGATATGGACGTCATTGGAATTGGGCGCGTCGGAGGACACGGCCGCGACGGAAGGTCGCGGCCGCGGCGAGATGTGCAGAAGATGGGCCTCGGCCGAGGCGAGGTAGACTCGGCCGAGTCTAGTTGGGCAGAAAGATCGCCTCGACCGAGGCGGACCTGGCGACGCAGAAGATGGGCCAGCGCAAGCCTAGGCCCAATTGGATTCCTTTTGTGTCTAGAATTAGGGTTTGGGGCTTATAAATAGGCCTATTGTCTTTGGAATTTGTATTGGCCATATTGGCCAGTCAATTGTTTTGGATTGGTCAATCAATTGATTGATCAGTCATTGAATTTGAGTTGAGAGACAAGAGAAAGATTGTCTTTTGATTTGGGACTCTATTTTCGGGTTTAGAGTCGTTTGGTCATAGAGTGTGGAGAATTTGTTTTGGTCGAGTATCAATTGATTGATACTCGAGTTTGTCTCCGTTTGTTAGGATGAAGAGTTTGATAGTTGACCTAGGGTCAAGTTTGTCTTTGTCCTATTTTGTAACACTCTTTGATATATTGATTGGTTCCTCTCGTTTGGCCGTGGACGTAGCTAACAAGTTGTTAGTGAACCACGTTAAATTTGGTGTCTTCGTTTTGACTTTGTCGATGGTTCTCGTTTATCGTTCTTTATTATTCGTTTGTTCATTAATTTCCCAACATGTCGTTGACATTAGGGGATGTTCTGGCAGGACAGGGCCATCATTAACATCGGAGCATCAATTGGAGGATGATGAGCAACTTCGATTGGAAGCCGACCAAACATTCTTTGTAGATTTTCCTATTGCGGTTTACCAAATGTGCGATATGAACAGATTATCAACTTCAACGCTCTAAATACTACTACAAAGGAGGTCTGATTGTGTTTTGTTATTTGATGGAGGCATCTTGCAACTATCAAATTTCCATAGTACGAAAGGAGCTTTTTTTTATAAGAAGATTCTTTACATTTCAATTCATTAAAGGCCCCACCTAAACTTATTCAAGAATCTAATGAATAAAATGCTGGAAAAGAAAAGAAAAAGTAGTATGTGGGAGCAGCTTTGTCACTTCATTCACTTATTTTCCATTTAAAAGTCATGGCAAAGGGGTAGGGTCCTGCCTCCTGCCTCATATCTCCAAGAAAAAGGAAAGGAAATTAAGCAAAACAAATTAAAATTCCATGTAATAGATGAACATAACGTTGTAAACAAATTAATATGCAAGCTATGCAACAACCACGTAGCTCATCAAATGGGAGAGACAAAAATTAAGATACATTGGTGAACCAAGAAGTAATACAAACCTACGAATTTCAGAAAAGCCAATACATATATCCTAGATGACATATTACATGAGGTTAAGTGTCACAACGTATCATAAGCTTCATATAACGTGATGCTGCCAATTTTGGGTACAAATACCCAACATATCACCTCTAAATATTACTTAATGATAGCCTTTTCGAATTAGTGTTTTTGGAGTACCTACTGACTATAGTACCAAATAAAATTTCAATCTGTTTCATTAGATTACCATAATTGGTAGCTTCAAATTATGATATTTGTTTGGAAGTCGAAAGCCCTCCTAATCACAGATGAGTAGCGACGAGGGTTACAATTACATCATGCCGTCAGGAAAGCATGTGCAAAATAGATGATAAATTGAACCCATTTTCGACATCACTTTTATGTAATCAAGGTTTAATGCACTATCGAGTTTGATTCCAAAAATACATAGGAACTGAATGAGGTGAAAAATACTTTTTCATTTAGCACTTACCAAGCAATCGTGTGGCCGGCTAATTGCTGCCAGTGTTGGAGAGATACCTTTCGGGGGAATTGGAGAAACAAAGAACACTACTTCTCAAGCTGATGAAGGAGATGGGCCCACCATGCTAACGAAATTGAGTAAGCTAGGGTAAGAGGATGAAAGTGGGTTAGGAGGGGTTTTTTCTGATATATGGAGGGTGTTTCAAGAAATTTAATAAAGAAAAAAATCAATACCCCAAACCAAACAAATGACTGACTAATTATCTGAAGCTTATTTAGGAGTTAATCAATCAAGCCAAATAAATGACAAATGATAATTCTATTAGCTTTCTATAATGTAATCCTATTCAAATCCAAACTGTTTTATCAATCCTGTCCCATAAATCATCCGAGGCCTTACAAGATAAAATTGAAGAACTAAATTCTATTATTGTTTGGTAATTTTAGTCCTATATAAATTATAATTCGTAATTAAGATCTGCTATACTTTCAATTTTGTGAAATTGGCCCTTATTTTAAGAAATTTTAGGAATCATGTCGTAAATTGGCACAAGCATTACCCAAGCTATGTGCCTAGCTCGACTTATCTAGTGTGCGGCTCAAAGTTCGTAAATGCTATTTTTTTACTCAAAGTTTGTAATTTTCGTAGATTGGAAAAGTAAACGAAACACAGACGATGCACGTAAGTAGCACGTGTTTGTTTCTGGGCAAATTTCAACCAAATATAGTACCATCAAATTTTAATGATTATTCATTTGTAAATTTAAATTTGTATAGGACCAAAATTACAACTAATTGTTATAGAACTAATTTTGCTAAATACTTACTTTATCATAAATTTCTAAATTCTTTTATGAAGTCCTAATTTAGAGAAGTGTTATACACTATTAAAATCACTAAAATTTATAATTAATTATTTAATATCATAATATAGAAAATGAATTAAATGATATAAAAAAATTAACACAATATCAAATATCACTAAAATGGATTAAATGATTTTTTCCTTGGAATCAACTTTACTCGGTTCTATTTCTGTTATTGGTTAGGACCAATTCGGTTTGACAAAAAAAGGTTCGAATTGATTCGGTACGAATAAAATCAAATAATTAACGAATATTATTAGTTCGGGGTTCTTTTAGATCGGAATTCAGTGCACGCCAAATTATCTTTAAAACCCATGCTCATCTTTAGTTTTCACATAGAAATAGTCAAACTCTTTGCTGACAAAATTTAGTTTCATTCTTTTTAATGAAGTGAGCCCAACTTTTTAATGGATAGCTTACACGACTAGAGAACCTACATGAAACACAATCATCTAGGTCAAAGACTCAATATCCTAAGCCAAAAATTTATTCGTCTTAGCTTTAAACCAATTCTTATGAGCCAAAATCCATTAGTGTAAGCTAAAAACCCATTTGTGTAGAAGCGAAAATAGCGAAAAAACCATTTGCACGTAAACAAATAACAAATTCGTGTATGCACTAAAGATTATTGGTGTAAGCCAATCTCATTCGTGTAAGCCAAAAAACACGAAAAAACTCATTTGTGTAAGACTGTAAGCCTTAAAAATTATTTTTGAAAGCTAAAATCATCTTGTGTAAGCTAAAAACTCATTTGTGAAAGGAAAAATTACAAATAACCATCCAAATTTTGCGTGTTTTTGTACTTTGCACTTTGCTATATGAACTTTTTTGTTGTAAATTACCACCTCGAACAAATCTCAACCATTGATTGATGATACGTGTCCAACTATTGACGGTTGAGATTTCTCTCAGATGGTAATTTGCTACAAAATCACAAGTTCAGATGGTAAATTGCAACAAAAAAAAGTTTATATACCAAAGTGTAAAAACACGCAAAGTTGAGATTGATATTTGTAATTTTCCATTTGCAGGGATAAACTAAAAATCCATTCATGTAAACCCTAAAATCATTTTTGTAAGCCTATCACATTTGTGTAAGCCAAAAAAACACGAAGAAAACATATTCATGTAAGTTAAAATAGAAGAAAATTAATACGACGAGAAGAAGAAGAAGAAGAAGAAGAAGAAGAAGAAACTATACTGAGTGTAATAATTAAAGGAGAAGACGACACTATACTGAGTGTAATAATTAAAGGTAAAGATAAATTCATCCATACATCTAAAATATGGGTAGAAAATATATAAATTATAATATTAATAAGAAAAAAAAAGTTTAATATTTCTCCTTGGGTGAAGCGACACATTTCCACAAAAATAAAAGTTCCTAAGTTTGTCATATAAGCAAAATGTAAGAGATTTTGATAATTTATTCATTACAATATTATTATCTCTGTCCGATGAAAAGGATTATGTTTTAAAAGATATTGTTTATCTTAAAAAGAGTTTAATTTTAAAAGTCGATAGTTGTTATCTGCTTTACAATAAGAAATGTAACCAATGCACATAATCTCTCTCTCTCTCAAAGTTGTCTATATTTTTCTTATAGGTTTTAATATCTATATATATATAATAAGCCAAGTCAGCCGGATATAGTAAGTTTAGTAATTTCCCGCCCAAACTATAATTACTATTAATAGACGAATTTTTGAATTTTGAATTCAAATTATCCGATTTAATCTGCTGTAATTAAACTATTCAAATTATTTTTTGATCGAAAAATGTGGAAAAACAAATCTATTGAATATTGTCCAACTGGATAAGTTTAAATTTTTTTGAATTTTGAATTTTGAATTAATCCTTATCCGATTGCATAATTTCATCTATAAATACAGACGTCAATTTATCGTATTTTTTATGATTCACGTTTATGCTACCTATTTCTCTCATTTTTTCATTCCGTGATTGTCCATGTCAACCTGATAGGCGCTACCTATTTATTTCTCTCTTTTTTCATTCCGTGATTAGTTCTCTCATTTATTTCTCTCATTTCTTCCTTTCTTGATTGTCCATTGATAGTCATATTATAATGGAGGGCTCCAAAAGGACCATTACAATCCAAAATCATTTCTTCATTCCGTGATTGTCCATGTCAACCTTGATTTAGGCACATTATAATGGAGGCTCCAAAAGGACCATTACAATCCAAAAGGATTAAAGGACTATCTGATTGATAGACACATTATATCTCTCATTTCTTCATTCTGTGATTGTCCATTGATAGGCATATTATAATGGAGGCTCTAAAAGGACCATTACAATCCAAAATCATTCCATGTCAACCTTGATTTAGGCACATTATAATGGAGGCTCCATTACAATCCAAAAGGATTAAAGGACTATCTGATTGATAGACACATTATAATGGAGGCTCCAAAAGGACTACCTGATTGATAGGCACATCATTATAATGGAGACTCTAGGAGGACCATTACAATCCAAAAGGACTACCTGATTGATAGGCACATTATAATGGAGACTCTAGAAGGACCATTACAATCCAAAAAGACTACGAAAATAGGGCCATTACAATCCAAAAGCCATACAGAAAATTTCAGCCTTCAGCCATACAGAAAATCAGCCACACAACAGTTAATTCTGGAATTTACCGACAATTAACGTTTTGTACGGTAATATATAACCGTATAAAGCATTATTTATTCAATTTCTTTTATATAATAAATTTATATTATTTCCACTACATTGTGCTAACATCAGACAAAATATTGGCAAAAGACTAGAGAAAACCAAGTCATTCGAGATTCAGCTGAGTACTACATTGTGCTAACATCAGACAAAATATTGACAAAACACTAGAGAAAACCAAGTCAATCGAGATTCAGCCGAGTTTGAAGGCCTGTCAAGAAATTCTAATTTGAAAGTTTTTTTGGATTTTTAATCGTAGTAGCTTTCCTTTTTTTATTTTCTATTATCTATTATCATCTGTATTTATTTATTTTAAATTGAAATTGATATTTTCGATAGCTTTTCATCTCTCTCTATATATATAAGCCAAAGTCAGCAAATTTTAGTAAGTTTTAAATTTTCTCCCTCATTCTTTAAGTTATTATTTTTGTAAGAGATTAAAAAATTTGAATTTGTATTATCCAATTTTTTTTGTTATATTTTGAAAATTTGAATTTATATTGCTCCTATTATGATGGTGCGTTTTGAAAATTTGAAAAAAAAAAAATCTTACCGGATCCGTTGTTATCTCACGTGGAAAATATTCTAAAGAATCTGTAAAAACGCATCATAATCAAGATAACACAATGAAAATTCAAATTCAAATGTTAATTAAAAGAATCCATAAAAACGCATCATAATCATGATACACAATAAAATTCAAATTTAAAACAATAAAATTCAAATTTAAATGCATAAAATTACATCTGTAAATTCAAATGTTAATTAAAAGAATCTATAAAAACGCATCATAATCATGATACACAATAAAATTCAAATTCAAATGTATAAAATTACATATGTATTCACTCAAATTCAAATGTATAAAATTACATCTGTATTCACATCTATATATAGATACATCCTCATTCACCCTTTGTCATATGCTGACATCCAAAAAATGAGCATATGCTGACATCCAAAAAATGTATAGTTTCAGTGAAGCAGCAAGAACTTGGAAAAGACAATCAAAATAAATCGTTTCATTGGAGCAACATGAAGCTGAAAAATGATAAAAGGAAACTATACTATTCAAATTAATTTGTCATCAACCTTTTGTAAAGTAATACATTATTTACAACATGTAACATTTTGTAAAGCAATACATTATTTACAACATGTAACCTTTTGTAAGGTTATACATTAGGTTATACATTATTTACTAACATGTTTCTTTAACTATTCAATAACGCGTTTCTTTAACTATTCAATAACACGCGCGTGTATAATGTAATGTTGATTCAATTATTATATGTATACAATCAATTCAGATAGAATTTTGGCAAAAGATAAGAGAAAACAATCAACATATTTGGCGGATTTTGAGCGCAAAAGGATGGACAATCAACATAAGTGACGGATTTTGAGCGCAAAAGGATGGTAAAAAATTTCGTAAAAATCAATGTATCAAACTATATATAGATTGTTGTATATCAATAATGATATAGAACCACTGATGGATTTTCTTATAGCGTCCACTGGTAAAAAATTTCGTAAAAATCAATGTATCAAACTATATATAGATTGTTGTATATCAATAATGATATAGAACCAGTGATGGATTTTCTTATAGCGTCCACCCATGATGTGTTCGGCCAGCAAACACATCCCACAAAAAAAAACACACGCTACATATATTTTTTATTCATTCCTCGCCTCTTATTCCACAAAATAAGTTTTTTTAGTTTTTTTCCACTATACAATATTTTATTTTACCAAAATTATTTTATCCGTAGATTATTTTATCCGTTTTATTTCTTCTCTCTAGAAAAATAAAAAAATTCACTATGGCAAAGTTTTTTTCAAAAATAATTTCATTCGAATTTTTTTTCTCTCATCTCTCTCCCAAAATATTAATATTAAATTATAATAAAATTTGGAATAAATCATACTGAATAATAATAATAAACAAACAACGAAGGCAATACAATTTAATAAGATTGACAAAAGAATATATTTTCTTCATGATTATTCTTATATAAAGTATTTTATTAGTTTAGTTCATTAATTTTTTTTTTATATCTATTAAGTATCTAAATCAAAATACAACTTTATTTATATTATTGAGCTCATTCTATGGATATAGGAGATTATTGGATAAAAATTTGAAAGATTTGAGGTTATCTATGTCTTTTAAAATTCTAAATCCAAATTCAACTCTATTTATATGAATGAGCTCATCATATGGACTATGAAGATTCAATTCATCCTAAAATAAAATTATATTTTCTATGTATTTTTTAAAATTTATTTTTAATAGAGGACATTTTGTAGGTAAACTAATCAAATATTTTATGTAAGAATAATGCTTAAAAAAGAATTGTTTTTGTTTCTAATAGAAGATATTTTGTACGTAAACTAATAAAATATTTTATATAAGAATAATCCTTAAGATTATTTGTTTTCCAATCCTATTAACTGATATTGTATTTGAAACTTTTTGTTTCTCAATCTGTTCAATGATATTGGATTTTGGATTATGTATGTTCACTTTATTTATTACTATCAATAAGTGTGATTTACTCAAAATTTATCATAATTTAATATGAATGTTTTGATAGAGACAAGAGAAGCTAAAGAAACGGATGAAATAAAAAAAAAATCTGGAACAAGATACGAGGAAGAAATTTATGAAAAAATTAAAATGTGTTTTTATTAGTGAAAAAAAACTGAATTTTCAGAGTAAGAGGCAAGGAATGAATAATACTACAAAAGAACACAAAAGTTTTCTTTGTAACAAATTTTAATCATTTCTTTTTTTTTTTTTTTTTTTTTTGTTAAATATTATCAAATAAAAATGTATTTTTAATAAAAAGTATTGTTCGTGTTAATATTAATTTACTCTTAAAAGAAAATAGCCCGTGCATCGCACGAGAGCATTTACTAGTTCACCTATATTCTCCGATATTCAATGATTCCATGATATATCTCAATATTCACCGTGTATTACTTTTGAGGTTACACATTTTTATTTGAAAACTTAGTAAAAAACGTTCGGGAAACAAATGAAATTACTTAGTGCAACAATGTTTCATCTTCAATTTCAAATGATTTTCTATCTCTTATTCGAACTCCATTAATATCCATCACATGTTGTTTGTGATGGTATACTCCAACTCCATCAACACGTGCCACGCATTATTTGTGATGCCATGGCATCATTGTGTATATGTAATATTTGTTGATAGAGTTGAAATTGAAAATAGAACACCATTTAAAATAAGTGATGTAATTTATGAGGGCTTCTATGGTGCCCCAGGGGTATCGGTACCCTAACAAATTCAACCACTAGATTATTAACTTTTAATGAAGGCCATTAAATCTAACAACCTGCTACTTCGAGAGCAGGTTACCCAATTTAAATAATCTTTTATCATTAAAATGGACAACACAAATGGTACTACTGAAAAAAATAATTTTTAATTGTTCCACGTACATGAACCTTTAAAGACAGAAAACCATCCAAGAAACTACCTCTAGTCACTCAATTTCACACGTTAGAACTGAAATTCCAGGAAATTATTGACATAAATTCACTACTACTGTAATATGAAATGAGTGATGTAAATTTGAAAATGATTTTCATCCTATAATATAATTCTAAGATTCATTAAATTATTCAAAAATCAGGTAAAAGTTTGACCCTCCAGAAACTAATTATTAAAAATACTATTTAAAAAAATTATAAAATTAATTTGATAATCTCAAAATTATTTTAAAAATCAAGAGCATGTTTAACAGAATAAAATAATTCATAGATTTTTTTTTTAAGAAATTAAAAATATAGAAAATCTAAAAATCAATTCCAAATCTGAAGTTTTGAAAGAGATATCATATTATTTTAATATCTTACAATATCTGAAATTTATTTTAAAATATAAATATTATTTTAAAATAGTGGTATATAATTTATAAGGTGGATAAATAATTTCTAAACATTTACTGAGGTTGATAATTTAGAAAATATGATTTGAAAAATATTGAAATATAATTTAATCAGGTTTTAGAATTATTTAAATATTTTTTAGATGTTGCGAATACTTTTTTTTTTTGAATTTTTATACAATTTTCAGATTATAATATCAGTTAAGATTTTCTAATACCTATTTTTAGACTTTTCAAATTCATTTTTAGATTTGTCATTAATTCCTTTTATAAAATAAAAACTTTATAGATTGACGAATATACGGAGTCCTATGCCGCAAATTTTGAAGACTTATAGGTGGTTAATAAAATAAGTTTTGGGTTCAGATAGAGAAACAAGCAAAAAAGAAAAAAAAAAGTATAGTTGTTTAAAGTCATTTGGTTTTTAATCATTTTAGTAATATTTAGGTAATTTTAATTTTTAATAATATTATGAAATTGAAAATTACAAAAAATATATATGAGGCGGACTTTGGAATTTTTAAAAAGAATAAGTAAGAGTTCAAAGATTTCACGGAAATTACAAGAATAATATTCACGATATATCGGTATATGTTTTTATAATTTCAAAATTCCAGAATTAATCTTATTTTTCATATCTTAATTAAAATATGTGACAAGTAAGGGAGGAATTGATATATTTGGAGAATTTAGTTACTATTGTAGCAACAACGATATAATCAAGACTGAAAGGTTTGAGTTCGCAAAAGGATAAAATTTATAAGGTAATTCTATTTATATTTTGGATTTGGATTAAGAAAAAAATTTAAAATTAATTTTGGTTTATTATTCTTGATTAAGGTATAAAAATTAAATGTCCGTGTAAAAACATGAGTAGTTATTATCTCTACCAAAATAGTTTATGAATGCCTTTGCTTCTGCATTGAGATTAAGTGGAAATCCTTCTTTACTATTAACGAAGAATCTCGCAGGTACGTGTTGCTCATTCCTCTATTAAAACTCCTTAAAATTCGTTTCATATTATTCTGACGCTTGTTCCCTCTTAATTTTTCCTTAACTGCTGGCTCACTTCTCTCTCCCACCATCACACGGAAAATTCTCAGATTTAATATTTCTCTCTTTTCATCCAGGATGAGCCCAAAACCATCCAATTCTAGCAACAAAACCACCCAAAACTGATTAACAAAACCACCCAAAACGGCCCCCAACCCTATGGCGGACTCTGTTTTCCCACAAGACATCGTCGCTGGCATCCTCACCGTGTGAGTTAGTGCAACTGAGTTATTTACGGAAGAATGTGTTGGCGAACGACAATTGGAGATAAGAATCGTTGTGAAGCGACCTAATCATCTGTCACACAAATCGCCACTGAGTTATTTCTTCTCTTTTTCTAATTTCTTCTCTTTTTCTTTCTATTCGCTTTTTCTATTGGGTAGTTCTTTATTTTTCCTTTCAAATTTTGCGAAGCAGAGTTAGATCTGAAGCAATAAATCCTTCTGCCCGTCTACAAGTTAGAGAAAGGGTCCATAGCAAACTTCGTCGAACATGAAGGTAGCCTGAACTTTTCTTTCTCTCTTCTTTTAGATTCTTGATTAGTATGATTAGTATGTTTAGATCTTTTTTGTTGCTTATTACAAAAGAAACTGTCTATGTATTTTTACCAATTACACCAGCCATATAAAATGCAGAAAATTTATTCATGAAAAATAACGTTGTAACTCGAAAGCTGGACGGTGTTCGGTTGGTGCAAGGGCGATTGTGAAGGGTTGGGTAAATATGGCAATGGTGGTAAAGATTTTGAAGGCACCAGACCGTCGATAGTGGATGGTATGCCATTGCTTTTGGTCTAACATTTATACCGACCTTTTCAGTTTTTATATGACAAAAGGCTATGGCTTATAAAATAATCTTGCTCATTAACCAAAAGAAAAAAAAAAGTTACTTGGATGTTCCTATCCATCCTTTAGTAGTCTTATTTTTTATTTCTCTATATTACATTAATCTTAATGGCTCTCAATTTGTTGGAAGAACTGACAAGATACATCTTTTGATTATTGGTGGATTCTGGTGAAGTAATCAGCAGCTCTTTGTTTGATTTGAGGTATTACTACTATTATGTAAACATGCCTTGCTTCTCTATCTCTATTTTTTTCTTTGGATTGAGTACTTCATATTTCCTTTGACAAATGATTTTTTTGTTATTCTTAACAATGTTGATTATATATGAAAGTCGTTGTATAAACTTTTGTTCATGGACAACCATGGGAATATTAAATAGCAAATGATGCAGGGTATCTCTTTTTCATAGTTATGCTTCGGACTAGGGAAAACAAGGATGTAAGTATTCAAATGCTGATACTTATGTTTACTTTGCAAGATATGCTTATTTATAGTGAGAAAATCATATGCTCTGACATCCTATAATGTGGCCATATATGGCTTCATATTGGGACGTAATTAAATTGTACCCTCATTGCAAGTGCAATGTTAGTTAAGGAGCATAACTTTCCCTTTAGAAAGAGGATCTTATGGTGCTGATATAAGAAATGTTTTTATGTAGCTAAAAAATGGAAATGAAAACTCTCAATTTAAGTTGTATTACTATACAGCTACACGATAGTACATACTAAGCTTTGTAATAATCGGTTCCTTTGGAATGTTCAGGGGATAGGTATATTGATCAATTGGTGTTCATGGGGATTCTATTGTGATTAGCAACAACATATGCTACAAATTTAGGATTATTACGTGACAAAGCTTTGTGTAAAGAGGGAAATAGATCTTGCTTTCAAGAAAATATTATTCTAGAGTTGTATTTGATGATTATTACATCACAATATGAGGGTTGTTCTCCTCGGGTCTTTTACATCAAGAAAAAGAGGATTTTAAGGTGTTGTGTGGTATGTAATTTGCAGTAGCTGCCATTATGTTTAAGTTCTTTGGATATGCGATTTGCCTTTAATTAAATATTATTTTTTTAGCTTAAATTGGGTTTTGGTTTCAATATATTCATCATTTTTTTCCATATATTGTGGGTTTTCTTTTCGTCCAACAATGAGGGATTTTTCACTCACCTTTGAAAATGGCGTTGAATGTATCTATGTGGGTTTGAGACCTCTGATTTAAATGAATTTTCAAAAAGGAACCTGAATTGGATGAGAGAACACTAAAGAAAAGGTTAAATAGATGAAAAACCAATTATTGTGTTTATTAGAGTACATTTTCTTTAGCATCTGGTTTATAAAATGTGTATGTTTTTATTGAAATCGTGTTTGGCTTATGTATCATAATATTGTTAGATTTTGGACCTATTTTTCTTCTAATCTTGCACAATGATAGTCCTAATTGTCTTTAGTGTCTTCTGATTTTTTTTAGATGTATACTTTTTTGTTTAAAGTATGTTTGTGAATGTACATGTTTATCAAAGTCTTGAATCCAGTCTGTCGGGGTCCATGTGGGGGTCCAATTGGAGCAATATCTATGGGAATTCTCTCATTGTTGCAGAAGTGCAAGAAGTTGTAGCAGTGGTTATCATTTTAATTGTATTTCATTTTCTGTATTAAATCCTAGAATGAACCATGTATATTTTTCTCACCTTATTTTATCAGTTAAGTTTTATTATATTCGTGATCAACATATTAATTGTTGATAATTTGTACTATATATTGTTTAATTGTCGTATAAATGTAATTTATGTATACTTTTCAATTTTACTTCTATTTGTTCCTTTCTCTTAAACAACACATGGACATCATCCGCAATTTAGCTTGCCTGTCTTATCTTTGTAAAATTTGTATATTTACTTAAATGATATCGACCGAGAGAAAAAATATATCCCGTGCATCGCACGGGTGCACATCTAGTCATACCTAATATAAAAATAAAACCGTCCCAAAAATAATAACTTAGGAATTTTTCCGTCCAAATTTCTTTGCCATTTGTAGAAACCATTATTTTTTGTATAAATCATTTTCCATCCAGACATTTCACGTGTTATTTGGTAAAAAAGAATTTGGTATAGATCGATATATATTTGCCTAAAATATATCAAGGCACCAATATCTCAATTAAATAGTAAGTCCACTGCAATCAACATAATTTGTCTAACTCTAAAAAAAGAGACTAGGAATGACAGATGGGTGGGTACTCGTGAAATTAAGGTACCCAAACTCTAACCATTTAAAATTTATATTACCCAAACTCGTTTGGAAAGATATTTATAATACCCAAACCCATTTACTAATACCCATTGGGTACCCTAACCCGCCAATAAGTATTTTATTTTTTTTAAATATTATTTTCCACGAATCATCTAAATGGATGTTGAACCAGTTTCTTCACCATCAATATAAATTAAACACGAGATTAAAAATGAGAGATAATTTTTGTAAAAAATCACAATATGTCTACCAATCCTAAAATGAAAAATATATTTATAAACTTGAAAGTTGAGGGTTCGACCCTTACATAACACACACACACACACACACACACATATATATATATAAAACATAACGGGTTCGGGTAGTGCGGGTAACCTAGCATTAAAACTCGAACATTAACCAAATATTATTGGTATTTAAAAAAAAAAAAAAACCAAACCCTTCCCAGACCCATTTAGATTTTTCCCAAACCCTCTCCAATCGGATTTGTGTGGGTACCCATCAAAATCCGCCTGACTACCATCCCTAAAGGAGACGCTCACACAACCTTCCAAAAAAAATCTTACGGGTATTTGTGCCATCCCTAAAAATGAAATTTATCAAATAATTTTAATATAAATTTAGGGTTAATTGCAGCAATCCCACAAAACTGTTAGCGTTTTTGCACATAAATCACTATTTTTTTTGTGGCATCGATACATATAAACTATATAGGTTTGTGACAAGCTTATTTCTAATCCTAAAGTACCACAAGTAGGGGTGAGCACGGTCCGGAGCGGTTCGGAGATATGGAAATCTCCAGAACCGAACCAAACCTCGGAGATATTCGGAGATTTCCAAAATTAAATCTCCAGAACCGCTCCGTTGATCGGTTCAGTTCCTTCCGGAGATCGGTTCTTTCGGTCCGGTTATTCGGAGCTGTTCGAAGTTTTTCCTTTAATATTTTTAGCAAAATGCACGAAAGAATTATAGTGTTGTCTTTACAATAATATCATATTGTTAAAGAAAAAGTGTAATTAAATAACTTATAAGTTATATATTAAGACAAGTTTCAAAATCATAACTTATAAAAAATAATTACAGGTTACTGAAGTAGTTATCTCGTCAAAAGAAGAATATCACTAAATTATAAAGTTATTGGCTATCGATAACCTCTTTGGACATTTACCGATTATTTTTCATTGATAAAGCTCTAGTCGTATATATTGTCAATAAGTAAATGTAAACTTAATATGACTAACTACAGTAAAATTAAAGTTGACTTCAAGAGAAAAAGGTGTGTGCACGAGAAAGATGGAGAATCAAAGAAGAAGGGAACAAGAAACGAGCCACTACTTGAAATTCAGGCGTAGGATAGTAACTATGTGCAGTGAGTTCAGGTCTAGAATTTTGACCTTTATATGTGAAAATAATTAAATATTAGATATAATAATAAATTTTAGTGATTGGATTAAAGAAATGTAGAATTGAATTGAAACATATCATAGTAATGTATTTCTTTATATAAACTATAAACATATTCACTGTTCATATATTTATAATTAATAGATATATGTTTATTATGAAAATGATTTATTATAAATATTGTACTCTATTATTAATTACTAAATCTTTTATAAAATACTAAAACAGTAGTTATATCATTGTTAAAATTTACTAAAATTCATAATGGTTCAATATTATAGTATAAAAGAAATTAATTAAATGATATAAAAAAAATTCCATAGTTGATTACTTAGAATCGGTTCTACTCGGTTCTATTTCAGTTTTTGGGTTTGGATCGGTTCGGATTTACAACAAAAAAATTCGGTTTGGTTCGGTTCGGATAAAGTCAAATAGTCAACGGATATTATCGGTTCGGAGTGCTTTCGGTCCGGGGTTCGATGCAGAGCGGATTATCTCCGAGACCCGTGCTCACCCTTAACCACAAGTATACGGGTGTATATGTATATAACATAAGTCAAGGTCGATCAACAGAGAATAGATTAACGTACTTTAATACCCTAATTATCTAGGATTAACCTAACTAGACACTAGAATTGGTTAATGATTTTATTAAACTAGAGTGCATATACTAATAAACTGAATTAATTAACAAACGGGAATTTCTAATCAACGAGATTTATCCTAAGGTATCGATTTCAGGAATTACTCTAATAATGATTAATCTTTAACTTATAGACTTTTAAACCAATTTTACTATCTATTAGACGATACTTAAATAACTTAACCCTTCTCTCGAAGCGACTAAGTCGTGGATTGATTAGAATAATCACTCTCTCGAGTCAATTGATCCTAAAAGACCCTTAAACTTTGCTTACACAGTCATAGACAACTATGCTATATGTAGTACGTCTATTAACAACTCCCTTCTCTCGAAGGAGAATTGCTAAACGGGTAAACTAAGCCTAAGTGATCAAATTATGCTTAGTTATAAGATGAAAACAAACACATAGATAGATAGCCAAAATTAGAGTCTATAAATCGAAAGCTTAAATTAATATTGTCATAAAACTCTACTCTCTAACCTTAGGACATGAGTAGTTTAGCTACTCATGCCTAGTATTAAGTCAATAGTCATACGAATACATTGTAAATAAAATAACAACTAAGCAAGAAATAATTAAACCCGGTTGTTCGGCTTGTCGATCTTCGTCTTGTCTTGCTCGTCGATCCTTGCTCTCACTCATCTACTGCAAGTGCACAAAATTATGAGAGACAATGATGTGATGTTCCGAAACTCGAGCTCTAGGCCTTTAATTATAAGTTGGGGGACGAAATCCTCAAGAAAGTATGATAAAAATCCAATCAAACTCCGTATTCACGTTAGGGGACAACTTTAGCGCGACCGCGCGAGAAGTGGCGTGGTTGTGTTGAGCCTTACAGTTTCGAACGTTGATCCAGTCCTCTTTTGGCGAGGCAACGCGGTCGCATCGCTTGCTACTGCCCTCTTGCTTTAGATAACGATTCTAACGCGGTCGAGTCCAATCCTGGCGCGGTCGAGTCGTTTCTTCAACGCATTGGACCTGACTTTTGGCCCAATTAATGTGGTCCATCTTGTTCCTTCTTCGACTAGTTTCTTGGTATCACTTCATAAATTGCTCTTTTAAGCCTGAAAATCACTAAAACTCCACAAAACAAGCTAATACACGTCAAATGGTCCAATATGAATGATTCTTGACCAATTATACATGCAAATGTTACAAAATACATACTTAATTCGACCTAAATGCATGCATACACAACGTGTATCAGTTTGATAGATAAACCACCAAACTTATTTTTGATAATTTTAATTTCGTTGGTTTCCGCACGTGACTTACACGTGATAAACTTTAAATGACTACTTTTTGTACACACAACATTTTTAGTATGTCAAAAGTATAGAATTATTTCACACCTTTCTTTTCCATAACAATTTCTTTGAATCATCAATGGTTCTCTCTCCCAATATTTAGGACCTTCATTGTTGAAGATGAGCGGCTCCTCTACACACAAGATTTTAGTATGTCAAAAGTGTAAAATTATTTCACACCTTTCTTTTCCATAACAATTTCTTTGAATCATCAATGGTTCTCTCTCCCAATATTTAGAACATTCATTGTTGAAGATGAGCGGCTCCTCTACTTAGTAAAAAACATGTTTGGAAAAAAAAAAACCTTAAAAATTTATAATGCGCAAGTCACATGTGAAATTCTGGCCAAAATAATTGGAAAATAAGTTTGGCGGTTTTTCCGCCAAACTCGTATAGTTTATATGTATAGGTGTCATAAAAAAATTTCAGTAATTTATGTATAAAAACGCTAATATTTGGTGCATTTGCTGTAAGTAACCCTAAAAATTATTAAGCACTTTTAACTTTCTAAGAAAATATAGTTAATCAATTTATTTTTGAAAAAAAAATTTAATCATAATTTGTTCTAAATAAATGCATATGGATACTTTTTTTCTTTTCTTTTGCAATAATATTGATACTCGTGTACATATATATGTGTGTGTAGATTAAAGTAAAATAGTAATACTTGTTATATAACATTGTTGTTTCCATTTTTCCACTAAATTGTGAATCTAGGCCATTTCTTGGCATTGATCATATACTTCCTCCGATTATAAAGAAAGCCAATTTAGTTAAAATAATTTTTTCATAAAAGCAAATTATTCTAGCTTATTTTCCGTATTTCTTCCATTATTATCCTCAAAAAAAATCTAAACAAATTCTTCCTACAAATCTCATAATATTATCTTACATAAATTTTGTGTTATGGTAATGAAAAATTTGTTGAAGAAAAATATAAAATATAAAATTATAAGAATAGATTTTCTAGCGGTGTTTCTGCGCATCTCATATATATATATTTTAATTTCCATCTCAAAATCTAAAATGACTTTCTTTTATGAACGGAGGGGTACATGGTCGTAAAGGTTTTTTTTTTTTCATTAGCAAGAATTTTCTATTTTTTTAAATACAAATGATATTTTTAGTATAATCTATCAAATTAATTATTTTTCACGATTTTTAATTTGATCTTTATATGTATACATTAGTTTTAAAAAGATGCAAATGTTTATTTGATTATCTTTTTTGGACTATATATGAGCTATAAATAAAAATTAGGCTTTAAAAATTTTCCATGTCGAAGTAAAAGTGAGCCTGCAATTTTATAATTTGGGGTAAATGACATATTGGTTCTACGCGGGCAGGGGTCGGGTCGTGTTCATCTAAACAAACTTGCGTTACTTGCACTTTTGACCACTTTTACTTTTTCCATATTTCAATTTAATTACATGTTTTATTTGAGATCAATGACACTAAATCACAACTGATTTAGCCCAAAATTTGAAATTCCGAGCTGAATTTGCCCCAACTATATCCCATGAGATCATCTGTTACACTTTGGTATTACATTTTGTGTTTCACTCATTCACTAACCGACACGTGTATGGTATGATGTCACAAATTAATATGTGTCACCTAGTGAATTGAGTGTAATAGAGGATGAAGCACCTACTGTAACAGGGAATCTGAATTGCTATATCAAAAATAAAATAGTGTACTAAATTGTGGGTCCGGAAAATTAGTATCTTGTTTTGCCAAAACAAAAAACTTTGAGTATCCTGCTCTTACAATTTTCCTATTTAATTAGATACAAGGCTTGGAGAGATTCTTTTAGATGCTCTCCTATAACACCATTTTACGATAGAATAACAGAAGATATCACTTAAATATATTATAACAATATTTACCCAATTAGTTTTGCCTTTTTTAGCCACGTGATATGTATTTTTTGTTGTTGAAGTCATTAGGGGCCAAAATTTTATCCAGTCACTGGTAATGGGATTGTACTTGGACGTGCAATTTCTACGTGACGTTGGGAATTAATTTTAGCCGATATATCCTTCCAACTGAGCTACGATCATTTTCCTCTTAAAAACCACTTGATTGTTGTTGGTAGGACACCTATTTAAATGCACATCAGCACCAGCATATAAAAAATACTCAAAGCAGTGGACTATTATACATTAAGAGTGGGTTCCCATCCTTTGAATAAAAGAAAAAAATAATGGGCTTCATTTGGGCCTACCGCCATTCTACAACAAAGTCCATTAATAACTTTTGGCGACATTTTTATTATGTTGTCGATGGTCGGCGGCACTGGGCCTAGTTCCGTGGTAGGAATGGTAGGGCGGGCGCTGGTTGTGGTGGCGATGCTGCTCTTGCTTGGATTCGCCTTTTAGTTTGTTGGGCTTCATTTCAATGTTACTAATTTGTTGCAACGTCTCCAAAACTTCCTGCATATTGGGGCGGTGTTTTGGGTCAGGCTCGAGACATTTTATTATGAGCTGTGCAATTCCACATGCAGCCTTGGGAGGGTACTGCCCCTGAAGACGTGGATCCATCAATTTCCTCAACTTCCTTTTGTCAGGTAGAGAAGGCCGAGCCCAATCCACTAAATTAGCCTGCCCACTGGGCCGATTCAGATCCAGTACCCGTAGGCCCGTTATTATTTCTAATAATACCACACCAAAACCATATACGTCGCTCTTTACGTACAAATGGCCTGCAAGTAATTCATTCATAATTTATTGTTTGGAAATTTGATACATCCAAATAACCTTAATTTTGGAACTTTGAATTATATACGAGAAACTAATTATACAATTAAATACTCATTTATTCCTAGAATAGACAAATATACCATTATGTAATCTATATATATCTTTTTTCCCTCTCAAATATTTTTCTTCACTTAAAAATTTTTTCAGGAGATTGTTTGGAAATTTGTTGCAATCTACCCACAAAGGTAATCTAGAACAAAAATATTTTTTTAAAAAAAAAGTATTTTCTTATAAAATGGTCATAATTTAAAAATGGATAAGAGTATTATAAAGAAGTACCTGTAGCCATGTACTCGGGAGCAGCATAGCCATATGTCCCAACAACCTTGGTTGTGACGTGTGTATTTCCATCATCAGGGCCTAACTTAGCAAGTCCAAAGTCTGAAAGCTTTGCATTGAAATCCTGCAATTTCAAATTTGATTTGTAAAAGTTCATTTAGATTTTTGCTTTTGTTTTCTTATATTCATATTTGAACTCGTCTCATTATCAGGTTGTTGTATTATGGGCACTTCTGTGAGCACTGCACGTATGACAGGTCAAATATAACTCAACACCTCACAAATGTAGTTTCATCTAATAAAAAACTTTAATGTAGTAACAACTTACCCCATCCAATAATATGTTGGAAGCTTTGAAATCTCTATAAATGACTGTTTTTGCTGTGTTATGCAATAGAACAAGCCCTCGAGCTGCTCCTATTGCTATCTTCAGCCTTACATCCCATTGAATTGGATCTCCACCACCTTCAACAAAAGACTAACTTTTAAAAATTATAATTCATATAAAATCACACTTTTCAAGTAATTTTTTTGTTTTATCTTATTAAACTTGTGTAAAGAAAAAAAAAATACAATGAATTGGAAAAAAGAAAAAACAATATTATTTTGAATTACTTCTGAAGAGGTGGCTCTCCAAGCTTCCCTTCTGCATGTATTCGTAGACAAGTAGAAATTGTCTATCCTCCCAACAGTAACCCAATAATTTAACAAGATTTGGATGGCTGAATTTTCCCAGAAATTTCACCTCTGCCTGCATTAAGGGAAAAAAATTATTAGGTCCAGGTCTTGATAGTCTAATGACCTCGTCTCACCAATTTATGGTAAAATTAAGTGTTCAGGTCCTACTCCCTTAATCCATTAAAGAAAAAAAGAATTGTTAAAGTAAAAATGACAAAATAACATTAGCATACGGTCCTCCTCCTTACCTACCATAGACACATATAAATAAGTTCGCTAGGTGATATGCTAAAATCTCCTAAAAAGATGTAACTTGTCTTATCTAAGATCCGTTTGGTTGTAGATCATCAATGACAATGAGTATGAATGGGGGGTTAATTATAATACGGAATGAAATAGGGGGAATTGTTAATAAAAGAGGGTAATGATTAATTTATTTATTATGTCCAAACACCATAAATGGAAATAAATTTATTATCCCTAAACCTCTGAATTAAGCGGGCCATAAAATTTATATGTATGAACACGTGGCATGGTGGATCGATGAGCATTTGGCAGCATTAGTATAAGCATTTAATAGATGGAAGTGTTTCCATGTATGAAAAGAAGAAATTTGAGCCCTATCTTTAATTACAAGGATAAAAGAAAAAAAGAATCTAGAGTTGGACTATAAGAAAAATTAATGAGATTGAATGTTGTGGATGTAGAAACGTTTATTGGTCAACCTAATCAAACTGCTAACTCGGCCAACAGACATAAAATAATAAAATTAAGTTATTGACTTTTCAATACAAATACAAGCTTGACTTAAATGCCCATCCATCATAACAATAACAATATATTAAGTTAAGAAAAATATAAAAAATTGCTTTATACTCAATCAACGTGTAGGACTTCAGATTTCCACGCCACCTCAAATGGGAATTAATACTATTAACGAAAAGCTAAAACAAAAACTTGTACACCAATTTATATTTGGTTAATTACAAAAAAAATTACCGGCCAACCTTCTTCGAATTTTTAATTACAGAATGAATTTTGAGAGATAATACATAAATCAATTTTTAACTTTTTTTCAAGTACAATATTATTCACATTTTTTTACATCTACTTGTATTCATACCAACACCATCACCATTAGATCCTCTTTAATGAGATTGTTTTTATATCCAACACCTGTTTTTGTCATATATTGACATAGTGTATGTAAACTGAGAGTTGAAGTTACGATTTTTATAACTTCTACTATCAATTCATGGTGATAGCGATGCCATGCTGTAAAATATATGATGAATACAGAACGACTTCGTCAAAACAAATATAATGGTGATAATGGTAATATAGTTAGATTTTAAAATATTGTGATCAATGGTATTCTTAAAGTTCATATTGTGAATTAAAAATAACTTGAAGTCAGGTAAAAATAGTCACAGTTGACCCTTTAGATTACTATATAGAAATTATGCATGCGCTTATATATCTATATAGAAATGTTGCATGCACTTTGTGCATTCATGTTATAAAAAAATGATAATAATCTTAATAGAAAAATAGAAAAGATTTATCTCATAATGCATTATACTACGTCAATGACTAATTTTTCAACAAATTAAACCAATAATAATTTTGTAAAGTATACTATATACTACCTCTATTTTTTTGGATGCGGTTTTTAATCTTGTGAATTGTTTATAAATAAATACAATTTTTGTTTTCATTTTTCCAGTATTACCTTATTATTGTTTATAAAAAATCTGTAATATGCTAACCTTCCATATATAATGGCATAAATTAATTGGAAGATACATAAAATAATTTTTGAAGGAGGGAGCAAATTTAGATTTTTGCAGTCCCCTGCGCATTACGGTTAGTGGAAAAAGTGAAGGTAGCACAAACCTGCCATTCTTTGAGGCCTTGTTCACTATCGGGATTAGATTTCTTGACAGCAACAGGGATTCCAGCTCCGACTTTAGAAGGTGCCAATGTTTTCTCATCCAGATACCCTTTGAAAACCCTTCCAAATCCTCCTTCCCCCACCACTGTATCTGGTCTGAAGTTTCGAGTCGCGCTTCTCAGCTCCGCTAACGTGAACATTTTCAGGTTCGGAGTTTGGATCTCACCGCTCGCCGGCACCGCCGCCGTGCCCCCTCCGCCTTGATCAGTACCTTTGTTGCGAGCATCCTTGTTAACAACTGTCAAACAAAAACTTTTCAGATATAGTATATGCTGTAACAAGGATGAAAAGGGAAAATCCTACACAGACAAGTGCCTACCTGGGCTGGGAGGTCTGGTGTTATTTGTGGTGGAAAGATTATCAACGGGTTTGGGCCAGCAGTTCCCCATTCTCTCTCTTTCTCTCTCTCTCAGAATTGTTCAGAAGATATTAAGAGTAGATCACGTTTTGATGGAGTGAGGTTTTCCGAGAAGAAGATGAGAAAAGGGGAAGTTTGGTGCTAAGAAATTTGTAGGCATTTCCTATTGGCTATTGTTGTTTGTATGTGTGTGTGAAGACGTGTAACGGTGTATATATATTCCCACACAAAATAATATCTTTCACAAAGAAAACTTCTTTCTTTGTGGACCTATTCAAACGCCTCTCTCTCGAGATGCATTCTACGGGAAAATGATAGATTTGTTCAACGAAAAATACATACTTCATTAAAACTAACTCAGGAAAGGCAATTTAAATATGTAGAATTGTGAAAAAGTTGGATGGCCCATCTGCTAAATGCCATTGCATTCATAGCCATCAAATCATCTCTTCCAAAATGTGTATTCCACACACTGAGAAGATGACACATGATTCATGATTTTATAACTTAAAAAGTTATGGGTCATGTGTCACCTCCTCAGTGTGTGGAATACAAAGTGGAATACACATTTTGGAACAGATAATTTCATCCGGCATTCATAACCCATAAACTTTTTCCAGGTTTGAGTCACCTTTGTGGAAAACGGAAGGGATTTTTATTTATTTTTAGATTAGGAGAAAAAATAAAAAAAATATATATGTAACCGTGAAACCCACAAGTATTTGACACCCTATATAAAGAGAATTAATCCTAGATAGAGCAACACGAGAAAATGGGCATAAAAAAAATTAGAATTGTGTCTTCTTCCCCTCTATATGTCTCCCCGTCAAGAGTAACACCTACTCGGAAGGTGTATTTCTCTTTTTTCTTTCTTATAATTCTTGGAGGTTGTACTTACTCGAACTGGTAAAATTTTAATAGGCTAAGGGTAGGTTATGGGTTTAATCACATACATGTCTAGCCCAGCTGTATACCCTGCCCGTCTACCCTATATATAATATATATTTTTTTATAGACTATATATATATTTTATATTAGGGAAAACTGGTTAAGATGCAATTTATGTTTCACACAATTACTTACATATCCTTTATGTTTTGACATTTTTTAAAATGGCCTCTAACTTACAAAAAACTGATGTCACACAACACTATTTGTTAAAATCGTCCTAATATACAATAGAAATAGTGATTCTTGACGTTTGACTTATGAGTATACATCAAACTCGCTACAGACTGAGGCTATATATATGAACTTTTTTTCCTTATTTTGATGAAATATAGGGTAACCCGATTATCTGTGGGTACCCGTATATCTGTCGGGTTTTACCTATATCCTAGCCGAAGCAAAAAGTAGGGTAATAGGGTAGGGTATGGGTATGGGAAAGCTTACCCGTATCGTACCGTACCCTACCTGTTGACATCCCTACACTTGACAAGGTTTTAAACGAGGCAACAAGTTATGCACCAACTCCCCCTTTGACTTGGCACAAGGAGGGGTGTTGAAGGTAAAACACAATTTGTCTTTGTCAAAAGTAACTGGTGATGGGGAATTTAGGTATTCACCAAATATTTGTAACTGTGAAATCCTTGTATTTGACATCCTAATTAAAGGGATTTGGTGAATAAGAGAAGTTTAATTAAATAGTGTCTCTATTTCTTATTTATTTTCGCTTCTTCTACAACAAGATTGTCATTTAAACTTTTAATGCTTTTGTACTTTGTCATACAATTTATTTATTTGTTTATTTTTACAATTTTCCATTTTTTTTTTCAAGTTACCTTTTTAACTTATAACATTTTACAAATGATCATCTTAAGAAATTTTAGCTACTAATTGCTAGACATGTGTATATTAATCAATGGTTAAGGTGATAATTTACAATAATTAATTTGTACAAAAGATGACTAATTATAACAAAGAAATTTTGTATGGCAAATTGTAAAAAATTACAAAGTTGGGATGATAAATTGTAATATTTCTACATTAAATGTGTTAAAGAAGAGCAAGTGACTAATCTTTAATATATTGATATGCTAGATCGATTATTTCTTTTAAATTTATTACATCTTGTTTTGACTAATATCGATATCAGTTGGGCAAATTATTTTAATTATATAGATGACTTGTTGGAATCTTTACATAAATAGTAAATAGAGGTATAACTGAAAGTTGAAGGCTTATAAGATATACTATTTTCTGTATATTTGCCATTTTAGTTACTCTACCCAAATTTATATAGATCGTTATTCTACATGTAGTGCCCTTATGAAACAGGCCGGACACTCACAGAAATACAACAAAGTCTACCTAAAATGGTACTCGGTGGGATCAATGTTTTGTTCTTCGAGTATGTTGATTATCCGGTTCGGAACCTCCAAGAATCAACACCGGAAGGGGTCTCTGATGAAGAGCCTCCGGCGCTCAAGTCAGCAATCGGATAGTTGAGTTGAAGTGTATATGTGTTTGCAAGTGAATAGTAATAGCAAAATGAGTCATACCTTGGTGAAGAAGAAATATGAAGCCTTATATCCTTACCAAAATAAGGCTTAGGGTAAAAACGCCATCTTGCTTATGCAAACTCAGCCCTAATCCTAGTCAACACTTTTAGACTAACAATTAGCCCTGAATCATGTTACTTGGTCCCCCACTTTTTGGCAGGAGAAAAACGGCGGTCAGTGTACTTACTGACAGTCAGTTACTTTTTGGTCGGAACCCACTCTACGATAGTTTCACGTCCTCTTCAAAGTAATATGGTTTTCGCTCTGAACTTATCATGACTTCGCACTTCATGCCCGTGGCCTCTAAGCTCCGAGACGAAAGTCAACTAGTTCGTGCATCGTGATAGTGCGCAGCGCGATCACCCTTTTTTATCCCGTGCTACTAGTTGAGTCCTCTGCCAATCTTGTTCATGTATCAAGGAGGGCGTGCCCCATTATGGCACTACATGTCCCTTCAAAAAATACTGCGAGCATGGAGTTATGGCACTACATGTCCCTCCAAAAAATACTTCGCACTTCGTGTATCAAAGAGGGCGTACCCCATTATGGCAATACATGTCCCTCGTGGTAAGTATGCCCTTCGAAGACTGTTCACTTCTTACCTGTCCCATCCATCTCCTCGTTTCCCCCTCACTTGATTTTTCGAATCTCCAACCCATCTCTGATCGTGCACGTGTCAATCCGTTTACTTTTAAGGGCTAAGATGGGCACAAGTGACGAAATTTGGTTAGGTGCCGTTTTGGTTTCCCCCTTTCTTCCCTCCTTTTCTCTTATAAATATCACAGCTTTGAACTATTGCACATTTTCACTCTTCTTAGAATTTCTATCTTCTTTGAGAGCCAATTCCTAGATTTTTTCAGTGAAAGTTCCGATCCAACTCCGACGATAGCTGTTTGCTCGATTATGACTAAGCTTCAATTATAATCTAGGTCAGAATTTCATCTAAGGTACGTTTTTCTCACTCTCCTTCTATCGCGATAATGTCTAGAACTCCTCATATTTCTCTCTCTAGCGGCTGGTCAAGGAAGGAAGAGAGCGAAGCCTCTTCCTCCAGTCTTCGAGATTCCCTTAAGAGGGAATCCTCCTCCAGTGATAGTGATAGGATAATTAGAGTGCCACCTGCCCCAGGGAGGGATTCTCTAGCCCTTGTTCGTTCTTCAGGGCTTCCTACTTCCTCAGTCATGATGGTAGCTTAGACAACACGTCTCATACCCCAGTTCCCACAATCTTAGATAGAACCCTCGTAGTTCATCAAAATCCGAAAGCCTCCTCTTCTCGGGTACTTACTGGCCGCACTAAGAACATAGTTCCTCCTAGTAAGAGGTTTAGGTGGAATGACATAAAAGGCCCTTCCCCCGTCAATCATACATCGGTTTTGGAACAAAAACTCTTTTCCATTTCCGACTTCGTGATAGAGATCCCTGATGAGGATGAGAGGCCTAATCATCTGACTCGCCCCACTCTAGCCTTCTGGAAAGCCCATGTGGATGTAGGAATACATCTCCCCATCTGCGAATACCTAAGTGTTGTTGCTAGTGTCTTTAAACCAGGTCAATCCCTTCTCTATCCAAATTGTATCACCTTCTATATATTAGTGAAAGGGAACGGGAGAGGGAGAGGGAGAGCCTGATGCCGATATTTTTCAAATTTGATATGAGATGAAATAGAAGAACTATTTTTTCTATTTTGCTGCAAAAAAGAATGGCCTCTACTGCTTCATAGAGAATCCTCCTAGCATAGAAAAGAAGTGGAAAGATAGGTATTTCTTAGTTACTCCCACTTTGGGTACTTGGTCTTTCCCTCATGACCAGTGGTTGTACAGTGAGCCAAGGTATACTCAGCCCGATGAGGATTCCATCTCTCCTCTGAATCGTATCGTACTGAAGAGGCTCAATGCCTGGGTATGAAGGAAAAAACACTTTAAAATAGCCTCCCTCTATAGGAAGCAGGCCACCTTGTCCCACTTCGGGTTTCTACCGATCAAGATTGACCGCCGTCCTAGGGTGGGTATTTATCCTACACTCCTCTTCTTTTAGTTTTCTTGAGTTATGTTGTCCTTTTTTTCGAAGTTAATGAGTTCGTTCTGTCTTATATTTTAGACATGGACTGGAAAGCAGGACTGGTGCTAGAGGAGGACGATGATTTGCAGTGCCTGGGAGAAAACATCCAAACCTCAATAGAAGCGCCTCCACTTGAAGGCACCCACTGAATTAGTATCCTCCGCCGTAGCCGCGAAGGATTCTCCTGCAAAAGTTGTGAGTGGGGGTCGATCCATGACCATCGCTGAAGTTCGAGCTTATGCGGCGGACTGTGTCAAGAGGGCCTCGGGGTCCGACATCTCTAGCGAAGCCTCTTCTAAGAGGCACAAGGCTTTAAACAAAGGCAAGGGTAAAGCGGTTCGCCGGGCCCCCAATGATGCTTTCACAGTAGTCCTCCCGAAGTCCTTATTGGAACTCAATCAAGAGGAGGCTAGTGACTTTCTAAAGCTCCTGCCGACCCTTGAAGACAACAAGGCCCTCATGAAAGGGGAATAACCAGAAGATTCGCTAAGTGATCGCGAAAAAATTGGTTTAGGTGAAAATCTGTTTTACCTCTCGAACGACCTTTTGTACTTTATTCTAACTTGTTTTCTCTTTTGTGACCAGGTTTGGCTACCTAATGAGTTGGAGGAGTAGGCTGGCATGCTCATGAGTTGAAGGAGGCCCTCAAGATGAAGGAGAATGAGGTCTTCACTGTTGTCTCCCAGTTGAACCTAACTGTTTTGGAGAAGGAGGCCCTCCAGAGGAAAGTGGGAGAGTTGAAGGGAAAACTGGCTGCCACCGGAAGACCCAGGGTGATCTGATATGCCACTATGATAGGCGGGAGGCAGAAGCGCGCCAAGCTGGTTTCACGCAGGGGGTGAAAGAGACCTGTGATAAACTCTTTTCTTCGGTTCCGGGACAAGGCTTTCTCCACAAACTACACTTAGGATTGATTGAAAGCTCAAGCTCAGCACTCAATATCTGAGGGATATGTGGCCGCACATTTCCCACCTCGTGAATAGCGGGCTTCTTTCAGCTAAGACCCAAGCCTAAGCCCAAGGCCTCGCTCCGAAGCTCAGCTTCGCCAAAGTCATGGAGGCAGTGAAGGAGCCTTCTACTTTCAAAGAGGATACGTCACAAATCGCCGATTATCTCTGGTGGAAGTCAGTTGTTTGATGCCATAATCAAGCTTATGTACGAAACCTCCTTCTGGGGACTGACTCTCGCTCATAAGCTGGAGTATGAGGTAGGAAACATGATGCCCCCTGCTAGAACTTCGAAAGAGCATCCTCCCGAACTAGAAAATATTGAAGACACCCCTACGCCCGATGTGGAGGATGTTGCCCACCAAGAAGGGGGGTAATGCATCGGCCCCCCATCAAGTAGTCGAAGGGGGTGAGGAGGCAGAAGAAGGAGAGAAAGATTAGGGCTTTAACGCCTTCCTTGATGTTTTGTTGTTTCTTATTTTCTTTTTGTACGGAATTTAAGGCCTACCTTGGTGTAAGTGTCGCTCAGCATGCTCCTGACTTGTAAAATCCAAACTATCCCTTTTGGGATTTTGAATGAATGTTATTTTGTATGTACTTCAGATCGTGTTTCGTGCTTCATCGTATTTTTTCTTTCTTTTAGCTTTTATGTTTTCTCGCAATTGTTTCTCTTCGCATTTCTGGATTTTGTCTCCTTTTTCTTTCAAAATATTGAAAGATAGGCTTCGTACATGGGTAGTCGCGGGCACACCATCCTAATCCCCCAAAAAAACTTGACCATTGTTAGCCGCAACTAATAGTGGTCAATGTGGGGTTCCTTTTTATTTTCCAAGTTTGTCATTTCGCGCTTACTGAAGATCAATGCTTCATACCAAGGCTTCATGCCTGGTTAAGGCCATGTCTTAATGCTTGGTTAAGACCAAGGCTTCGTGTCTGGTTAAGGCCATGCCTTAATGCTTGATTAAGACCAAGGCTTCGTGTCTTGTTAGGACCATGGCTTAATGTTAAGTTAAGACCAGAGCTTCGTGCTCGGTTAAGACCAAGACTTTGTGCCAGAGCGACTCTGGGCTTTCTCATGGTTTAGCCACGCCAAGCTTAGTACATGGGTTGGTCTTCGCATTAGAGCTAATCTAGACTTTTCCAGGGGATTATCCGTGTCAGATCTGGAGGGCCTAGGTTTTCCACCATGCTAGAGCGAATCTGGACTTTCTCACGGTTTACCCGCGCCAAGCTTAGTACTTGGGTTTTTCTCTCTCTCTTTTTTTTTTTTTTTTTTTTTTTGCCATATGTCACGAACTATCTGTATTCCCATTTTTTCATCAAAATGGGATGGGCTGGATGTAGCCATCCTCCCTTCTTCATATATACGAAGTGAACGCATCGCGCATTACATTCTCAAGCATAGTATTTCTTCAAGTTTGCAATATTCCAAGACCTAGGCAACTTCTTCCCTTCGCGGTCTGTAACTCGTATCCTCCTTCGTTCAGGACTTTAGACATGATGTATGGGTCTTCCCAGTTGGCATCCAATTTCCCTGTGGACTTTAGCGCGCTTACCCTCCTTAGCACCAAGTCCTCATTGCACAGTTTGCACTTCTTGACCTTCATATCACAGGCAGCTTTGAGATAACCTTTGTAATTCGAAGGTTCGCGCTCTGAACTTGTCATGACTTTGCAATTTGTGCCCGTAGCCCCTAAGCTTCGGGAAAAAAGTCAACCAGTTCGTGCATCGTGATAAGGCGCAGCGCGATCACCCTTCCTATCCCGTGCTGCTAGTCGAGTCCTCTGCCCGTCTCGTTTGTGTATCAAGGAGTGTGTGCCCCATTATGGCACCACACTACCATATTTGGGAACAATTTTGTTTCTAAATCAAATTAATAAACCATCTTAATCACCATTCTTGTTACTTGTGTAGAGTAACTAAAAGGGCAAAGTGGTTTGCAAAAATCTCCAACTAATAGCTTATGTGTAGGCGCTATATTTTTATTGGTCGCCTATATTATTCTCAATCCTTCTCCGTCTAACAACATCGATCTGCACTCTGAACAAGTCTACCTAGGCCCTAACTCGTTGCCGCGATTAATTAGTAGCGACTTTAACAAGATTATTGACGATTAATCTAAATGGAAAACACACCTCAATTTCGTAATTTGTAAAATTGTTGGAACTTAGAAAATGAATATACATATTTGGATTGTGTATGTAAGTACTACTTCCGTCCGGACTTAATTTGCGTACTCTAATCAGGTATGGAGGTTAAGAAAAAATAGATTTCTTGGAATCATTGACTTTCTCAAAGGTGGAGATTGAGGGTAGAGATTGTGAGAATTTTTTTTTTTTTTGAGCTGAAAAAGTTATGTAAGATAAACCAAGAAAAAATAAATAGATAAATTAAGTCGGAACGGAAAGAGTATTAATTAGAGGGGAGAAATATAGAGAAAGAGAGGATTAAGGTGTGAAATGACCTAGAATAGATATAGGAAGGTCAACGGGTGGGTCGGGCGTGTCGTTCGTTAGCTTTGACATTGAAGGCAGCTGCCCACTTGATGTGCTACACATGTATATGTATATGACATTAAAATTAAAATTTCGTTAATAGCATTTTCGATATGTTCATTTATAAATCTCACCAGGCCATCCTAATATTTTTTATATACGCATGTATCCTCATAACTTCCATTTCTTTTTTCCCGAATTTTTTTTATCGACCCAGTTCGATTGTAGTCGGTTAAGATAAATCACTATTAATCTGGTAAAAAAATTAGTGAAGTTAAAAAGTAGCAGCTGTTTATTTTATTTTCTTAATTTTCCATTTCCATTTGTTTTTTTCCCTTGTGTACGGCAAGACGCGCATCTTCTCTTTTACAAATAATAATAATGATATTTCTAACACATTTTTATATTAATTGGACAACATAATTTGAAATGTTAGTAATGAAAATTTTGTATTAAAATAACCAACTTTAAACAAGTTCATACGTATGTAAATTGTTTAAACTTATATTTTAACTTTTAATTTTCAGACACGGACAACTATTGAATTACTAAGTACAAAATTTTAAGTTTTCTTTGCCATTCTGGTTGGCCTGAGTCCCTAATAATGTCCCATAGATTTAATAAGTTGGCTCCAATACTAAATTGCCCCGAATATACTTTAATTTGTGTCAACTAAAGCAATCTAAGTATTAAAATTTGTGTCCACCAAGTTGATGTGAATCCTTAATACTTCTGTGGGAGACTTATTTCAGTGAAATGCTTGAATTTTTTACTCTTAATTAAGGACTTAAGTCTTGAAATTATAAATATTATTCGATGTACAAAAGCTTCGGTACGAACATATATTTAAGAAAAAACATATTTTTATTGTAAAAGTTATACCATGCCCAAAGAAGTCCTAAAATTAGAATTAAGTGTTAATTTCATTTTTTTCACAGTATATATATAGATATAGATAGAGGTTGGCATGTGAGGATACCCCAATATTTAATTTGAGCTGCTAGCTTATCATTATTATACTCATTAGATAAAGGGCATAACTGAAACTTTGGGTGATTATTGGACCAAATGATACTAATTTTAGTTTTCAATTATTGGCCATTCTCTTACAAATTTATGTGAAGGCATGGATGAATGTCAGCGTCACTTAGGCTTAAATAAGTTGGGTTTGGTAACTACTTCCTATTATTATAACATATGTATTCATTAATTATTAATTTAAAATGCCTTTTGACTATTTCAAGTTTGTAGTAGATGGGCAACAAATAATCAATTCTTTATATCACACTCTCAAAGATTGATGACATAATTGTGACTAAACTTGTCTTGTATATACCAAACTCAGGTATGTGCTCCTGTATGCGTATTTGTTTGCTATTTATGATGTAACAGTTGACTCTCTTTGCTCGCTTGACATATTTTCTCCACCTTTTTTTGTAACTAAAAAAGTTATAAACAAATGCAAATAATTCAAAGACAAACTCTTGTATACATCAATTGCACGAGTGGAATTCGGATTGGATATCATCATCTATACTTAAAGGCATCACATGTACTAGGTAAAAGTATTGTAATATATTTACCCAGAACGTGTAATACATTTAAGCATAAATAGTGATACTTTTTCACTATGATATATTTATGTTAAATCCCAGTATGAATCTTACTCGGATTACACCAGAAATTAAAGAACTCTTCACAAACATAAAAACACAGATTTAGTTCGGCCACAAATCAGACGAACTCGAGCAAGAAATTCATCCACAAATCTAAAAACAATGTACGAACACAATTGCGCAGAATTGAAAAATAAAACTCAACACACTCAGCAATTTTACGTGGTTCGAACGTGGTTCGAACGTAGTTCTCCATCCACAGAGGATCTTGAGTCCTCAATTCACTAATAACCAATGGCAATTACAAAAATTAAGCTGATTCTCAGAAACCCCCAAAATAATCCCCAATTTTGAGCTAAGAACCCTAACTGCTTAGTTCTACCCACAAGTGATTGAATTAGAGAGAGAAGGTAACTAATACATCATATACACCTATACAAATAAGCTACGTACAATAATTGGTTCAAGAGAAGCGGTTATAACAGATTCCAAGCTAGTTGCTAAATCCGTTCCGCAAACCGTTGTGAAAGAGCTAGAAAAACTGTTGTCTTTTTCTGATGAATGTAACTGTCGGTTTGTGTTAGTTGAACAACCAGTTCTAAATCCTAGACCGGTTTTCCTAGCAATGACTCCGGTTCTGAATACCCTTTACTGAAACAATCTTGTGCACCTATTTGTCTTTGATGAATTGATCAGTTTACAGTTCTCCACCTCAAGAATCAAAGACTCAATCATCTCCTCAATTCTCATGTTGTATCTTCTGTTTCAAACACACTGCACAAGCTGAATCAGGCTTGTACAATGCTTGAACTTTCCTCCGGGTAATGTCTTTGTGAACATATCAGCTGGGTTATCCTCAGTTGCTATCTTGTTTACTGATACAAGACCCTTTTCCACGATATCTCTCACAGAATGCATCCTAACATCAATATGTTTGGAACGTTCATGAAACATCTGGTGTTTCACCAAATGTATTGTACTTTGGTTGTCACATAACACGCTCACTGTCTTCTGCATAACTCCAAAATCCTTGGCAATTCAGCTAAACCATATAACTTCTTTTACAGCTTCTGTTACAACAAGATATTCAGCTTGAGTTGAAGACAAAGCTACTACAGATTGATGAATTGCTCTCCAGCTCACTACTGTCCCATAGAATGTGAAAACATACCCCGTTATTGATTTTCTACTGTCAATGTTTTTAGCATAATCAGAGTCTACATAACCAAGGATTGGTTCTTGTGGATTTGACTTTCTTTCAAACAGTAAACCAAGATTCAAGGATCCCTTCAAATATCTCAAAATATATTTTAATGCCTCCCAATGAATCTTGACAGGATCAGACATAAACCTGCTCACCATAGCCACTCCATATGCTAGATTTGGGTTGCTACATATCATAGCATACATTAGGCTTCCAACCCCACTAGCATAAGGTATCCTCGCATATACCTCACTTCTTCACTGGTCTTTGGACACTGATCTTTAGATAATCTGAATTGTTGTCCAATTAGTGTGATCACTTCTCTTGATTCATGCATGTTGCATCTTTTCAGCACCTTCTTCAAATACTCAGTTTGGGATAGCCAAAGTTTTCCGCTAGTTCTGTCTCTTAGAATATCCATTCCCAACATCTTCTTTGCATTTCCAAGGTCTTTCATTTCAAACTTATAACTTAGTTTCTTATTCAGCTATTCAATCCTGAATTTACTCTTACTTGCTATAAGCATATCATCAACATAGAGTAACAGATAAGTGATCACTTCCTTTACTGACCTTTCAAGGTAAACACGGTTATCATATTTACTCCTTTCAAAACCAGCACTTATCATGAAGTTATTGAACCTTCTATTCCATTGTCTAGGGCTTTGTTTTACTCCATAGAGTGATTTCTTAAGAAGACATACCTTATTTTCATTTCCTGGTAAAACAAATCCCTCTTGTTGCTGCACGTAGATGGTTTCAACTAATTCTCCATGCAAAAATGCTGTGGTGACATCTAGCTGTTCAAGTTCCATGTCATCCTGAATAACCTTGGCCAGTAATAATCTGATTGAACATTGTTTGACCACTGAGAAAACACCTCATTGAAGTCAATACCCTCTCTTTGGGTAAAACCCCTTGCCACCAATCTTGCTTTGTATCTGATTCTTTCAGAGCCCACTACCTCAACCTTCATTTTGAAAATCCATTTTGAGCTCACAAGTTTCTGATTCTTTGGTTTCGCCACCAAAGCCCAAGTTTGATTCCTTTCTAATGAGAGCAGCTCCTCTATCATAGCACTTAACCATTTTTCCTTCTCAGAACATGTAATGGCTTCTTCAAAAGTTTGTGGTTCTGATGTTCCACTGCTTCAGCAACAGATAGTGCATAAGATACCATCTCTGCCTGTCCATATTTGTCTGGTGGTTGGATTATTCCTCTAGTTCTATCTCTTGCCAGAATATAGTTCCTTAATCCTTGGTCTTCATTTGCTGGATCATTATTATGATCTATCTTAGCTTCTCCACCTTGATCAGCAATCTCAGTAGCATTATGTTCTTCAAACTCTACCTCTATTGATGTTTCTTCTGAAGATATTCTTCCATCTACATCAGAGCTTGATCCTGTATGTTTATATCCCATTTCTGACTCATTAAAAGTCACATCTCTACTCACAATCACCTTCTGATTTCCAGATTCAAGACACCATAGTTTGTAACCTTTAACTCCTTTGGGATATCCTATAAACACACATCTCAATGCTCTTGGTTCCAGCTTGTCTTGCCTGATGTGTGCAAAAGCTAAATATCCAAACACTTTGAGCTCAGTATAGTTTGATAACCTTCCATACCAAATCTCATCAGGTGTTTTGAAACCTATTGCTAAAGAGGGGGTTTTGTTTATGAGATAACATGCTGTGTTTACAGCTTCTCCCCAAAATGACTTAGGTAGTTTTGCATCTGATAACAGGCATCTTACCTTTTCTAGGATAGTTCTGTTCATACTTTCTGCTAAGCCATCTGTTGTGGATTCAATGGTACTGTCTTGTGCCTTATGATACCTTTGTCTGTGCAAAATTCGTTGAACTCCTCAGACAAATATTCCAGTCCATTGTCTGTTCTCAGATACTTAATCTTCTTTCCTTTCTCATTTTCTACCTGATTCATCCAGTCTTTGGAATTCTGGAACACATCATTCTTGTGTCTCATGATGCAGATCCAAACTTTCCTACTGTGATCATCTATTAGAGTCATAAAATATCTCCCACCTCCGTGTGTTTCAACCTTGGCAGGCCCCCATACATCTGAGTGTATGTAATCCATGACTTCTCTTGTGGAGTGTATTCCCTTTGGGTAAGGTTGTTTCTTGGATTTTCCCAAAATACAGTAATCACAGAATTCTAGTTGAACAGTAGTGTTATTTCCAAGGACTTTCTTCTTGGCTAACTCAGTGATACCTTTCTGTCCAATATGTCCTAGTCTTCTGTGCCATAACAGTGCATCCGAGGCACTCATTACAACATTTATTGATCCAACAACAACCTTACCAATCAAAATATACAATCCATTTGATTTCTTGCCTCTGATAACAGTTTTTCTAGATTTTGTAACATTTATGAATCCCTTTTCAGTATTGAACTCACAGCGATTAGCATTTAAAGTTCCAAGAGAAATCAGATTTCTTTTCAAGGTTGGTATATACCTTACATCTTTGAGGGTTCTTTCAACACCATCAAACATCTTTATCTTCAGAGATCCACTGCCTTGAACTCTACAGTTGTGTGATCATTTCCCAGCAAGACTGATCCACCCTAAAATCTTTCTAGATCTTCGAACCAGGATTCATGAGGGCACATGTGGAAAGAGCACCCTGAATCCAAGACCTATTCATCAGCAGTTTTACATTCAGAGATAGTTAAAACCTCTGTTGAATCATACCCTTCTTCTGCCACAGTTGCATCACCTTCTTTGGAATCATTCTTCTTTTTCTTTGTAGGGCAATCTTTCTTAAGATGTCCAACTTGTTTGCAGGCATAGATTTTCTCTTTTCAACCCAGTTACAGTTCTTCTTTCCAGTTTCCTTATTTTGAATTGGATTCTTAGACTGATTTCCTTGGTTCTTTTTCTAAAACTTGTTCTTATTGAATTTTATATTCAAACCTTCAGTTGTTGGAGTTGCTTTCTTTTCCCCTGAAATGTGTAAGAACTTGGTTTTCAATGAAGTTTGAATCATCTCCAAATTTTGCTTGTCTTGTCTTCCAAACAGTAAAGTATCCTTGAAGTTTTCATATTGGAAGAGCATTCAATAACATGAGTGCCTTATCATCCTCTTCAATCTTTACCTCCAAATCCTCCAGTTCATCGATCAGCCTGCTAAATTCATCTAATTGATCCAACAAACTCTTATCTTCATGCATTTTGAACCCCAACAACTTTTGTTTCAAAAACAATTTGTTAGTTACAGATTTGGCTTGATACAGATCCTCCAGCTTCTTCCAGGCTTGAATGGCTGTTGTGGTTCTTGACAATTCTCTCAATGGCTTGTCACCCAGGCAAAGTATAATGGCACTATGCGCCTTCTCCACGACTTCACTCCTTTTTTCCTTTTTCTGCATCTATGAGTTCATCATCCGGCTTCAATGCAGACACCAGACCATTCTGAATCAATACAGCCTTCATCTTCAATTTTCGTAATCCAAAATCATTCTTCCCTGTGATCCACATCCAATTTCAGTGATGCCATTGTCTTCGTCGGTTTCCCACATACGGTGCCAATTGTTAAATTTTACACCAGAAATCAAAGAACTCTTCACAAACATAAAATCACAGATTTAGTTTGGCCATAAATCAGACGAACTCGAGCAAGAAATTCATCCACAAATCTAAAAATAATGAACGAACAAAATTGTGCAGAATTGAAAAATAAAACTCAACAAACTCAGCAATTTTAGGTGGTTCGAACGTAGTTCTACATTCACGGAGGATCTTGATTCCTCAATTCACTAATAACCAATGGCAATTACAAGAATTAAGTTGATTCTCAGAAACCCCCAAAATAATCCCCAATTTTGAGCTAAGAGCCCTAACTGCTTAATTCTACTCACATAGTGATTGTATTAGAGAGAGAAGGTAACTGATACATCTTATACACCTATACAAATAAGCTACGTACAATAATTGGTTCAAGAGAAACGGTTATAACAGATTGCAAGCTAGTTGCTAAATCAGCCGCCTAAACCGTTGTGAAAGAGCCAGAAAAACTGTTGTCTTTTTCTGATGAATGTAACTGCCGGTCTATGTTAGTTGAACAACCGGTTCTGAATCCTGGACCGGTTTTCCTAGCAATGACTCCGGTTCTAATACCCTTTACTGAACCAAACTTGTGCACCTATTTGTCTTTGATGAATTGATTAGTTTACAATTTACTCATTACATTGTATTATATTTAGGCATATAAATTATAATACCTTTTGACCCATGACCTGGATTGCACTGATCTTATTGGTACACAAGAGACCTCCCCTAATTCAAACGATTTATGTGCCCGAATCTCGGTTTTCCTTTCTTCAATATATGGTGCAATAGCATTATTGTATATCTGCGCCTTTCAATATAAATGAAATAAATCTATTGAAATCTAAGTACTATTTTTAAAAATATAATTCAAGCTGAAAAAATATGCTTGACGCCTTAATTCAAATTTGACCGAGTTTTATGAGAACAAAAATTAAATTAGTTTATAAAATTCTGCAGAGCTGTCACAATATAAGGTTTTTCTAGATTTTTTTGTCAAGGAATGTTTTGTTTTCTTAGAGAAAAGCTAACACCAAATATCTCCTAACGTACGAAAAGAAATTAGTTGTTGACCGAGAAAAGGTAATCATTTCTTGGGTCTTTGTATTGCTCTGGGCCCATCTAGGTAAGGATGATTCTAGTCGAAAATATATGTAACTTGAAATATAGATAGGGGATCGATCCATTTAAAGGGTGTTTGACTAAACTTATATAAAATATTTTATAAGCTAAAACATCTTATAAAGTACACCATCTCAATAAGATTTTTTTTTTTTTTTTTTTTGACTAAAATCTCACAAGATGTTTATATTGTTTATAAAATGTTAAATCTTATTTCAAAAGTAAGTTGTTGAAATGTTTGGTTATAATAAGATGATAGAACTTAAAAGATGTTAGTAATTTTTGTATTTAAAATAAATAAAATTTGAAGTGGTTAATCAAAATAAGATTTATTAAATTTACATTATTATCATTAAAAGCAAAAGAAAAAGTACTTGCAAAGTCACCCTAGCTCTCTAAAAGAGAATAAAAATGCTAAACAAAAACAAAAGCACCCTTAAAAGCAAGGAAAGAAACTACCACAAGTCGGTAGCAAGCCCAAACAAGAGCAAAAGCACTGCAAGGTACTACGCCAAGTAGGGAGAAGGGGTTTCCTGAGCGGGGATAATCAAGTCATTTGTTGTAAACAACATCGCTAAAGACTGTAGCACAACCGGGCGTTCAACTCATTAATATACGCCTAAAGGGAACAAGGTCCCAATACTTCGCAATTAATCAAAATAAGATCTTATGTGAGAAACAAGTGGGACCCTCCTTACGTTTAAAAAACATTGAGACGGAATAAGATCATTCTAAGTATACTGTTGTTTATACACAAAATTTGTATCCAATCAAAATGCGCCACGTGATTAAATATGAGCTGAAAATTAATTTTATATTGATTGTTTTAATATTAGGAATTAATTAATTAATTAAATTTCTAAGTTAAATAATCAATTTAATTGATATTGGCTACAAAATTTTATTGACCAATTGGAAGTCGCCACATGTCAAGATGATGTAGACATTACTAAATTAAATTAATAATTTAGTTATTTGGTTAATTGCAGCAACCCCGCCAAACTATCAGCGTTTTTGCACATAAACCACTAAACTTTTTTTGTGGCATCGATACATATAAACTATACGGGTTTGGCAGATAAACCACCAAACTTATTTTCCGATCGGCTAATAAACCACCGAACTTATTTTTCGATCATTTTTTGTCAGAATTCCACACGTGACTTGCACATGATAAACTTTTGATAGTTTCTTTTGTATAAATAATATTTTTAGTATGCCAAAAGTGTAAAAGTCATTCACACCTTGGTTTTCCATAATTATTTCCTTGAATCATCAATTGTTCTGTCTCCCATTATCTAGAACCTCCATTGTTGAAGATAAGCGAGTCTTCTACCTATAAAACATGTTTGGGCAAAAAAATCCCTTAAATATTTATAACACACAAGTCACATGTAAAAATGATTGAAAAATAAGTTTGGTGGTTTATTCGCCAAAACCTATATAGTTTATATATATGAGTGCTACAAAAAAAAAAAAAAAAAAAAAGTTAAGTGGTTTATGTGAAAAAAAGTTGATAGTTTAGTGAGTTTGTTGTAATTAACCCTTTAGTTATTATCCAAATAAATGATGATAAATATCAAGTCATGAAGGGCCAATTATATCCTTTCAGACTCAGGCTCATTAGGGTTCTTCATCCGATAACTATAAATAGAACGTCATTCTTCACTGAAATAATCAACACAAGTTCAAGAAGCAAGTCGAAGGCGTTACAAAGTCAATCTTGAGATTTTCAAGGTGTTACAAAGCCAATCTTGAGATTTTCTTCGTTTAATCCGAGATTATGATATTGAATCCCTCCGATCAGTGTTCTCAAATGAATAATTCCAGAAGGTGTTGAACTCCTCCGATCGATTTTTCAAGTGAAGAATTTCAGAGCAAAACAACTTTTATGTTCTTCAACGTTCTTCAAGAAACTTGGCAAGCACATCGTTTAATCCAAAATTAAACTTACAAGCCTTTGGATTAATGTTATTCAAGTCAAAGTCCAGCGCTGGGGTAGATCAAAGTCAACTTAGAGTTTGAAGGCATTATACAATTGAAGAGAATAATATGAGGAGAACTAGATATAGAAACTCACAAATTGTAAATTCTGTCTGTTTGATCCGAAAAATACAACTTGTAATTATTTTTTGTGTTTATTCTATATAATACGAGGAATTTGTTGTTACAATTGCCAAACACTTCGAATGAACTTATAAACTCTTAAACATATTATAAGATGTTTCGGAGAGCTTATAAACTCAGTCAAACACCCTCTTATTTCCATTAATTACTTTACTCTACTTTTACAAATGTCCATTATAACATATATCACTATTCATGATATAATAATATAATCTCAACTATTCTTTTAATAATTAACTACCAATTCCAACAACTTTTTAATCATGATTCATCATCATTATACGTATTGATTCGACATCTACAATTCACATCATAGCCTATTTCATCAAAATTCAGGTATATTTGTGTACTATCCAAATAGTCTTAAACATCATGAATGTAATTAGAATGATGCATTCCATCTATTTACGTTGGTGTCTAAACATTTCCTTATTAAAGGTAAATTTATAAAATAAATAATTAAAAATCAACTAAATTGTCACGCTTTTTGGGGCCACATCACCATTATTAAGGATGAATTGTGTTTTCCTCCCCTAAGTTTATCAAATTATTAAGTACAGTAAAACCTCTATAAAATAATACTCAATAAATTAATAACCTCGATAAAACTAATAATTTGTCCGGTCCCAACTTGGGACCAGTTCAAATTTGGACACCAATAAATTAAATAATAAGATAATTTTTTATTTTTTGTAAATTTTAGTGTATATTTAAGGTCCCGACGAAACTATAAATTAATAATTATTAAAAAAAAATTCAGATAGATATATGTTATCCACTTGAACATTCTAAGACAATTTAGTAAAATATGAATCTACTGTTACTTGCTTTTTTTTTTAAACTTCAAATCTGCATTGATCTCATCTTTAAATCTCCAAATTGCACCCAAGAGTTGCGGCGTTGTCTTCTCGTATTGCAATAAAAAGTTATGAAGAGTTAATGTTGCTTACAATGCTTCTTTTCGAGTAACCGATTGCAAAGCTATTTTAATCATCATCCGCTTCATCATCTACAGAATTTTGAATGACATCATCCACTATTTCTTCTAAACTCTGAACTTCGTAACATTCATTATTTTCACCTAGAAAGTCTAACAAGTGATTCACATCCATTTTATTTTGATAACGCGTACCAGTGATCATGTTCTCAAGCTCACAAATGTCTTCTCCGGGAGTTGCATCATTTAAATTACTTAAGCTGGTTTTTCACCGAACGAATTTTGTAATGTCGAAAGTAAATTTGTTGTCCAAGCTGAGACTGCCATACTGATAACATCTAGAACATTAATCATTTCTGGAGAAGATATGTCCAACTCATAGCCTACCAAAATTTTACAATAAAATCTTTTGCGGTAGTACATTTTAAATGCTCTTATTATCCCGACATCACATGGTTGGATTTTCGAAGTCATGTTTGGTGGTAGGGAAAACAACTCAACATTTTGCAGCCCTTGAATATTGCTTGAATGGGTTGGGCAGTTATCCACTATCAAGAGAATTTTTCTACCATGCATTTGTTCATCCAACCAACGAATATATTCTTCAAAAAGCATCCCAGTCATCCATGCTCTCTTGTTGGCATGATATTCACAATTCAGGATATTCATATTGATATTCTTAAAACAACGTGGCTCTGCATACTTACTAGTAATCCATAAAGGAATTTTTTTCCGAGCCATCCTCATTGCAACAATAACAAACTATAAGTCTTTCCTTGTCCTGTTTTTCACCCTCAAGTTATTTTGTTGCAAGTGAATGATCAGTCTATAACCTATAAAATAAACCAGTTTCATCCATATTAAAAACATCTTTCATTGAAAATTGATTGATCTTTTCCCTTATGTCCTCCAATTTCTTCTCCATATCATGTGTGTCGACTGAGCCGCTCTCTCCAAAATCGCGATATGATTTGATACCATCCTTGGACTTGAAATTCTCAAGCCAACCTTGCGAAAGGTGATGCTCTGAAGGATTCTCAGGATGTAAAAGTTTCAGCGCCTCATTCGCCTTCTCCAAGATTAGCTCTCCGGTTATATTCACACGTTCTTGATGTTGGAGAAACCACTCATAAACAACTTTCTCCAACGTCCGGATACTTGGCTGGTTTTTGACACTTAGGATAACCGCATTTCTTAAAGTCAGTCGATAGGATCTCCACTGATCGCTTGAAAGTGTTTGATATTGTTGCTTGACTAACTTTTAGATTGAAACTTTTTTCAACCCATCGTACCAAGTCTTTCTGAGTGCACCTTGGCTGATCTCTCTTATACTCGCATAACATTTTTCGTTGTTGGTTGGTCATGGTTTATTTTTGAACACATTTTAGATGAGAAGTCATTGTTGTATATGGTTTAAAAATACAATGGATCATTATATATTGATCTACTTCTACGCAATGTATACGTAAGTCCATGAACCATTCTTTTACTTTGGCAAAAAACAATGAATGAGACCATTCAAACTTCCAATTAACATGATTATGTGAGTATACATTCTTTGAATGGTAATTAAAACTCGTGTTTTAATTTATTTGCCATCAATAACAAATGTACATTGTAAGTGGATTATACAACCCCGGAATTTTGAAGGTCAGTTATGTATATACATTAAAACCTCTTTAAATTAATAAATTATTAATTTATCGATTATATAATATCTATCTAAATTAATAAAGTTCTCCCGTCCCAACGATATTAATTTATAAAGGTTTATTTGTAGTCCTAGGGTTTGTGAAAATTACCACCACACCTTTTCGAAGATCAAATTTTAAGAGGCGATCATTTAACACTTAAAACGTGATAAAATAATATATTGTTAACAAGAATTCAATTATTTCGAGTGAATTATTTCACAATTTAACCGAAAAATAATGTGCCATTTTTAGTTTTCAATTATGAAAATGATGATTTTCACTATTCTTAAAACTTGTTTATTTATTTTATCATATTTTAGGGTTAAAAAAAAACTATCAAATTTCAAGGGTTTTAAATATATGGACAATTCTTTTTTACCATCATTTATGTAAACGCCTTATTGACAGCATTATAAAATATTCTTGAGGCTACTTTTGTTTATCATTTCACCCATTTGAATAGAGACGTTACAACATATTTAAATAATTTTATTAATAATTGCTTAATTGTGTAGTTCATTTTTGTCACTTGTTAAAAATAATTTAACAATATCTTATACTCCTAAATTCTATTCTATCACAAAATGAACATAAAATTTAGAAGTTATACTATTAAAATTTCCACCCAAAGACTTTCTATAAACAAACATATAAAGGCACCAAAAAACGTTGTTGAGACAAGGGCAAATGGACTGAACCGTGAAATGTATGATCCACGGCTAATGTCAGCTCTTACGTGGCACAAGCACAAGATTCCCTCAGAAAATCTGGTCAGGCTTAATTTTATTCTAAGTTTTAATTTCCAATTTCTACTTAAAAAAAAAAATTCCCGCACATATATATATAGATTTTTTTATTATAAAGTGAAAAATTGCTGAATCCTAGAACTCACTAAATGATAACGAGTAAAATTTATCATATAAATTAGATAAAACAAACCTAAGACCAACACTTTGAATATTATAGTTAATATCAATGTTCTGAAAAAGCGTTAGGCGAAGTCGAGTGAAAGATTAAGGTCTAGGCGTCTAATTGGGATCTAGACGAAGTTAATCGGTCTAAGCATGGTTAGGTGGGGAGGAGCCGGAGAAAAAAAATAGACAGTCTTCTATTTAGCGCCTAGACGAGTTATAGTTAAAAATAGACGGGGACCTTTAAAATTGAGGTTAATATGGAATTTTACTATAGTAATGGATATGTGTGGGTCACCTTGATGATGATAATTGAAACTTATAATATTTTATTATATGAATGAATTTATAGTAATGTAACCTATTTTAAATATTTAATTTATATATAATGATTGGTTTGAAAAAAAAATGTATATAAAATAAACAACATTCCAATGTGTGACATAGTATAAAACGGAAAATTACTTTTTGAAAATATATAATAAGCCTGAGCTTAGTTGTTCATATTGTTCCCTCAATTTTCTTTTTTCTTTTTATAAATGTTTAATAAAACACCCATTTTCCATAAAACTATGCTTAACTAATACGTGTATACCTGTTTTCAAAATTCTGCTGCCTGGTAACGTGTTTGAGCAACAACATTCTTAGGAATTTCTGTCACTAATGTCGAATTAGTTTAGTTGAAAATTATTGTTAAAATATCATTTAATATGTGCCATCTGTATTAGATTTTAGATTGCTGACATGAAACTCGTGTGCATAAAATGATTTTTTCCTATACATAATAAGCTTGACGAAAGATTCAAATATGAGAAAGAAAAAAAGAAAAAAAGTAGCCAATTATATCATTAATATTAAAATATTATTTCTCAACTGCAATGAAAATATAGGAGTCGACTTAGCTCGAACCACACGACATTCTTTATTCCATCTTACTCCAAATGATAAATTTGATGTTATTTTATCATTGTATGCTAACGAGTAAATGCTATTACCCAATAATGGACTTGAAACTCTTTGCGAGGGTTTTAAAATAATTTTATTTAATTATAAAACGATGTAATTGTGTTACAGTAATAAACATGGACAATATCTTCTCTTCAGTATATTCATCCAAAGAAAAATGAAAATAAAATAAAATAGTTGTGTACTTTCATGATTTCTTTGTTAATTGTTACAGGACTTTTCCCACCAAGAAAGCTACTAGTAAATATCGTTCCATTCGCTTTTGTTTGAAACAACTTCAACTATATATGCGATATTCAATAATGAAGGGACGGGGATGGTGATGTTCGACTGTGATATTTATGTTTACGGGGATCTCTCTGCCTGAGCAGCCAAGTATTCAAGTGCAGTCAGGACGTCTGTCATGGTGGGTCGGACACTTGCGTGTTCTTGGAGACACATTGATGTTATTAAGATCGCATGTTGAACACTCTTCACCGGGACCCGCCCTTTTAGTTGAGGATCCACCATCAGCATGAAGTTTTTACGATCCTTCAAAAAAGGGCGAGACTGCACCCAAAGTAGAACTTGTTATCGGTAAATTTGGCTTCCTAAAAAGCTTCTAATATCATAAATATGGGCTTACCCAAACAACAAGATTTTGTTGTCCTGGTTGCTGACTGAAGTCCATGGCCTTTCTCCCAGTGATCAGCTCGAGGAGAACCACGCCAAAGCTATAGATATCCGATTTTAAGGTGAGTTTGCCACTCATGGCATATTCTGGGGCACAATATCCGTAGGTGCCCATAACTCGTGTTGAAACATGTGTGTTATCCCCAATGGGTCCTAGTTTGGCAAGTCCAAAGTCGGATAACTTCACATTGAAATTCTCGTCCAATAATATGTTTGAAGACTTCAAATCACGGTATATCACAGGTGGATTCGCTTTGCAATGGAGATATTCAAGACCACGAGCTGCACCAACCGCAATCTTCAATCTCGTGCTCCAACTTAGTGGCTTTTGGTCCGGCTCTAAATCTGAAATAAATTAAAATGAAAAATTTAAGTGGATAGAACATGAACAGCCCAGCTAAAACAACATTATCTGGAACCAGTCAGTTTTTATAATGAACATCAACTTCTCGTCTTTCCATGGACATTAAAACTCCTTCAACTCTCAAAACAGAGAGAGAGAGAGAGAGAGAGAGAGAGAGAGAGAGAGAGATTACCAAAGAGATGATTCTCCAGGCTACCCTTTGGCATGTACTCGTAAACCAAGAGTCTCTGATCACCATGAGTACAATAACCGAACAAGTTGACAAGGTTAGGATGGTGCAACAGACTCAGCATCAGAACCTCCACTATGAATTCTTGATGTCCTTGAAGCCCATCAAGGTTAAGTTGTTTTATAGCAACGACCTGAACATCAAGACCATCAATTTAAGCTAAACATCCAGCTTTCCTCCCAATAAAGTCCCAACTTATAAAACTTTCAATGAATATATATATATATATGTGTGTGTGTGTGTGTGTGTGTGATTTCTTACCAAACCAGAGTCTAGGTGGCCTTTGTAAACGCTTCCGAAACCTCCTTCACCGATCAAATTAGCTTCCCTAAAATTCTGTGTCGCCAACGCAAGTTCCTTGAATGTGAAGCTGCACGCTACATTGCCCTTCCCAGCACTGATTTCTTTGTCGTTTCCTCTCACAGAAGTTCCCTTCTTTGGAGTATCTTAAATTCCACACACAACCGACACACAAGAGGCATTAATACCCTGCAAAACTATTTTTTTTAAATCCCAATTTTGGTTGTTATACCTATCATCTTACCGTTATCATCTTCAATTGATCTTCCCTTTGCATCAACTGCACATCCAACAATCAATTGGAAACAAAAAAAGACATAATGCATTAACCATCAAACAGACAACTTATAGCAGATAAATCAACCAAGCATTATTAATGGCAAAAATAAGCATGTATTTAAGAATAATGCATGTCTGCATTTGAACAGAAGCAAAAACTAAGAGCAAAGAGGAAATGGAAACCTAAATATTTACTGGATCCTGGGCTCATCTCGTCATAATCCAAAACATCTCTATGTTTAAAGCTCACACAAGAAAAACAATTCATCTCCTGTCTGGGCTCCCTGCGCGCACGTGTTTTTGTGTGTTTAATCTTTGATTTGAATACCTTTTCCCTCTCAAAAGATTGATCCTCCAAATAACACCAGAATTTACAGAGACAAGCACCACCCAGAAAAAGAACTTTCAACTTAGCGTAACAAATCGATGTCCATTAGCACAATCCAAATTCATCAACAAAAGTCAATAACAAAGAATTAGAATAATAGAAAGACAAAAAAAAAAACAATATTGGAGAGAGAAAATTTAATAATCTCTCCCCTTTCAGAATGCTGAAACCCTAGTCCAGGATGATGAAAAACATCATATAATTCGAAACTCTCATCACGCTTCTACAGAGATGTATACGCAACAACATAATCCACCACAATCCTCAGTAGCAAAAGACAACCAGAGAATTTATATACTAAAAATAGGAGGGAAGAGAAAACTTAATTCAAACATAACATACGAATATCCAAAGAGAGTGACCATTTGGCAGCCAAGTCATTTTCCTATATTTAACTCCAGTCCTTATTTCACGGTTGTACTTGGCCTTGCAAATCGAGTTTGACATTGAAATAATTAGAGCAATTATATCATCCAGCCCATCCCTCTGTTAGAAATGAGCAAAACTTTCATCTTCATATACAGATGTAAGACCGGCAGATGGCCGAAAATTGTAATAGCGTGGTCTTGTAATACTTGTATCCGAACCTAAGGAACGAAAAGGATTAGAGTTGGGAGGTTGAATCTGGCTATGAAGATTATCATCTACGAGCCCATTTCCTTGTAGATTTTATATTTTTCCAGAAATTAGTGGAAACTTGACAAGACTCAGCATTTAGACACTTCATCATAGAGATTGGTCACTGTCATTGGGTATTCCCACCCCCGTGTACTACTATTTACGAGATTTTTCTTTCCAAAGAAGAAAATAATAAATATATTCTCAATCCCTCTGAAGCTGGTACTAAGCAGTCGACGTTTTCCATTGGAGGGCGAAAATAAAGATAGCTTAGAGATGGATGAACCGATGAATTTAGATCCTAGTATTTCACAAACTTTAAGTGGATACTTGTGATAGCGTGTAGTGGCATGTGTCACGTTCCTGTGGCACATATCCTTGGATTTACTTGATTAGCGAAAATATATTTTTTAAGGGATTTGTAGGGTGGGATATGTATTGAAAATTGTAAGATATATATTGAAAATTGTAAAAGATGTATTGAGAATTGTAAAAGATGTACTGAGAATTGAAAATTGTGATGTATGTAATAGGGTGTGGATGTGGAGGAATGGGTCATCCGGTTCTAAGATGAAATACGTTGGGGACGGGTCATGCCCCATCCGGATTGGGACATGTCAACCTAATTATCCCCTAAGTAAGTTTTATAATTTTATTACTTTTTTCATATATAGAAGGCCTAATTGCAGGAAAATCATCACCTTTTTCAAAATTGCAATTTAAGCCAAACTTTTAGAATTTAGCAAACTAAAACAAAACATTTACTCATAAGTGCAAATCAGATCATCGGTAACTTTTTCGGTCACCGAAGTCCAGGTATCCGGCAAAAGTGCCACATCAATTATAAAAAAATTGAAGAATTTTTAAAGTTATAAAAAAAAAAATCCCAATATTTTCAAGAAATTGTGTCTCAAATTTGCATAAAAAATCACAATACTTTTTTAAATTGCAATTTAAATTTAAGTTGTCAAAAAGAAACTCTACTTCTAAAATAATTGCATTTTATAACTTAAATTTTGAAAATGAAAGTAGAAAAAAAAAAAAAAACAAATCAGCTTCGGCTTATAATTGTAGTGATTATGTCATTCTCAATTGTTGGTATTATTGATTAGTATTTGAGTCATGTACTATGACATGTGCTAATATTGTTACTTTGACCTTAAGAATATAAAATCTTCGGGTAAAATATAAAATAATTTAACATATGTCAGTCAAATCAATACACCACATAATTATTTACTAGACTAGATATCACTAACTTATATAATAAACATACAATTACAAGTTGAAGGTGATTCATTTTTTCCTACTCTTATTTTGAATTTTAAGTTTTAAATTGCAATTATTTTCAAGTAGAGTTTTTTTTTTTTTTTTTTTTTTGGCAACTCAGATTCAAATTGCAATTTAAGAAAATATCGTCATTTTTTTATGCAAATTTGAAACTTTAAGATTATATTGCAATTTCTTAAAAGGTTTGGGATTTTTTTACAACTTTAAAAGTTATTCTATCTTTTTTATGAATGATGGCATTTTTTCCGGACACGTAGACTCTGATGATCGAAAAATTTACTAATGATCTGATTTATAAGTAAACATTGTGTTTTGTTTTGCTAAATTCTAAAAGTTAGACTTAAATTGCAGTTTTGGAAAAAGGTAGTGATTTTTCCGGCAATTCAGCCTATATAGAATGTGTTTCTCATTCTCCAAAACTGAAATTACTTTCATCGTGATTTGAAATATATATTAATTTTAAAAGAAAACTTAAGATCAAATAATAAAATAAAATCATTTGAATAATATATCTTTTGTTAAAAAAATAAATTTAAATATAAAATTTTCATTTATGCCTTTAGGATGTTGGAAAAGTATTTGCAACCCTTTTTGCCCTATGTGGTGATTCTATGGAGAATGTTGAACATTATTTCTTTAATTTTCGAAGAACACAAATTATTTGGAAAATTTCCCCTGTCCGGTGGAACAAGTCGCCGATTGTGGAGAACTCTTTTTTAAATTGGAGGAATTATCTTTTCTTGAGTAAGACATGTCCCAAGCTATTATTAGTTACATTCAACTATCTACTCAACTTCTTTGGTGGATTTGGAAGTCCAATAACAGCTGGATATTTGAAACAAAATGACTCCCTGCGAGAGAATTGTCAGTAGAGCTATTATGGAGTGAAAAGAGTTTCTAGCTATTTCATCCCCAAGTCACATGACATGTGGGATTGTTGGTTAATGGGCAATCTTGGTTTGGCATAAATAAGTTGTGATGCATCTTTATGTTTATCACTACTATTTTCTGTCAAAACGACATGTGGTGGCACAAGATGAGAATTTGGTGTATTTCCAATTAACGTAAAAATTACTGCTTTCTTGTTATTTTCACATTCATATTTTGTGAAGAATTATGTGTGATTGTTACATTCACGTGCGATTTTGGGTTTTATTATAATTCCGGGTTGAATTTCCTTTTTAATATGATTTGATGTGCTTTCGAATGTTTTTTAGTCTTATTTTGAAGGTTAGGAAACTTAGAGGAATTTAGAAGATTGTTCGAGTCCATTTTCACACTCCGGCCCGTATCCCAAGGACCGAACGGGCCCAAAATAGATTGGGGTTAGGCCCAAATTAAAGATCATATAGCCACGAGGAAAGTTCGTGAAGATTCGGGCCGAGAAGATGGATTAGAAAAGCCCCAAGTTGAAAAAGAAAGAAGACAAGGGCGATCGTACATGCTTCATATTCAAGCCCGTAACGAGGCCTAAATGAACCTAAATCAGTCCCAACAAGAGCCCAAATCGAAGTTCGTCAAGTCACGAATAAAAGTCGTGAAGGGGTTGGGTAGACAATACGAGAGGAAGGGCTCCAAAACAGCGACGGGAGACAGAGGCGCAAAGCAGGGGCTGAACCGGACCAAACGGCCGCAGCCCCTACCGGCCTGGTAGGACCGCCGGCAGTTTGTCTAGACCGACCTAGGAAGACAGCCGGCCCAGCTGCCGGCCCGGCGGTTCGCTCGCGCATATCTAGTTTTTCAGCGTGCTGTCTTTGTATTTTGACCGTAACTTCCTCGTACAAGCCCTGATTTAAGTGATTCAAGTTGCCACACGTAGCCAAGACGAAGATCTACAACTTTTTGTTTGAAGTCAAAGGCTGATTCCGGATGGAGTCTTCCCAAAAATCACGAGAAGGACGAGTCATGCGCATTCGGGGGTCCCAACACAACATTTAAGGAGTCCAAACTATTTAATTATTTTTTACTAGTCTACCCTTACTTACCTTAGGATTTTCAATAGATTTTTAGTGAGGAGTGTGAAAGTAGTCTCTATATATTCATTCCCCCACTCCTATTTTGGGAGATCACCTCATTTTGTAAACATACACAATTCTATTTACTCTTTCTCTAGGATTTCTCTCTCCTTTCTCTCTAGAATAGGACTAGGGTTCTTCATTTTGTTCTTGATAAACCCATGAGGGTTTTTTAGTATCGTTGAAGGATTTTTGGGGTTTTTGCTAGAGAATCGAAATTGGAGTAAATACAAGCATGAATTGAAGATTTTCATCATCTTTCTAAATTGAGACTAAACATTCTTCTCTCTTACTTATTATTTCTCTTTGCATTCATTGCTCTTTAATCTCTCCCTCATTGAATGTTTGGGCCTTGTATTTATTATGGTTGTTGGATAATATTCATGGATTTTGAGTAGTTATTTGTGGTTTCTAGGGTTGGGAGTACCCTAACCCTAGGGTTGGTTGCTTTTACTAATTGTTGATTAGATTTTGGGGATTAATTGTGATTGGAATCGATATTGTGGGTTGTATGGCTTATATTCTAGGAGTAGCTAACCTCGGGTATATTGGGTCTCCTTGAGCGCCCATGGGGACGATGGGAGAACCAGAATTGTATATATTGATCACGTTGGATGTCCAAGGGCCTCGCCCCTAGGAAATATCCACTTGGGGTGGAGATTTTAGGATTAATTAGGTTATCTTCATAATTTACTTATCCTTAGGTCGTAGTAATTCCATTATTGTCTTTAATAATTGGAATTAGAGTGAATTATGTTATAACTTGTTAATTTGGCGAATCTCTTCTGTTACCTGTTCGGATTTCTAAATTAGAACAAAACCTTCCATCACAACCCCTCAGTTTAATCGGTGATTAGTAGGCGTAAACCCTAGAATTTATTGTTAGATTGGGGGAAAATCTTGTGTTAGAATAGCTACTATGTTGTTGTTGGTTATACACGCACCTAGAGTTGTGATTTTTTGTCAATATCGATTTGTTTTATGCATTCTAATACTCGATTTGTTGTGATAGCCTTAGTAATTATATGTTGATAGTTGTGGAGTGATGATTAGAGTGAAAAGTCTTAAGTTTGGGGGTGAAATTGGTTGTAGCATATCACCAAACACATGGCATGCATTTCATTATTGTTATTCTTTTGTAGCTTGCTTTAATTAAAATGCTCAATTTTTAGGTCGATTGATTGAAATTGTGGTGCAAACTAGACGATTTTAGACTCTTGTTTTGTAATGAAGAAATTTGACCTATTTTTGTAGAGTATTGATCAATTTTAGTTATAATAGGATAGTAATTGTGAGATGCTTAACATATGTGCAAATTGTGCCAAGTTGGTCGAATTATCCATTTTATAAGTTCATTCGTTAAGTGCTTGTTGATTGAATGCGAGTAATTGGTATAATGAACTTAATTTTTATTGGACTTCTCGATTGAACTTGATGTGTTGATTGATGATGAAGTTTGACTCTAGATGCAAAATGATTGATTAATTTTGTTTAACTCGGGAATTTAATGTGTGTGATTATTCTGTATAGGCCAAATGGGACCATCCAAGAAGACATCCAAGAAACCTACTGGCAAGAGTGCCACCACAAGCAAAAGCACAACAAGTATAAGCAAGGGCAAGATAAAATTGGTGATTCGGGAACCTATTCAAGAAGAACCGGAGATCGAAATTCCGGAGGTTCCAATGCCACTGGGCCGACTACGGATAGCCGGCACTTCGACATAGTGTTGGAAGACCCGGATCACCAAAACAGATTTGCTAGACTGATGAAGAGACAGATAGCTGCAAACCACTACTTCAAAGCTGAGTGCTTATCTGCCATGGGATCAAGGACAACATAGACGAGTTTTTGAGAGCGTCGGGCCTCATTACACTATTCACTCCACAGCCCACCTACCAAAGATTTGTCCTTGAATTCTTCAGCACGCTCTCGATCCGAGCCAATTTTGGAAAATGTGGCAACAGGATCCACAACATTTCGTTCCACCTGATGAACGAAAAGAAAACACTCATGATATCGGAGTTGAGGCAGATTTATGGGTTCAAGGAAGACCCTTCCACCACAAACATAGAAAACATCGACGAGTTCGATGTCGGGCGGTTCTAGGGGCGAACTACTGTTGCCTCCGGCTTAGTTGAACCGCAAGCTTTTGATTCAAAGAGCTAAAAAACAAGCTAGATTAGAAGTCCAATCGTAAAAGTCTTACAAAAGCTCTTGGCGTTTACACTGTTTGGGAGGAAGGAGACGAGTGCAGCACGGATCTCTGAGCTCAGTATTCTACGGTCCATCCTCAACAGGATCAATAGAAGATACAAGGAGGTTTTAGTCGAGTCTTTCAAGAGAATGGTGAAGGAACTGACAGCAAATAAGAAGAAAGAGCCAAAGCAGTACGATCCGGTCTTCAACGGGGCTCTTATCACGCCTATTTTAGAGCACCTTGGCTGCCCGCTGATCGACTTCAAGGCTGTATTAGAGTCGTTCCTCCTAGGTTGGGAGGAGTTAGCCAACATGAGGGTTGCTGCTTTGAGGCAGCGAGATGGAGTCTCTGTCCCCTACGTGATCCAAACTATAGGGCCAATGCTACGACTCCCCAACCCAAACCTCACCCACATCAAAGACATCGATTCCACGGATAACCGAGCCTTAAGCTCAAGTGCACACCAAGTAGCCTCGAGGGAACTAAGTGCCCTTGAGTTTTGGAAATACCAGAAAGGCCAGGTATCAGAACCTGCAGCAGAAGGGGCTGGCCCTACAGGCGAGGGTGAGAGCAGCGGTCATTCGAGAAAGAGGCCGGTATCCGTTGTTCAATCCCACACATAATTTCAAAAACATGTTGATGAGAGATTGAGCACAATGGAGGCAAACATCGAGGAGATCAAGGCTGACATCAAGGAGATAAAGGCGAATCAAAACAAGCGTCTTGATGCGCTCAACAGCGTACGAGCATATTTTGGTGGCCAAAGCTCTCGATCTCCACGACCTTCCAAATCGTTGTGAGTAGGAGAACCAAGAATATCCTTCCTCCTCTCCAAAAACTTGGCTTACAACTAAGTTTGGGGAGAGAGTGGGGGTAGGATGTTCTTGGCCGCTCCAATTTTTCAATTCTCACATGCTTCCCCTCCCTATTTTATTGCCTGTTGGATATTTAGGCCTATGTGCCCTTTCTGATTAGCTTGTACTTTGGATTCAAGACATGTGTGCCCTTTTGTGACTTTTACTTGTAAGGTTTTATTGGATGATTTGTTAGAATGTTGTTGATTGATTGGCCTGTGTGCCACTATCTATTTTCTTATTTGATTAGATTAGTTACTTTGGGCTTTGTCATGTTTATATGTTGAGTTTTTGGTACTTTCACTCATAGGAATAATAATTTTGGTAGTTTTTAGTTAACTTTAGGATTGATGGTGTTAATAAAATGGTTGAGTTTTGTTAAACACCAATTCGTACCCCTTTCTTTCCACAAGCCTTGGTTTTCAACCAAGTTTGGGGAGGGGGTGGTAGGTGTACGAATTGGCCGCTTGTAAAAAGTTGAATGGACTGTGCTAGAATGAGAAATGTGGCAAACGGTTAATGACAATGTTCTAAAAGTCGCTAGGCGCTAATTAGGCGGTGGACTGGGGCCTAGCGACTAATCGGGGTTTGGGCGGGACTAATCGGGACATAGACGTAGTTAGACGGGGAGGAATCGGAAAATAAACGTAGGCGGTCAATGAGAGCCTAGCGCCTAGACGGGGATTAATCGGAGCTAATCGGGGATTTTTAGAACAGAGGTTAATGATGACAAAATTTTTTATCAAAATGTAAAATTTGGCTCATGGTAGAGCATGATAGGCTTTGAGACAAAATTGAGCTTACATGCAAAACTTTTGATCAAATTTTTGCCTAGTGAGTTTTTTAGCCTTACAAGATACTCCCATCTTTGGAGTGATTCTTTCTTACGGTGTGAAATTCATTGAGTGTATCTAATCATCTCTATAACTTGCCTTGATTCTCTATTTTAAATGAGTCGGTGAATTGTGTGACATTGAAAATGATCTTAGCCAATTCTTGACTTGAGCCTATTTCTAAACTTGAAAATACACCCCTTTTCACCAAAAGTTTAAAAATTGCCCCTAGTTAACCCCTTGAGCTTTTAGCCTCTCGTTTCACAACCCAACTCTACAAGTCGAACCCCTTTCAATTAGCTTTGAACCTAATTGGACCACATGAGTATGAGGAAGGCGGTTGAAAGGTAGTCGAGTATTTTTTTGGGTCAATTCGGGTAGCCTAGCGGAATTATATTATAGGGTGAAGGGAACTCTACACAAGTAGGCAAGAATCGAGAACATTAGTCTTCTCCAATGTTTGTAAATATTTGTTTAAAAAAATGAGTCCAAAATCGAAAAAGCAGAAAACAAAGGAAAGAGTTGGTTGTATACACTTAGTTGTTGCTTTTGATTTGGAGAGACTAGTTATGTAAATGCTTTCTGACCGACGTTCTCAAAGTTGAAAAATTCAAAAGAAAACACACCCAAGGGAGAATTGGAAAAGAAGCATTTAAGTTGTGAGTTTGTAGTAAGGTGAAGAAGCCGCATTTTAGGATTGGTTTGATTGGTAAGTGAGAGAGTGAGGTTGAGTGATTGTTGTTTGAGGGGTAGATGAGAGTAGCTAACTCCTTTATTCCATTTTATAGTCAGTTTTACCCAAAATTATCCCATCTTACCCAAACCAACATTACAACCCTTTTAAAGACCTTTTTTATTTCTTGTCACACATTTCGGGTATACGTCGAAGTTTAGATGATTGGCAAGCCTATGGTAGGCATTTTATGCATCTCAATGTGAGCGTATACACTACCTATTTGACACGCTTGAGAGTCGAAAAATACACTTACCCGGTGAGGATCTCAAGTTGAGAGTGTCAAGTCTTGAAAGTAATTGATATGGTGCTATCTCATATACTCACTCTTATCATGATAGCCTAACTTTAAAATTCTTCTGAAACCGAATTCGCTACTTAAATCTGCACCAACACGTGTCCTCCTTCTTTTTCTTTATCTGTTCGAGACGAACAAAGGTCTATGTTTGTGGATATTTGGTACACGTGGTCGTGCACACACTTTTAGGTCAATTTAAGTGTCTTTTTACAGGCTTTTGTGTGCATATTCACATGTATTTATTGCGTTTATTTCTTATTGGGCAATTTGACGTGTTTAGTTCATTTACATGTCAAAACAGGTGAATTAAGGCCAAAAAATAGGTTTTGAAGATCTCAAATTGACAATTCGAACTCAAGTGGAAGAGAAAACAAGGAAGAAACAGGTCCTTGCCCGAGTTAGTCAAGCCACGCCCGCGGCCCAAGCCACGGCCGAGGTAGACTAGCCCACGGCCGTGGTAAATCTTCCAGAAGATGACCAAATTTCAGCCTTATTTGCCTCGCCCGAGGTAAACCCAGGCCACTACCGTGGTGGACCAAGGCCCACGGCCACGACCAGAAGTAGCCAAGCCCGTAGCTAAAGATCCAGAAGATGGGGTGAATCCAGCCCAACCAAACTGCGGCCGAGGCAAAGTCTTGGCCGTGCCTGCAGCCCCAATTTAGGTCCAAACCTTTGTTTCTCACAGAGCCCGTGTCCAATGGTGTGCCACGGCCGCGGCAAAACTTCCTGTTTAAAAAAGCCCAACATGTTTTTGCCCAACTTGAACTAGCACTTTCTCCTCTATATATATAACCTCCACTTCAAATTTGACCTATCTTAGATCACATTTTCAGCCACTTTTGAGCCACCATCATCCTCAAGGACAAGTTTGGGAAGATGATTGAAGACCTTTCACTTCAACCCAAGTTCCTTGTTTAATCCTTGAGTTAATCATGTTTTCTTGTATTTCCTTCCATTTTCTGATTATATTAGGCGTAATAGGTGGCTAGCACCCTTTTATTCAGCCTTGATCAATGTGGAACTTTGAGTTGAAAATATTTATGTGATTATTGTGGTCAATGTTACCGAAAGGATTGTATATCCAAGTATTTTGTGTTATTTGATGTTATTGATTCACATTTATGAATTGATTATTGGATTGATCACCCTTTAGGAGATTTATGAATGTGATGCTAGTAGTCGGGATTCTATCCGTAATTGTAGTGTTTTTGACTCATTTATAGCAAACAATGAATGTTCATTGGTGTTCGACCACTAAAACCTTTCTTAAGAGTTTTATGTCATATTTATCTCGTTCTCTTGGTGCCTTATGCATTTGATTATTGAATCTAAGAGAGCTTGTTCGAGGAAATGGTTAAATCTAATAAGGTTAGTCGAAGAGCTTGTTTTGTTTAACTAGGATTAAGAGAGATCAAGGCTATTAGAGCTTGTTAATAGTCTTGAGATAAGGGCTTGAATTACAATTAATCGGGCATTAACAATAGTTGCATAAATTTTCTAGACCAAGGGGAAGCATGATCAAGGGTGGATCACTTTTATTACTTGAAAACCAAAAATTGAAAAATCTATTGATACACATTAATTATGCATGTATTTAGGTCGATTTAGGATCATATTTTATATCATTTACGTGCATATTTAACCAGCATTCATCTATATTTATAATATTTGGGTCAGTTGACGTGTTTCGACTTGTTTTGAAGTTAATTAGGTAATTTTATTCCATTTGGATAACATTCGAAGAAGAAACAAGCCAAATAGGGTTAAAACGGATGAAAAGGGAGTTAAAGGAGCAAAAGGGTCAACACAGCCGCGTCAGATATGCAACACGGCCGCGTCAAAAAGTGTCCCGAAAGTGAAGTTTCTGTCAGCTTGACACACCTCTAGTATTTTGGCCATATCTTGAGATCTACAACTCCGATTGAGGTTCAATTGGTAGCGTTAGAAAGATGATTCAAAGGGACACAACTTTGTCTGAAAGGGACAAATCTAAAAAATGACCGGAAAACCCTCAAAATGGCTTGCAAGTCAGACATGAAAACTTTCCTGAGCAAAACGGACGCGGCCGCGTCACAATGCCAACACGGCCGTGTCAGAAAGCCTTTTCTACAAAAATTTCCTTGTTTTAGTAGGATTTTGATCCTATCTTCCCAAAGATTCATCCCCAACTCTATAAATAGGATCCCAAGCTCGAAAAATCAGAGGATCAGATAGAAAACATCAAGGAAATCAGATAGAAAACATCAAGAACATTAGTTACATCATCATTATACCTAGAAGAAGACTTGGAGGACAAATAGACGAGATCATCGAGACGGATTCATCCGGGTTTAGTCGTTCTTTTCTAGTTTAATCTTTTACAATGTTTTCCATAGAATTTTGTATTGGATTATTGCTAGGCATGAGTAGCTAAGTTATTCGTGTCCTAGGGTTAAAGAGTAGGGATTATTATGACAATGTTTTGATTATGATTTAATTTATTGATTCCGTTCTTTACGTGTTTTATCTCTATGTTTGTGCTTATAACTGAATTTAGCTTGATCACCTAGATTTAGTAATTTAGTTTAGCAATTCCGCTTCGAGAGGAGGGAATCGTTATCAGACTTATAACATAGAGCGCAATTGTCTATGACTGTGTAGGCCGTGGCTTAGGATCGGTTGGGAGTTATTAGGTTTAATTAACTCGAGAGGGTAATTAGCTTAATTAATCAACGATTTAATCACTTCGAGAGAAGGGTTAGATTATTTTTGTGCCGCCTAATAAACACTAGAATTGGTAAATTTATAGGTTAATTATATTCAACATTGAAGTAATATCCTGAAATCGAAGCCTTAGGATACCCTTTCTCATTAATTGTTAGTTCTTTGTGTTTGCTAAGTTTGAAATCATAGTTAATTGAGTTAATTAGTTAAACTTTGTTAGTTTTAGTAAAATCAATCTTTTGCAATTTAGTATCTAGTTAGGACATTCCTAGAGTATTAAGGTATCGAACTACCTAAAACTATTCCTTGTGGGATCGACCTTGATTATTGCTACTACACCTACATCCATACACTTGCGCAACACTAGGTTAGAAAATCGGCGTGTCATCTATTCTAGTGTCTTTGATTATTTGCTTACTTAAATTCTAGTATTAAATGCTTTAGATTTCATTTAATTGCTTTTATTTGTTAGTAGTAGGTTGTTAGTTGATCATCAAACCCCACCCCCACCCCCACCCCCAACCTTTATTGCTTTCTTAAGTTGTTTAATTTCTATATATTTTAACTCTAATTGCTCGGTATTAAAATCGGAACTAATCGGTCGTTCTCTATGGGATCGACCCTTGCTTGCCACTCTACTTAGTAGGGTAGTTTGTGAGGTTAGTATCGTTATTACAATACGATATATATTAATTTGGTAGCATATCCAACGCGCGTACCAGTTGACTTTCAAAAAGGATGACTTTGACTAGGGGCAGAATTGAAAATAAAAAAGAATATCTAATTTTAAAAAGATTGTAGATGAATTTCTGTAGCAACTTTGACCAAACTTTTCCGGTGACTCGGTCATTTGGAATTTCAATTGGGACATGCTACAAAAAGCTCTCATCAAGAGCTTTCTTGAATGACCAGCCACAACAGAATCGGACTTCGAAACAAAACGTTATGGCTCCTTGAAGGTGGTTCGGTTATATTGGTTTCGCCTAAATTTTGACCGGCCGTAACTGGAGGTCTAGAGCTCGGATTATGATTTCGAAAACTATTTCGGAATCCTCTCGCTGAGCTCTATCATATTGAATAAGAAAATATGGGTTTTGATAAAAGGATGAAAATAAAAATGGGGCAGTAGCTGATCCGACGAGCCTAAAAACCTATCAGGTCAGTTTCCCGGTGACTTCGCCGGATTTCGGTCGCTGAGGATAGAACATTTAAGATGGAAAGAGAGAAGACTTACCAGTTATGCTTTGTGGGAGAAGAAAGGAAGACTTCAAGCTATGTTTTGGTGGGAGGAGGTGATGGAATGAAGGCTTCCTCACACCTCTATTTATAGACCTACCAAGCACAAAATCGTGGGAATAAAAACGTGGTTCGGCTGCTGATTTTAGGTAATATTGTGGCCATAAAATCGTGGAACTTAACCATTGATTTTGGGCAATATTATGGGGATAAAACCGTGGAATTTAACCATTGGTTTTGGGCAATATTATGGGCATAAAATCGAGGAATTCGGCCGTTGGTTTTTAGGTTAGTAATCCTATGGAGAGGGCTTACCATAAAATTGTAGGCTTCTCTATATCATTGGGTAATATAGCTTCTAAGTGTTGTCTAGTTAAACTTCTGTATCCCAATCCGTTTAAAAAAAATATTACTTATAAAGATCAATAATTATGCAAGTGTAAGAAAAATAACTACAACAAGTAAAATGCGCACAAAACAATGCAACATATATATTTTCACTCAATTTAAATAAAATAATGCAACTAGAAAATCCGGGTCATTACACTAATGTTACGTATGTTAGTGTTTTTATTTCATAACGAATTATGCGGCATAAAAGTAGTTAGATTTCATTTATTTCAAACATTGGACATAGTAGCGACTTTTACAGCAATCTAAAAAGACAAAATTTCTCAAATAATAATGCTTTTCCAAGTTCGTCATCTGCCAATCAAATTTTATATGAGATAATTAATCTACCTAAAGAAGGGCCTGATGAAGATAACGTGAATGACATGATTGATTTGACTCAAGAAAAAACCAATAAGGAGAATGTTGATGGGTTAATTGATCTTACTGAAGAAAAGGTCATCGACGTAACAAGGTAACTCCCTTTGGTGGGAAAACTGTGGTTTTTAGTGGTGATTATAGACAAATATTATCAATTATTCCCAAAGAAAGTAGAAAAGATGTCGTCCGAGCTGCAATTAGTTCTTTTGAAATATGGGACCATTGTACTATCTTAAGATTAACAAAAAAACTATGAGGCTTATGAGGTCGACATCAAGCCGTGACACTAATGAACTTAAATAATTTTCATATTGGGCTGCGAGTGTAGGTGACAGTATAATAGGTGGTTCAAATCATGGAAATGCTGAGATTGAGATTCTCAATGATCTTTTGTTGAATTTTCATGATAACCCAATCGAAATTATTGTTCATAGCACATATACTGACTTTTATAATAGATTGGATGATACTAAGTATTTACAAGAGAGGGTTGTTTTATGTCCAACGCTTGACATGATCAGTACAATGAATGAACACATGATAGAGAAAAATGCAAATGATGCAAGGATATATTATACCTATAACAGTTCTTGCAAGTCTAACTGAATGGAGATCTGATGGGTGAGGTTCACACACCCAAATTCTTGAACAAAATCCGATATTCTGGAACTCTAAATCATGAGTTGACTTTGAAGGTTGGGACAATCCTTCCATCAGATTGTGCAATGGTACTAGATTGGTCATTACTAAATTGGATTTTCATGTTCTAGAAGTAAAAGTTTTGACTGGGAGTAATGTTGGTCATTTGGTATTGATTCCAAGAATGTCTTTAACATCACCTGATCCCACGCTCCCTTTTAAAGTCCAGCATAGACAGTTTCTTTTAATTGTTTCATATGCCATGACAATCAATAAATGTCAAGGGCATTCGCTATCTCACGTTGTTTTGTACTTGAAAAAACCAGTCTTCAGCCATGACCAACTTTATGTTGTAGTTTCAAGGGTCACAAACTGCAAATAACCGAAGATATTGATTTGTGATCAGGAAAATAAAAGTTCTAACAAAACAACAAATGTTGTTTACAAGGAAGTGTTTAGGAATTTGTAAATTTTCTATTATTCCAGTATAAGTATACGTAATGTAAAGTTGTGTTTTACATTCTAGTTATCTAAACACTTTCAAGTTGTTATTTTTCTACTTGGATCCATTAGCGTGTGATTAATGGAGGGCCCGAACATATAGAGTTACTTTTTAAATTATACCGTTATGTTTTATGTAAATAAAAAATATATACATTTATTTATTTGACAATACATATAAATATTACAATTATGATATTGTTTTATCATTATATATATAAAAGAAACATTATAATTGTGCATCGTGCAGGTGATTTACTCATGGAGTGGATCATTATTAGAAATAATTGTTAGCATGTTCTTTATTTTAGATAGATTTTTACATGGTATACGTTTTATGGTGTATGTGTAGGGTAGGGTTAACCAATTTCTAGTTATTATTAACATGATATGAGCTCTAGATACTAAGTTCATGTCACTTTGAAATTTGAGCGGGAATGTACTTGAATGGCCTATGACAAGATGATGACTAGAGCTTGTAATTCAAGTCATTCGGCCCAGTCCAACCGATTAAGGTAAGGCAGGATTTGACCAGCGTGAATTTTTATGGACCCCCTAAATATTGAGCACAAATCAATTTAATCAAATACTTTAAGATACACTAAGTTTACTAGTTAGGTTAAATGAGTCAGATGTATTTGAACCTTAAAAGCTATGAGCTAATCTACCTAAAATATCAAATAAAACTAATTTTGTTAGCCACCATCATGGCAGACCAACTTTAATTCGTTGAACCAGTTATTTCCCACTGAAAATAGAAACTCATTTATCTGATTAGTTAGATAACTCCAAAACGCATGATAGTCTGTGTATTTTCAACAGTTTTCAATCATTTTCTTTAACCAATGCAACACTTTCAGGTTTAACTCTCCCCAGTTTTAAAATATTACCACTTCAAGTAAATATACTTCTATGTAGATTCTCTACATCCTTCCTATGAATTTCCTGTAAATTAGAGAGGAAGAATATATTAGATACAGGCAACTGTATCCATGCAGAAAAATGAAAAATCTGTTTTGTCACTTTCACTTCTAAATGGCTAAAAAAATCCACTTTTGCGGTGTTTGCCCCATAATGCCCCCATATATATATATATATATAAAAAAATCTCTTTATTTTCTTATATTAATTTAGGGCATATAATTTAGATTTTCGATCGAGTCCTACAAGTTCCAAAAATTATTTAATTTCGGTCATATTAATTTTTCACTGTCCACGAAATTGAACCTCTAAATGAATACTCATGCAAGATCCGATCCCACGCACAAAAATATATCAGAGCCCTAGGTTTATTTAAAAAATCATGAATTATATTTATTACGTTATTTACTATCCTAATGGAGGAGACATACGAGTAAAATATAAATCTGAACGAAAGTTCGAGAGAAAATACTCCAAAGGAATACTTGAGTGAGAACTCAAGTAATCAGGAATATTTCCATATTCTGGAAAGACAAAAATGGGATTTCTTCAAAGAATTTCTTCGAAAATGTGACAATACTCTTGAAAGCCATATGAAGCTCTTGAACGAGCTAAACAAGCCTTTCAAGATGCCAAGCTCAAAGGAAGGGAGATAAAGGATCAGACAAAAGATCCTTGAACAGAAGATACCTGCAGAAGGGAATATAGCAGATCTCATCCACTTCACCAACATCCACAGAAGATTTCCTACCAAGGAGACCTGGAGAAAGCGTCCCAATCAGTCCCCATCGAATATCCAGAAACCTTATTTACATTTCTGGAAGAAATCATGATAGGACCTAATTATGAAGAAGTGAGTGGAGAAAAATCTAAGATTACTGATATTAGAGAAATTCAGAAGACAATGCAGAGTTATGGAGAGACCATCCTCGACCATCAGAAGGAGATCATTGAAACACTCAAGGATGTTCAAAGGAGATTGACCATCTTGGAAACCAAGCCAAGTATGGCAAGGAGAAGAGAAGGATTACCATCTTTCAGCACAGAACCCCTTTTACATCAAAAAGGGAAAACTATCGAAGTGAAGAGAGAGCTAGTGGATACTGAAAGGATGATTATTTTTCTAAACCGGAAAAATCTATCCTAATGGATAGAATAAATTTGGAGCATTTACACGACCTTGCACAATCCTTTGCAGGATTGGGTCTTTTAGATCTAAAAATGTAAGAAAATGTATCTATGGGGCAACAACAAACTCCCTGAAATACACCACAGAATTCAACAAATGTGGCAGAAAGCGAGGGATCTCATGATCCTCCAACAGGAGTAAATATACCACCAACAAGAGATTTTACTATTGGTGCTTATATTTATCCCACAGGAACAAGAAAGAGAACTCAAAGGCCAAACTATATGCAATCGTCTCATGGGAAATCTCAGCTGGAGCCAATTCATCCATACAGATTAGTACTGAACATGGATACATTGTACTTCAAGAACAGAACTACTCATAGGTAAGTGGGCAGCCACAATGCAGATTGCAGCTGGAACACTAGATCTAGACAAAGAAAACTTTATCTCACTTCTAAAGATAAGTTTGGAAGGATCGATGAAAATTAATTGGGAAGCTACTAATCCTGAGATAGTAGAAAATTTTTGGGTTGGCGAAGTCTTAGCAGATATCGTCAACAAAATGGCTCAAGTATTTAAAGTAGGTTTAGTTGGAGTTGGCTACTTTGAAGGAGTCGAAGACGATAAGGCCAGACGATATAGACAGGCACTTTATAGCCTGGAGTTACGTGATATTTGTCACGTAGATGTGTTCATCAAACTCTTCACATAATATAAATGGAAGTAATGTTGATCAAAGAATATCAGCCACCTCTAGAGGGTAGAATGGATATCGTGGCGAGGAGAATGTCATTCCTCAAAATTAAGCTTGCGGAGTGGTGCTATCAAGCGTCGCTCCATAAGAATTACAAGAGGGTAAGAGGAATAAACAAAATTGTTCCTCTATGATGTGTTGAAAACGATATCCCTATTATTGTGGGAGGCCAACCATTTAGGCCAAAGAGGATAAAAAAGAGAAGTCATCCTTATGCTAGAAGAGATAGTAGCAAGAAATCTACATCTTCATGAAGACCTAGAAAGTTTTGGTCCAAACTAAAGGCCCGAAGTTACAAAATGGGGCAGAGGTCAGGACCAAGTCGGAGCAGAGCTTCTTCCTTAGGCTCAAATCAAATGAGCATGGGAAGATCATCAACAACAAGGAAAACTTTCAGAAGAGCTCATACAAGAGCTAATGAGAGTTTCAAAGACTGCAATTGTTGGACATGTGGTGTCAAAGACCACATATCAACTAATTGTCCAGACAATCAAAGACGAGGAATCAGGAAGTTTGAGGCAACTCCAAAAATGGAAGAAGTTGTTTACTTTCAGGATCTAATTAAAGTATATCAGTTCGAAGGTATTCCTTCAGATGAAAGCATATATGAAAAAGAAGATTATAGTGAAGATGATTCTTCAGAATCAGAATTAGACTGAAGAAAACGACGTCTTCCGACAAGAGACGTAAGAAGATCTCTCTGGATTCTTCTCACAGCTGTCAATTTCTCATAAGTCTCTTATGAAAATTAAGAGAGAAGACCCAAAACTCCAAATCTATGATGGGTTTTTCGTTGGGAGATTGGACAAGACTCTGGGACATTTCCTAAAGAAGATAAAGTATCATATCATCTACAAAGTCACAGCAAGGGAAATCGCAATTCCCATGTAGCTGACAAGTAATATGATGGAGATGCAACTAGTTCCAATGAGAGAAATTAGAGAGGAACTCAGCAGAATGAGTAGAGAGATTGCTCAGAAGATACAGTGGATCCATATCGGAGCCATCAGAATTCTGATCAAATCAACATTCAAGGAAGGAATTTATTCTCCAATTGATATTGCTATTTTCGACAAGAGAATCAAGAATTTGCGAGATGCAAGTCTGGGAGGAATCTCAGGCAATCTATATGCCGAAAAATTGGTGTCCCACATTTATCTAAGGATTGCCTATAACTTGGCAGATCGCGATTTTAATAGAGTACTAACCCTTTATCAAGATTTTAAGAATAAGCAGTTGATGAAAGAAGGGGATAGACCATACTCTATTACCTACAGTATTTCGTATGCACTTTCCAATACCCATTATTCAGAACTATTCGTGGGAAAGGAGTTCATCGAAATACCAGATATCTTCGAACATGTGGCACATGCAGTCCGTCCGGAGATTATGGATTTACCACTAGGCATGTCAACGGGGCGGGGCAGGGCGGGTTTTTTTATTTTTCTGCCCCACCCCGCGGCCCGCCCCGGGTCAGCCATTGTCGCCCCATGACTTGCCCCGCACAGAGCGGATTTTTTACTGAAAAAATCTATTTTTTTTTTTTAAAAAACTATATTTTTTATGAAAAAAATTGTTTTTTTAATTAAAAAAAAGGTTGTTTTTTTATCAAACCATCATTTTACATAAAAATAAAACTCATTCAACATGAAAAAAAAAAAAAAATCATCATGAAAGAAAGTCATCTAAACATAGGCAAGTAATACAAAGGTCATCCAAAAATAATATAAAATCCTCCGAAATGCAAAACAAACAATACATCCAAATGTTCAACTAGAAATAAAAACAAGAAACCAAATGCAACAAGCCATTTGTTGCTCCAAGTAGTCATCCAAAATAGTATCAGTTCTTCGACCCATTCTTCGAGTTACTCCTACAATAATATGAATTATAGCTAAATAAGCAAACCATAATTTATAAATAAATATATCAAACTAAAGTTAGTAAATAAATTAAAGAAGTTGTCTATCATACCTCAAGAGTCCCAATCAAACTTCTTGTCATCCGAATCATAGAAAATAGTTTCACGTGCGTCACTGAGTGAACGATCTACATCTATACAAAGTATAAGCAATTATCATTAGAAATGTAAGTGTATCATCATTAATAACTTAATATATGAATAAGATAATTACCTGTGATGTCAGCTAAGATCCAATTACGTGCACACATCAAAGCCTCAACAGTCTTATGATGGAGTCTACTATGATGAGGACTAAGCAAACGTCCACTTGCACTGAAAGCAGACTCTGAAGCTACCGTAGAGATGGGTATTGCTAAAACATCCCTTGCAATTTGATGCAAAATAGGATACTTACCCTTGTTTGCCTTCCACCAAGTCAAGACATCAAAATCAGGAGTTCGTGGTAAGACATCCTCCTCCAAATAGTTGTCCAATTCTAACCTTACAGATTTTCTTTTCCTTCGAGAAGCAAATCTATCAAAGTCACTTAATGAAGGGTCAATTCCATACTGATTCTCATTCGAAGGATAGCTCGTAACACTATCTCCTTTTGTACGTTCCCTCAGCTCATATTCTTGAAGCAACTCACGACACAACGTAAGGATATTCTCCACCTCAAACTCAGCATCAGAAGGATTAATCTTAGGAAAATAATACTCTAACAAAACCATTTTATACTAAGGATCAAGTACCGTGGCCACACCCATAATACCATGCACACTACTCTAGTATTTATCAAATTTGTTATCCATACTCACAGCCATAGATTCAATTACCTCAGCACCACAATGCTTCCACTGGTTCAATGCAAGTTTAATCTCACAAATTTTAGGAAAATACAAATTGGCAGTAGGATATTTAGTACCAGAGAAAAGGTTAGTCACACTATAAAATAAATGCAGCCTACTACAAATTTCCTTAGTTAAACTCCACTCTTCTTCACTAGGCATGCATTTATATTTTGGATCACGATTCTTCAAACGAAAAAAAAAAAACAGATTTGTAATCTAAAGCAGTTTGTAGCATTAAAAAATTTGAATTCCATCGAGTTTTGCAATCAAGCATAAGCTTCTTACCAATTGTAACCGGCACCTGACGAGCAGTCTCCTCAATTTTTTCCCATCTTTTTTGTTTTCCCGACCAGTAGGAGACATTATCTCTTACTTTCTCAACTGCCCCTCCCATGGCATCCAAGCCTTCTTTCACGATCAAGTTCAGAATATGCGCGCAACATCGCATATGGACCAATCTCCCGCTCAAAATCATAGAATCTATTGGAAGTTTATCCAAGAGTAAATCCACCATTGCATCATTGGTCGAGCAATTATCCATTATTATGGTGGATAAATTCCGGTCTAGGTTCCAATCTAGAAGACACTCGATCAAGGCGTCACACAAAACTTCACTAGTATGTGGGCATGGTACATACACAAACCTACAATAAGGATTTTGCAAGATTAAAAGTATACTAACTCAAGATTGTAACAATAACTTTTCAAATGAATTTCAGCATATACCTGATGTTCCACTTTGCAGCTTCCACTCGTTGTCAATGTAGTGTGCCGTCACAGCCATAAATCCTTTCTTCTGATGGGACGATGTCCACATATATGTCGTGATTGCAACTCGACAATCATTAATCTCAAACTTGTGCATAACAATCTCCTTCATGTCTTCATACAACTTAAACAAAGGATTCAAACGTTTAACAAAATTATTGAAACCTTCATGTGCTACCATCATAAGAGGATATTCGTGCATGATGATCATCTTGGCTAGATCTTTATGAGCTTCCTCGTGATCAAAGTTGAAAGGACTTAGTTGGAATTTTTCTTTGTTGAAACTAGCTTGTAAAAGTTGTTGCCTCATATCCGCCTTCCGTTTGGGACACCTATCCAAATGATTCTTCAAGTGAGTTGTTCCTTGTTTCGGGTCACCTACCAAACAACGACTACATTGATTGCACTTAGCTTTCAACTTTCCCTCAATAGTCACTCTAGTGTAACTCTCCCAAACTTTAGACGTGCACTTTCCACTAGAGCCCTCGATAGTCAATCCGGTGTTTGCAGCTATTTCATCCAATTCCACACTAGAGGGTCTTGACAAATTAGGAATTGGAGAAGACTGCGATGTAGCAGGAGAGACCTCATTGGATGTATGATCAACAGGAGACGTGTCACTAGAAGGAGGTGTAGAAATATTGTCTTCTTGATTGTCCATGGTGCTATAGAACAATAAATTAAAACAAGAAATTAATAATAGATGACATATAACAAAACCTAATAAAGAAAAAGCTGAACAAATGTAGATAAACACCAATTCTATAAAATATTCATTCCAAAAACCTAAACTTAACATTCTATAAAATATTCATTCCAAAAATCTAAACTTAAAATATTCATTCCAATTAATACTTTTACTACCAACTCAAAATAAGTGTGGAGATTTGACTTGATATTAGAGCGTTGTAATCACAATTAAAAAAAAAAAAATAGTTACCAATCAAAATAACATATACGAATGTATTAAATGATTGTATAAGGTGACATTTAATAACATATCCTCTAATCACTACTACAAAAATGCTGAAAGACTACACTGCAACGACAATGGTTTTTCCGAAAACCGTTGTCTTTTAGCCAACAACCGTAGTTAAACTAACAAACGTGGTCTTTGTGCGAAATCTTTCGTTTAAAGACAATGGTTTTGCCTAACTGTTGTCGTTCAACTGTAGTCATATTATATTTTCTCGCTAAAAGACAACAGTTGCATCTTCTGTTGTTAAATCCTCGTTGTCTATGTGCTTATTTATTTTTCAAAATAATTTTTTTAGTTTTATGCATTGAAAGACACCAGTTGGTGTATCTGTTGTCAATTTGGTGTTGTGGTTACCCTTTTATTTAATTATTACACTAAAAAGAAATTGTTAATTTCCAACTTGACAAAATCCTTTGGAATTTGTCGAATTCTAACTAGACAAAATTCTTTGGAATTTTCAAAATTCCAATCCAGTTTTAAAAAATTCCAACCCCACATTCCAACAACAAAATAAATTGTTGAAATTTTCCAATGACATGGACAATTGATGAAAAATATCGTTGAAAATACCGTTGGAATATATCTTTAAAATCCTGTTGGCAAATATTTTGAGATTTATATGATTTTTTAGAATTTAGTGTTTTCAACTGTATTTTTGATATTAGTATACCATTGGAAAGTCAAACTAAGTACTTTTAGTGTCGAATTTCAATGGATAAATTAACGAGTATTCCAATGACAAAACTAACTATTGGAGTACTCATAAGAAAATTCGCACAATGCTTAAAGTCGATGGAAAAATTGTTGAAGAATTTGTTGGAATATAAGATTCCAACCGTTATAATATCAAAATTCCGACGGTTTTTCATATGGTTCTTTTCCATTGGAGACCCACATTATATTAATTTTTTTTTTTTCATTTTTTAATCTTCGCACGTCGCCTGTAGAGGTGATCGTTCATGCGGTTCGACATGACTCAACCTAGTTCGTTGGACCAATATTATATATCTGGATGGGTTGAGTCAGACCAAAATTTTATCGAGCCAAAATCTCACTAAAATATACTATAATTTTTAGGCCGGTCCAAAGTCGGTCAGACTTTTGAAATATCATAGCGGCTATGTTGGGCCCGATGGTACTTCACACCATAATTCTTATGGTATAAAAAAAAAATTAATATATAAAACTAAAATAACTAGGCAAGTTCGTAATATAATTTTTTTATTGCTTTGATATTAATTCTCTTTTGTGTGTTCTTAATTAATGGAAAAAAATGCATTCAATAATAAATGAATAGACTACAAATCCAAATGAAACACATAACTTCTTTAAAAAATAAAAGCCAAAAAAGAAAAACTTAGAAACAATAAACCCATAAAAATAAAAATCAAACAAAAATAAAATAAAGTAGAAAATCCCTACTGCCTTGTCCATATATATTGAGAAGATTAGGAAAATTGTAAAAGAACAAATACACTCTCTTATGGAAGAACAAACACCACCGTCTCCTTAACCGACACACGCACACATCACCTTCTCCACCGATAAACATCGCTCCGCCGCGGGGACACATTACTCCCTGGCCGACACACATCTCATCCTCTCTAGCGCCCTATCTCGGTCGCGCTCGCAATCCCAGTCGCCTTTCCTCTCCACTCTCCAGCGCGGTCTCGTGGTCACTGTTGCTCCTCCACCGCACTCGCACTTGAAGCATCTCCTGGTCGCTGCTCTCCTTTCGCCGGCACGTCTCTTGCTTCACGCAATGCCTCTTAACTGTCAGCTGCCTTAATTCCGTCCAAACTCTAGGTATCCTAATTTCTAATTTTTCTACTATGTGCCCTAGTTTTGAAATTGACTTCTTTAAGCTTTTACTTGATTTTTATTTCTGTAATTTACTGCTGGTGTTCAGAATATGGTTTCAAAATTAGGATTTTGTCTAATTGATACTTCTGTTTCATTAAGTTTCTGCAAGTGCCTGTGAATTTCACTAATCTTGGACGTAATCAGATAGATAATATCTTCACTTTCTATTTCAGCATATATTCTCGACTAATATTTCAACATCATCATGGAGTTTCTATTATTTACATTAGAATTATTGCATTTCTAAGATTTATTTTATAGTGTTACTCTGAAACCTTGAACGTGAAAATAATTGAAGAAATTCAAAGGAATGTCTAAAATTGACACCTATATAATATTGTTAATCATTTTTTCATTTTTAATTATGAGGCAAATACCACTGTGTGTCTATGTTGTAGTTCCTTGACATATATAGGAGAAGATTGTTGAGCAATTTTTCTCAGTTATTTGGTTTTCCACTTCACTTAAATGATTACTTCATAGTCCAAAGGGACAATTTGTTGCTATTTGCTAAATATAAATGCCTGAGAGGCTGATGTTATGACCAGTACACTGTCTAACATGCAACTTCATGTATGAATTGATATGTGTCAGTGTGTCTAGAATTAGCAAGTGTGTAATCTTAGGCTTTGCAATGGTGTATCTTTTAATAAGCGTGCCAACTACTAGAAATATATGTTTAATTTTTGTCACTCATAATGAGTTTATGGTCCATTTACTTTAGGTAATATGCTTGAATAAGGACTATAGGGGTGTTTTCATTTGCTTAACTTTTGAAGAAGTGATTGAAAAAAATATTGTGGTAAAATTGCTTAAAATCAAAAGTAGGTAGTGTTCGAGAATAAAAGTGATTTTGGTTGATTTTAAAGGTTGGAGGGGGTGTTTGTGATTGATTTTTCTAAGTGTTTTTCAACGTATCGATTGAGAAAAACTATTTTGGAGTGTTTGCAAGAACAACTTCAGTTTTAATAAAAGTGATTTTAGGTCAAAAGTTAAAAGTAGAAAATAATTATTTTTTTTAACTTTTTGGTCTTTTGGTAATAAATAAAAACTTTATGCCTAACACATTGCAAACATCCCCTCCAACCTTTACATTTGATCAAAAGCACTTTTATTCTCAAACAATACCTACGTTTGATTTTAAGCGATTTTACCACAATTTCTATTTTCAATTACTTCTTTAAAAGTTAAGTAAAGGAAAACACCCTCAGAGTCTTTGATACTTAAGCAACTTTTAGCTTATGTGTGAGGGAGAAAAGTTCTATTTATTTACCAAAAGACAAAAAAAAAAAAAAAAAAAAAAATTATTTTCTACTTTTAACTTTTGGCATAGAATCACTTTTATTAAAATTGTTCTTGCAAACAGTCCAAAATAATTTTTCACAAGCTGTAAGCTGAAAAATACTTGAAAAAAACAATTACAAACACCCCGTATATAAGGGCTAATCTATCACCTACTTAAAGGGGTTGAATAGGTTCTTTTCTTTTTTCTTTGCGAAATGAATAATAAAAGACGAGGGACTAACAAGTGGAGTGTCTCTCATCCACAAGAAGTCATCCTGCTCTTGTCTTAAAAAGTATGCTAAATTTAATTCAACATTCTTGTTATACCACATTTACCTGAAATATTTTATTCAATATATTCAAGCATTATATCTATAGGTTAATTATAAAAACGTTGTTTGGAAAATTCAACCTATTTTGAGAAAACTTTACTCTCTTAAATTAAATGTGTTCTCACTCGACACATTTATTATATCAATTCAGAAGTAGCACTTTTCAATTATAATTGATGTTTTATGATGAAAAGGAAGAATTAAGAATTAAATAACTTGACAAATATACTATCAGCTAATATTTGTTTTAAGGGATAAAGATTTGACCAAATCTATGATAGTTTAAAAGTTAGAGATATTTTAGGACTGAACTTGGGAAGAAAATTAGTAGAAATTGTGAAAATTATCTAAAACGTCAATTAATTGGAAAAAGGAATAACTAGCTAGAACGTCAATTGTTATGGAATGGAGGGAGTATAATTTTAAAGGGAAGAATATATAAATCAAATATGGGCTCATATGTATCATTTGAGAGATATAAGGGCCCAAATAGTAGAATTTAAGTTAGTTGGGCCAAATAAAGAACTTAAAAATGAAAAAAAAAAAAAAAAAAAAAAAAAAAAAAAAGAAAGACAAGAATGGGAGATGAAATTTTTCAGCAGGCTACATATTGGAATAATTATATGTGCAACTATTTTCATTAATCACTTTTACATTAATTAGAACTAGAATTCTAAAGGGCGGCAGATTCCTCTCTCTTTCTTCTTTTCACCTATTAGAGTTGTGTTCACTTTTCCTTGTCTTATTCTTCATGTCCTGCATTCCACTCTGCTACTAGTAGTCTGATATCCTCTTTGATTCCTTAGATTCACAAATCACAATAGAAATAAGAAATTAAGAATACTCGATTAAGTTTTCTTTGGGAATTAGGCGATATTGTTGATCAGTGTGTCACCTGCACCACCGTGAATATTCACCATCTTTCAATCCAGTGTATGTAATTTTCTTTCATGGTGCGGGATTTTAGTGAATTATTATTATTGTTATTTCTTCATTATATTTTAATTTCTTGTATATTAATGTTAGTAAATTAACTTTGTTGTTTTTAATTTCTTAATGTTAGTTTGCCCTGAGAAATAGAGCATATCGGGCTTCATCTTTGTATCTCAATTGTTTGGAGAGTGATCTGGGTTGATTTTGCTTAATTTAATTAACTCAGAATAGTTGATCATAACTATTTTATCAATGTCTTTATTTATATTGTAGGGTTGATTCAATGCTAATTGTCATGCCAACCTCATTTGTGCTGAAAAAAAAAGAAGTTATTTACTTTAGTTACTACTTTATGCAGTTCCAATCATCTTGTTGTTGATATCCCGTTCTTACTGTTGTTTGCGTTTGTTGGTAATTTTTATTAGATCTGGTTGCAAGATATTATTGTTATCCTGTTCCTTTGCACTTTCAAAGTCGATGTTCATTGCTTGCAGGATTAGAACAACAATAGCTATGGACTAAGATGGCAGCCTCTTAGTTAAGACAAAGATGGCAACGTCTCTAATTAAAACTGTTATATTTCATTATCCACATTACAAAGCTTGCGCTTTAGGAAAATGTCAATTTACATTTCTTATCTTTTATGTCTCTTCCTAAGTTGTCATTTCGTGTGCTCTACTTATTCTCAACATATTTTATTTTATATTATTACATTCCTCTTAATTTATAAATAATCTGGATCACAAGTAAAAGAATAAAGTAGTCAGCATGTATGAAAAGGGGAGTTAGTAAAGCATTATAGTGCATGTAGCCGAACTATGCCATATGTTTGAATCTTGAGGATGTAAGAAACTTGTGTTTGGATCCTTCGCTAATGGACATTGGTCTTGATTTCTTGTGAAGGACTTGATCTTGAACATATCTTGTGAAATGTGCAACATAATTACATTTTTATACATTTCACTTTTGTTGCCTTTTTAGGAAGTTTGCTGCACAATTGGCTGGTAAAGAGACTCATCAATAACTTGAGGTATATTTTTTATGATGAGTAGTTATATGTTAGAACTTTGAGGATGATGAAGTGTGATGATGATTTGTTATGAGTTTAATTGGCATCTTGTATCCTTTTTCATATATCTAGATGAAAAATTATTGTATTATTCATCTTTAATTTTTTAAACTTAAATAAATCATATTTGTCATCACATTAATTAATGAGAATTTTGTTTTGTTCATTCTTTGAAAATGTAATACAGGATGGTTTCACTTTTCGGAAAAAGATTATCCAAGGAATACGAGCACCTTGCTATAATGCATGGGGACATTGATGTGGAACCTCATCAGCGTTTCGAGTGGAAGTTGCTTTCCGTCCATTGTTAATTAGTTAATTTAGAAATAATGTTTATATTCCAACTTTTTTGTAATGTTGATTGTAAATGATTTGAGATGTTTGAGAAGAGTTATTATTCATTATCAATTCATCTATCTTTTTTTATTAAATAAAATGTTGGTCGTATGGATAAATGTACATTAATTTCAATAATATAATAAGAAAATATAGATTACAATTTTCAAATAGCATTAATAACCATTTTTTTTTTAAATTGAGAAACATCTACGACAACGGTTCAAGACCGTTGTCAATGAATACCACAAACCGTAGTCTTTCTTCAAATTTACTACATTTCAAACTGTAGTCAATTAGAACTAACAACCGTAGTCTTTTAAATCTTCGACTACGGTTTTCAACCCGTACTCGTAAATATATATTACTACGGTTCAAACTGTAGTGAAAGGAAGTTCCCAACCGTGGTCATACATACCGTGGTGGTAGATACGAAATGTACGACTACGGTTCCCAACCGTAGTCTTTAGAATTAACCACTACGGTTATGAACCGTAGTTATTGTTAGAGGGTCTACGACCACGGTATCTACTACCACGGTCACTGAATGCCTTTAACTACGGTTTTTGACCGTAGTCTTAAACGTTTTCTGTAGTAGTGAATATTGATATTGCTTTTATATATTTTAGTTACCAATCATTTTTCGAGTTACCAATCAATTTTTATAAAATATGCCCTAACTATATTATTGGTACCAAGTAACTGGTTTTCATTTTGTCAAAGTTGATAGAGAGGATGTGGAAAAAATGTACAAACAATATCCATCTCTGTATAACTAAAGGAGAAGAAAAAATGAGAGTTTTGCAGCAAATATCAAGTCAAAAGGAGAAGAAAAAATGTCCATCTCTGTATAACTAATATCTTTATAAATATGAAGTATGTTTTTACAACTCTAATATCAATTCAAATAAGAAGTATGTTAATGTCAAGTGTCAACTCTAATATCTTTCTAAATGAAAAATCAAATAATATGCAAGCAAATATTCATCTTTAATTCTCTATAGAGCTAGAGCAGAAATAAGTCAATAACAGCATAATTGCTCCTTGTATTGTTATAAATTAGCTTAGGATTTCTTGTTTCTATCCAGGTGGTTGAAAAAATAGGCCAGCATTATCGTGTAAGTGACTGGAAATGACGTATGGCGGTCGAAAACTACCTTAATGGCGGTCGCGGTAGAGCGGCGTCGACGGAGGATGGCGGCGGACTGAAGCGGCAGCGTCGAAAGCAGCAGTAGCGGCGGCGTTGGAAGCAGCAGCAGCGGCGGGGTCGTAAGCAGCAGCAGTAGCGGCGGCGTCAGAAGCAGCAGCAGTGGTGGAGTTCATAAGTAGCAGTAGCGGCGGCATGTCTGAAGCAGCAGCAGCGGCAGCGTGTCGGAAGGAGCAGCAGCGGCGGCGACGTCTGAAGCAGCAGCGGCGGCGGCAGCGTCTGAAGTAGCGAGCGACGGCGGCGTCTAAAGCAGCAGCAGCGACGGCGGCGACGGAGAGAAGGAGAGGCAGAAGCAGAGTTGCAAGTTTCCTGTTAAAGATGAACGAGAGAGAGTGTTGAATCTATTGATTGAAATTGAATTAGGGTTTAACTCATTTTTGTTTTTAATTCTTTAAAATTTAGATTTTACTGAAATTTAATTATTAAAATACCTGTAAATTATATTTCTATTTTCAGATGTGAAATTATATTTATAAAAAAAAATATATACTCATATATATTTTTTACATATTATTAATACCTAAACCCTAAATATACATAAAAGGATCATATTATATATTATTTATAATTTTATTAAATTATTGGGGCGGGGCGGGGCGCACTGCAAAACCCGACCCGACCCGATCACGGGGCGGGGCTGATCTGCGTCGTTCTAGTACGGAGCGGGTTTGACTTGCCCCAAACGTCGCGGAGCAGGGCGGGGGGGGGGGGGGGGGGGGGGTGGCGGATCGAAATTGACATGCCTAGTGGCCACCAATCCATGATGGATATGTAGATCGCGGATCAACCTATTATGACTAGAGCTACAAGTCAGAGGTTCGAGCCAAGAAGAGTCTTCTTTCATGATTGTAGAATCATGAGTTGGAGCTAGGAAAAGAGACCTATCTCACAAGAGAATCTGGAACCAGAAAAATTCCCAACCAAACGTGAATTAAAGTTTCCAGAAGGTTGGACAGAAGTGGAGATAATATTCGATATCACTCAAAAGGATAATATATTTTCTTGTGATGTCTTGTACTATTTACAACAACCTTCATTGGGGAGATTTGAAGGACTTCTCTAGCTAGGAGAAACCAAGTTGATAATCCAAGGAATAGCAGGACGAGAAAATAGGCGTCTTATTTTTGGATTAGAGTTTCTCGAAGAGCACAAACCTTGGAAAAGACTGCTAGATAGAGTGGTGTTTACAGTAGCTCATAGAAAATATCAGGTTCTATGATATTCTCGGAAACTTGGCTATCTCTAATGGCTAATAGTTCATTCTCGATATACATCTCTATAGGGATGTTATATGAAAAATATCGATCGGAATATTTCGCGGCCTACATTGATTCAGGCGTAGGAATATGCACAGCCAAGCTAGAAATCTTTCCTTCAGGAATGGGAGAAGATCTACCTGCTATTGCAGGAAGATATTTCTCGAAGAGGATTCTTATCCTCAAAAGAGGAATTAAACAAGCGGAAATAATGATTGGAGGAGCAGGAGATACCCCATGGTACAAAGTCAAGAGTCCACCAATTTATATCCATGATACAGGTGTAGATATTCTGTTAGAAAACAATTTCGTACAAACATGAAGGCTTATTTTCACAACCCTATGTGATCTTATTATTCAGAGATTAATGGAGACATTTCATCGGAAAATGCCCATTAATTTTCGCAGCAAGCGTGGTGATGAAAGAAAATTGAGTCACCCTAAGATGAAGGTTCATCGAAGATACGGAGATGCACTTCTTCAATATCGAGCCGAAACACTAGGAGGAGACAGGGATGAACGAATGTCAAAGGAGAGAATCTGACTCCTCAAGGTGTCTACAGAAGCAAGTCCATAACTTGATATCATCAATGAAGAACAAATACCCTTAGAAGATGTCAACAAAAGGATAAAGAGGATTTCAGTGAAGATTCTCTAGCATGGTGGAACAAAAATAAACTCAAGGCAACTTTGAAGGTGAAAGCCGGAAAAGAAAATAAGTTTGTTCAATACAAACCCATCCTTATGAATCAAGCAGATCGAGAGGATATGAAGAAGATACTTAAGGAACATCTGGACCTTAAGTTGATATCAAAAGGAATCTCTCCATACAGCAGCCCAGGATTTCTGGTAAGAAACCATGAAGAAATTAAGAGAGGAAAGCTAAGATTGGTGATCAATTACAAAGGGATCAACAACATCTTGGAATTCGACGGATATCATATACCAAGCAGAGAACACCTGGTGAACTGCATCAAGGATGCGAAGGTATTCTCTAAATTTGATTGTGAATCTGGTTTATATCAGATTAAGATGGAAGATGTCAGCAAGAAGTATACAGCGTTTTCTACACCACAAGGACATTATATCTGGAACGTGATGCCAATGGGATTAGCAAATGCCCCCCAGATATATCAAAGGAAGATGGATAATCTTTTTAAAGATTATTTTAAATTCATGTTCGTGTATGTCGATGATATACTCATTGCCTCAAGAAATATCAAGAAACATATCAAACATCTGGAAGTCTTTTCAGAATTTTGTCATGAGGAAGGATTGGTGCTATCAGAGAAGGTGCAAGGATTTTCCGGAGGACCTCAAAGGCAAGAAGCAACTTCAAAGTTTTCTTAGATTTGTCAATTTTGCCGGGATGTTTATAAAAAAATCTGACAAAATAAAGGAAGGTGTTCAGTCCATTGTTTAAGAAAGATGTTAATGTCAAATGGGGAAAATAACACAAAGAATCGGTGTTACAGCTTAAAGAGATCTGTAAAAGACCTTCCAAGCTTGCAATACCGAATGACGAAGATGAATTGGTACTCTACACAGATGTCAGTAATCATTGGTGGGCAGCAGTGCTAACCAAAGCAACCCCTAATGGAGAAGTACCATGTCGATACTGCAGTGGTCTCTTTGCAGAAAACGAAGCAGCAAGATTGCATATCCATGAGAAAGAATTCTTTGCAATGTGAAAAGCTTAGAATTCTTTGCAGTGCGAAAGGCTTTCAGAAAATGACCTTTATTCCTACTGCCTAAGAAATTCATTCATAAAATCGATAACATGAGTGTCAAAGCTTTCTTAACAAAAAAGATTGAATCTAAACCTGAGAAAGCTAGATTACTTAGATGGCAAGCTGATGGTTAATATTTTAATTATGAAGTTATCATTGTAAAGTCTCATGAAAATGTTCTTGCAGACTTTCTAACGAGAGATGGAGTCCAATGAAGCCGACTCTATCCTAACAGGATACATGCATCTCCAGGATCGTTTGAAGGAGCTTGACAAGCGGATCAACGACTTAGATATTCAAGCCAAGCTCGCAGGTCGAGTAGAACAGGAGGACTTATCAAAAGTCCGAAGCGCGCTTAAGGCTACCAAATTTAAAAGTAATTGCCTTTGGGACAGCCTGATTATTCTTATCTGACGGGAAGCTTTTTCAGTAAAGAAAAAGGTCGAGTTTCGAGAACAGGTCTCTAATTCGATCGCCACAGATCCAAGTACTGTGAGCACGAGTTCTAAGTTGGATCCTTACATGGATCAAGCCGAAGAAACAATTGAGCAAAATGAGGATACTCCTCCTGCTGTCTCAAGCCAACCTAGCATCTTTGGGGTAAAAGAGGGAGAGATCAATTTTAGGCCAATGGTTGGAACCTCTAAGATTGATACTAACGAGCTTAAAGTTTCTCCATTTAGGTTTATCAACGAACATGGGAGAAAATTCTTACAGGTGATGGGGTTAACCCAGCAAAATGCCAGATTGATCGATCTGGTAAATATCCAAGAATGTGGATGATCCCAGGAGCTAATCCACAAGAAATAAAAGAATAAAATGATTTTGGAGCTCTAACTTCGGTTCATACTGTGGCACCAAGTTTCCCAAAAATTTCAAAACTTTCGGGATAAATATAAAATGTCGTGTTCAAGACATGGGAAAATAATAAACACCTCAAATATGGAAATATTCCGGAACTGAAGTTTATATCAGTAGCCCCGGAAGCATACAAGAACGGGTCTTACCCAATTTTTTATTTTATAAAGCTACAAAGACCTAATACCAGACAGACAAACAATAATATGTCTGCCCCAAATCACAAGATCCCCTTAGTATCAACCTTTACGACGGATGATATTACTATAAGGAGAGCTTGGGCCTATGGGTTTGCACATGAAAATGAAAAAGACCAAAGGGAGCTTCAAAGTCTTTCACAAGACGGCAAATGGGTCACTTTTGATCAACACCATGACATCCAAAACCTCTCCATACGCAGAGACTATCTTTGAACAGAAGAGAGAAATGTTATAAAAGAACGAGCTGCAGGCAAGTACAGAACCCACCAGAAAGTATTGCAATATGGCGCATAATGGATGGTGGACGAGCCGAATTTATCCCAGGTTCCCGGAGCAATAAAATGCACTATTCGGGCAATCGTTCCATGTCATAAATGACAAAGGAAGAGAAATGAGAAAGGACAATCAAGAAAGCAAAAGATGTCAAGAGGACCACCCAGAAAAAATTAATAAAGGGATCCCCGACAAGCAGTGGTGGGTTGAGTCACGAGAGTTGTATCCACCAAAAACAACAAAAGGTGGAGAATAAAGAGGCATCCACAACAGAATGATTGAAGTCTGTATGTGATCGCAAGGGTCCACACCCATGTGAACCATGTGAAGGCTGGACCGCATCAATATGAACCGGATAAGAGAGGCATCTAGCAAATCCGTGAGACGAATGAGAGGTTGACAACTGGACGCAATAATTCGAGGATAGAGGGTTTTAAACCTCTATAAAAGTAAGGTAGAAGGAAGTAGAAGGATTGACCATTCCCCTCTGTTTTCTTACAAAAATGAACATTGTAATAGTTTGTTTGCAGTTTTCTTCCATTCTAGTTTTCACTCGAGTGTATGTGTGCTGAGAGCATAGCTACCATGGGTAGCTAAACAAGTTGTCTCCTCCCGAAAGGAGATGTACTTATGTAGTAAATAAGTTCTTGATTTCTTAATAAAACTTGGGCTTTTGTTCATCATCTTCCAAAAGTTTTATTTTTGTTCATTAACCAAGTAGAATATTGTACGCCTCGAGGTAGGAAACGAAACGAGGCTATGCTAGTTGTTGTTGAAGGAATCTACAACTGGAACCATCGATTGCAATCGAGTAATTGGGATGTGAGGAGCAGTTCGTAAAATTCAGTGGATACGGCCCGACGATAATTCGATCGAAGGTATAAAACTTGATTTATATTTCAAGAATTTAATTGACGGAAGCATGATGGGTCTGATATAGTCGTAATGGACTATTTCCAAATTTATGTTGAAGATTAATTTTGCATGATGAGTTTAATTAGGGGCCAATTTATAGTTAAGAAAATATGGGACGAAATTTTAAATCGGAAAAAAAAATGAAAAGATAAATCTTATGACCTGAATTAGTAGAGATAGAAATTTGCTCGCTCAAAATTTATAAATCAAAGTAAACAGTGAGCAATTTTAGGAAAAGAGGTTATCAGTGACACACTGATCATTTTGGGTATATTTGTAATTAAAAAATTAAAGTATCATAAAAGAAATTCAGAATTTCTAAACGGGTACAGTTGCTTGCTCCCATGAATATAAATATAAATATATTATTTATATATATATAACTCAATATTTTATGTTAATGTCTCTCTCAAACTTACCAAGGGGAAAAAAAGTATATTTTTCCAAATCTCCATTGTATCGCCACAAAACTCGCCAAACGACTGAGAATTTTTTAGATGCTACCATGTTTTATTGACCGTAAATTCACACCAATACAAGTTAATGTATGAACATGTGATTACTTGTACTTTGAGACCGAATAAATTACATGATGTAGATAATTATATGTATGTATAGCATGAATAAACACTCTTAGGGTCTGTTTGCTCAAGATTGAGCTCAGTAAATTTAGAGGACTGAATTCCAATAAAGCACACTCATTAACTCCCTCAGTCAGATTTGGCGCAGCACTCCCCAATCTTAAACAAACAGACCCTTAGTGTAGTTTGTGTGGCAACCCTGTAGTGAGTTCAAATATTATTATTATGACTCCACAAAATGAAAAAAGTAAAATTAATCGAAGCTTACATTACTATACTGTCACACTGGCATATCCGAGAAAGAAAACATTATTGTACTATCCTGCACTGACATCTGCTTCATGTATTTTCCAATCAGATACATATAAATATTCTGTAACCCAACCTAGTTAAAGCAGGCCTAAGACCTTCCCTCCCTCACTTAACCAAAGTTACAAATGTTAAAGTCCATTCTTTGCTTTTGCCTAAAGAATTTGGTACATGATCAATCTATACAAAGTTTTTACCTAAAGCCTATGTTGACAACATGAAAGAGCTTCAGCCTCCAGAAACCGACTAATCGCATTTCAGAGTTGCAATGCTAGATCTGGTTGTTGGGGCGAACCAATCGGTAAGCTAGGACCAGGAGAACCGCCCGGGACTCTCACATTCAGGTCAGGAGGAACAGAAAGAGCGTGTCTTTGTTGGGATTTCACGAACGCCCACTTTTCACCTTCTCCGTGTGAACCATTTGTGGACCCCAATTCCGCCTTTTGAGGAGGAATGGGGGCCCGCTCCTGGACCCCTGATAAATCGTACCCAAGCATTCCATTAAAACCATTTCTTTGGAAGTTATTTTGTTGAGGTGACAACGGCGTTCTCCAAGAAGCAGAGTTACCTTGCCCTGCTACCTCGTTCTGGCCGTTCAGTTTTCTAATGGCGGAATTTAAATCGGAAGTTGAGGGTGTCGTAAGTTTGTTAGAGCTACTGTCACCAGCAGTGCCATTGGATGATTTCTGGTTCTCGATTGGGACAGGCAATGGCTGTGACGGTTGTCCATTGTCACCAACCCAGCCTGGACCATATTGTACCCCAGCAGGTAAAACGGCCTCTATCTTCTTTGATGCCGTTTTCCAAGCTATGGGCCCAAGATTTGCAGCATACCTAGCAAGGCTTCTTGCATAGCCAAGGGCTTCTTGAAGACCCACCTGTAAATAGAGAAGTTCAGTTAGAGAACATTCCGACTTTTAGTTTATACGGGAACACATATATGTTTGAAAGCCCACAAAAAAGATGATTAAATTAGGGATCTCAAAATATATACCGGTACCAATCGCTTCATGTTTCCCATAGAATTATACATAATGGGTGAATTGTAGGCTGAAGACAGTGAATGAAAATCCCTGTAGGTATCACGCCTGTTCTCATCCACCGTAAACTGCTTTTTAGTGTGTTTCATGTCAGCCCTTAAAATTGAAGCTGCAAGTATTAACAAAGAGGTTAAAACCCCCCTGCAGAAAAATTATTGATCAAAGATGGAAATTCGCTGCAGCACAAAATGAAAAATACCTGGAAATTCGCCATTCCAGTCAACCATCCATTCTGAATAGTTTTCACCATTTCTCGATCCATAAGATGACACATATGGGTCAGTGGATCTAGACCTAAATAACGCGGATCCTTTTCTTAGATTATAAAGATTAGATCCAGTTGCTTTATCTTCCCCATTAGCAAGAGTTGCACCTGAAGAAAGCTCAGTACCAACACGATCTAGTACTGGAGATGTTTCAAGAGACTTCTTCTGATTCTTGTTACCTGGGGGCCTGCCTCTACGCACGACCTTGGGCTGTGGTTCGCCATCGTCACCTTCATGCTTAAGATTTCCAAAGTCTCTCTTTGCGAGCTCTTGTATAGTTCGTGCCTAGTGTTGTCCATTATTCAATAGAAAGTAGGATGACGGAAAAAGGAAACAAGGCAGAAAAGACTATGCAGACCTGCCGATAGTAGACGGTATCCGATGCATTATACTCCATGGCATTCGAACATATCAAATTCACATCAGCCTGAAACAGAATGAAGCAAAAGATAATTTGTATTTCCCATGATTTGCCTAGACTACATCATAAACAAAGAAATCAAACCAAATAAGTTCTACTAGCATGGCATGCTCGACATCACACTCAAGTACAAAAAGATCTACATGAAATAGAAAAATGTCCATAGTCCACATTATCTTAAACTGATCCAAGATTGTTAATCAAAATCACTAATACAGCACACAACGCCTAGAGTATGCATACAAATTTCTGTGAGGGGCAGAAGTAAAATAAGAAAAACAATAAAAGACTAAGAAATCGGAAATGCACAACAGAAGAATCAATCACATCGGTCAGATATCCATCCTAATGAAACATGGAGCTCAGCTGCTAGCTGCTACTGTGTTAGCATTGAACAATCAAGTATCTGGCAACACTAAAGACATTGCAACCACTATAAGACAATGAGACGAGGACAACAAATAACGCATTAAAAGTTCAAAAAATCTTCATTTGTCAGTATCACCTCCAACTCTTCCAAGGTTTTGTAAGATCCACTCTCGAGTTTCTTCCTCACTGTCCCAAAATCCATAGGCTGCTTTATTATATCAAAATAATCAGGAAGCTGCAAGAAAATTTAACTCTATGTCAGCTGCTGACCTCATAAAACCACAAAGTACATCAGAACATGAAGGTGCCATCACCTCATCAGGATCCACAGGCTCAGAGAATACCCCATAAGTGTCCTTCCTGCATCAACATACATAAAAGAAATACTGATAATTGATCGTGGAGAACCCAAAAATGAATACAAGATAGAAAATATATGAATATCACGTAAGCTAAGCAAGGTACATAAGGAAGAACATACTTTTGAAGCCTGTCAAGAATGAAGAACAACAACTTTTTGTCTGGTAAAAGAGCTGTGGGGCCAGATTCCAATAGTGACCCTATCCACAAAAAATTAAATGAATAAGCTCCTCCAGTCAAAGATTCAAAAGAACGCAATTTTCAACATAATTTTCTCAAATGGTATATTATTCTTCTCTATTTCATCCCAAGATCCAGAAACGGTCATAAGAAAAACCTTGTAGATGATTCTCTGTCGCTTTCACAACCTCTTTATCCTGCAAACATCAATGTAATCCCCATTATTTCGAACCCCACACGATTGTTCACTCAAAATGAAGCAACAACATAAAAGTATCTAGAAAGAGAGAAGACGGTTGACAAGGAAGCAGATAATATTCAACATCAGCAAGTGCAAAAGGAAATAGTACCAGTGCCTCGCAATTTGAATAATAATCAGTTCAAGTACAGCCAAATCTGAACTTTTGTCTAGGTACTTTGCTATATAAACAACAAATTCATTGAAATTAATACGTGCAAGCATAAATTCATATATGTATCTTGTATGTATAGTAACTTATAGAAACTATAAATGCAATAAAGAAATCAAGCATAAGCCAGATTTATAAGGAAATATTAGCAAATTATCTGCTATAATTCTGCAGCATACTCTTGAGTCTTGACTGAGTCAATACATAACACCCACTTCAGATCTTTAGAAGCACCGCAACCAAAAAGGAAAAAGTAAACGTTTTTAATGATTTTTTCCGCGCGAAATCCCAAAACTCCAACAAATCATAAAACGATTTAAAACCTCCCATTATTTTGGAGGCTCAATATTCCCAAAATAGAAACTTAACTTCCACAAAATTTACAAATAATTTAATAAACCCATGCCAAAAGGAAAATTCAACGGAAACTGAACTTCTCCACAGGCTAACCACATCCATCACTCCTTCAATTTCCCAAAAAAAATTAAGCAAATAACCAGCAAATCCTAACCTGATCCAAACCTCCATCATCAGATCCGAGATCAACTCCGATAATCTTGCGTTTCTTCGCGCAAACTTCCGGATCCTCATCTTCCGGGTCGGACTCAGAACCCGACTCAGACTCAGAACCCGATTCAGAATCATTAGAATGCCGCCTGTTCTGCTGGTTTTCAGCAACCATAGTCGTCTCATCTGATTGAGGCAGGCGAACAACGAGCTTGACCTTCTTCTCCTTGCGCTCGTCGTCATCGTCGTCGTCGTCGAATTCAGGCTGCGGCGGAGAATTGAAATTATTAGGGTTCCGTCGAGTGGATCGCCGACTGGTTGAATTGGAGAGAGGGGACTTAGCTGGCGCGGAGAGGGGAACAGGGTTTTTGGAAGGACGGCCTTTCTTCTTCTTTCTCTTCATCTCCGTTATTGCTGTTGCAGTTGGCACCTTACCCATTGGCTTTGGAGAGAGAGAGAGAGAGAGAGGGGGAGAGAGAAGAGAGGTTTTCTTTTCCTTCTTTCCTGTTCCTTTTTAGTGCCACTGCTATTGTTGTACTAAAATATCTAATACGACGCCGTCTACATTAGTACATTCATTTTTTCCTCACCTCTCACTTCCTTTACTTTTTCTTTTTTTTCTTCCTTTTCCTCTTTTGGGTACTAGATTACTGGGGTGTTTGTAATTTGTTTTTTTAAGCGTTTTTTAACTTATAATTGAAGAAAAATTATTTTGGATATTTGACAAAATAATTTTAATTTTACTAAAATTTATTCTAGGTTAAAAGTTAAAAGTATAAAATAGTTTTTTTTTAATTTTTTTGATATTTTGCTAAATAAATAGAACATTTTTCTCTCACTTATAAGCCAGAAGCTACTTAAGTATCAAACACTTCAATTTTTATCTTTGACCAAAATCACATTTATTCTCAAACACTACCTACTTTTGATTTTAAGTAATTTTATCATAATCAATGTTTTTAATTACTTCTTCAAAAGTTAAACATGGAAACACCTCCATAGAAATTGGTGGGCAAGTGAGTTTTAGCGAATACATATCCATAGAACCGTCAAAATGGACTAGCGGGACGGATCTGGTCGAAAAAAATAACGAACCACTAAAACCTTGATCGAACTATTATGCAAGGTGAGGCAGACCAGCTCATTGGTTAAAGCCTTTTAACAGTTTTACCTGAACATCCAAATCTTATTGGAGAAAGTTTGGATAAGCTTAAATATCTTTGGGAGGGTTTGGGGAAAACATAAAATATTATTTTTTTAAGAAATAACACACATAGAGTTCGGGAATCAACACACCTGAAAGAATTTATGCCCCCATTTCAGTAGGTGTTGCACAGAGTATTGGAACACTTCAGATAAAATCATACAAAGTTGAAATAGATATATACACAACTACAAATGATAAACTAGAGAATAGATGAACAAAACTCAGACATTCAATAATCTGAGCATCACCAACTTCATGATCAGTTGGGTTACCCCAGCTTCCGGACCCGTTAGTTTACATTACTTTTATTTATATTATTTCTTATAGTACTCTTGTTTTTGGTTTTGTGGCTCCTGTGCCTTTTTGAGCCCATTGTTATCTCCCTCCGTTTCTTCCTCTCTTTTCGACCGCCTTGAGTTGTCAGTTGGTCGGGTTGGGAGGAAACCCCTAGTATATTTCCTCTAGTTTGGGTGTTTGGGCACTTTGGGCCCAACTCCCTCATGATTTGGGATTCTGGGCACTTTTGGCCCAAATCCTTGTACGTTTGATTGGTTTTCATCACTTTGTTTTGTATGCACAGGTTGGGGACCGAGCCTCAATCCCCCACCCTATATGGGTGTTTCTCTCAAAAAAAAAAAAAAAATTCATGATCACAGCGGAATACTTAGTTTGTACAATGCTCTCAAAAACAAGATAATCGATCAATTCTTTTACTCTCAACTGATCTCACATACAATAGATGATTTCATTTGATGAAATCTCTACAATTCACACAATGTATAAGTGAGTGTATGTGAGAACAACCTTTCAACTTTGAGAACTTCAACTTATTCAATCGTCTTTTTTCATCAAAATCTCTCGACAAAATCGAATGACTTCTCACTGCTTTTATACCTCTTTGATGGACGTTTCCTGAAAGAGAGAGAAGAACCAAAACAACCGAAAACCTTCTATGAGAAGTTTGTTAGTTAATCAAACTGTTTGATAAGACTTTATTTGATTAATTCGAATAAGGATCCAAGTATAGATAAAATACAAATAGGTCAGAAAGGTGAGAATTTTAAGTTAGAAATAGGAATGTATTTTACAGGGTATTGTGGTACAAGTTTCAATACTCAGCATTGAAACACCCTGAGAAGTCCTGGTTTCAACATCACCAATACCAGAAAACCATGATATTTTGTTATCGCGGAATTAGTTATCAGCCACACACATACGCTCATTCTTCGATGTGGGATAAAACCATATTCTTTTTTCTATTAGAAATAACAGACATAGTTCAAGGAACCAACACGCCAATACCACAATAAAATAAAATACCATTAGTGTTTGGTTAATGTTTAAATTTAAGTGATAGTATCAACACTAACGAAACTCGTTTTTGTGTTTATAAACATAATAAAATTTATATTCAAACACATATAGTAAGAGTTGAAATGGCATACATCTTAACACTTCCCAATCACTCAACTAAATGAAAATGAAAATGTTAGTTATTCTTATACATGAACAGTTGCTTATATCGAAAGAGCATGTATCAATACATCAACATCCGTTTGATGGCTAAGGTACCAGTTTAAATACTCATTTAGATACTTGTGAAATATATAACACGTTTTAAAATTTTAATATATATTGGGTGGATTGGCTTACCTGATGAGTATTAGTAAATGAGTTTGAGAATTTTCAGTATCTTTTTAAATAAGCTTAGGTCGAATACGAGTATGGATAATATAAATTTTAAATAATTAGAATTTAAATAATTTTAATTTTACGAATACATGTCTAGCTCCCTTCCTTAATTAAATATAGGGGGAATTATATGAAATTCACTTCTTAAAAGAAAATTAATCAAAATTGTCCCTTATCTTGTTTTATTGCAATAATATCTTTTTTGAATTTTTTTTTTCATATAAAAATTCATTTATCTCTTTGGATGTGTAGTAAGTTAGTGACGGTTGTAGCTATTTCGTGGAATGCTAATATTGTTGCTCATTCTTCAGACCATTTTCCCTTAAAACTCAACGATTATCGAGTTTGGTTAGAAGAGGTTCTCCCTAGTATTGTTGTTTTAGTTTAGTCGGATGTAGGGTCTTATCCTGTACCTTTGCTTATTTATTGAAGTTTTTTCTTTCTATAAAAAATGATTGTGATATAATAATGATTTAATAATCATGTAACTTGACCGCATATTCGAGGTGCAGTAAAATTAACAATCCTACCCTCTTCTAACTTGTAGAAGTGGTAAGTCAGGGTCAATCCCACAGAGAGCAGGAAATCGATAGTGTTTTTATGTACTAACCTAATTAACTTATATTATAATAATAGTATATATGTATATCAAGGGGGGTTTTTTTATTTGATTTGAATAGCTAATTTACCTAGACGCAAGAAGTAAACAATCAGTAACAAGAAGTGATTTAAAAATCAAATATAACAAAGATCCCAGCCCTTAATCTAGTATCTCCCCTAGTTTAAATTACCCTCGTAATTAATGCAATTGTTCACCAATTTAGTTCTGAAACTCCTATCCCGAAGATCAACAACCAGCTCTGTTAACATAAGTTACCCCTTAAGTTTAACTAACAAAAACAAGCTCTTCGATTAGTCTATTCAGTTGAGTGATCTTAGAATAAGCTCTCTAGATCTCATTAACCAAACGCATAGAGTATTAGGGTAATGGAATAGATACAATGTTGTACTCACAAGCTCGGTATAATTGACCGTGAATTATGTTATCCTAGTGATTAACTCACTATTTGCTACTCGTGGACATAAATTCGTAACAATTACGTATTACGACAACCTAGCGATAGTTATGTGATTAACTACTTAGGTGATCAATCTAAATAACAATTCACATAAGAATTTATATAAACATGAATAGCATAAAACATTTCAAAACATAATCTGTTGAACAATTACCGTAAGTATTACAGAACCATCAAACTAGGATTTAACATCGATTAAAGATTGAAAATAAAATACTAGCCACTCATGACTATAACTAAAAACATAATTGTACTAATAAACATTAAACCCAAAAACATCGTAAAGGTAAAACCAAAAATTGCATAATCTTGATTGCTCTTATTCTCCGGAATCCTCCAAAATCCAAGTTCAAGTCTCCATTGATGTCTAGAGCATTGGGGTATTATAAGATTACATCTCTAGGATAAAGAGGGAGAAAATCTACTTGGAATAGGAAAATTCTTCCAAAACTCGTTTTTTAGCTTTGGGATAAGTAATGAGCAGACACTGCATTGCTTTTCCTACTTCAAAGCTATTTCTTAGGGTCTTAAAATCATTTTTTTAGTTTTTCCTCTTTATGAAAAAGTTGTAGTTCTTTGAATCAGCTTTCCAACGCCACCAATTGCACCTCAATCGGCATTGTAGATCTCAAGACATGGGCAAAATACTAGAGGTGTGTCAAGCTGACAGAAAACTTTACTTTCGGGAAGCTTTTTATCATGGCCGTGAAGGTAGATCGCGGCCGCGGACACTTCACAGGGCTTTTTAGCTCTTTCTGGCGTGTTTTTTTTGTGGCCATGAAGGTATGTCGCAGCCGCAACTGGCCTTTTTGCCCTTGGCTCGATTTTTCTTTGTCTTTTACTTTTCGAGACTCGTTTCTTCGTCTATCCTTAGTCGAATGCAACTTACTGGTCTTATATCACCTGAATATCTCTAAAACAAGTCCACAAACATCAAACAACCCAATAATACAAATATAAGTCATTCACGATCGATTATGCATGCAAATATTATTAAATGAACACTTAAATCGACCTAATATGCATGCATAAACAAGTCTACCATAACTAAAAAAGTAGTGAAAGTGATTTCCATTCCATTTTCAACTAGAGTATTTTAGGGCAGGAAACAAACCTTTCTATATTTATCAAGATTTTAGTTTTAGATATTTATAGTTAAAAGTAATGTACTTAAAATTATTGTTATCTAGACTATATCGGGCAGTCTAACCGGATGAACCGGGAACCGGTGCTTGGTATGGTCAGATGTTTCTCATAAACTATTTTTGTGATTCAACAAGGAAAAATTGGCAATCATCACAAATTAATCAACTCCTAATCCTAGGTTACTACAACCCACAACAAATCCAACAATCAATCAATGATTCATCAACCCCGAAGCTTGGACTACTCCCGGGCTTTGGGAAACAAGGAAATTACTCACAAATCATCAAAGCAAAGACAAGATTCAACAACATCAAGCAATAAAAACTGAAAATAAAGAGAAGGGGATTCAAACATGCCTAATAGATTGAAGAATCATTGAAGAGCTTCAATAATCTTGATGGGTGTCACAAGCCCGTGAATGATCTCCGATTTCTCTCCCGAAGATGCTTCCTCCTTGAAAAGGAGGAAGAAAACCCCTAACTATAAGCTAAAAACTGAAATTATATTCTAGAGAGAAAATGAAAGAGTACAAGAGAAGCTTGCAAATGGAGGCTAATTACAAATGAGAGGGGGGGAAGGGTATTTGTAATACCTCAACCATACAAGAGTGAAAAGACACAGAATGTGCAGAAAGTACCCCTTTAATAAGGGCAGAGACGGACGAACATAGGGGCCAAGCCCCCCTGGCCCCATCATAATGCGCTACTCCCTCCGTCCCACCTTATCTTGCACATTTTCCTTAAACGGTCATCCCACCTTATCTTGCACAACCTCAAAAAGGAAAGTTATAACATAATCTTCACCCTCAAAATCTCCACCCTCAATCTTCACCCTCAATCCACCTTTGAAAAGTTAACAAACAACCAAAAAGTAATTTTTCTTAATACCCGTGCTGACACCCCTTGTGCAAGATAAGTCGGGATGGAGGGAGTATTAAATATGTATTTTATTCAATTTTAATACAACTTAATTAAATAAAATAAATAATACTATTATTGTTTAATTTTAATTAGATGGATGTATTGTTATCTATAAGCAATAGAGGTCAAGATGTCAAAAATATAATGAACATAGAAACATTATATATATATAGAGTTAACTACTATTGAGACTCATGGACATATTTAGTGGGCACACAACGGTAGTCCTCCTTGTAAGTTTTCTAAATATTAATTTTAATATGATTTATCCAATATTTTAAGTTTAGAGCCAAATATAAAAGAATTCAATTTCTAGCCTACTCAGAATTTGCCTCCTATTTGGTAAAAAATTGGTTCATAACCTTAGAGCATATTAAAACCAAGGACGAAAATATCGGTGATTACGGAGATATCGGTATTTCAATTTAAAGAGATTTCGGTGAAATCTCGATTAATATCGAAATATCGGTGCAACTTTTTTTAAAATGCCGGAAAATATATTAAAATAGTAATTTATCACGATATTTTATAGATTGTTATAAACCTACTTAAATTCAAATATTTAATCTAAATATTGAGTGAAATTCACATATTTACAACTAGTTAGACAAATAATAAACAATAGAAACATTATCAGGCCACGCAAGATACATTATGAACTCTTATTATCATTAAGGATGTTCAAGTATTTTACAATAATATTCTAATTTATTAAATCTTTGGGCTGCATTAAGAAAATTTAGTGGATTGCGAATAATTTAGAAATTTTACAACTAAGGATCATGAAATTTCACCGATATTAACCAAAATTTTACAACTAAGGCTGCATTAAGAAAATTTTACCGAAATTCACCGAAATTTCACCGATATTAACCGAAATATCACCGATATTAATCGAAATCTCACCGAAATTAATCGAATTTTACCGAAATTCACCGATATTAACCAAAATTTCACCGATATTAATCGAAATCTCACCGAAATTAATCGAAATTTATCGAAATTCACCGATATTAACCGAAATTTCACCGATATTAATCGAAATCTCAACGAAATTAATCGAATTTTACCGAAATTCAAATTTTGGTAAAATTTCCACGAGATTACAACAAATTATACCTGGAGATAGCCCAAATCGAAATTTTCGGAGATTTCGGAGATATTTCGGAGATATATCGAAGATATTCTGACATAAATTTATTACATCCGAATATCGTTTCGGTATCGCCAAAAAAGAGAGATATCGGAGAGATATCGGTGAATATCGGAGATATTTTAATCCTTGATTAAAACAAATTAAAAAATCACCCCATGAGACGAATTCCTAAATTCGTCTATAAATGGGTCCCCCTCGGCTAAATTTTTTGGTACGCCACTGAGAAAGGGTAAAAGGGTAAAATTATAAAAGGGAGTGCTTGGCTCTTTAAAATGTTGAGTTGAACCATTCAATCGCGCTCGACTCGACCTTCTCGAAAATTTTGGGAATTATCTCTCAGGAACCAGCTTTTAACTTTAACTACAAAGTTGTAGATCTTTATCTTAGTTACACATGGCATCTTTTGAACCGCTCAAATCTGAATTTGTATGAGGAAGTCATGGTTGAAATATGAAACTACTACGTGTCGAAAACGAAAACCGAACCCGAATATTGGACCCAAAGGGGCCGGTACTGGTCCGGCAGAAGGTCCAACCCTTTACCCGGTGTTTGCACACCGGGCATGCCGTGTGCTCCCGTCGCGCGCCATCTTCTTTCACCGTCATTTTGGACCCTTTTTCTCTTCTTCTTGACCCGATTTCTTCATGACTTTTGTTCACAACTCGACGAGCTTTGAGTCAAACTTTGGTAGGATCTGATTCAGGCCCATTTCGGCCTCAATTTGCCGGCCAGAATGGGGAAACGCATGCGATTTATCTCTTCTTCCATTTTTTATCATTTTGAGGCCTTTCCACCCATTTTCTCGGCTCGACTCCTTCACAACTTTTCCTCATGACTTGGCAAAATTCAATTCAAGCCTGACCCCAGACTAGTTTGGTCCCATTTGGGCCTCAATTTTTTTTGGGCCAAAGTGAAAAAATGAGTGCAAATGACCTTGATCTCCCGAATTTTCCTAACTTTCATAACATGACTAAAAAACACCCAAAAGCGCATCAGATCATATCAAAAAGGAAAATCAACCCGAATATACACTTAAACACAAAATTTCACTTAGACATGATAAATACTCACAATTCTCATAAAAATATAGACGTGAAATATGCAAGAAAAACGAGAATTTTCACGTTCATCAATCCTTGAGCAAAGTGTCTAGGTTTTCTACAATTAAAACAAATATCTCCTGCTTCCTTTAATATTTTTTAGGATTCTGGGGGTTAGGCTTGGATGTATTGCTGTTGGGATGCTTCTTCGTGAACCTCGTGAACTTTTCCATGAGGAGAATCATCTCATTAAGCTTAAACTCCTCTTCAGCAGTAACAAATAATTGTTGTGGCACAATGGTGGTTACAAGAACCATTTGCAGTTGCTGACTTGAGTTGTTGGCTACTAAAGATTTGGTAATAGCATCATTCTTTTCTTCTTCTCCGATAAATGTCATATTCAAAGGATTTTAGATCTGAGAAGAGTTTATGAATGCTTTTCCTACCAAGCTTCTTGGAACTCCTCATAACAATGATTTTGACATCCTAATCCAATGTAAAAGATCTTAGTAGCTTTATGTTGATCTCCTACTGGTGTAGACTTTCCTAACGAATTCCAATCGTTAAGAATTATTGTGAATCTAGAATATATTTTGTTTAGAGACTTTCCAGGTTTTGCCTTTATAAGCTCAAAGTTTAGGGTTGCAGTTGCTACCCTATTCTCATGATGTAGAGCTGAGCCCACGTAAATATCTCTCAGCAAGTGCCAAATGTCCTTAGCAGTCTTTCATGCTTTGACCTTACTAAAGGTTTCTTTATCTAACGTGGTGAAGAGAGAATTATCGGTCAAGTTGGGTCTTATTCTGCCATTAGTAATCTACTCATGGCGTGATTTTTTCACCATGGGAGGAGGTGTTGGGTCACCATGCTTTCTGGGAGCATTGTTCACGTTCATGATTATTGGTGGACCTTCAGTGATAACTATCTACATTTCATCATGCATGGATGAAAGATGTGCATGCATCCTAATAGCTCAATCATCATAGTCCTCAAAGGAAAATATTGGAGCTTTTGTTGAAAAAGTTTCCAATGTTATTACAATTTGGAAAATAAGGTTTTTATGCAAAAATGACTTTGAAAACTCTATTAGATCAGGTCAGCTTACCAAAACGATTAGGGTGTGAAACCAATCATTCTGATGCCATGGTTCCAGGTGGTAGATGTTTAGAGGGGGTGGATAAACATCTGGTAGTCCTCTTACTGTGACTCATCTCTTATGCCAAAGCCAAATGAGTTCAAGAGTACTTTTTGCTACGAAGCACGATAGTTTCCCACCAGTAGACTCCCACTCAGCTAGGTATATATTATCCTCTTCTTGCTCCTATAAGCTTTATTTGGTCAGAACTAGCATCTCTTATCATGCATTTTCTGTATGGATCTGAGCGTTAGTCTCTCTTGAAACCCATGTTTTCCGTATAGCATAATCTTTTTGTTGTAAGTGATATTGACTTCCTAAGTAGCAAGCTTTTTTTCTGGGTCAACTTGCTTGTTGTACACCTTTGAAGGTTTTCCTTTCTTACGTGTACCGAGTGCAGTTTGTTTCCTTGGTTTAGATGAACCGTGTCAAATGTGTTTAATCTTTTAAGGAAACCTTTGAACAACGCGATTAGCCTTCTGATGTATTAGGCGTTGGCTTCCTAAAGCATTGTTGCCTAGTCTGGTTACGACAAGTGACTTCTCCTTGTCAGCTTTTCTTCTTGATACTCCTTTAGAGATCCATCTCTATAATGTTCATATTTGTGTTGTTGGGAGACCGCATATTATTCTTTACTCACTACCAAAACATTAACAGGTGTACTAGCTGTTCGACAGTTAGAAATTGTATCCGAGAAACCTATCATTGTCCAGTCAGATAGACTTCTCTGAACATTCAGTATTTCATCAAGGTTACGAGGTGATTTACCGAAAGTTTTGATGATATACATCAATTCATTTTCCTTCTTTTCTCGAAGGGTCTGTGACTCTTCAGCTTGCTTACTTCCTCTTGGAGATAACTGTAGTTAGTCGCTTCTCCAAGAAGCTGTAGGTTCTCAGCCGTCAGTTCTTCATATGACTGATTGGTTAAGTCAAAGTCAGCCATAGTCTATCTGAACGAAATGATTAAGCTTTCAGTGTCGATTTCTCAGTGTGTGAAGAGGTGTGGGAGAATCCACCTCTACATGATCATCTACTTCCTTAGCCATGAGACAGATAAGAATATGAAGAATCGCTATCAAAGGCAAACTTTTTACAAGTTGTGAGCTCCATTAAGGAAGCGGAATCGCCTTAATTGCTTCAGCGCCACTAAAGAACGCTTTCAGATGAGCTTTCTCAATCATCATTTTCTTTCCTCTTTATTCTAACATCTTCAAGATACTTGTACACCTTGGAGTGTGGACATCATCAAGCAAAGTCTCCAAGTTTCCTATAGTTATAACAAAGATCTCCAACGTCCTTCGTCATCTGTAAGGATTTTGGGGATATGGGATATTTAAGACATGGGTGTATTGCCTCTGGGATGCTTCTTCATGAACATCGTGAAATTTCTCATGAGAAAAGCCACCTCATCAAGCTTGAACTCCTTTATAGCATTAACAAGTATTTGTTGTTGTGGCATGATGGTGGTCACATTAACCATTTGCAGTTATTGACTTGAGTTTTTCGCTACTAGAGATTTAGTAATAGCATCATCCTCTTATTTTTTTCACATTCTCCCATAAGTGTCATATTCAAAGGATTTCAAATATGAGAAGAGTTCATGGATGCTTTTCCTACCAAGCTTCTTAGAAATCCTCATCGAAATGGTTTTGACATCTCAATCTGATGTAAGAGATCTTAGTAGCTTTGTGTTTTATCACATGTTAGGTATAGACTTTCCCAACGGATACTAGCTGATTAAGAATTGTTGAGAATCTAGCATCTATTTTGTTTAGAGACACTCTAGGCTTTTCCTTATAGAGCTCAAAGTTCAGGGTTGCAGTTGCTACCGGTTCTCATGAAGTATAGTTTAGCCCATGCAAATCTCGCTCATCAAGTCCTAAATGTCCTTCGTAGTCTTGCATGTTTTGAATGTTCCTTTGTCCAAAGTGGTGAAGAGAGAATTCTTAGCCAAGTTGTCCAAGTTGGACCCTTTTTCTATTCTCAAAGTCCACTCATAACGTGTTTTTTTTCCACCATGAGAGGTGGTGTTGGGTCACCATCCATTCTGACAACATTGTTCACCTTCATGATTACCTGTGGACCTTTAGATATGACTATCCACATTTCATCATGCATGGATAAAAGATTTGCATGCATCCTAATAGCCAATCCTTATAATCCACAAAGGAAAATATTGGAGCTTTGGTTGAAGAAGTCCCCATTGATACCATTTGTTGGTCCCAATGAGTAGAGGTTTAGAGAGGTGTGAATAAACCTCTAGCCTTTAGGAATTTTCCTTTTCAACTACTAGGCAGTAATATGCTATCGGTTGTAAGAAACTGGTTCCTACTGCAGAACTTACAGTGATAAGTTCCTACAGAATAGCTTGCCTACAACAAGTTTTTTTCGAAACTTACAGGAAGCAATGCCTAGTATGTTATAGCAGCACTATGTAAAGATATGAAGATAAACACACACGAAGCAATTATAGTGGTTCAAATGTGAGGGGTAATCCTTCTACATCCACTCTTCCCTCTCACAAGGAAAATTCCTTAAGTTGTTCACACAGTACAAGCTTAGTTACACGATGCTCAAGTCCAACTTGGAACCTATAGTAGTTTTCACCTATCCTCAGGAGGATACACCTCTAACTGTACCAGTTCTTTGGAACTAAACTTGTCTAATTTGAATCTTTGATTCAATAGAAGACGACTCACTTAAAAGCACTCAAAGAGAAGTTTTATGAAAGTTTTCTTCCACTGGAAGCTGCCAGTCAACATTCATGGCGAGCTTCTTGTTGAGATAGATTGAGATTGAAAGTGAGCTTTCTGTGAGCTTAGCTTGAATAGTCATTTGAGAATCAAGTGCAGCTTGAGAAGTATGCTTGAGTAGAAGTTAGTCGTTACATTGTTCTTCTTGCTATTTGCTCTCTTTTGCTACATTCTAGAATTATGAAGATTTAGGATTTGAATGCTTTTCCAATTTCTCATATTTTGTAACTTGTTTCTCTCTTGGTCTTCGCTCAGTCTCTATTTATAGCAGTTGGGTTTCATCATTGTTGAAGAGATAAGGACATTATCATTTGACATTTAATGCTCTTTGTACGGCTTATAGTTGGTGTTGTCCTTTAGCTGAGAGATTAAGTCAGCGTAGATGCAGCGTCAAGCAGACTACCGAACCGCTGTTTCTTTTGATAGGATACGTGTTTTCACGTTATTGCATAGTCAATACAAGAATCATTCTTGTATCTATTGGCTATATTTCTAATCTTGAAATCGCTGAAGTCCCTTTATTGACTTGCTTGTTGTATGTCCTTGTTGTACGATCATGGTATCTTCATGAAGTGGATCGTGTTGTAGTAGACTTTGATATGCGCAAATTTTTCATAAGCTTTTCGCTGTTGCTTCTTATAGCGTTTGGATCTATCTTTTTATAGCGGATTGCTTGATGAATTTTTATTGCTTCATGTTGTGACTTCTACGTAAGGAGAACTAGCCCTATCTATGATAAAGACTACAGAATATTGAGGGTACTAGTTCCTTCGTTACAACATGGTTTTGCGTCATCAAAACTAAACATACAGTTCCTAACATATGTGGTTCATATGTTCATCAGACTGCGATTATAGTGACAAATTGAGTAGCGGATTTTGGATATGAGAAAATGAATTTGAAAAATTATTAATTGTTAATAGGTGGGCAACTTTTCATATTCAACATTTTCATTTCAAATGAATTAGAAATGAGGAGTAGTGTTTTTTCTCTAGCAATATTTATAATTCTCAGTTCAAGTGATTCGGGAATGAAGAATGGAAGAGTCCAAATGAAGCAAACGTATGCAGATATATTTAACTATCGGTATCAAATTGTTTGTGCAAGTAGTGAGGATGTCATGGAGTACGAGATTATTTTGATATAATTATTACTTAAGTTATGACATATTTTTGGAAAATTATACTATCTCTGGAAATATAAGAAATTTTGTTACCCTTTCATCCTCGAAGAAGTAAGTGTTAGGAATTGGGAGTTTGGTTTTCTAATTCACCGATCAGAAAAAAAAAAAAACATGAGACATCAAATTTATATAATTAACCACAGCGTATGACTACATATATCATGTTCTTATCGCTACATATTTCTTTCACTATATCGTAGAGAGATCTACAGGGTACACGAATTCCTCACAACTCTACGTGCTCTCACAAGTATCTCTCAAACCCTAGATGACTTCACACAAACTACAAATTACGATATGCAAGCCTTATCCCTTTTATATATAGTAGGTCCATCCTATGCTCTCAATTTTCCTACATCTATATTTGGATATGATTTCGGCTCCATCATCTTAAGAGAAAGTAAGGGAAAATGAATAGTCCATATGAGAACAAACACAATGTTGAACTAATAGAATACAAAGCCAAACATATAATAATTTGCGTAAGTTCTCCCATAGTGGTATGTCACTTCTACTATATAACACTATTTTTTTTTTACAATTCATAAAATTAATTGCAACAACAAGAATCTTTGTAGCATTTTTGCTTATACTTGAAAGTGCATTTTGCGTAAGATATAAAATGAACTTTTGCTCATGTTAAAATAAGAAAATAGTTAGGGCAAATATAATTCAAAAGTTACTTGGAAAATACAAGGTCCAAAGCTTGATTCTTTATTCATGAAGAACTGTACTTTTTAATTCCTTTACCAATTATGAGGATCCACCGTACTACCATTTTCACAATTGTCTTGTTATCTTAGCACTGTATCTAACTCTTCTGTTTATCTGCAATATGAGATAACTATAAGTTAATGCTTGCTAAGTACATCGCCTATCTCACAAAAATATTTTATTTTAACGCAAGTACTATAAAATCATTTAAGAAACAAATATCCGTTCAATACAAAATATAACTACTATGAGTTCGGACATGGTACCAATATGGGTAATTAATTAATAGTTAATAGGACGGTCTAAGAGCCCTGAATTCATAAGTGGGCAACCTAGAAGCTCTAAATCATAACTAGGTGGTCTAATTACTCAAAATTCTTTGGTGGGCAGTCTAAGAGTCCTGGTACTAGTCCTTAAATATCATAAAATATAAACCACAAAATAGTTATGTACAACTTTAAATAAATAAAGATAGACTAGTATCTCCTCGATTTCTACTAAAAACACTTTTGAGCATATAACTTTGATGAAACGTAATTTAACTTTGATAAAATCCTACAAAATAAACTCCAAGGAAATATGTATAAAATAATATCAAACTTCTCATATTACAGGTGAGAGATATACTTACTTTACTTCCTTGCTTACTCAACTGTAATTTGATGAGGATGGCGGTAGGTGATCACAATGTGCTTGCCTTCATAAAAGGTTCATACATATAACTATTGTTACAACATATAAGACAATTGTCGACGGTATGGTATGTTACATAGTTATTATAGCAACTAAAACAACGATTGTCATGTAAAAATGATTCATGCGTAATCATATGATTTAGCATCTTAAGACAATCCCAAAAATATTTAACTAGAACACATAAAACTCATGTGGTTTACCAATTTTTTAAATCGGTGAAACAATGTAGCGAGAACAGAATTTTGCAGCACGCCTTAGTGTACAAATTCTAAGAATTCAAAGAAACGGTGATAAGTAATATACAATAATATGAACTTAAATGCTAACTTATACATATCTCATAAGAATTTCATTTTAACTAAAATTTGTTTGGAAATTTATATTTAATATAACAACAAAGAATTTATCAGGATTTTATGCACGGAAGCACATCATCTTTGAAAAATTATATCGATTTAAATACTCGAGATAAAGATCTGAAAAGTTTATGTCATACATAAGACATATGGGGGATATAGCATATTCGAAAACTAGCTACAAATATTTTTTATCCTGAATTAAAATACTAAGTGTGTGAGGGTGCATTTTATTCAAATGAACCCACGACCTCCCTTATTAGTCCATAAGTAAGAATATGTGTATGCCCCGTGCCAATCTAATTGGTCTCCCTAAAGGAAAGCTGCACTATTTCGGTTACTAGATTGGGTCCGTATTTTAATAAATACTCATTCGTAAGAATATGTGTGTGTCTCCCCATAGGAGGATTGCACTGTTCGGTTGCTAGATTGAGTTATTTTAATAAACTCATATGTAAGAAAATGAATGTCTTGAGCCAATTTAATTGATCTCCCCATAGAAGGCTGCATTGTTTCGGTTACTGAATTGAGTTTATTGCATGAACAACTCATAAGTAGGAAAATGTGTATGTCTCGTGCCAATTTAATGCGTCTCCCTATAGGAGGACTGCATCATTTTCAGCCACTTAATTGAGTTTATGTTTATAAGTTTTTAAGCGTGAATTAATTATGTGTACCTTAAAGGTATCATAGGTAATTTATGGACTTAAACATTATCAATATATGGGTTATACACTTAAATCAAAAATATTGTGAGGACGTCCTACAGAATACTCAAACAATATTATTGATGGTCAAAATAATGCAATACAAAATCAATATAGCATGAGATGCGGATTATATTAGATTTAGTTGGAGTGTCACAGTCTAGCCATAAATCGACATTTATTCCTCCTATAGAGAGATATGTTTGATTTTGAGGTTTTAGGTGGTCACATAATGTGTTAGTTTTATTGGGTCTACTCATTAAATAATTGTGCATTCGTCTGTTAGTTTCCATTCATGCATGTTCATTTAGATTTATTTAATTTTGGCAAAATGTCTTAAAAGTTCACTATCCAAAGTCTTGCTTGACGGTCAACTAGTGGGAGAAAATTTTATCAATTGTAATGTTATATAATATTTTTCTTCTTTCTGAAAAGTATTAAAACTTATGTTGATTGGACTTTTTTCCATTGTACTAGCGAAGGAGTCCAATGTTAAACATTTGGAGGTATATGTTTGAGATTAAAACATTAGAATATGGAACAAAACATTAGAATTTTAAAATTAACAAGAATCATGCTAATTTGTTGTGACTAAAACATTAGAATATGGAAATTACCAAGAATCATGAAAAGTCTTCATAAAATGTTCAAGTTTGTATGCCAATTTCTGTCTGACTGTTATATGGTCTAAGATGAACATGCAAATGAAACCTAGGCGCCCGTGGGAGATCATATGCTTGCATTGATTATCCGAATTAACATGGTTGAGGTTTTACGGGCTTAATCAGTTGGAGATTTAGATCGATGTGGAATTGGAGACTCCTAAAGATGTTCTCGGAATTCAAATTTAGGTTTAAGCTAAGCATGTCCTTGAGTGAACTGATAAAAGAGCTCAAAAGTGTCGAGAATGTTCATTAGACCAAATATGGTGATGCATTAGTTGTTAGTTTTTTTTATGGACTGACCTTGTTCAAGTCAGTTGACAAGAATAAGTCAAATCCATAAAATTATAAACAAAGTGCAAAGGGAGTCAAGACAGAAGAGAAGCAAAAGGAGACTTGTTTCCTTGTAGGACTAAAGGTAGTTGGAAGAATAATTAACAGGATTACCTAGCATTTAAACATGCAAAGTAATTTCATTGAGTTATTTTTAGTGGTTGATTCTATGATATCTTAGTAGAATTCGGGTCCACTAATCATAGTTGCAATTTGATTGCATAGGTTCTTTTGCAAAGGAAACTCAGTGAATGGGTAGAGACTTACAAGGTTTAACATAGATGCAGTAGGATTTGCAAAAGTTGATTGGTGTGTTCCCTTTATTTAGAATAAAGAATTTTAGGACATTGTTCTTGTCATCTCAAACATGGTAGAAATTTAAAATCTATTTTTTATTTAAACAAAGTTGTTATAATTAGTTTGGCCTCCGTTTCTATTTTATGCAGATGATATATTTATCACTTCAGTAGCCAGATTGGATAGTATTCGGGAGATCATTAGGATTCTTAACAGGTATGGGGCTATCTCTGGGCAACTGGTGAGTCCGGGCAAGTCGAGTGTCTTTTTCAGTCATACGGCTTCTCGTTCATTTCGGGTTTCAGTTAGTGCAGTGACGCGGATGTTAGTGGGCACTCTGCCTGCTAGATATTTAGGCGTTCCTTTATTTCGAGGGGCTCCTAAAGCCTCTGCTCTGCGGCCCTGGGCTCAGGCTATTAAAGCTAATTTTTCGAGATGGAAGGGTTCGTCGTTGTCGATGGCAGGTCGGACGTGTCTGGTGAATTCGGTTATTGTGAGCTCATTTGTTCATTCGATGATGGTTTATCGTTGGCCCTGCTCCCTCCTAGACGAAATGGAGACGACAATGAGAAACTTTAAATGGACAGGACAACAGGAGCAGAAGGGTATTTTCAATGTGGCCTGGAAGAAAGTTTGTGCCCCGAAGTTGGAAGGGGGTCTGGGCGTTCGCTCGATCCGGATTTCAAATGATGCGCTCTTGTTCCGTTTTGTGTGGGAAGTCTTCTCTCTGGAGACTCCGGGGATGACATTTATTCGGAAGAGATGGCTCACTCCGGAGGGCAGAGTTAGGCCTCACTATGTGCATTCCTCCATCTTTTCGGGTTCTCGGGAGTTTTTACAGAAGGCTGCTTCGGAGGCTCGCTTACTTGTATGCCATTCATCCTCTCGCCGGTTTTGGACAGATGATTGGTTAGGGTACTCTCTGGCGGATCGGTTGGACATACCTGTTGGAGTTCGGCCTTTGCTTACGCAGAAGATTTCGGATTATTATTATGCTGGCACTTGGCACGTGGAGGAGAGTTTTGTTATGACTCACCAAGCGGTAGTTCGCGACATCACTTCCTATACCCCGCTTGCCTCAGATAGGGATGTCTTTGTCTGGACGGGTTCTAAGGAAGGCGAGGTGTCTTCAGCAGTGGCATATCAGCATCTTCGGCCCAAATTCCCGAGGCCTTCATGGGCCTCCTGGATATGGGCTCCTTTTATTCCTCCTTGCAGGTCTTTTTTCATCTGGAGGGCGATATATAACAGGCTCCCAACTTGGGAGGTGTTGCAGGCACGGAATTTCCAGGGACCATCCATATGTCTCCTCTGCTGCAAGGAAGGGGAGTCACTAGACCATTTACTTACATCTTGTCCTTTTTCTATTTCGGTCTTACGTCGTATATGCTCAGTCTTTGGAGTCTGTGTTGTTCTAGATAACGGATTCCACGATCTGCTTTTGTAGGCGATGCAGGAACCATTTGGCTCCCAGATACAGAGTCTTTGGCGTGTAGCGGTGGTAACTTATGTCTGGGCGATTTGGGCTGCCCGAAACGGCGTCGTGTATGAGGATCGACGGACCAGTTCTACACAGATTCTGATGTTCATTTGGACTGCCTTACGCGAGGCGTCCGCCTTCCATAGAGGGTACACGACCGGTACGGTTGCGGAGATTGCGTGTCTTACTCGGCTGAGGATTTCACCGATTCTGAAGCCTCTTCCCACTTCACGTAGAGTGAATTGGCATCCTCCTTGGCCTGGTTGGGTGAAGATTAACACAGACGGTAGTTCGACGGGTGCACCGGGGGACATCTTTGGCGGCGCAGTCTACAGAGGAGCCGATAGGCTGATCCTCGGAGGGTGGGCCTCTGAATTTGGGGTTGGATGCGCTTTTGATGCGGAACTCGAGGCCTGTATTCTTGCATTAGAAGTGACTCACGACAACAGATGGAGGTATATCTGGCTCGAGAGTGATTCTGTGGCAGTGGTTGCTTTGTTTGCCGGTTCCCGTCCTTCGATCCCTTGGCGTTTGCGAGCCCGTTGGTCGCGAGTACGGGATTGGTATGATCGACATCATTTAGTTGTTTCACACATTCACCGGGAGGGTAACCGAGCGGCGGATGCACTTTCCAAACTCCATGTGCCGTATGTTTGGTTCCAACCACTTCCGGAGTATATCATTCGACTGGCGCTGCAGGACTACACAGAGGCCTATGTCCGCCAGACGACCAGATTCTTTGGGTTGGTGCTCTTTTTCCTTCGTACGGATTTCCCACTGGGTTTTGCCGGATGAAGGTTTTTTAATGAGGCCAACCTCACCTGTGCTAGCTATTGGCTTGTAATAGCAGCACTTGCATGGTTTTCCATGTTAATCAGCATTTGCGTGGTCTTCCATGTTTCCGTTGTAAACTGTTTTGTTTTTCAGTTATATATAATATCGATTAGCTCATTTGCGATTTGCAAGTTTCAGAAAGCGGGAAAAAAAAGAGACTCCTCTGTGCACTTGTGATTCATCTCAAACCAAGATCAAGTAAGTATGTCTTCTTCATCGTCTTGTTCATCAATTAGGGAAGTAGGAACTGATAAAGCCCCGCTAAATGTACCACCCATACGCTTTATTATCCCAGAAAGACTAGTGAATAGGATGATGTATAGGGCTGACTTGATGGAGTCCGGTACCCGGGCAGTGGGATTTGGGGAATGTCTGGAGGAGGAATTCGAAGTGTCGGTAGTAGCACTGCGGATGACACGGGTGCAAATAGAAACCCTGATCCCCTCATTTGACTTTCCGTTTAACTTAGAGTACATAGTGCCGGAGCCCAGCGACAGGGCTTGTTGCCCGCCGAAGGGCTTCATTAGCGTATATATAGATCATCTGAAGATAGGGTTAAGATTCCCCCTCTGGGACATTGTTATACAGCTGCTGATGTATTATAACATCGCCCTAAGCCAATTAGCGCCCAATGCCGTGAGGCAAGTAGTCGGGTTTACTTTGGTATGCAAGAATGCCGGGGTAGAACCAAATGTAGAATTGTTCCGGTATTTCTTCCAACTGAAGGCCTTCGGGAAATCAAAAGGCTGGTACTCCTTCAGCCCCCGGGCCCGAGGTGGTTTCAAAGTACAAAACCCGAGCAAGGTGGAGGGGTGGAAGGAGAAATTTATCTATGTGAAGACAGGAGTGGCCCTCCCGAGGTGGAGGAGGGAGGAGGTGTTGGATAATGCCCCGGTGGTGGAATCGGAGACCGAGGAGGTGGGCCCAATCCGTGCGTTGGGGACGTTCAAGACCCTCTGCACCGAGGCGGAGCTGGAGGAGGCAGGATTGAGCCCATATTACTCGGGCGATGCAGAGGGGGTGTCCGCCCGGGGGCAGGAGTCGGGAGCCGGGGTTGTTGAGGAGAGTAGGAACTCTTATATCTGTGTAATATTGGTCTCTTGTGCAGGACTAACTCCAATATCTGTATGCAGTGGGACGCTTCGGAAAGGAAAACCGGCTGGAAGCCCCACGGTACCTGCGGCAGCAAAGATGAAGGGGAAAGCGACCGAAGTATCCCCCAGAGGGAGGGCGTCACCCAGTCCGAGGCCATCAATGGGGTCGGAGGAGCGGGTGGTGGCAACGGGGTCAACCCCCGGTACTAAAAGGAGGTCGGAACCGTCCGTGACACCTCCGGGGGCGGCCAAAAGACTCCGTACGGAGCATAGCGCCGAGGTAAAGTTACATAATCCTTCGCTGAGGTGAAAAACCCTGCGGATAGTTTTTGTATAGAGCTAATGTGGACCCCGGTGTTTTGTTTTGAAGGGGCAAGGGGCCATAAGCGTGTTGGGTTTGGAGGGGGCGGATGCCGAGGAGCTGCTGTACTTAGCGCAGGGGATCATGGACCTCGGCCAAATGAGCGAGAGCGAAGCCAAGGAGGAACTGGCCGAGGTGGTAAGGGAGCTGCGCGCGCGCAACGACAGATTAACACACGATCTGTCCGAGGTGCGCAAGAGGGCCCCCCTGGTGGAGAAGGAGATCGCGCGGCTGCGCGAGGTGGAGGCGGAGGCCGGGGCTCTCCGTGGGGAAACGGCTGAACTGCAGGCAGAGATAAAGGCCCGAGAAGCGGCGGTGGTGGACGGTCAAGAGGCAATGTTGAGAGCGTTTGCCGAGAAGTTGTTCCAGACGAGCACCTTTCTCGACTTCCAGACCAACTTTGTCGCAGTCGGGGATACGGCCACCCGATCAGTGCTGCTGGAGAAAATCAAGGAAGTCTATCCGAACGTGGACGTATATCGTCCAGAGTTCGGGTATGACTTCAACACAGTGGGAGGGGTAGAGGAGGCATATTATCAAGCCCTGGCGCGTGTCCGAAGTGGCCCCTCGTGAAGGCACTGGCTGAGAAGAAGAAGATCATAAGCGCCGAGGAGATCTCCAACTGCGAGGTGGACCAAGACCAAGAGTTCCTGGCATTTCGCCGGGGTAAGTTCGTCCCAGAGCCCCGAAACAAAGAACACCTCCACGCATGGAGATCGCCGCTGAGGCCGTGGGAAATGAGGCAGGGGTGGTCGGAGAACGGCAGGAGGTGGAGCACGAGGTGGAGGAGGTCTACGGGGCGGGGGGGGTGCCGGAGGCCATTGAAGGAACCGAAGAGGGGGAGGTCAGTCGTTCCCCGCAATTTTGATGCCCTGTCATAATATAGTAGATGAGAGAAATATCTGTAATTCTGTTGTTAAAACTGTTGACAATGTATGCTCGTCTTTTTGAATATAAGTTGATTTGTCCATATGATGGAATATTTGCCCAGCGATGTGTTGATTTTTATCTTTTGCACTGTATGTGTTGTCCGATCAGGAGGATACCGCGGAGCTGCATAATACAATAAAGAAACTCATGCAGTCCTTAGACTGGTTCCGCGGGGAGAAGGATAACTTGCAAAAGCAAGTGGTGCCTCGGTTGGAGAGAAGGGTGGCCATAGCGGAGAGGAGGGCCAAAGAGGCCGAGGAGGCAAGAGCCAGGGCCATGGAGAAGGCTAGAGACCAGGAACTGAAGTACTTGTCGACGGTGGCCGAACTGGACCGCGTCATTATCCATCAAAGGGAGTACGACCGGATACTTACAGAATACGGCCTGTTGACTTTCGAAGAAGTTGAGGAGAGGATCACCGAGATTCAAGGTGAAATTTCATCGCTGATGACGACTGGTCATGCGGAGTCCTCTGAGCTTATAAGAAAGCGGGAGGTGTTGGAGTTACTCCTGAATATGTACGAAGGACTGAAAGGACGCGGTAGGTGGCGGCGCACTGCCGAAGAGTACATCGTGAGCTCCAGCCGGGGCCAAGAGATTGCGAAAGCGCCTCGGAAGGGTAAAAAGAAACCGGCGGGAAAGAGCAAAGGGATAGTAATCCAAGAGCCAGCCCCGGTAACCGCAGTCGAGGAAGTCCCCGTAGTGGTTGCGGAAGAGGAGGTCGAGAAGCTGGCCGAGGAGATCGAGGTGATGGACCCCGCGGAGTGGGATCCCGCGGAGTGGGCCAAGACGTCGAGACCAACGCCTCAGCCGAGTCCTCGGGGCAGGGCAAGGGGCGATGCCCCAAGACAAGTGCCAAGGGTGAGTCCTCGGCGCAGAGGGAGCCGTAGTAGGGAAAGAGCCGGGGCTCGAAGCCGAGAAGCCTCGGGATCCCGGAGGACACGGAGAAGCTCCCAAGACGGGTCTCAACGCCGGAGCGCCGAGTATTGGCTCGGAGGCCGAAAATAGGGTTTACTTTTGTAGCGTGTATGCAGTAATGTAAAGAAATTTTTGTGGGTGATAAAAATGATAGAAACATTTTGGTATGTAATGATGTGTACTTTGAAAGAAAAGTAATGAACTTTTTAACCAGAATGCATGTGAAATTACTTTAACAGGTACTCGGGAGCACCAAATGTACATAATGCCTGCTAGAAAAACAAGGCAAAGAATCTCCCCGGACGGATCGGGCGGGAGTTAGGGGCCTCTCCGGTTAAACTGGCGAGAGGGAATATAAGTCCGGGGACCATTTATCTCCCCAGACGGATCGGGCGAGAGATCAAACTGTCCGGAGACGAATAATAATAGTAAGTCTAAGCTAGGGCGTCCCCGTAGCGTAGAAGAAAGTACAGTAAGATTCGTAAAGTAAAAACTTTATTCAAAGTAATTGTCGGAACAATTAAAAAATACAAAGGGAACTCATAACTAAAAATTAATGTACAAGGAATGTAAAGGTAGAAACGATACTTGTCTCGTGGTGTTATAGATAGAAACGCCTTAAGTTGGTAACATGTCAGGTTCGGGGAATCGGAGTTCCATCAAGATGCGCTAACTGGTAGCATCCGGAGTCATGCGCGGCAATGACGCGATAAGGACCTTCCCAGGCGGCATGCAATTTCCCTTCGGGGGCAGCCTTGCTGGCTGAGTTGAGCCGGAGTACCAAGTCTCCGACATTAAACTGAGTACCCCGAACCCGGAGGTGGTGATACTGAGCTGCGCGTTGCTTACACTTGGCTTGCTGGATGAAAGATTGATCACGACGATATTCGAGCTCGTCTAAGTTAGCACGGATAGCTTCATTATTAGCCTCGGGATCCAAAGTCACGAGGCGGGGACTAGGCACACCGATTTTTCAGGAATGACGGCCTTGGAACCGTAAGTGAGGCTGTAGGGAGTTTCGCCGGTTGAGGTGTGCGGTGTGGTGCGATAGGCCCAAAGAACTTGCGGAAGATTCTCGGCCCAAAGGCCCTTAGCTTGATCTAAGCGTTTCTTTAGACCCGTAAGGAGTGTGCGATTGGTGACTTCGACTTGACCATTGGCTTGAGGATGAGCAACCGAGGTGAAAATTTGCTTAACGTGGAGCTCCTCGCACCATGACCGGAAGGGGTCATTGGCGAACTGTTTGCCGTTGTCCGAGATAATGGTGCTCGGGATGCCGAAGCGGCATATGATATTACGCCAGACGAACTTCAAGATGTTCTGACCAGTGATGGCGGTGAGAGGTTCGGCTTCAACCCATTTGGTGAAGTAATCAACAGCGACCACAAGAAATTTGAGTCCCCCCGGAGCGACTGGAAACGGGCCCACAATATCAATTCCCCATTCGATAAATGGCCAGGCGCTTTGTATGCCAGTGAGCTCGTTTGCGGAAGATGCTTTACGCGAGAGTGTCGCTGACACTTGTCGCACTTGGCCACCAAATCATGGGCATCGTTAAACAATGTTGGCCAGTAGTACCCCCACCGAAGAATTTTCTTGGCCAACGTCCGTGAACCAATATGGCTGGCACAAGCCCCCTCGTGAAATTCCCGAAGAACCTGATCAGCCTGGGCAGGAGCAAGGCACCGAAGACTCGATTGTAAGTACGACCGGCGGTACAAAATCCCATCGTGGAGTGTGTACTTAGGTGCCTTAAGAACTATCCTCCGAGCTTGCAATTTGTCAGTCGGCAACGTACCATTCCGGAGATAATGGATGATCGGGGTCATCCAATTGGGACCGCTTTCAGCCAATACGGAGACTGTGGCCTCATGAATTGCCGGATGAAGGGCATCTTCGACTACGATGTCCGGAGACATGTTGGTAAGGACCGCGAAGGCCATTTTGCTGAGAGCATCAGCTTGAACATTCTGTTTACGAGGTACCTGCTGGATATCAACCGAAGCAAAGGTTGACAAAAGTTTGAGTGTCAAAGCGAGGTACCTTCTCAACGTCTCATCCTTGGCCGTGTAGGTGCCTTTGATTGGATTAGAGACAACCTCGGAGTCTGTGAAGAGCTCGAGATGGGAGGCTGCAAAGGATTGAGCGAGCCGGAGCCCAGCAAGGACTACCTCATATTCCGCTTCATTATTAGTTACCTTGAATTTAAACCGTAGGACGTATTTGATTTCGACGCCCTCGGGGCAAATGAGAAGGACCCCAGCACCACTTCCTCGAACCGCGGAAGCTCCATCCACATACAGTTTCCACTTACGGGGTGGAGCTTTATGGGCAGCGGGGTTAGGACCGGCGTTATTTGCCGAAGGTTCGGGGTTATCCACTGTTACCTCGGCCAAAAAATCTGCTAGGGCTTGACCCTTGATGGCTCGGCGTGGGAGAAATTGATTATCATACTCTCCTAGCTCGATAGCCCACTTAGCGAGGCGCCCTGACACATCGGGCTTGACAAGAATTTGACGAATGAGGTGATTAGTAAGAACCCTAATATCACGTCCTTGGAAATAAGGCCGTAGACGCCGGGCCGCCATGACAAGAGCTAGCACTGTTTTCTCCATCACAGAGTACCGGGTTTCCGCCCCTTGGAGTGCTCGGCTCGCAAAATATACAAGGTGCTGTGTGCCATTAGCCTCGCGCACAAGAGCCGCGCTGATGGCTTCTTCGGCGGAGGCTAAATATACATATAAAGGCTCTCCGGAGAGAGGAGCGGACATAGTGGGCAATTGCTTAATATGGTGCTTTAGAGCCTCAAAAGCTTCGGTGCACTGCGGGGTCCACTCAAATAGCTTTGCCTGCCGCAGAATTTTGAAGAATGGAAGCTGACGCTCCGCGGCCTTAGACAGGAAACGATTTAAGGCCGCCAGACCACCAGTAAGGCGCTGAACTTCTTTTACCGTCTTCGGCGGTTGCAGATCCAATACATCTCGAATCTTGGCCGGATTGGCCTGGAGGCCATGCTGTGAAACCACATAGCCGAGAAATTTACCAGAGCCAACGCCGAAAGTGCATTTTGCCGGATTGAGACGCAAATTATAACGCCGCAAGGTGCTCAATGTTTCAGCAATATCTTGCACACATGAAGATTGAGAAGTACTTTTTATAACTAAATCATCAACATATACCTCAACATTACGACCAATTTGACCTCGGAAGACGTGGTCCATAAGGCGCTGGTGAGTGGCTCCCGCATTTTTTAGCCCAAAAAGCATTTTCTTGAAGGCAAAGCATCCGAAGTGAGTGATAAATGCCGTTTTGAGAGCGTCCCAACGATCCATGTGGATTTGGTGGTATCCCTTGTATAGATCCAAGAAGCAAAGTGCCTTGTGCCCAGTAATGGCTTCGGCTTTTTGGTCGATAGAGGGCAAAGGATAACAATCTTTTGGATAGTGCTTATTAAGATCAGAAAAATCTACGCACATTCTCCATGCCCCGCTAGACTTCGTTACCATCACCGGATTAGATAACCAAGAAGGATAATGTACTTCAAACAGGATGTCTGCATCTAGAAGTTGTTGTACTTCAATTCGGATGGCTGCGTTCCGCTCCGAAGCGAATTTCCTCCGCTTTTGTTGTATGGGCTTCACATTAGGGTCGATATTCAACCTGTGAGTTATAACATCCGGAGAGACCCCGGGCATGTCCAAGGGAGACCATGCGAAGACTTCAGAATATTCCCGCAAGGTCTGGATGATAGCATTATGTAACCACGGCACATCCACACCCCGACAGTCACAGTTTGCTCAGGCTTGGCTGGATCAAGCGACACCTGAACAGCGTTGTCCCCTAGTGATGTAGATGAATCAGGTGTGAGAGCCGAGGTTGTTACCTGAAACTGTGGCTTAGGGGGAACCTTTGTTGCCTTTTTGAGTGCGACGTACATGCACTCCTTAGAGACTTGCTGATTGCCGCGGATAGCCACCTCGCCATGTGATGTAGGGAATTTCAGCACAAGGTGGTATGTGGAGCAGACGGCTCTCGCCGGAGTAAGCCAGTCCCGACCCAAAATCATGTTGTATGGGGACGGGGAATTAACCACATAGAAATCCACGAAGATGGTTTTTATTGTCGGATAAGTTCCCAGAGATGCGGGGAGGTTAATAACTCCTTCAGGTTGGACTTCACCCAGGGTGAAGGTCTGTAGCGGCCCGGGGGCCGATCGAAGCTGCTCACGAGGAATACCCATTTTTTTAAAACAGTAGGTGAATATGACACTGACTGCGGCTCCATTGTCGACGAAAACTCGCTTTATTGTAACATTAGCTACAGCCATGTCAATGACGATGGCGTCGGTATGCGGGGTGAGCTCGGGAACAGGATCTCTGTCCGTAAAACTGACTGTTTCAGATTGGTGGAGGCGCTTGTGACGCGGCTCCTCGGGAGGAGGCCGGCGTGCTTCCGCTTTCAAGGCACTCCGGGAAGTCCCGGTGGGGATGGCTCCATAAATCACGTTTATAACATGAGTAGGCGGATTGTCTCTAGGTCCTCCCTGAGGTGGTGGTGGCGGCAAAAAGTGGGGTTGTTGACGATTTCCTTGGTCCTGCCGCGCATAGTTGTTGTGCCCAGGCCTGTTATTCTGCCATTGCGGCCTGTTCTGATGTGAACCACGGTCATTATAGCTTCCGCGATTTTGATGTGAACCTCCATTCTGGCCTGACCGAGACATATCGTCGGCCCGGGCAACATACTGCCGTAGGAAACCTTTCTTTAGACAATCTTCGATTTCTTTGCCGAGCTCCCTACACTCCTCTGTTTCATGTCCATGATCATGGTGGTACGCGCACCATTTTTCACGGTTGCGCTTTTCTGCCGGAGCAGTCATCCGCGGACACGGCCGTAGATCATTCTTGTGAACAGAAAGAATTTCGGCGCGTGATTTTGTAAGCGGAGTAAGTTGTGGGATATCTCCGCGAGATTCCGGACGTCCTCGGTTTAGACGAGAGAAAGCACTCGGTCTAGTACTAGGCCCGGCTTGTGCTCTATCGGACTGCCGTTTGCTAGCATGCTTCTCTCGTTTACGGCGAGTCTGCTCCTCAGCCTTAGCGTATCTGCATACAATGTTAAACAAAGCCCTGGTTGTAGCTGGAGGGTTCCTGACTAGCTCGGTGTAGAGCGGTCCGGGACGAAGGCCATTCATGAAGGCATTGATGATAACATCATCCGAACGGCTCCCCACTTTAAGACTCTCCGCTGTAAAGCGATCAAGAAATTGGGTGACAGTTTCTCCATCCCGCTGTTCCATATTCATGAGGTCGGTCAAAGTGGCCATGGGCTTTGCCCGCGTATGAAAATGCGCCCAAAACTGTTCGGCAAGATTGTGAAAAGAAGTAACGCTACCCCGTGGTAGAGAGTCGAACCAAAGTCTAGCCTCGTCCTGGAGATATTCAGGAAACACCTTGCACAGGTGGTGAGGAGTGCAGTTGCGGTTGAACATAGCGTACTTAAAGGCGTTCAAAAAATTACTTGGATCCCCAGTGCCGTTGTATACGGCCACTGGGGGGAGTTTGAAACCATCAGGGAGTGGGACAGCAAGAATCTCGTCAGAGAATGGGGTGATGATCTCCCCGTTGGCATCAAGACCCAAAACCTTGTCAAGCTCCGCAGCAAACTGGGCTTGCTCGTGTTCCATGGGATCCAACATACGGGATTGGTCTAAGCGAGCATGCTTCGGGACGTCCGCAGGTCTTCGGCGATGTACGCCTTCGTGGACGTCTTGGGGCCTCGACCCATTAGAACTGCGGTTATCCACCGGAGAAACTGTCCTCCGTCGTCGACGCTCAAGTCTCGCTCGATGAGGGAGATCTTTGTCCAAGTCACGGGGTAGATTTCTCACATGCTCCGCGTCATTGTGGGCACGCTCACCGGAGTGGGCACGCCGGTCGTTCCATTCTTAGAACAAAGCGGCGTGTTCCTAAAGGAAGGCCCGCTGCACCTACGACAGCTCGGGGGCAGGCGGGGGATCAACTTGTGCCGGATCATCAGCAGGGAGATGATTCGGTATGTTAGCGTGCTCCACTGGCGGATCTTGGTTCCGTTGACGGGGCGGTGGATTCTGGTCCACAGGAGAATCACGACGGGACCGAGTTGGATTAGCGGACCTACGAGTATTCACCATAGCGATTGCAATGAAAAACTAGGGTTTTCTTGCCAACCGTTCCCACAAACGGCGCCATTTGATAAAGCGCAATCCGGTTACCAAATAAACTCCGAACGAAAATCAGTTTGTAGCGTAAATCAATGCGAGAAACTTAAAGAACACAGGATGTACGTGGTTCGATCCGGAGATCTACGTCCACGGGCTCAAAATGTCACCTGCCGAGGTGTTTCTTTACTATCCTTTTCAAGCTTACACGTAATAGTTTAGGAGTACAAAAGTGCGAACCCTAATTCTGAGTACAATTCTCCTATTTATACTACTCAACTCAAACCCTAACTAAATCCCTACGATTACGCCTATCATCTCTGCATGGGAGTTGGATGAAGATCGTGGGGATCTTACTTTCCAAATATGCCGCGATTGGGCTGTTCCAGGCTCATGCACGCTTTTGGGCCGGTTGTTGGGCCTGCTTTCCTAGGCTCAGTTGCTCCGGGTCGGGTTGGTCCGGCCCGGAGTTGCTGGGTCATACCTATCAGTGGGAGATGTAAAATTTTCAACATGATACATCTTCTGATAAATGAGTAGAAGAATTTGATAGAGCAATGGGAGTATAATACTAAATTCTGGCCAATTAGGAAAATTTCATAGCCAATATGAAATGAGAATTTTCGACTGGTTTTGTGTAAGAGTTTTTTTATTCTCGTCACTAAATAAGGAAGTTTCTTAGGATAGTCTTGGTAGTTATGAAGCTTTTAGACATTTACCATTGGAAGAGTATCATAGACCAAATCTATGTATACTAACTCTCTCTGGAATCTTATAAAATTTTCCTATAAGATGAGACCAGACGATTTTATCCAAAAGGGTCAAGTGCTTGTAATATGCCGATTGATAGAGTTCTTTCACGAACTTAATCAAATGTCTATGTCCTTAAAGTATTCTATAATTTTTTTAATAATGTGGAAAGACAGACTTACATATTGCAAATAATGTAGGTAGACGGTCTTACATATTCAGAAAAATATAGAAGAGTAAACTTTTTGTGCTAGTTGGTGTCATCTTAAGATATGAAGGTTTTGGGAAATAAACTATGTTCTAATTCTTAGATCCATTGGGATAAGAGAATTAAATAGATAGTTTTGTCCTAAGCTTCATATGTAGTTTGTGGATAGCGATGTCGTTTTGTGTGGGGAGATATCAAGTGATCTCGGAGTACTGATTCCACAGTGGAAGGAGAGATTGTGGCAGTTTAAGAAGCAGTCCAGTATTAAAAGTATGATTTAATACTATTCATAGATCATTGGTTCCCGAACAAGTGGTAGTAATGTTGAAAGTATGGTGTCCTACGAGTAAATTAGTGTAAATCTTACACTACTCAAAGATCATTTTTTCTTAGACAAGTAGAAGAAATGTTGAGTGGGGTGTCTGGTGCTTTACGTGTTAATTCGTGCAATGTCATTTTGGAATTAAATATAACTTTTAATTTATTTACACGATAATTTGTTTGAACTTGCATATGTCCTTGGATTATAGGAATATTATAAATCGAGTGTTTAAGTTGTTAAACACGGAATATTCGATTTATAAATCAATCCTAAGTATTTTGTCCACGGCCAGTAAATAAATTTGGGCCTTTTATTTTGATAAGATCGTCTAAATTTCATTGAAGTTTGTCCTTAACTTGGCAATGCAATTGTGGATACACGTACGATGTATTGGGATAGGACCACATGAAATTTAGATTGTGATTTGACCACATTAAATTCATTGATTGACGTACATGTTACCTTAATTACCAACTGGACATTCTTTGAGACACCAGCGAGTGAGATTAATATTAGAGGTGGCAATTCGGGCGGTCGGGCCGGGCCCAGTCGAGCCAAGGGAAAGTTCGGGCCGAGCCGGGCCGGGCTCGATTTATTTCGGGCCTAGAAATGCTAGGCCCGGCCCGGAGGACCTCGGGCCATCGGGCCAAAAAAGCCCACCAATGAGTTTTTTTCTTTTCTTTTTTATTACTTTAACCATGAAGTACAATTATATATTGAGGCGAACTTCAGTTTAATTCTCTTAAAAAAAACTTGATCGGAAGATAATATATTACTATTCGTTGCAATATGGAATGGTATCTATTAATCTATAGGCATGTCTCAAACCCCAGATATAACAATAATAATAATAATAAAAAAGAAGGAATGGATGATGATATATAGTTATATACTACACGTCACAAGTTTTTTAATTTTTGTGTACGTACTATACTACATGTTAATCAATTTTTCATTTTTCGACACATAATAATTAATGAGCATGCTTGGATCCAATTCATTTTCCATCTTCAGCTAATAAAACTGAAGAATTAGTGTATTAAATTAGTCAAATGTTTTAATTTCTCGGTAAATAGATACATTTATGCTCTGCTAGAAAAAGAAGAAAGAAAAACATGTTTCAAATAGTACACAAGATATTACCTAATTCCTAAATTTTGCTTATTCGATTAGTGAGGGGAAAAAAAATTCAATTCCATCGGGCTGGGCCGGGCTTGGCCCGCCAAAAGAAAAGCCCGTTCGGGCCGGGCCAAAAAAGCCCAAATTTTTTCGGGCCTCTAATATTCCCGCCCAGCCCGCTCTATATTTCGGGCTAAATGGACCGGCCCATCGGGCTGGGCCAGTTTTGCCAACTCTAATTAATATATTAATCAATACCTCGGTGTTTTGTAAACTACAGTGAAGTGATAAAGAACATATATTTACAATATTGGAATCCTTTACCTATTTAATAGGCATGATCATGATCTCATGGGTTCTTCTATGAACAGTAAATCTGAGCTCATTATTCGAAATTAGTTGTTGAATCATATTGTGTTATGTAGTCTCTCAGGGCTGTCGGACAAAAGGTGATTGTTGAGATTGATTAGTGCTTGAATATAGGCTTATTGGTCATGGTAGCCTATTGCAAATACTTTAGTTGATCGAGGGGGGTAAAAGTTGGATCAATCAATCAGAGGATAATAATTATTGATATATTACTTCAATAATGTCGATTGAAGTAAGAGTGCAATTATATTCTTTTAGTGGAATATAATATAGTTAATAAATTAATATGATAAGTCAAGAGTTGATCGTGTCATATTTAATTTATTAGAGCTTAATTTAATTGGGTCCGACCAAGTCCCTTCAGTGGCTCAATATGAACTGGAATAAATTATAAGGATTATAATTTATTACTACAATAGTTGGATTATAATATTATGATGTTATATAATATGGATATATCTAGTATCTTCTATACTTGGGGAGAAAGAATATTGTGATATATTATATATTATCAAATACATATTCAGTCTACCCTAGTACAATTACACGCGCAATATTATAATCCAAGAAGGTGTCCACACATCGTGTAAGAACATCAGAGAAGATTTGGAGGTTTGGAGCGAGATTTGATAAAGCTTGCCTCAATAGTATTTCATAAACCTTTTTATATAGATTAATTAATATATAGAACATATAGTAATACATCGATTCTACAACGTTGTATATTTTCAATATTCGATATTATGAATTGAATAGAAATTGTGGTTCCAACACACATACCTTAATGAATCTGATAAGCTTGAGAATTGATCTTGATGGGTTTGAAGAAATTAAAAATATACTTTTTTCGTTTCATTTCCTTGAGAAGAGAAACGAATAAGTGAAAATGAAATGTGTGAAGAAGCAGAAAAATAATGTTGGAATATTTGGAACGATCAACAGTCTTTTCTTTCATTCCCCCAAGACAAATATGGTATAATAAGCATGTAAAACTGGATATTTGACTTAGGGCCATCATCGTAATTATATTGATAATTCTGATAAATTATGCAAATAATATTTGTATATTTAGAATGTTATATTATTAATTAGTTAGGAGATTAGAATGTTATTATCCTTCAAAATCCCTTTGAAACTGTATGTGCTACATTCATCTCCTTGTCCATCACCTGTCATTCAATAACATTTTCATAATATAGTCAATAAAAACCAATCCAACATTACAATTAAATAAACTAATCTAAATACATATATAATCATCCATAATTTGATGGGTTATACAATTTGTTTCTTTTTTCATAAAAAAAAAATCAGAATTAAAATAACTAGTCTATACTTCTCTCAACCAAGGATGAAAATTTCGGGTTATAGCTACTTTATTTTAGGAAAATATAGTTAAATATATAGATATCGATAAAACTTTAGCGAAATTACGAAAATTTTATAAAAAAACTAAAAGTGTAACATTATATTTTCCAAAATATTATTACCAAGTTTAACATATATTCAACGTATCGTTTTGAACAAAATAACACGTTGACGACAAATATATAGATAATAAACTATGCCAATTTTGTATTCCATTATAACACATATTCAACACTTTTATAACATTCTTACTAGGGTGCCAAATCGTGCGGGTTGTATTGTTATTGGGCAAGTCCAATAAGGCTCTAACTATTAAAGGCTAATTCGAACCCGTCTATTAAGCTTATTGGATTGAAAACCTTAACCCAAACACGAACCAATAATAAATAGATAAACTGATCCGGCCCGATAAGTCCGTCAATACTTGCATACATATTCATGTCATTATTTTCTTCAGGCTCACAAAACATATTGTATAAAACGTATTCTTTCCGTCCTGACTTATTTTGCACACTTTTTGTTTTTTACCGTAACTTATTTTGCACACCCCTAAAATAGAAACTAATTCCCACAATTTTCACCCTCAAAATCTCAACCCTCAATCTATACCTTTAAAAAAAAAAGTAAAATCTATTTTTTCTTAACATCGTGTCCGGTCAACTGTGCAAAATAAGTCGGAACGGACGGAGTACAAAATAAATTTAAGCATTTGGAAAAGTAGCACAGATATTCTATAGTTACTCTCATTTGCAAAAATAAGAAGAAAGAAAGAAAGAAAAAAGTCAAAACAAAGGTCGAGAACATTATACATTATACATAGTTATTAAACATTTGTTTTAAAATTCTCTCATCAACATTTATCCTCTAGGCAAACGAGGCCCCATGTTTTTCATTTTTTCTTCAAATAAATTTCTTCCAGATCAATCAATCCTAACATTTTCAAATAAGTAATAATAATAATACATAAATAAAAGTTATCAGGTCATTATCGCGCTTTATCGACTTGGTCCAATATGACTTAAATTTTATTATGCCTTAGCGGATTGACCTGATAATGACCCAAATTCAATAAACATCGGTCCAAATTCAAAATTATGGTGCAAATCCGTATCGTACTATCGAGTTGTGTCAATTTTTGCCGCCCCAATTCTCACAAAGTTGGTCCAGTAGATGTTTGCGTATATTGTATAATTACAGTACAAGAACTGAATAAGAGAAACAAAAAACAGTGTTGTTTTTTTCTGCTTTATTTTTTGCACTATTTCCTTATAATAAATTTATAATTTGACTTGTTTTTGACAAACTATGTACTTATGTTAAGGTTGAAGGGAGCCGGTACAATCCTACACGGTAAAGTGTATCAGCATATGAAAAAACTTTTAGTCACCAATTAAGCTTCCATCATAAAATTAATTGATAATAGGAGCAGTGGTTCAATAGACTTATAAGGTGTTCTCTCTTCTAATGTTTCATATGCAAACTATTTATCATTCAGATTCAATATTTTAACAACTTTTTTATTTATTTTCCCCAATTTATTATTTTTGTTCGATGAACATGATAGAGATTATAAGGTTTGCAAAGTAATTTTCTTAAATTTAAAAAAAAAAAAAAAACAATGACGTTATAATGTATTTTGCAATTAAACGAAAAAAATTGATAGCAATATTTAGAGGAAATTGGAGAAAATGACAAGAATGTTATGAATATTTGGAGAAAAATGTTGATGAAAATAATTAAAGAGCATCATAGTTGGAAAAAATGATTAAAAAAAAAAAATGGGGGTTCCATTAAAGAGCTTTTAAGGGTGATCGAAAAGGTAGTGCAGTCCTAATCAGTAATTAGTAGCTGAAAATTTTAGGTTATTGATATGAACATCACATGGAGATTTAAATGGCTCCATTATTGAATCAATAACTTACCTACTAATTAATAGTTTTTTCACTAATTTTGATGCCAATAACTGTTCAGACGGTGCAAAACCCTATACCATTTATTACTTTGTCTTTTTGTTTTAAAAAGAAAAGAAATTGAAGCGTTGAAATGCATCTCTCACAAAATAAAGTAGTTAGACGGGTCAATAAGACAAACGTGCAAATTTAATCGAGACTAAGGAAGTGGTAATGACAAAATTGACCCGAAAATGTAAAGGGAAACACCCAAAATATTATCGAATAATTGCACCTTAAAATAGTTGTTGGTTTTATGAATTTAGTAAGGGAACTTCGCCTTCTTTTTCTACTTCATTTAATAGTGCCCAATTACACCCTTGCCTCTTACGGAAACTATGCCTATATAACTAGATATATCTATAACTTAAAATCACAACTTTTCCCTCATTTCAACCTGAATTTTATTTGGACGAATTTCAATATTAGTTCGCTATGAATTTGAAATCTATTAATTTAATTTTAATTTAAGTGTGTCGAAATTTGCATGAATTTAAAATCATTTCATATTGCACTTTTGTATCTAGAGATTGTAACGGTGTTGCACATTATTTCGCGCAATTTTTTACTTCTGTCAATCCATCTATTTAGATTGAACCAGATATTTCATTTTTAGATTTAAAATTTTGTACGTCAACATTTTTTAGTACTAAGATTTTCTTGTAATTTAAAAGTTATAAATCTTGTCGAACGCGACTTTTCACGTACTCAAGATCTATTCGATTTCAACATATTTTTCTTAGTAAGATGAGTATGTGATGCAACCATTAATATAAATACTAATTACTAAATGGCATGCATACCACATGTATTTTTATTTTACGAACATTGAGGAGGGTTGGAGTTCTTAGTTGCATACCATATACAAATATCTCATTGTTATGCAAATACTTTTTAAGCCAGACTGCAGACTTTTGTTTTATAGGTTAGTACTTTTTTCGCTCCACTTTATTTTACACAGAGGAGGTTGCACAAGTATTAAGAAAAATTATATATTTTAAGATTTTGTTAACTTTTCAAAGGTTAATTGAGAGTGGAGATTGTGTTACAATTTTCCTTTTTAAGAGGTGTGCAAGTTCGCCTGAAACGAACGAAAGCAAAAAATGTGCAAGATAAGGTGAGACGGAGAGAGTAGTTCTTTTAGTTGGCTCTGAACTATTGAAAAATTAATATCCCGTAGTCTATCAATAGCAGAGGTCGTAAAGATGGGAAATTTCTCTAAAACTATGGGTCCGTTTGCTTAAGATTGGGCTCAGTGGTTTTAGAGGATCGAATTCCAATAAAGCACACTCATTAACTCCTTCGGTCAGATTTGGTCCAGCATTCCCCAGTGTTAAGCAAACGGACTCTATGAATATTGGATTTGAACAAAATTTTATTTTTTCTAAAATAAATTTTAATTTTAATTTTAATTAATTTAAAATTTAAAATTTTCTCAGTTTCAAAAAAAATTATATTTAAAAGTGTACAAGTTTTTATTTTGATACGTGTATCCAAAGAAACATCAATACAGACGCACACGACTTCTTTTAATTTTTTAGTTGACTTATTTAATCATAGCTACCTAGCATGCACAACAACTGAAGTAGATAATCTAAAATTACCCCCAACTTAAATGTAGAAGCATCTCCACTCAACTATGTATTATAAGTATCGAACAAGTACAATTTTACAGTTTCAACAGATATCTCCTAACACATTAATCTTCCCTCAACCTCACAAAACTTCTTTCTCAAACACAAAATTTCAATTATATTTCAAAATAATATCTAAATTTATTATTCACAACAAATAATTTTTAGAAAAATCACCAATACGTTACATATGCAAGATTGTAGAAAATGCTAAGCTCTAATTAAGTGTGGACGAAGGCTTAATAACACCTAGATGGAGTTAATCGGGCATAGGCATATGATTGAATAATTTTTTTAAAAAAATGATAAATTCTTTAGAGTTGTATCTTTATCAAATTAATTAAAAATACAAATTGTACATTTTTCAAACATGATTATTTTTATGAGATGATGGAGTACTTTTTTATATTATTCTAAAAACACTTCCTTACAACTCAGCAAGTGAAGTTAGGGGTTCAAACTACATGTTGTTCACCTTGTTATTCCACACGTGTAATGTGAACATTGATAAGTGCTGAATTTGTATAGGCTAAGCACATTAAAATTAATTTTGTCTTTAGGTGTATCAAATCCTCAAACCATAGTGTAAATGATTTGCGGGGATGTAACATTCAAAAATACAAATCCGTATCCCAATAATCCAAAGGTTGCACTTCCTTGAATAAATGGAGCAATAATCAAGAGGTTAAACTAAAATAATACAAAAGAATACAAAGAACTCGAGCATGTGAGGAGGAAATTTTAATTCTTCTTCACTTTATTGTTTGATTTATCTCAGGGAATATATATAGTTTTTTGTGGTTTTTAATATAAATCCAAAACAAATAGATAATTCTTCATGAATGATAAAATAAATTGTATATATTCACTCACCCCTAGAGATTTATGTGTCTTCCTCTAATCTCTTCAATTTATTTTATTTATTCTCTCTATCTCTTTAATATATAATATAATTTATTATAGTATGCAATGATATGTAATGCATGAAATGGGTGACAATGAAACACATATTATATGCAAATCGCAAACAGTAAGTGCATATTCTTTTTAACTCAGGTGAGAGTTGGTACTTGACTTGCTCTAATAGAGCTCAGGGTAAAAGTAACTCTCTTATTCCCAAAATAAGTCAAAGTGTCTCGAATCTAGGACCAAATGTATAGGTAGTGAAGGTTCTCATCACTTGAGTCATTCAACTTCGTTATTAATGTGCAATATTCTAAAAGTCATACGTTCTCATTTATATGACTGTTGATTTTAACTTATTCAATCACATAACTTTTTCATAGAATTAGATATTTCAATTTTTAGGTTGTCCCATAAAAAGAGACATTAACTTTTGAAACATGAATCATCTTTTAGGACAAAAAGTATTTCATCCATCCTATATTAAGAGTTGGGTTTTTTTTCAAAATAAGAGTGATGTCTGAAAATTCAATATCTAGTTTAGTCGTCTGAGAAAAAACTTTTGTTATTCACTAAGTCAAACAATAATAGTAATAGTAGTAATAATAATAATAACAATAAATCGTGTAAGTGTAAATTGATGATTTTGATAGGGTTATACTTATACTTAGTCTAATTGACCAGAAAAATTATATCTTTGTCAAATAAGACTTTAATTACAGGATGGAGGAGTATAAAAATATTTTTGAAATACGATTTTTTTTTTTGAATAGGGTGATATCTTTTACTTTCCATATTTCTTCTGAATTAAATTATTTCTTTTTCTGTTCTTTTTTATTACAATTTCTGAATAAATGGTGTGTTTGTTTTAGGTTAACCTCAGTAAATTTAAATGATTGAATTTTAATAAAGCACAATGATTGAATTCTAACAAAGCACACTCATTAACTTGTTCAGTCAAATTTGACTCAGCCCTCCTCAATCTTAAGTAAACACAGTGAAACTGTACCTTTCAAGTTTTTTTGGCATAATTTTTGTGGATATCTCCAAACCAATTACTGATTTATAGGAGGAGAATAAATTAGACTTGTCTTATTGCCAACTCCCAACAATAAAAGACCTAAAAACAACAAAACCAATAAAAATAGTCCTCATCCACACTCCCCTCAGTCACCTCTCTTTTTTTTTTTTTTTCATTTTGACACAATCCATTTTTCTTTTTTCAAAAGGGAACAAGAAACTTAATGCCATAGCTACTCGGAATGATCGAATAAAGTAGGTCACTCTACCTAGGGTATTACTCCCTAACCCGACGGCTGGTCCCACTCAAATTTATTGAGAGAAATCTTAAACTAATTCGATATGGATACAATTAATCCGACTGAAATTTCTTAAAATGTAATAATTATATTTTTATATAAAATTTGAATTGACTTGAAAAATCGAGCACGAACCTGACAAGATGATCCGAATTGCCACTCCTGTCCTCCCCTACCTACCCTACCATACCTATGATGCACTTATATAATATAAGAATACAACTAACCTTATGCAATGAGATGAAAATATAGATCAAAGAGCAATTTCTGAATTCTTCTCTATCTCTTTTCTTCTCATTTTTTAATGATGATATATTACTTCATATTATTATAAAAGAAGAGTCTTGATAGTTGTGAATCAACACCAAGAATGTGCATTGCTGTGTTTATGTGGCAAGCCCACCCCATTTACCCTTTTCTTCTCTTGCTCAACAGAGATGAATATCACAACAGGCAAGTTTCACACACACACAAACACCATTGGAATGTAAGTGCGTTGAAGTAATGAAAACTGTTTTGTTCTAGGCCTACAAAGCCAGTGGGGTGGTGGGAAGGCGGCGAGATCATAGGCGGAAAAGACGAGGTCGCCGGTGGAACATGGCTAGCTTGCTCCAAACAAGGTAGACTGTCTTTCCTAACAAATGTGCTTGAGCTTCATACACTTCCTGAGGCCAAGACCAGAGGAGACCTCGCAGTTCGCTTCCTAGAGGTACGTATATCTATATGTTGTATCTATATTTACGCGTATTGGTCTTATGAAGATCGGAGTTTGTTGTGTTGGAGGAGCAGAGCAAGAAGAGTCCAATGGGATTTGCAGAGGAGTTGGTGAAAGAAGGAAATTTGTACAATGGATTCAACCTCATTGTAGCTGATCTTGCTACCAAATCAATGGTATATGTTTCCAATAGGCCTAAAGGCGACCCTGTTTCGATTCAAGTCGTTCTTCCAGGCGTGCATGTCCTTTCCAACGCGCAACTCAACTCGCCTTGGCCTAAGGTTTATGACTTCACCACTCGTGTAATCAATGTAATGTCATTTATTTGGTTTCATTTTTGAAAATGTTTTTGATTGTCAGGTGGAGCGTTTGGAGATGAAGTTCAAGATAGAAGTTGATGAATATGGTGAAAAGGAAATTCCGGTGAAAGAATTGGTGGAGAAGCTAATGAAGGACACTGAAAAAGCTGATAAGACCAAGCTGCCTAATATATGTTCTCCTGATTGGGAATATAACTTGAGCTCCATTTTTGTTGAAGTAGATACTCCGCTGGTAACTACTTTTCATAATTTCTGGTTCCTCATTGTAAAACCTGCCAAATTTCATCCGCTCCCAACAGATCAAACCGACATTTTAGTCATTGATGCTACCCGGGCTTATTTGGCTCACAGCCTGGCCCCAACAATTTTAATGATTTAAAGGTGTTAGGTTCGGCTCACCATTTAGTAGCCCAATTGCAATTCTAGGGCAATCCGACCTCATAGATTCAGCTCGGGCTGCCCCAATTTGTTAGAATTGCCTGTTTACTCAAGTAAAATTGGTCCCGGTCAACCTGCTAATGTTTTAGGTGGGTTGAGCTAAAAAATGAGTCATAACTATCATCTTGGGCCAATAGCCCAAGAAGTCGCCGGCCATCCCGACAATTAGAATACTTTAGAAAATGAGATGGATTAAATTAGGTTTACTAATTTTGAATCCCAATAAAATGTGAACCAAATCGATGAGTCGAATCACCTGAATTGTCAAACGTAAGTGAGGGAGTGTGGAGGGACTTTTGATATAACTTTTGGTTAATGATTGTAAATTTGGTGATTTCACAGGGGAAGTATGGGACTAGAAGCACTGCTGCATTGACGGTGAAAGTTAGTGGAGAAGCAAGCTTTTACGAGATCTATCTTGAAGGAGACATGTGGAAGCAGCAAACTTTGAACTACTATATACAAAAACTGTAATTTTAATTTTACTTTAATAAAAGACAAGTCATCAACGAGTGTTGATGCAACATACATTATGTATTGTCCATTTCAAAACTTTTTTTATTACCAAACCAAAAAAAAAAAAAAAAATGTATAAAGAAGATAGTCTCTCAGGCTTATTTGCTGTACGATAGACACAATTGGTGGAAAGACAAGTGGTAAACAAGATTCTCTTCTTTCGTTTTAGGGTTAAGATCGCAATGCGTTTAGGTACGCAAATTACTATCATAATTACAAATTTACAATGCAATGAAGTTTGAAACAAAATGCACAAACTACCAAATTGGTCACAAACCCACATATCTCGTGGTACTAGCTCAACTTGTGACCTAGAAATCCCAGTGCCTCTTTCTTACCATTTAGAAAAGGGAGTTACCCACGTTGTAAAGATGACTTTTTATTACAATTTATCTTTCCTTTTATACCAACATATCATCAAAAAAGTTTTATGGGTATAAAATCTATATTATATAATATAACAAAATCCGCCAAGAATAGTAATATCAACATTTTCCCGCCCAAAACAGCACTGCTAATTATGGAAAACGTCAATATTAGCTGCATTAATTAGTTAAGTCTTATATATGGTATAATTGGTTGCATTAATTTATATTACCTTATATATGTTAAAACATTCAAACCATTTAATTCCGGTATTGCATTTGAAGTTGGTAATAAGTTACAATTGATTTACACAAATCTCGCAACATAACCTTTTCAACTCAAACTCAAGGCAGTATATCATATTATAATTTCCAAAGTTTGTGATTGATAAGTATTCATATTCTGGGCTCGGTAATGAAACCCAATTGATTTTTCTCCAGGAAGGTGTTTTTCTCCAGGAATCATTATATTTCAATCTGTGTAGTTTTGAGTGTCAGAGTTTAATAATAAACCTCTCGGTAGTAAAAAATGAATCCTCAAAAATATCATAAGTAGCTAAGAACAAAACAATTAAAAATATATAACTGAATGTTTCTTGCTCTTGAATTCTTGAACTCTTTCTTGAATTCCTTGCTTGACACTCCAAATTATGATAGAAGATGTATAAAATTTTTATCTTTAGGTTTCCCTTTATACTTGGAGAATTAAGATATGAGTTGAAGGGTGAAAACCCTCAAAAAATTAGGAAAAAACGCATGTAAGACTCGACTCATATCGCATGGGCCATGTAATGGGCTGGGTAACCCAAAGCTGCATTCTTCTCCAACTTCAATGTCGTCATATTTGGAGGTCTTATGATTAGAATTTGGAAACAACTATCTATACTTAATATAATAACAAAATCCACTGAAATTAGTAACTTTGAAGTTTTCCCACCCAAAATCTATTACCAATTATGAACATCACAATTTTTGGTATATAAAATTCAACCCAATATAAAACATAATTATTGGCAATAACTTGCCATATATTCACCTAAATAAATATGATAAAGCTATTTGGGCTAATTTTGTCTGGGTCCAAAAAAATATATTTTCTTAAAATTATTTTCATTTTATAAATTTATTGACTATTATTAATAAAAAATTATTTATGAAGACAGGTAACTAATTTTTAACATTACAAATATATCCTCTATCAACCGCATATTGCAATTCCAGCCTCAATCATTAACATGACTTCTACGGAAGGATGCTAGAAATATTCATACATTAAGAAAAATAAATATCCATTCTAATATATATTTTAGTCATGAATACTTTTCACTGCACTCTTTTTCCATTAACATATAATTTTTCATATCTTATTATTTATTGATTATAATATTTTATTATATTAAAATTATATAAAAATATTAAAAAATTAATTTATTCATTTGCACTTACAAACCGTGCATCGCACGAGGATACTACTAGTATTATTAATGTCATAAACAGGGAAATTAGAAAGAAAAAACACTGCAAATAATACGCACAGCTGGAGAAACCAAACAGTGGCATCTCATTCATTTAGAACTAAAATAAGCATATATATTAATATGGTTGGGGAAGCTACCAAAAGTATCGAAAATATTCCCATTCCATAAACTACTACTTCATAGCACTAGATTAAACAGCAAACTGACACCTATCCAGATTTGAAAAAAGTCATCCACATTACACTAACAATACGAACATATTATCCCCAAGCATCAGCAAGTCCTAGTCAAAGATTCCACGTCCCCATTTAATCATCATCGTCATCCTCCTACATATTCAACAAAAAATACTTGTCAAGGAGGTTATAAGTTCAAACAAATTGCACAAAGCAATATTCCATAAATGAAACTGACCTCGCCACTGCCTTCCTCATCTTCCTCATCGTTAACCTCAGACTTGGACTTGTCAGAATCATCATCACCTTCTCCAACCTAATAAAATGCACAAAAGCCACTTCAGTAAGTTGATCAATCAAGGGTCAAGGTCTGTTCTAGAAAAGGCACTCTATCGTATGTAATTACGAGTGGCAACAGCAACAGAAGCAAGTTACCAATTTCCTGTTATAAGCTTCCATTTTTCGTTCATATTCCTCCTTTCTCTTCTCGGCCTTAGCCACAAATGGAGCTTTTTCCTAATATTCATTTCATTGTCATTAGTAGCTTCATAAAAGCAGAATTAATTCAAATTCAAATAACCAAAAAAGGGAGATAGAGAGAGAAATTTATCAATTGTGGGCCATTGGTACCTCATCAGTCAGTGACTTCCACTTCTCACCTCCAGCTTTACCAACCTATAATGCCACATAAACCACATCAGGTATCACCTACAGAACTGAACAAACAATATAATATTAAAAGGAAGAGAGACTCACATTAGCAACTGATTTGTTTTTAGGATGATCCTCCTTGTATTGCTTCCTGAAGTCCTCCCTACACCCATGAATTCAACAATACATCAGCAGGAGCTATGGAAAAATGTACTTAAAACAGTGATGACAGTGGCATTTACATACATGAAAACAAAGAAAGCACTTGGAGGCCTCTTGGGCTTGTTGGGGTCCTTCGCTGCTTTCTTATCCTTCTTTGTCTTCTTCACAGCAAGCCTGGCAATTATTACCAAAAAATTATCATCAGTTCAACAAAAAACAACACATCATACAGAGACTACAATAGAATTCCAAGACAGAATCTCCCCCTTCCCAAAACACGGCAGGGGACAATAAAACAATAATTAACGAATACAAAACACAAGGATATCCAATCAGCATAGTCTAAAGTATTCAATGGAAAAGAGAAACAAAATTTCCCAGTGAATGCAGACATAGCAGAATACAACACAAACCAAAATTTAGTTACCAAAGTCCAAAGTATACATTCACTAAGACAATTAATAGATTGGATGTAAATAAAAACAGTGTAAAAGTTATAGCGAATAAACACCATTTTTAGTTGTTCAAATGTAAGATAACTTTGTTTAAAGATCATCATTGACCATTACAATTAGAGATGCATGAATTTGCAGAATAAACACATTCCTAAATTTCAGATTAACTAAGATTCTCTTTGGTATAAGGATAAATTTTACTGAAGGAGAAAGCCAATTTCTATTAGAATGTTTAAATGCAATGAGCATCACTTCCATCAACTATCCATTCATAAAATAAAACACAACTTTAAATACATACACATAATATAACATACATCCAAGCTACGGTAAATCCAGCTTAATTGGTTGGCTTGCGCTAAGATCCACCAGATAAAAAGGACAAAAAAGAAGAAAAAAGGTATTCCAATTATTTTAAATTTATATGCATAAACAGAAGTGGAAAACGGAAAGCAACAACAAAAATCTAGAACAGAATGACAGGATGAGTCGCATCTAAAACCTAATTAAGAAGCATCTGAAGCACAAAACAGAATCAATTGCGAAAATCACTGATAAACCTCATGAAAATCACTGGTACTTTAAACTAACACGACAAAATTAACTTCTCAGAATCGATGAGGCACAACCTCCAACGAGATATAAAACAAACAAAAGAAAAAAACCTCAAATGAAGCATAAACAACGAAAATAACGCGGCTTATTAGAAATAGCGGTCACCTGCTATCAGCTTTCCTCGAATCAGCCTTTGATTTTCCTCCTTTCATAATGAAGCACTACAAACAAAGGAACACAAAAACAGAAAAAACTAGAATCAAGTTGAGAACTACGAGAATTGAAAAACCAGAGGAAAATGCGGCGAAAACGAAACGTTGTATGATAAACAGACCTCAACAAGCAGCGACCTAGGGTTAGGGTTGCTTTTCCTCTTGTTACCGCGAGAGAATTACCAGCGAGTGTGAGAAACACGAATGGGGCGGGTCTGGGAGAAATGAAGTGAAGATGCAAATATCGCGTGATTAATATAGGGGGTGAGAAGGAGGAGTTGGTAATTTGAATTGACCCTTCAAATCGTGTTCAATTAAATAATATAGGAGGGATTTGTGGCTTTGGGCGGGATCTCAAATTTTGCGCCACGTCACCGCCATATTTACATTTGGGCTGACTCGCCTTTTCTTTTTTTGAGTGAAGGCTCGCGTTATCATTTATCGCCAAAAATTTTACTTTTTATTTATTGGGATAGCCTAGAATTAGATATTAAATTTCACATCCCACAGTATGATCGATGGTATTTTGTTAGTACACAGTAAGGTGGTCGTTCAGGGGATAATTGATTTGGGATATAGTAGTATGTATCATGGTTGATGTGGTACATTCACGGACGGAACATAAAAAATGTATTTTAGTTTAAGGGTATAGTAGGATAGGATGTGTATTCTAGTTTAAAAGGTGGGTAGGAAATTGTAAAATGTGATGTAGGTAATAGGGTGTGAATGTGGAGGAATGAGTCATCCAGTGTAAAATGAAATACGTTACGGATGGGGACATGCCAATCCAATTATCCCCTCAAGGTTGTTGACAATGGGATCGGATTGCACAACCAATTAGTATGTCTTTTTTCTTTTTTCTAAAAAAAGTATTTCTATGAGCAAATTATAAATTTTTTTCATGATCTTTTTGCAATACTCCTTTCAGCTAATGCACACCTACAAGATTAATGAATGCAATATTTATAACTAATGATGTATGCTATATGTGAATCAGTGTTTGTGGGATCGGACCGGTGATCGAACCGGACAAGCCACCGGTTCAAGGTTCGACCGGTCCGACCGGTTCAACCGGTCAAATGCAACTTGTTGACTTTTGAATTTCAATAGTTTTTATGTGTAATACAATCTAATTTGATACTAGAGTTTAACTTGTAAAAAAAAATTCAACATATTTCAATATCAATTAATCCAAAGATACTTTTAACTCTAATTTTTTTAATAACATCCTAGTGTCAAATTTAAAATAAGATGGGAATAATAAGGGCAAATGAAGATAAATGTGAAAATCCCTTTTTTTTTAACTTAAAATAGGCCAAAAACAACTTTATTTAAAAAAAAAAAGAAAAAAAAAATACAATCCGGTTTTTTAACTCAACCAGACCGGTTCCGGGCCCGGTTCCCGGTTGAACCGGTCGAACCGGCCGGTCCGGTCCGGTTCCACAAACATGGATGTGAATTACATGTGTGTTGGAACTTAAAGGCTAGCACTTGCCTTTTCTGCAGTTGTACTATCTCATCATCAATCCATCTTTTTTTACGTTATCCAATTTCAGTTATTCTGTGGCGGAGTTCCGGCCTATGGGACTTTATTATGGGTCCGTATTAACAATATTTTGAACTATGGTTTCACGATCTTGTCCTTCAGGTGATTCTCATGTCATTGCTAACCTGTTGCGGTAAGCACGACCTTCCAAGGTCTTTTCGCAACAAGGTATTGAGCCGACATTTATTGTTGGCTTTGCAACCAAGGTTTGCGTGACTTCCAGGATGCCCGTGTTATTCTAACCATGATCATCTCTTCTCTGATTTTGGTCCTTTTGCTTGTCAGTCGCCTATGGATAGAACCCGTATTTACTTTGATGGTGGAGTTTCGGTTGTGAAAGGCTTAGCTACAACATGTGTTTATGTGGAGTCTAGTGGAGGCGGCTTTCGTTAAAGGCTTTATACGGATATTTCTTTGTGTTTCCCTCCGAAGCTCGTCGAGTTTCTTGCAGTACAGGAGGCTTTAAACTTCGCTCAATCCTTGAACAAGCCGAATTGCATACTTGGGGACTCAAGTGTGGCAATTTTTGTTGTGCAAGGCGAGGCGGATTGTGCATCGATCTGTATTCCGATTTTATTAGATATACAATCTTTTTTACGTTCCTTTGCTTCGGTTGCTTTATTATGGATTAGTCGTTCTGAAAATTTTGTAGCACATAACATGCACAATATGCTAAGTCTTGTTTGTGGAATTGTTGCATGTGGCTTTCGCACCTTCTTTTCTTTGTCATTTCATGGTGGCGGATTCCAGCTCTAGTTAATGGAAAGTTCTCTTACCCTAAAAAAGAAAAAAGTTAATATTTATAGATAATGTCAAGTCTCCTTAAGTAGGAGTGCTTTTTTCCTCTCTCTACAGAGTAGTGAGGTCCAATCTGCGGAAGAAACTTTCCATCCAGAAGTGTTATCTTTCTTTTTTTAACATAAAAGTTTTATGTTCAAAAATTTTATCTTTCTGATCAAAGTGAAATTTGCTAAATACTACGAATAACTTTATTTGCTTGCTTCTTTATGTTTATCCCTTATTCATTGTACTACTACAATTTCATCTCCCACAATGTTTTGTGTTTTTTCCCTGTGTTGCTTCAGTACTGATCTTTACCCTCTTTTTGTCGTGTTCAATTATTTCTAGTTAATTTCTCTTGGCTTCACTTCTTAATTACTATCTTTGTCTTTTGTGACTCTTGTCTCATCTATTACCTCCTTGTTGCTAGTTTTTTGTCTTTTTACTATAGGTGGAAGTACAAAGTGGTCCATCGTACTATTTTTCCTTCCTTTCTAGTTGAGCACTATAGAGTCTAATCTAGTAGAAAAACTCAATAAATTCTCTTTGTTGAAGACTAAGAAATAGGGTGTCCTTCAGAGGAAAATCATGTGGTGCGAAGAGGAACATATGAAAAATCTATTTGGAGAAGTCCATGGAAACAAAAATAAAAAAAAATAAATATTATGTGGCATAAGAACACCATATCTCACATTTGGCCTCTTATTGAACCCTTTGTCACGTGAGAGTTGAGCTGTAATCTCTTCCAATTTGTCTTTAAGAACCAAGAACACAAGCTCGTTAAATCAGTGATAAGACAAGGTCCTTTGACAACTAAGCTATCGTTCTTATTAAATGGAGAGAATAAATGGAAACAAAAATAAAACCTTTCAACCTCCTTGAAATTTAGGTTCTAAGCTTTTTAAGGAATCCATCGATATCTTAGTTCAAAAAATTAGGGAACCGAGAGGAAGACACATCAAAATTTGGTAGAGGTAGACCTGAATGCTCATCTCCCTTGTGGAACCATTTTAAAGCTCGATGAAAAATCTATTTGGGTGGATTTTATGTAAGAGATCAACAACTTTTATGTAAGAGATCAACAACATTTATTTAACAAGAAAGATCTAAGACAGTTTGGATAGTGAATTAAAGGAGAAGATGTATATCATCTTTCAAGGAAGGAGGTTCAAGATCTTCCTCAAATGGTATGAACAGTGGTGCTGCTATGCCACATAGAGGAGATGAAATCTATCAATCAGCCCCATCCAAAGGTGTAGGCACAATAGCCAAAATCTAACTTAGCTAAAAAGCCAACACATAGCTCAGAAAACCAACTATGATCAACAAATCACAGTTTAAAACTCAATCATTCATAATAGCCCAATCACTAAAAAAGTAAGTCCAACATATATGCCTGAGTCACACTAAAAACCTATACTAGTAGATAAAAAAATGAAAAAAGAAAAAAACATAAATCAACTTAAATCCTCTAAACTTGTTGATCCCTTTAAACCATCTATCATCACCAACATAAGCCCAAATACTATACCTCTAAAAGCAGTAGTCGAAAGTTTCAATGCGGATCAACCAAAATACTTTGAACTTGAAGGGGCTTTCAAACCAACTGATATGGAAGTGGAAACCCAAATCATACACAAATTCTCTTTCTTATTCCAAACCAAGAAATAACGGTGAACTGATAAATGTACCTATCAAAGATTAAAAACAAGCCCCACTGAAAAATATCACCTACAACGAGAATCCCAAATGTGGTCCTAAGAAACGATGGTTAGGTAGAAGAAGAAAAAAAGAACATATGTAGTCTTGAGGAAATGGAATGAGATTGGAAGATAACTACATTCATGCTAAGAAGGGATCGAACAAAAGTTTAAAACTTATCAATGAAGAAAACAACTTGAAGAAATCGATTAATTTGTACCATAAAAAACTATGGAAGCCAAAGGTCTGAATTTCGATGATGAAATGGTGGAGGTAGCCAGCCTGAACTGGCCCTAAAGTTACAAGTGAGTTGTTGCATATGGAATTGTAGATGTTAGGGAAGACCCTCTACAATTCCCCAAATCAAGGAAGCTCTTATGCTTCATCGCCCAAATTTATTTTTCATTTGAGAGAAAGAAAATAAATTGCAACTACAGTCTGTAGGAATCTCAAAATAAAGGATATGTCATTTTACGTTAACCCGCTAGTTACAAAGGGGGCATATTGATATGATGGTCTGAGAGCATGAAAGTGAAGTAGATTTTTCATTGCACTTTTGTGTTTAAATGATGCGGAACACATAGATAGTCAAGTTAGAATATGGTAGATTTTATTGTATGCAAGCACCAATCCCATGATTAGAAAGAATAGTGGACATTTTTGTTGAATGTGAAAGCTAAATGGGGAGATATGTGGTGCCTCGGGGAGACTTCAACGACATTGTTGATGAGTTTGAAAATTTAGGAGGCAGAATTAGACTGGAGTGAAGCTTTTTTCACTTTTGGAGGTTTATTTCATATGTAGGAATGAGTGAGATATCTTTCCAGATGGACATTTTTAGTTTTGCCCCATTAGATGTTGAAGAACCTGGAGGCTTCGGTTTTTCACATAACAAAACATGCTTCTAATTATTGTTTGTTGCACCTCATCCCAAAGCCTCTACTATTAACCAAGTTCATATTCTTCATGGGTAAATGATAGATTATGATGCAATGGTTCGAAACCAAAGTCGAGAATGCTTAGAAGGGACAACTCTTAAGAACCCTAGATGTTTCAAATTCAGTAGAGGATAAAGAATTGACGCATATGAATATTCTGAATTAGAAAAGATCATATAGACTCAAGCCAACTAAACTGACTAAGGATATAAAGGTTACTTTGTGCTTAAGGATCATAGAGGTAATAGAAACTAGGATAAATTAAGCAAATTGCAATAGTAATTAGCTTAAAGTTGCAATATTGAGGAACAATATTGGCACCACAAACTGCGTGTCCAGTGGCCGAAAGTGAGAGATAAAAATCTAGATTGTTCATGCCTAAAAAATGCTAAGATGAAAAAGTCAATTAATCGATAAGCTGTTTAGAAATGAGGGTACAGTATATGAAACCACATAGGATATAGGAAAAGGAATCTCATCCTTCTATGGTAAACTCATCATTTTCTCTTATCCCACTTGTGATCCTGATATACTTAATGGTATTCCCCAATTGATTTATAGTATAATGCACCACAAGTTACTCCTACTTGTGAAAGAGATGAAAATCGAAGTTGCATTCTTTGCCATGAGCCCCCAACAAGTCCCTCGAGCTGGATGGTATAAATCCCTCACTTTTTCCAGCACTTCTAGTATCTTGTTAAAAGTGATATTTATAGCATTGTCAAATATTTTTTCAAATGCAAAAAAATTCTTAAAATTTGGAATCACACGTTACTTTTGCTCATCCCAAACTACAAATCCTACTTCAACCTCATAGTTTAGGTGAACTTGTTCGAACTTTCACTCATTTTCAGGCTAGTAGCAAGCGTACAACATAAACAATGGTAGTATAAAAGATTGACACACCACACAGAGGATTTTTCATGAGAACCAGCTTAAGCACTTCTGAATAATTTACACCAAAAAGGAAAACAAAAATGATAAGTAATCTAAAAAAGCAAAAAATAAATGGTAGAAGCAAAAAATGGAGAGAGGTTCCTGAGGTTCGTTTTTGCCCGACTTGTATAGGAAAATGAGTGGAAGGAGATGACATATTGATTGTGGAAATTTGCAATTGTAAAAATGTAAATGACCATGGGGTTACTATCACCCCCATATTGATACTGAACTACAAACCGGTTTGACATTTCTTTAGGATGTGGTGCATGTGAGGTTACTCTCACCCCTCATATAGGTATTGCGCCAATTATGACCTTGTGATTCCTTAGGAATCCGATTGTTATGAGGTTACGATCACCCCTCATATAGATGTTAAACATCAAAGTCATTCTTAGAATTCCTTAGGAGTGTGGTGCCATGAGGATACTATCACCCCTCATATTGAATTACCAGACTGACCACAAGTATATTCCTACTTAGTGCTAGAAGGAATTTCCTTACTACAAGATACTTTTGTACTTGCATTGATGTTGGTGACAAATAAAAAAATAAAGTGCATATGGAGGTCTCTATTGTTCCCCACATTGACATTGATTGACAAACCCAACCCACGGTTGGGTTAACAATACGAGAGGTGGCTTAAATACACCACCATCCTCTCTCACTAAAGACCCGCGGAGGGGCTTTGATTAAATTAGGAATGCAAGGTAATTGGACTATGCTATAATATCGTTAATTAACCCATTCCACCAATTTACAACGAAACTTCGTCCCTATGGGCCCATCCACTATCACATAAATAGCTTGATTCTTGTATTTTTATTTTTTTGTGTTAATAACTCAAACAAACAACAATAAATGTCCTAACACATTACACACCTACGAGTGATCAATTCATAAGTGTCAAACATACAAATCAACAACAACTAAATTCTAGTCCTAAGTTCACAATTTTCCACAAATAATACAATAATCATTCACATCTAATAAACCCCAAGGTTTTGGTTACTCCCTTATCTCAGGAAACCAAGCAACCACTCACAAAGTATAGTAGAAATAGCGAAAAAGCCAACATCATTAAGCAATAAACAAAAATAAATTAGGAATATAAAGAGAGAAATGATAGAATGCTCAATAAAGGTAGAAGCCTCAATATTCAATGATAATATTCAAGGAGTTAAAAGGTTTTGTCATGGGTTCCTCATCCTCAAAGGAGGAATGCTAGCTTCTACTAGAAGAACTTATACCCTAAAAAAAAAAAGAACATTTACAAACTGAACTAATATGGTGAATTATGTATTGTGCAACGTTAAAGACTATCTTGCAAGTGAGAGGTATTTCTAGAGGAAGATCCCCCCCCCCCTTCCAAATTTAAAGAAAGAATACATCATAAAAATCCCTAATAGACGGGACAATGATTGTTGAGTCACTCGCTTGTGTTGCACTTGTTTTGATTTTGAGTCGATTTCTGGGGATTATCCGTTCAAAATTAGCGTTCTATCACTTCTACAAAATTATAGCTTTTGGGGAAGCTTTCCAACGTATTATGAATCACCTCATAGCTTAAGATATCATGAAAATACAAAACAACTTTCAAGCTGAAAAAAATAGTTTGTGAATTGGCCTTATTCCAGTTTGATATTGTAATCAGTATAAGCTATTGTCCGATTTTTGGTCATATACATGTGGTACACGTGTTTGTGAATGCATTTTAGGCCGAATTAAGTGTCATTTTAATGAAATTCGCATGCATATTCGAGCATGTATCGTTTGTATTTGTATTATTGGACCATTTAATGTGTTTGAGCTCGTTTCAGGACAATACATGCAATATAAAATCAAGATCAAGTCTAAAAAATGTCCGAAATGAAGAACCGAGCCAAGAATGAAAAAGAGTGATTGTGGCCGCGACCAAGTCAGCGAACCAAGTTGTTCGCAACCTATAATTGGGGGTCAGAGTCACGGCCGCGATACGATACCCTATTTTTTATCCTGAAATATGTTTTTTGCCCATTTCTTTCAGCCCAACACTATCTCCTTTATATATATAAGGTCTAATTTGAATTTGACCTAACCAATCACCCATTTTGCGCATACCTTTAGCCATTATTCACCATTGGAAGCAAGGAATTGGAAAAGGGTTGAAGATCAAGATCATCTCCTCAATCTTTTGGTTCATTCTACTGATTTTATTGTCTTATTTGATTTTCACTTATTTTATCTTTGTAATAGTTGATATGAGTGGCTAGCACTCTAATTTCAGCCCTTGATCATTAGTTAAACCTTGGATTTAGGATGTTTATGTAACTTTTACGGTTATTAATCGATTGGATTATGTTTTGGAATGTTTTATGTTGTTGGGATTGTTGATTCACACTTATGAATTGAATTATGGTTTGATCACCCATTTGGATATTTGTTTGCGTGTTGCTAGAATTGGGTTTGTAATCCGTAATTGTTATGAATTCGATTCCCGTGTAGCAAACAATGAATTTATTCTATTGGGGATAATATAGAGTTCGACCACTAAAACCGAGCTTGTGAGTTTTATGCCGAATCTACTCTGTTGTCTTGATTCTTAATAAATTTGACTATTGATTCTTAAAGAGCTTGTCTTGATTCTTAATGCATTTGGTTATTGATTCTTAAAGAGCTATTGATAAGTTGAGTAAGATTAATTGAAGAACTTGTTTTGATTAATTATATTTAAGAGACAAGAAGGTTAATAGAGCTTGTTATTAATCTTGGGGGTAGGGAATCTAAGGTTAAAGCAATCGAGAAGTAATATCAATTACATAGATTATCCGGACCAAGGGGATACTCGATCAAGGGTTGAATTCTTTTATCTTTTATAAAACTAAAAATCATTCTATTGTCTTTGTTTACTGGAATTGTTAACTTGTCAAGTACTTTTAGAGTAATTATTATTTGGTTTGCTTAATTGCAATTAGATGTTAGTTGTGATTACATCAAACCCGCCCCCCCCCCCCCCCAACATCTTTATTGTTTTCTAGCTTATTTATATTCTATTGCTTAATCATAATAGTTTATTATATTAAGCAAAATTGTTTGACTGTTCCTCGTGGGATCGACCCTTATGTACCACTCTACTAGTTAGAGTAGTAGATCAAGGATAAGTGTATATATATATACACACACACACACATATACATATATATATATATATATTAATTTGGTGGTATCACGATCCGTTACCAAATTTTGGCGCCGTTGTCGGGAAACGGTGTTAGAACTATCTTGTTTTAGTGTTAGACACTATTTTTACTATTCTTGTTAAGTGTTCCATTTTTTTGCTACATTTGTTGCTTTGATAATCATGGCGGGATAAAATTCCAGTATGTCGTTGGAAGATATGATAACAATCTTGGTTTCTAACACTCTGTAATTTTAGGAAGATACACGGTCGAGAATAAGGAATCTTTAGACTCAAATTAGTTATTTGGTTACCGTGGTAAGTAGGCTAGAAAGACAAGAACACATGGGTTGGGAAGATGAATCTCCCCCCAAAGATGAACTCCGAAAAATGTGCAAAGCCCTCACCGAAGAAGACCCAAACCTTCAAGAGGTAGAACGCGAATCTTTCAGATCACTCTTGAGGTACGACTCTTTAGACTCCACTTCTTGGAATGATGAAAAAATAAAAAATAAAAATGTTTAAAGTGGTTGATGAATTTGAGAGTGAGGTTAATGACGACGAAAGTGGTCGTAGTGAAGGTTTTGACATAGTTTACGATGTGGAATATGTTTGCTTTGATGACTTCTTGATGAATGCCTTTTCTTGCAAACATTTTCCAAATGAAACTTTTTCCCTTGATGCATCAGTTGATTTAGGTGAACCCTGCGCTTGTACTTTAGAAAAGGATGACATCATCTTTTAGGAAAAATCTCAAATCTTGAGTCTTCCTCATTTTCAAAAAGTCTTGGACGAAACACCCTTCACCCATGTTGATTTTCAAGTTTGTAGGAAACCACCCCCGATTGAGAGTGATAATTTTTTGTCAAAAAAATGTGGAACTCCTAGACTTGACAACTTGTCTTCGAGACATTTGAATTACATTCTGCTTCTTCATATTTACCACAAGATATCATGAAAGAATTTTTAGAAATTGCCAAGCAGATTTTGTTGGGATGAAAATTTTCTCCTCACCAACTAACTTGACTTTCTTGAAAAATGACATTATTTTAAAAATTCTTTCAAATTGGAAAAAAAAAATTGTGGTAACATTTGAAACACCCTCTATTGCAAAAGGATATCGTGAGAGCTTAAGAATATTGGCTAGATTTGTCATATTTTTGTTGTCTATGCTTACACACAATGTTCGTGTTGAGAAACCTTTTTGTAAGGAGGGAAGGAAACGAGTCAGAATGAAAACTCATACGGTAGCGAAGGAGCCACAATCATCAAGACCAGCCCATAAACCTCCTTGATGTATTTTCTAAAAGGGAAGTCTTGAGTCGAGCCAACGACGTAAAACAAAGGCGCTTGTCGGGAGGCAACCCAACGGTTATCGTTATTTTACTTTCAATTTTCTTAGTTTATCGTCATTTCATGTTTGGTAGATGTTGTCTGATTGTTTTCTTTTAGTATGCAGGGACTATGATGACAAGAAACCGACCAAGCCATGAAATGCAGAGAGATAGCACCAAATGGGGATGACGAAGCACAAAAGCCACTGTGAGTTGGAGCACCAAGGCGTACCACTTTCTTTCCACAAACTTTGGTATTCAACTAAGTTTGGGGAACGGGGTGGTAGTAGGACGTCTTGGCCGCTCGCGAGCTTATTTTTGTATGCTACTCTATTACCTCTTTTTGGGATTGATTAGATTTGGATTACATTTGGTATCTTTTTATGGATTAGTCTTTTGCATTATTAATTTGAGTCAATAAGAACCAATTGGTAATGTTGATTGATTGTCTTTTGTAGAGCACCAACCCCTTTCTTTCCCACAAACTTTCATTTTTCAACCAAGTTTGGGGAAGGGGTGGTAGGTGTATGTATTGGCCGCTCTCGATCTTGTTTTAGATGGATCATGTTTGGGATTAACATTTGGCGAATGGTTAATGATGAGGCGATTTTTTTTGCAAAAAAAAAAAAAAAATGAAAAAAGGGCAAATGGTAGAGCATGATAGGAAATTGAGGTGAAATTGAGCTTGTACTAAAAAATTTGGATCAAATTTTTTTATGCCTTGTGAGTTTTTTAGCCTAAATTGTACTCCCAATTTTTGGAGTTACTTATACCTTCTTTCGGTATGTATTTCATTGATTGTATGTGATTGTCTCTAGAACTTGCCTTGAGTCTATATTTTGAATAAGTTGGTACATTGTGTGACTTAGAAAATAATCTTAGACAATTCTTGATTTTGAGCTTATTTGTAAACGTGAAAATGCTACACCTTTTCACAAAAAATTGGAAAATTTCCCCTTGTTAGCCCCATGAGCTTTTAGCTTTTCGTTTGATAGCCCAACTCGACAAGCGGAATACCTTTCGATGTAGCCTTTGACCCTAATTGGACTATTTGAGTACGAGGAAGACAGCTGGAAGGTAGTCGGGTAAAATTTGGGATTAAATGGGTAAAGCTATTGGGAATATTGAGGGTGAAAAGAATTGAAACAATAGGCAAATAATTGGGAAAACTAGTCTCTCCTAGTATTTGTGAATATTTTTACAATCATTCAAATTCAAAAAAAAAAAAAAAAAAGAACCGAAAAATCATAATAGGAAAGAAAAAGCCGGATGTATATATTTAGTTCATTGCTTTTGATTGAAAGATACTAGTAACATAAATGCTTCTTGACCAATGTTTTCAAAGTTGAAAAAATTCAAAACAAAACACATCCAAGGAAGAATTGAAAAAAAATATTTAGGTTGTGAGTTTGTAGTAGGGTGAAGAAATCAATTTTGGGATTGGTTTACTAGGGAAGTGAGAGAGTGAGGAAAGAGTGAATGTTGTTTGAGGGGTAATTGAGAGTAACTAATTCAATTAGTCCAATAATTAGTCACTCTTGCCTATATCTATCCCACCTTACCTCAAACTAACATTACAACAAAAAATAAGACCTTTTTGAATTTTTGTCACACATGCAAGTACATATTCGAATTTAGAAGATTGGCAAGTATATGGTAGTCGTTGCATACATTTGAATGTGAGCAAAAAGACTACGTAATTGATACACTTGAGAGTCGAGAGATACACTCACTGATGTCTATATATTATTCCATATTTTATATTCATATTCCCTTATTTTTGGTTGATTATTATTCTTTATTGATCTTAATTAATTATCTTTTCATGTAGGAGAATAATAATTGGACTTGGAGCAAAATTTGGCTTAAATTGATGTTTTGGGCTAAAAAGTGAAGAAGCGGGCTGAGATAGAGAGAAGATGGGCTTGGATTTGTTAAAATCTTCAATTTTATGAAGAAACCCATCAAGGGCTTTATTTAATAAGACTTATTATTTCTTTTATGTAATTATCAAGATATTATTTAGATATTTTCTTTTAGAGATAGGATTTGATTTGATTTAAGATTTTATTAAGATTTAGGAGTGAGAAAAGATGTTATTAGCGTGATTTAAAAGAGGGAGGCGCAGACAATCCAAATAAGAATTCTAATACGCGTTCTTTCTCCCTCCTTTCCCTAAAATTAACGCCACTTTGCCTTTCTCTTCTCCTAGTTTTCATCTTTTGTTATGTTGAAGACCTTAGATTCTATGCCATTTATTAAGGTTATTTTATGATTCAAGGGTTTAATTCAATTATGTTATTGTGAGGCTATGTGATTTAATTGTTCTTGTTAATTCAAGTATGTGTAGATTCAAGCTTATTTATATAGGAATTGTTTATTTGATTGATTTGACAATTCAATTGATTATTCAATTTCTGACTGCTATTCATGAATTCTTGATCCATAATTTTCATGAAGGATTAGACCCTAGTAGCAATAGGTTGAATTAATCGTGCCATCATAATTAATTTAACCTAATTGAATCTACAAGCTAATTATTTATAGTTGCAGTTATCTCGACTATAAGTAATTAGGTTTAGCTATTTTCATAAATCTTCATGCTATCATTATTGTGGTGTGGAACACTATCGTGCCCAACTCGTTAAGGATAAGCATTGACCGGTTGCTGGGATTGGTCAATTAATTTAGGAAAACACAAGATTTATTATGGCAATCCTAACAAATCTTTGGTTAAACTATTTGAATTGCATGAAAATATATTTATGAGCCTATGATCAATAATATGATTGGATGTCAATACCTTGGATCAGAGCCAGGTAATATTTGTTTCGTCTTTATATTTTAATTATTCTATTTGCATGTTTTAGTTAATTATTAGATTCTTAGTTTAGCTTAGATAAACAAATCAAAACTCCCCTGTTAATTCTTGTTTTCACTTAAAAGAGATTAATCCCCGTTCCCTGTGGATTCGATCCTACTTGCGATTATACTTGTTATTTTGAGAGTAAGTTATTTAATTTGACGGTTGATACCCATCAAATTTTGGCAGTTGTTGAGAAACGGTGCAAAGTGATTTATTTCTTTTGAGTTTATTTTAGTTAGTGATTCGACCCTACTTGTCATTATACTTGTGAATTTGATGTGCATATATTATTCCATATTTTACATCCATATTCCCTTATTTTTTGTTGATTATTATTCTTTATTGATCTTAATTAATTATCTTTTCATCTATGAGAATAATAATTAGATTTGGAGCAAAATTGGGCTTAAATTGATGTTTTGGCTGAAAAGTGAGTCTTCAATTTTATGAAGAAGTCCATTGAGAGCTTTATTTAATTAGGCTTATTATTTCTTTTAGTAATTATCCAGATATTATTTAGATATTTCCTTTTAGAGATAGGATTTGATTTGATTTAAGATTTGATTAATATTTAGGAGTAGGAAAAGATAATATTAGCGTGATTTAGAAGAGGGAGGCGCAGATAGTCCAGATAAGAATTCCAATACGCGCTCTCTCTCCCTCCTTTCCCTAATATTAACGCCACTTTGCCTTTCTCTTCTCCTAGTTTTCATATTTTGTTCTGTTGAAGACCTTGGATTCTACGTCATTTATTAAGGTTATTTTCTGATTCAAGGGTTTAATTCAATTATGTTATTGTGAGGCTATGTGATTTAATTATTCTTGTTAATTCAAGTATTTGTAGATTCAAGTTTATTTATATAGGAATTGTTTATTTGATTGAATTAACAACTCAATTGATTATTCAATTTCTGACTGCTATTTATGAATTCATGATCCGTAATTGTCATGAAGGATTGGACCATAGTAGCAACATGTTGAATTAATCGTGCTATCATAATTAATTTGACCTAATTGAATCTACAAGCTAATTATTTATAGCTGCAGCCATCTCGGCTATAAGTAATTAGGTTTAGCTGTTTTCATAAATCTCCATGCTATCATTATTGTGGAATGGAACACTATTGTGCCCAACTCGTTAATGATAAGCATTGACCGGTTGCTGGGATTGGTCAATTAATTTAGGAAAACAAAAGATTTATTATGGCTATCCAAATAAATCTTTGGTTAAACTATTTGAACTAGTTGTATACCCGTGCGATGCACGGGGTCAGATTTCTTACTATTGTAAAATATAAATCAATGAATGAGATAGAAAAAAGAAATCAAAATGGAAAGGATTAGCATACGCGAAATCTGAAAAAAGTTCAAAATGAAAAAAAAAAAAAACTAATATTTAAACAAAAATAAATTCAAATGTTATTGATCTATTCTATAAGTTCCTGAAAACTTCTCTATATACCACATTGATTGTCGTATTGACATGTTTCTTCTCATGATCACAAATCATTACTTTCAGACCATTTCGGTTTGTTACTCTTGAGAAAGCCACATCCAGTTGTCCATGGCTGAAAACTGGCTTGCGCAGAAAAAGTCCAACATGTGTTAATGATTGACCTTGGCTTTTATTTATTGTCATTGCATAAGAAACTGTAAGTGGAAACTGTCTTCGCTGAAACTTGAAAGAAACTTTGGAGTCAGATGGAGTCATTGACAATCTTGGAATCAAAACTAAATCTCCAGCGCTTGCTCCTGTAATGATTTTTGCCTCCAATATATGATCTCCAAGTCGAGTGAGTATCAATCTGGTCCCATTGCATAAACCACGATTTGGATCAATGTTCCGCAACAACATAACAGGAGTACCAATCTTCAACTTCAACTCATGGTTTGGCACACCAGAACATTTTATACAATTTAAAAACTCTGGGGTACGGACGTCATTGATAGCATCAATTGTCATATCTGATTTGCTTACACTATCAGAACTGAAAAAAGATCGTGCCTCTCCAGTGTTCTTCTCTATCATGTGATCGTTAATAGAGTCTACAACATCTAGCGTTGGAGCTAAAATGGCTCTTTGTTTCAGATAATCTGGATCATTTAGATTTTCATCTAAGTTTGGATAAATGTTGTTAACAATGGTAGCAATAGGATCACCTGAAGCTTCTAGAAGCATGTCATCCGGGATTTCAATAGTTGATGTTCCGTCTTCCCCATCACCAATTGTTCCATCTCCAATTGCAGCCAACCACTCAGAAAATTCTTTTAGTTTTGATGCCTCGCAATTTGAATCAGCAGATTGTAATCTCATGTTCTTTGTCAGTCGAAGAACTTCACATGATCTCCAAATGTAAGACGAATTAATGGTTGCTTGACAATGTCAGACCTTCTTCCTTTATGGATTACGGGATGAATTTGGCGGAAATCTCCTCCAAAAACTACAGTCTTACCACCAAAAGGTTTTGTAGCATTTGCAATATCAACGCGCTTCATGACGTCTTTTAGACTTTTATCCAAAGCTTCAAAACAGTGTTTATGCATCATGGGAGCCTCATCCCATATAATAAGTTTTGAAAGGACAATTAGTTCATCCAACTCACTACCTGCTTTAATGCCACACATTGATTCATGATGTACCTTCAGTGGAATCTTGAAACGTGAGTGGGCAGTTCTTCCTCCTGGTAATAGCAAAGATGCTATACCACACGATGCAACATTTAGAACAATACTGCGTTTGGATCTTATTGCTGCAGATAATGTTCTCCAAACAAACGTTTTCCCTGTTCCACCATAACCATAAAGGAAAAAAATCTTACCTTTATTTAGCTGCGTAGAATCGATAACCTTATCAAAAACAATTCGCTGCTCTACAGTTAACTTTGGCAATAGCATGTGAAGCTCCTTTTCCAACATTTCTTTATCATACTGTAATTCATCTCGCAGCAAACTATTTTGTCTTGTACATATATCATCATAATCTGGATATGGCATAGTTTCATAATTCTTCAAGGAACGACCACAACTACGCAGTAGTTTGTCTAACTCAACTAATGCCAAATTCTTGATTTGTGATTCAGACAACTTCAAATCTAAAAAATCAAATGTAATTTATTATAATGACATAATATTTATTTGAAAGATTTGTAACGATATGTTAAAAATAACATACCTTTGTGGTTATAAAACTTTCGTTGTCTGTACAAAATATCATCTGACAAATGTTCCCAACACTTTTCCCACACAATTTCTGGCCTTCCCATACAGTTCTCTGTCAACATTGTTGCAAATAAAACTCGTAGTGAATGTGCGGAAGCCCAAAAGCTTGCTTCCTTTATTCCATCGATATACTCACTATCATCCTCCAACAATCCGTAAGCGTAGCAAGCATCTCTGTATGAGTCATATTGTATATCATGAGCAACCTTCATGTCATTTTGACATTTAGCTCCACGAATAACATTAATCAGGCACCTCAAGTAGTAAGAATCGCCAGCTCCAGGTGGAACATAGTAAACTCTTCCCAAACATCGACCCTTTGTTCGTGGTGCCCATTCAGTAGTTGCTTGTTTCCAAACAAAATGTTGTGGGAATTCTGTATATGTCAAGTTGTTTCCATGTGGGTAAGTGATGTTTGCTTGAAACCAAGCCTCAAACTTGGTTCTTCGAATTTTTTGTAGGGTCAACACAGATTCTATTCTATCTGCTTCATCAAAAACCACATTTTGTTCACCAAGAAGATGGAATGGAAGTCGTTCAACAGGCGGATCCCTGTATGCAATCTCAAATCCAAAAATTCTCCACATGGCTTCACATGGAGAAATGTATCTACAGTCATAATACATTTGCACCTCATCAACTACATCACCAGTTTTATCATTCCTTTTGCTCTTGAGGAATTGTGCAGTTGCTCGATCACAACCTTTGTTTATGTACTTGAATAGATACTTAATGGATCTTGATTGATTGCACCACTCCATGTTCATGTGTGCTCCATACTTCAACAACAAATATCTATTATGAGGAACAATGAATCTATTATCGACGTCAAGTCCATTAACTTGCATAATGCGCCCATTGTTTGCTCTTTTGTATATAGGGAAGCCTTCGTCACTGAACGTTGTATTATCCACAAAATCCTTTGGGAAGTATTTAGTACAACCCTTTTCAGACATGCATGGTGATTTCTTATTTGCTTCGCCACATGGACCATGTACCATAAAGGTCTTTACTGCTGCATAATACTGAGGATCGTTGGATTCATCTGGAATTTCTGCGGATATAATACGGTCTATATCTGTGCCATTCGGATATCTGTCCTCAGCTACTAAAAATAGCAATATATGGGCATGAGGTAAACCACGTTTTTGGAATTCAACAGTGTACACAACTGAAATGAGTAAACATAACAACATTACTAAATTGAGTCCATTTCAAATAAATAAATAATATAACTTTTAACTATTAGGTCAACAACAAAGTATTAAAAAATTAATTTAAAATAATAATAAAAAAATAGATAAAGTAAATACCTGCTTTAACACGACCAAATACTTTGTTCTTTCTCAAATCTTTGATCAATCCATCCAATTTGAACTTGAAAACTCGACAAACTATGTCAGGTCGATCTTCGGGACTCAAGTCTTTGCTATCCAAATAACGTGTTATTTCTGGCCATTTCGGATTGCATGTGAATGTAATGAATAGATCAGGATAGCCAGCCCAGCCACAAATCGTCATTGCATCTTGAAAGTTTTGAATCATATACCTCGGACCTCCAGTGTATGATGAAGGAAGCACAATTCTCGTTCCATGAAGTGATAGGTCCATTTCACCATGCATCAACGCAGTTGCCAGTTCTTTGTACATCTCACATCTTAGCGTCTTCTGATTTCTTTTAATCCAAGAAAGTCTTCCAGACTCCATAATAGTATAACCATCTACTACTAATTGCTGAGTCAATCTTCTACAGCTCAATATGAGACACTTCTCTCCTTCTCTGTCATGAAAACGATATGCAAAAAACTCTCTAGGGCTAACTCTTTTTCGCTTTGTCCCTCTCGAAGTAGATATATCATTGAGTGAGATATCTTCTTTGTAGCCATCTTCTCCGTAAGGAAATATAAGAGGATATTGCAGCCCTAAATAAGATGCATGTAGCTCAGTTATTCGTTTCAGCCCACCTGTCTTTGATTCCACTATGATATCTCTATCTCCTAGTGATTCATCAAAATCCCCTACAATTAATGCAGCTACTTCAGACACAGAAGGAAGGTTATATGTTCTGGCATCCTTATCCCTTCTACCAATAATCTTCAATTTTACATTTGCTTCTCTACTCTGCTGAATTTTATCTCTCGCCATTCTAAAAGACTGCACTAAAGTGTTGTTTTCATCAAGCATTAATTTTAGTTGTTGAACAATATCAGCATCCAAGCTGTTAGAATCATTTTTGGACCTACAAAAAGAAAATAATAATATTAATAATAAATTATGACATAGTGGATAAAAAAATTCTAATGAATTATAAATAATATGTTCATTGAAAAAATAACTGAAAATGTCAACAAATTTATACCTGACAGAATTTATTCTGTTTGCAACTTCATTTTCTGTATCATATATGTATAGTTGGGCAAATTTTGGAGTTGCATTATCTATTGGCATCAAACCACCAATAAGATGGTAATTTTGCCCGTGTAGCTTAAAAATTGGTGGAGATTTTTCAGTATTTGGTGAGTTGTCGATTTTCCCTCCCATAGATGTGAATGCAAACATGTTGTTGTATGAACGTATGTTCCTTATGAAATGGTTGCTTGTCGGACCTTTACCACTTAGCAAGGTGTCAAAAATGACAGGTGGTTCTTTCATGCGGGGAAGTTTAATCTTCCCATGTGAACAACAGAGGGAGTATTTTGGTCGGCTTGATTTGATATCTGATGCTAACCTCTCAACATACCAGAAATACGCACCACAATATTCACATGTTTGATCAGGATCTCCGGCATCCCAATATTCTAAGAAAAATAGCAAAAAAAAAAAAAAAAAAATATTTTGCATGATCTTGTAATAATTGCATTTGTTGTTTTGTAATAAAATGTAATGAATGGGTACCAGTTTTATGTTGAGAATCTGACGTCTGAACCCCAGCTCTACATTGTGTCTTGCCCAAATTTGTTCTATTCATTGAATTGGCATTATTTATTCTTGCACTATATTTTAAAAAGAAAAAAAAAAAAACCAAAAAAGAAAAATTAAGACATACTTGAACTATGTCTCTTCTGAAACAAACTAATTGGTATAATCAAAATACCTGATACATTGATTTTGACGGATGCTAGTAGGTTGTGAACCTGCAATTATCAAACAATATTTTTTCAAAAGGCATTATACTATATCTTAATCAATTTTATTTTATTTATTAACATAAATAAATATTGAAATTAAATATTCTTTTTTGGACTATATATATATATATATTTATATGTATGTATTTATTATATAGATGTCTATGCAAAATAACAAAACATACCTAAAATATTATATTTGTTCGGGTATGTGAGACAGTTCGGTCCATATCCGGTGTGGGCTCAAAAAATCTCTTTTCGTCCTATGAACTTGAACACCGGCATACGCATTTCCGACCATTCATCGGATAAGCTTGGGCTTGTTTGGAGAGATCATCATAAATGATTAAAGTGTGAATACTATTTCTACGGAAAATGCCATTGACGGGGAAAAGCGCGGATTTTCAAGAACGAGAATCTTATGCCTCCTTGAATATAAAGCCCGGTGGTGCACCTTGGATTGAACTCGACGAATTGCATTTTTTTTCCATTTCGCTTTTCTTGTTTGTTTAGGTTTCTCTTTTGCTGAAGAAGATGCGGATCAAAAAAAACACTAAAATGATAAATCATAACAGGGAACCAGAGTGGGGCTCAGTCTTTGTCGGGATCCGGGCAGAGTTGTGCCAACAAGGCTTAGGAGGAGAAACTATGCGTTTTTGGGATCTGCGCGGCCGGACCAGCCTACAAAAACGAAACGGTCCCTCCGGTCAGGCCCCTGTGGTTGCGAGCTGGAGCTGCCGCGCCCGCCTCTTCTTCAGACGTGTCCTCGACACCTCTCTCTTGGAGAGAGGATTCGGGATCTGGATCTCTCGGTTCGAGAAATCAAGATAAGAGAAATCAAGAAATCAAGAATACTTTTTTCTTGAACGGTTTTCTTGCTTTGTTTGTTTGTGCTAGCTCATAATCTAAACGAGTCGCACACACCGATCATTCGGGGGGAGGCGGGGAAAAAAATCATTGGCTTATCAAATTATCTATCTCTTTGGGCAGTAGCATTTCCGACTACTTCCCTTGCCAGGAGCTGCTTTGGCTGAATATTTTTGCAGATGAAGAGATGTCAAAGGGGCTTCGGAGGCCGAGCCCCACCCCAGCAGTCAGGGTGCGATTTTTTGGTTTTAACCCTGCGGCATAGAAATGAGCCACTTCAAATAGGTTCATTGCTCCGGTATACCAAACCAATAGACTTTGAGATCGGCTCTTCTTCCACGTATTCCACTCCTGACTACCCCCAATTTTTATGAAATACAAGATGCCACTTCGTCTTGCCTTTGTTTTGGTGTTCGAGTGATGAGTTCAATACATCCTCTTTAGCAGAAAGACTTCATTTGCTTTGCTTTTCTTATTCGGACATATATAAAATGTATAAACCTTAAACTTTTTTTAGAAAATATAAACCTTTTGTAAAATGTAGCAAATTTGGCGCTGATGATGTGGATGCATTGCCCGAGTCATTATATGTTCCTTTTAGATATAATATAAATGTTAGGTGTAATCAGTTTAAAAAAAAAATAAAAAAAAATAAACATGTTTATGACATTTACTGACCTGCATTTACATGTGGTAAAGTTGAAGAAAGATTAGCAGTTGATGATGCATTTATCTGACCAACGACAGTACATCGTCGAACCATACAATTGGGCATATCATAGTTATCTGCAACGAAACACTACATATAAACAACTATAAATAGATATATTATCATACCATATATATACATATACAACGTGTGTATATATATATATATTTATACATTTATATGTTTTCATGACGGGCAGATTCGTTTAACGTGGAGTTAGTGTAACTTGTACTAAGAAATAATGAAGCACTAACCGAATTTTTGTGCAGTACGCTTGTTGGTAATTTTACTTCTATGAATGTTTCTTGCTGTAACCGATGGATCTTCTACTATGGGCTCTGTAATTTAAAACATAGGCAGTTGTTATTTTATTTTAATTTTTTTCACAAAAAGAAAATGCAGAACATGAAGGATAAAAAATACCTGTGACAGCATTAATATTATATGGCTGGAGAGTATAAAATTGTATAGGAGAATTAAAACGAATGTCTCCAAAATTTGCAGAATTAAACCTGTAATTAACTAAGTTAATAAAAAAATATAATAATGAACTTATGCCTGAAAAAAAAAAAAGAAAAAAAAAAACCCTCACATTTGTCCCGTTACCAAATTGCAAGGATGGGTTGCATTATTTGGCAGTGTGCAATAAAAAAGTTAATAAAACTGTATACGTATAAATTTGCAAATATAAATAAAGTTAGGTATTTACTTTGGTCAACAGGTACAGGTGGACAATTTGATGAGGAAGAAGAAGTTAACTGATCTCCTTGAATATCATTGGAGGAAAAATTATCATTGCATGACCTGTCTCTACGAACTAAAAGAAAGATAAAAAATTAAAAAAATAAAATAAAATTTGATTAATGTCCATTTGAAAAAAATAAAAAATAAATAAAAAAATAAAAGTAATATATTATTATTTAATATTTTGTTTACCTTTTGCACGTTTCTCAATTAACTTTTTTCTCCGCACATTCCTCGCTTCCTCTGATGGATTTTCATCCATTATTCGTGTTTTTTTTTTTTTTAAATTACTGACAAAGTAGATTAAGAGTACACCAAATTGAATTAAAATTCATGTTAAATGGAGTAGATAAGTAAGATTCAATGACAAAAAATATTAAAGTGAAAAATATATTACTCCCTCCGTCCCGCCTTATATTGCCCAAAGGAGAATCGGCACGGATTTTTAGAAAAGTTATTTTTGGTTGTTTGTTAACTTTTCAAAGGTGAATTGAGGGTGGAGATTATGTTATAACTTTCTTTTTTTTAGGCTGTGCAAGATAAGGTGGGACGACCGTTTAAGGAAAGTGCGCAAGATACGATGGGACAGATGGAGTATATGTTAAATTGATTCAATGGAAAAAATGAGAATGAGGAATTTAAGAATTTATATATATATATATATATATATATATATATATATATATATATATACACATACTCTCTTAAAAAAACTAAGCGGCATCATTTATTTAAATACTAAAACTTAAAAAATGGCAATCGTACAACACATACATTTTTAATTTGAGTATATTATATACATTCTTTGTATATACTATCCTACATTACCATATTTTCAATAACAAAAAGTTGCACACAAAAGAAAATCAAGTGATGTGTAAAATATCAAGGACAACTTATTCTCTTAAGAAAATGAAAGCGGCTGTTATAGAAATTGTTAAATAATTGAATAAACATAACTCAACTTATAATGCAATAACATTTTAATTTAGATATAGGCCCTGCTATACACAATAGTGAGCCCAGTTACATAACATTAGCCCAACAATTATATAAACAGTATATTAAAAAATAAATTATTGGACTGAACTATATCCTGGCCCAATCATCTAACCCAGCCCAAAATAAAATCTTCTAGAAGAGACTAAACACTACCGTTGCCCTAATTCAGGCGGCGCCGCTTCGTGTATAAATAACCCACTTAGTTGTATTACATTCATTTTACATTTACATTGTCGTAACTCTTCACCTCTCTCCCTCTCTCTCTAAAACCAAGCTCCTTCTTCAGCAAATAACAATCTAGTCTCTATAATATTTCCTGCTATGTTTTTTTATGTTTTCTTCTTCTATGAATCGGTGCAACAATAGATCTGTGTTGAGTTGTACTCTACAAATGATCCACTGTAACGATTCCGAAGATCGATTAATAATCTTGTCTCTCTAAATTTTTCTGTTATAAATCTTCATGCTATCATTATTGTGGAATGGAACACTATTGTGCCCAACTCGTTAATGATAAGCATTGACCGGTTGCTGGGATTGGTCAATTAATTTAGGAAAACAAAAGATTTATTATGGCTATCCTAATAAATCTTTGGTTAAACTATTTGAATTGCATGAAAATGTATTTATGAGCCTATGATCAATAATATGATTGAATGCCAATACCCTTGGATCAGAGCCAGGTAATATTTGATTCGTCTTTATATTTTAATTATTCTATTTGCATGTTTTAGTTAATTATTAGATTCTAAATTTAGCTTAGATAAACAAATCAAAACTCCCCCATTATTTCTTGTTTTCACTTAAAATAAATTAATCCCCGTTCCCCCTGGATTCGACCTTACTTGCCATTATACTTGTTATTTTGAGAGTAAATTTTTAATTTGTTGGTTTGACACCCGTCACTCACCAGGTGAGAATATTTAGTTGAGAGTTTTCAAGTCTCAAAAGTAGTTGAAGTTGTTATATCATATATGCTCATCTTATCATGATTGTCTTACTTTTGAAAACTTCATCTGAAACTGAATTCGCCACTTAAATCTTCCCTAACACGTGCCCTTTTCTTCTTTTTCTTTGCTTCAATCTATTCGGGACGAACAAAGAAGTTTGGGGAGATTTGGTACACGTGTTCATGCATGCATTTTAGGTCGAATTAAGTGTCGTTTTAATGACATTTGCATGCATATTTGACCATGTATTGTTCGTATTTGTATAGTTGGGCCATTTAATGTGTTTGAGCTGGTTTCAGGATAATACGGGCAATATAAAACCAAGATCAAGTCTCGAAGAAGTCCAAACAAAGAACCGAGCTAAGGATGAAAAAGAGTGAACATGCTTTGTGCAAGTAGTCGCGACCGCGAGACCCGCCAAAACACAAAGTCTAAAATTCCTCAACGAAGGTTCACGGCCACGACCAAGTTAGCTAACCAAGTTGTTCCCAACCTATAATTCACGGTCGCGATCCGATACCCTATTTTTTTTCCTAAAACACGTTTTTTGCCCATTTTTCAGCCCAACACTTTCTCCTCTATATATATATGGTCTAATTCGAATTTGACCTAACCAATCACCCATTTTACACATACCTTTAGCCACTATTCACCATTGAAAGCAAGGAATTGGAAGAGGGTTGAAGATCAAGATTATCAACTCAATCTTTTGGTTCATTCTATCTTATTTTAATGTTTTCATTGATTTTCACTTATTTTATCTTTGTAATAGTTGATATGAGTGGCTACCACTCTATTTTCAGCCCTTGATCATTAGTTGAACCTTGGATTTAGGATGTTTATGTAATTTTTACGATTATTAACCGATTGGATTATGTTTTGGAATGTTCTATGTTATTTGGTAGTGTTGACTCACACTTATGAATTGAATTGTAGTTTGATTACCCATTTGGATATTTGTTTGTGTGTTGCTAGAATTAGGTTTGTAATTCGTAATTTTTATGAATCTGATTCTCGTGTAGCAAACAATGGATTTATTCTATTGGGGATAACATAGAGTTTGACCACTAAAACCGAGCTTGTGAGTTTTATGCCGAATCTACTCCGTTGTCTTGATTCTTAATGCATTTAGCTATTGATTCTTAAAGAGCTTGTTTTAGGAATTGATAAGTTGAATAGGATTAATCGAAGAGCTTATTTTGATGAATTATACTTAAGAGACAACAATATAGAGCTTGTTATTAATCTTGGGGTAGAGATTCTAAGGCTAAATCAATCGGGTAGTAACATCGATTACATAGATTATCCGGACCAAGGGGATACTCAATCAAGGGTTGAATCCTTTTATCATTTATAAAAATAAAAATCATTCTATTGTCTTTGTTTACATGAATTGTTAACTTGTCAAGTGCTTTTAGAGTAATTGTTATTTGGTTTACGTAATTGTAATAGGTGTTAGTTGTGATTACATCAAAAGTCCCCTCTCCCCCCACATCTTTATTGTTTTCTAGTTTATTTATATTCTATTGTTTAATCATAATAGTTTAATACATAAAGCAAAATTATTCGACCGTTTCCTCATGCGATCGACCCATATTTACCACTCTACTAGTTAGAGTAGTAGATGAAGGATACACACAAACACATATATATTCTAATATATATATATATATATATATATATATATATAAATTTGGTGGTGTAACGACCCGTTACCAAATTTTGGCACCGTTGCGGGGAACAGTGTTAGAACTATCTTGTTTTAGTGTTCGACACTATTTTTACTATTCTAGTTAAGTGTTCCATTTTTTTTGCTACATTTTGATAATCATGGCAGAATAAAATTCCAGTATATCGTTGGAAGATATGATAACAATCTTGGTTTCTAACACTCTGCAATTTCAAGAAGATATATGATCGATAATAAGGAATCTTGAGACTCAAATTAGTCATTTGGTTACCGTGGTAAGCAGGTTAGAAAGACAAGAACACATGGGTTGAGACGATGAATCTCCCTCCAAAGATGAACTTCGAAAAATGTACAAAACACTCATCGAAGAAGACCCAAACCTTCAGGAGGTAGAACGCGAATATTTTAGTTCACTCTTGAGGTACGACATATATTAGTTGTTATGTCTAGACACATCACATGCCAATTATATCATCACCTTGATATCCATGCACCCAATTAAGTAAATTCATTTTGATATGTTCGAGATACGCTATCCGATGTGAGAGAGTATATACATGTACTCGTGTACTTATAATAGGTAATGTTTAGGAGAGGGGAAAATGATACAAATCCCCCACTCTTCTAGCCAGATGGCGTCGCGTGTAACTATATATACACATGTATCAGAAACAACACAAATCTAGCAAAGAAAGGCATTATAGATGCAAAATATAATAGAATGTATAAAGATAAGAAGATATGTTGCTCTCAACTTGTAAAGCTCTTTGTTGATGGATTCAATGCTAAAGTGTTCACCTATTTATATAAGGGAAGTCTCTCAGCTGTGCAAAATCTACTACTACTAAATTAATACATGTGTGTACAATAGCAAAAGCATTAAACTATCTTCATTTGTCCAATGCATCTTGACTGTTGGATCTTGAGTTCTTGTGTAGCTTTTCTGGAGTGATTCATTATCATTTTTGTCTTCATCTTACAACCTTGGAGTGGTCTCCAAGCTTGTACCATATCTTCATTTCATGGCTATCCCATATCATTTATTTTCTGCAAGGACTCAAGACTTGTGTTCCAAGATTGCTGAGCTGTAGGATGACTTGTCAAGTGTTGCTAATTGAGCAATTGCTGTGGATGACACATGTGATTGGTTGCCACATGGGATAGCATTGCTGCTGCAGTTCTTTCATGGTTTGCATGGTTGGGATATTGAATATGGTTAACATCCCCCCTCAATTCGAGCTGGGATAAGGAAGCAACATGAAGTTTGTTTCGAAGACGAGCGAAGAATTGATTGCTAAGTGGTTTGGTAAGGATATCAACAATTTGGTCTTGAGAAGGGACATGCAAGACTTGTGACCGTCCATTAGAGACTTCATCACGAATGAAAAGCAGTTTGAGTTCTACATGTTTAGTGCGAGCATGAAGAACTGGATTGGATGCTAGCGCAATGGTGCTGAAGTTATCTACCCAAGCTGTTGGAGGTTTGATAAGAGGAACTGAAAGTTCATGGAGAAGAGCTTGGAACCATTTGAGTTCAGCTTTTACATGAGCAAGACTACGATATTCTAATTCAGTGCTAGAGCGAGAGACACTTTGCTGCTTTTTGGACTTCCAGGAAATGAGATTGCAGCCAAGGAAAACACATAATCTAGTAATTGATTTATGGTCATCAATATCAGTGGCCCAATCCAAATCACTAAACCCAGTTAAGTGGAGATGAGAGGACTGTTGGATATGTAAACCATGATCAAGAGTGGCAACTAAGTATCTGAGAATTCGTTTAACTGCTTTCCAATGTGTATCAAGAGGTGAGGACATGTACTGACATTGTTGACTGCATAAGATATTTCAGGATGGGTGATGGTGAAATATTGCAAACCACCTACAATGCTTCTGTAGAGAAAGCCATCTTTACAAGGATTTTGATTGTGTTTAGATAGAGGAGGTGAGGTAATCATTGGAGTAGGCAGATCCTTAGCTCTTGGCATTGCTGCTCTTTGGAGCAACTCATGGATGTATGTTTGTTGACTGAGATGAAGACCTTGAGAGGTTTTAGTGACTTCAATACCAAGGAAGTGATGGACATCACCCAGATTTTTTATAGACAAAGTATGGCTGAGTTGATGAATGAAAGTAGCAAGAAGTGTGGAATCATTCCCTGTAAGTGAAATGTCATCAACATAGATGAGGATATAGACAAGTGAAGTCCCTTGAAATCTGAAAAACAATAATTGTCAGCTCTTGAGGCAGTGAAACCAAATTGAAGGAGGAGGCCTTTTACTTTGAGATACCAGCTACGAGAAGCTTGTTTAAGGCCATAAATGGCCTTAGAAAGTTTGCATACCAGTGGCTGGCCAGTAGAAGACTGCACTTCAAATCCTGGGGGTTGTTTCATGTAAATTTCTTCCTTGAGATCACCATGCAAAAATGCATTTTTGACATCTAAATGTTGGATGGGCCAGCCTTTGGAAACAACAATGGAGAAGACTCTGATGGTGGTGGGCTTTACAACTGGACTAAAGGTCTCAGAAAAATCAAGACTAGCAGCTTGAGAGAAGCCTTGTGCAACAAGTCGTGCTTTGTATCTCAAGATGTTACCTAAAGTATCTCTTTTGATCTTAAAATTCCACTTATTGCCAACCAAGTTCTTTCCTGATGGAAGAGGAGCAAGAATCCATGTTTGGTTTTTCAGCAGAGCATTATACTCAGCTTGCATAGCAACTTTCCAGTGTGGGTGAAGAACAGCCTGTTTGAAGTTTTTGGGTTCAGTGATATCAGATAGAGTGGTAGAATATAGTTTGGGCCTGAAGACACTAGCTTTTGATCTTGTGATCATGGGATGAGCAGTTGGTTGGATTGGAGGAGGTGGTGGTGAATGATGAGATGATTGAGTTGAGGAAGCAAGGCTATGTGGTGATTGAGGTATGGGTGGATCAGGGAGAGGTAGTGGGTTTTGGTTGGATACACATTGAGTAGAGGACTCATTGGTATTATGGGAATTTGTGTGGGTATTATGAGATGTGTTAGGAAAGATAATTGGAGGAGTTAGCAAGATTCCTTGAAATGTGGCAGATTTTGGTAGAGGAGCAGTAGCAGCATAGGGAAAGGTATGTTCATTAAACACAACATCCCTTGTGATGATCACCTTTTTGTCAGGTAAAAGGACTTTGTATCCTTTATATTGGGTGTTGTACCCAATGAAAGTAGATGGGGCTGATCTAAATTGTAGTTTATGTTTGTTAAAGGGCCTGGTATGGGGAAAACACAAGCAACCAAACACTTTGAATTTGGAGTAGTCTGGTTTGGATTTGTAGAGAAGTTCTAAGGGGCTTTTGAACTGTAAAGACTTCATACGTAACCTATTGATGGTATAAATAGAAGTAATGAAAGCATCATCCCAAAAGTGAATTAGAAGATGAGAGTGAGCTAAGAGAGGCAACCCCATTTCCACAATATGTCTATGTTTTCTCTCTGCAACCCCATTTTGCTGAGGGGTATATGGACAAGAAATCCTATGTTCTATACCGTTCTGTTGCAAAATTCCTTTTAATCCTAGAAACTCACCACCACCATCACTTTGAAGACACTTTAGTTTGGTACCATATTGGGTTTCTATCATGTTTTTGAAGCTAATAAAGGCTGTTAGGACTTCAGTTTTCAACTTCAACAGGTATATCCAAGTGAAATTTGTGTAGTGATCAATGAAACTTATGTAGTATATGAATCCATTTCTGGATTTAGTTGGTGCAGGGCCCCACACATCACTATGTACCAGTTGGAAAGGTGCAGAATATATACAGAGGTGGAATCAGGAAATGGTGATCTATGACTTTTTGCCATAACACATGATTGACAAGGGGAATCAGGAGGTTCTTTGATTGCAATGGAGAAATTACAACTGTGCAAAGCCCTTTTTACAATATAATAGCTACTGTGACCTAATACTTGATGCCATAGACTTAGATCAGGGCTTTTTCTTAGGGAAACAGAAAGAACATTGGAATTAAAACTAGTAGAGTTGGAACTAGGTAAGCTGAAACTTGAAGCTGCTGAAGAGTTTGGTAGGTTGGTCTTGTATGGCTTGAGGTTGAAGTGATAGAGTCCATTCTTATTTTCCCTTGGAGTAAGGCAACCTGTGTTGCTTGGTCCTTAACAACACAAAAAGAAGGGTGAAACTCAAAGTAGACACCATTATCATGAGAGAACTGAGAAACACTCAAGAGTCTTTTAGTAATGTTAGGGACATGCAATAAATTTCTTATAAGAAAGGCACTAGACCGATTAGGAGTAGGAAGAAGAGTGTTACCAATATGGGCAATGGACTCACCAGCTCCATTTCCCATCTGAATATTTGAGTTCCCATGATATTCACTCATATTGTTGATGCTGAGATTGGAGAAGTCATTTGCCACATGATTTGAAGCTCATGTATCAGGATACCAGCTGCTATCCATTTCAGCTCCATATTTGGGAATTTGAGCCATGTTGAGTGAAGCATTTCTTGGATTTGGGAAGTTTTGGTTCTGTTGCTTGTTTCTCTGGCCTTTGTAGCTTGTGTCTGCTCAATACCAGCACTTGTCTGCTGTGTGACCTGGTTTAGAGCAGATTTGGCAGATAACCGTAGTCCGAGTGTATCTACCACCTCTTCCTCCTCTACCATTTCTTCCTGCACCATTGTTGTTGTTATATTGTATCCATTACCTCTCCCTCCAATTTGGTAATTGTTGTTTTTGGAAGATTTTGGTTTAAACTGAGTAGCTGTGTTGATGCTCATTTGAGAAGCTTTAGAGTTGGCAAGGGCAGGTTGATTGTTTTCCAATCTAGACTCAAAGCTCAATAGTAGAGCTTGCAGCTCAGTGACATTGATGGGGTCTACTCTGGAGGCAATGCTGACCAATACTGAGTCATACTCAGTTCCTAGTCCACCAAGAATGTACATAATCTGGTCTTGTTCTGGAATAGCTTGTCCAGCAGCAGCTAAGATGTCAAAACAGCCTTTCATTTTGGCCAAAAAATCTCTCATGGAGATTCCAGTTTTCTTCAAGTTGTGCAGTTGGAGTTTATGTCGCATTACCTCAGCCTTGTTCTGGTTTGAGAAATTGGTTTGCAGCGTTTCCCAGATTTCTTGTGATGAGTTCAAGCCCACCATTAGTGTGAGAATACTGTTAGATAATGAGGACAGTATCCATGATGCCAGAAGTTGATCCTGCTTTATCCAAAGGATGTATTTTGGATTAACCTCCTCTCCAGTTTGAGTAGAAATGGTTTTTGGTGGCGTTGATTCTTCTCTAGTTATGTATCCTTGAAGACCATAACCTCGGATTGTTGTCAAGATCTGTTGTTTCCAGATCAGATAATTAGCTTCATCAAGTTTGAGGGAGATTAGCTGGCTTTGGAGATGAATGGTTGTGACAGTAGGGACATAAGTGGTATCATTGGTGGTGAGACCAGCCATTGGCTCAGTTGTTTCAGCGGCCATTTAGTATGTAATAGAATAAGGAATTTTGAGAAAGAAGTAAGGTGGATGGTGACCAGAAAACAGGCCCTAAAATCTGCTCTGATACCATATCAGAAACAACACAAGTCTAGCAAAGAAAGGCATTATAGATGCAAAATAAAATAGAATATATAAAGATAAGAAGATATGTTGCTCTCAACTTTTAAAGCTCTTTGTTGATGGATTCAATGCAACAATGTTCATCTATTTATACAAGGGAAGTCTCTCAGCTATGCAAAAGCTACTACTACTAAATTTATGCAAGTTTGTACAATAGAAAAAGCAATCAACTATCTTCATTTGTCCAATGCATCTTGACCGTTGGATCTTGAGTTCTTGTGCAGCTTTTCTGGAGTGATCCGTTGGCATTTGTTGTCTTCATCTTACAACCTTGGAGTGGTCTCCAAGCTTGTACCATATCTTCATTTAATGGCTGTCCCATATCATTTATTTTCTGCAAGGACTCAAGACTTGTGTTCAATAGATGCATTTTAGGATTAATCAAAGTATGGTGAATTATGATAATCCAAGAAGATCCTAGGGAAATTCAAAATTCCTACATAAGGGACATCCATGTTCCCTTTGCATGTCAACAACTAGAAAATCACTAGGGAATTCAAAATTTTCAACTCGAACAAGCACATCCTCGACTAGCCCCAATGGCGTTGGTAATGATCCATTCGCCAATTGGATAGTAGTAGAGGATTGTCCCTAATCCTAATTGTGCATACATTTTGCGACATTATATTTGACACTTGATCCTAAGTCACACAATAAATTTTTGAACAATTGACAACCAATAGAACAAGATATGGAAAAACTCTCTGGATCTTTCATTTTGGTTGCCCTTTTTGTGTGAGTGGTTATGTTATGTAGGGGACTTGAGACATCCTTCTTCGTCACCTCTTTCTTGGGGTGCATCATCTTTGGATTCTTTGTCACATAATCAATTTCCATAACACTTCTATCTGGAGACTCTTTCATGATCCCCTTATTCTCAAGTTCCTTCTCGGATTTGTCCTGCATTATAGAAAACATAATAGAACATTCTAGAGGAACATGTTTAGCAGAGATATTATCATGTAAGCCTAATTCAGATGAATCATCAACATAAGAAAGTAACATTTTCTTATCTTTGCAATCGCTGCCTTCTTTCTTTTGCTTTTCAACTTTCTCTCTCGCTAATCTCTTCCTTGTTGCTCGTTCCTCTTTTGCCAACTTCTTCTTAGCTTCACGTTCCTCCAAGAGCTTAGCATGTTCGATGCGAAGTCGCTCATTCCTCTTTTTAATGAGTGCTAGAGAAAATGGGATGGGAGGTATGTATTCGGGGCCATCTTCGATTATTATCCTTTTTGGTGGTGCAAACTCAATCTCGAACACCTCCTCCTGGTTTTGTTCAATCCCCTTTTCAGCTTCCTTCGGCTCTTGACTCTCTTGTTAAGTCTCACCCCTTGAGTAGATAGCATTACACTTCTCCCTCGGGTTGATGACAATGTCACTGGGAAATTGTCCCTACTTGTGTTGAGCCCTAACAATCTTTATCAATTGATTTAGGTTGTTGGATATTTCATTCATATTCTCTCGTAATTGCTTGATCTTCGTTCCTTGACTAGTCGCTTGCCTGTTTAGCTCAATAAAATTTCCATCCATCTTCTTCTCCACTTGAGCGAATTTTTCATCATATTTGGTGAACTGTGACTGTATTAACTCCTCTTGCGTCAGGCCCTATACATCATAAATTATTCCATTTGTAACGGCAAAATCCGGTGGTTGTTTAAGCGAGTTATGAGGATTGCTATATGAGAAGTTGGGTTGATTCCTATTTGGTTGGTACTGATTGTACCTTGGCTGATTATTCTGGAAGTTATTGAAGTTCCTCTGATTCACGAAGTTAACATCTTCAATATCTTCGTGACCCAATGACTGCTATGATGAGGTATCAGGGTATTGTGCTAACGTCAGACTAGTTAGCAGACTTACTTGGTTTGTCAAAGCAGACAACTAAGAGGTAAGAGTATCACTCGGCTCGGCTTCTACAACACTAGCCACTCTTCTTAGCCGATTCCTCTCATTCGGCCACTGATAACTAGTTCTGTCCATCGCATCCAATATAGAGAATGCAGATCTCACACTTTTCTTCATTAGACTACCTCCTGCGGCATCATCCACATGATCCTGGGCTGGAGCAAGCAAACCATTATAGAATTTTCACTCTTGCTGCTTCTTCGAAAACCCATGTTGGGGACAACTCCGCATAAGATCCCCGAATCTTTCCCAAGCTTCACCGAACGGTTCGTGATCCAATTGCTTGAACTGATTTATCTTATGTATCACAGTCGGTGTTCTTCGAATTTGAGAAACAATATGGAATTCAGATGATAAAATTACCTGCAAGTCTCAATTAGTGGAGCGAAGGGGAATGGTATTATGACATGGATAGATTGATTTTATGGCTAAAACTATGGAGATGGTTTGGTTGGTAAGTAGATGACAGTGAGGAAAAGTAGACTGGATTCATGTCCATGGCCATAAATCAAAATAATATAAATTGGGGTTTTATATATATATATATATATATATATATATATATATATATATATATATATTTGAGTACAAACTAAATAGAGATTTTTGCTAGCTGATTTGTACTTAGGTTAAAACTAGTATTGTGTTAGGATAACGGTATTAATAGATAGAAATTAACTATTAAATCTATCTGATTTGGAGTTCTCACTTAATTCACTCGGTTAATGTAAAGCTCACCATTTTAGTGTTTTAGATATCTATTGGTTGCAAACATGGTTCATTGGGCTTGAGTCGTGGACTCAAATGCTTGAATTTGACCAAAAAAAGAAATTAAAGATATGATGTATGGATGATTCTTAATGAGATATTGAGATTGCACACCTATTTTATGTAAATATTATGGTAGAATAATCACATAAAATGAATTTTGACATGTAATTGGCTTTGTTGAAAAATCACATAAAATGAATAATTGGCTCAATGATGAAATGAGCAATGACTAAAATATAATGTATGATTTTCCTATCGAGACATTGAACTTAAAATAAATAAATAAATAAATTACGAGCAAATGCGCTTGGAATTAATTAAATAATGTTAATAAGTCCTTAAAATAGAACTTGAAAATATTAAATGGGCCAATCTGACTTGTGCTTAAACCTTAGGCCCAATTTTTGAGTTGAAATTATAATTGGTTGATCCAAGTTAATAAATCAGTAAATAAAAAAATATATTAGAGAATCGAATATATTGAATTATATAATATAAAGAAAATACCGAGCTTTACAATACATATAATAGAATTTTAAATATAAAAGAAAGTAAGGCTTTTGGAACAGAAAAACTCGATTTAATCTAATTGCGGATGGGGGCGAGAATGGGGATGGGAAAGAAGTGTGAACACGAATCATGTTCCATACTATCCGCACTTTGGAAAATCGCAAAATCCTCATCCTCACTGTCGTCCTCAATTTCATCGCGAAATGTCATACCCATCCAATGAGAATGGTTTCCTACGAAAATTTTATCATACCTGATAACAAGCCTATGATATTAAATGAAACCAACATATGCTTAATATATATAAACTAAATTCAGATTTGACAACCATGACCACCCCTTAACTATGTAAAAATCACATAAGATATGTAAAATTCGATTTCTAACATATGATATCATTTTTGAATTAACATAGAGATACACTTCAAACGAAATATTTGATCCCTTAAATGGTGGTTTCCAAATTTAGAGACCGAACTTTTTCGTTTAAATTTAGTGACTGAATTTTTGTCCATAATATGAAATCAGAGACCAAATTACGTACTGAAATAAAGATGGATAATGTTTATCATAATATTCGGTTACCAATTTGTTAGTAATCAGACACTAATTATGTAAAGTTTTTATGTCACTGTAGCATTCCTATTTCGTTGTGTTATTTAGTGACCGATATTATTCGTCACTACTTTACATCTATAATATGAAATTAGAGACAAAATTACCTAAAAGATAGAGAAAAATAATGTATGTCCTCTAATATTTGATTGCTAATTCTTTAATAATTGGATACTAATGATATAAACAACTTTAACATCACTTTTCTGTTACTATTTGTTTTCTGTTTCATTGTGTTATTTAGTGACCGATGCTATCCGTTCCTAATTTCTATATGTAATATGAATATTTCTTATAGTCATTTAAGTTTTCTAATTATGTAAAAATTTATTAATTATTCAAAATTAGTTCTTAAAAGGGTTAATAGCAGAAAAATTCATCAATTTTGTGTGAATTTTCAATGATAACTTGAACTTTAAGAAATAACAAAAGAATTCATCAACTTTTTTTATATTTTTTTACTTTTATTTCAGTTACAACATCAACCACATTTTTTGATATATAATATAATTGCATTGCCACCACTATCCATAGATTCAGTGTAACAAGACCGTCATATATTCAATACTATTTTGTCATATAACCTTGAATCAAAGGTTGAAATTACGATTATCATAACTTCCAAACTCGACTTACGGTGGTGGTGGTGGTGACAAACTATAAACTAGATGGTGAATATGATTTGGTCTTAGCAAATCTAATTATGGTGGTGGCATACAATTAGGTATCAAAAAGGCGGTCGATATTGTTATTGAAAAAAAAATAAAAGTTAGTAAAATTTTGTTGTTTCTTTTTAAAGTTAATATTAATATAGAACACGTGAAAGTTTTTCATTGGTCTATTAAATTTATCTCTATTTTTTAATAGGAAAAAATACCCATAGAACAGTTTTCATGGTTCAACTGGAAAAAAATGGATTGAATCGTATTGAAATGGGAAAACTGCAAACAGGAAAACCAAAAACCTCGTGCTTTTGCTTCATGTTTATCTTTTTTTTTTGTTTGATATGTTTTTTTTTTTTTTTTTGCTTACTTCACTTATGGATAACTTTTTTGTAGGTGTCGATTCAATTTCTTCAAGTGAGCATGGTTTGTAGTAGAGGTTGAGTAGGATCAGGAACCGGGTTTGGATTGGGAAGAACCGGGCCGGAGAACCGGGATAATTTCAGTTCAGATTTGGAAGTTATTGGAGAACCGGGTTGGCGACGGTTATAACAGAAATACGCAACGGTTTTGGACTGACGCATGAAAAACCGTTGTGGAAGACTCGTAACAATTTGAAAGAACAGTTGCAACTGATTTTGATTCCAGCTCCCAGAGTTTCTTGATTCGAGCTTAGCTCTTTATATAAGTTTGTTCCACTTGTAAAGACGAGTTGATACACGTATCTTTCCCTCTGTAAACACTAATCAATCATTAGAATTTGAGAGCTAGGGTTCTTGAGCTCAATTCGGGTTGTGAATTGGGGCTTCTAGTTTTCTGGATTATTTCTTGTAATTGATTGTTTATTTGAGTGAATTGAGGTGTATAGAGCCTCCGTGGATGTAGATCACATTGATCGAACCACGTAAAGCTTGGTGTTCTTCATTTTATGTTCTGGTTTTGCGTTCGGTTTTTAGTGTTTGATTTTCAATCTGGTTTTCATTCGTTTCTGGTTTGAACTTGTTGTTTGTGTGTTGTAAGTGTTCTCAAACCTAACAAGTGGTGCCTTCTGTGGGAATTATACACACAAACTCAAAGAAGAAGAAGAATGGCTGGAGTAAAGATGGATGTGGAGAAGTTCTCTGGTAAGAATGACTTCTCACTCTGGAAGATTAAAATGAATGTAGTGCTGATTCAAAATGGCTTAGACTCTGCACTACTTCCTGTTGATCAATGACCTGATGCTGAGAAATCCAAGTTTCCAGAATTGGATAAGAAGGCTCTGAGTTTGATATTCTTATGCCTGGGTGATAAACCTTTGAGGGAGGTTTCAAGGTGCAAGAATGCAGTGGAGGCATGGGGAAAATTGGAGGAACTTTATCAATCAAAGTCTATATCCAACAAACTGTTTCTAAAACAGAAGTTAATGTCTTTCAAAATCTCTGATGATAAAGTCATTTCTGATCAACTTGATGAGTTTGTCAAAATGATTGAAGAGCTGGAAGATCTGGGGGTGAACTTGGAGGATGATGATAAGGCCCTGATGGTATTAAATGTTCTTCCAAAATCCATGGAAAGCTTTAAAGATGCATGATGTTTGGAAGAGATGGAAAAATCAGTTATGAATCCATCCTGTCAGCATTGAAGACCAAGTGTTTTCAGAATCAGGGAGAAAAGGGTTCTGCACAAGGAGGAGAAGGCTTGAACATTAAGTTCAAAAAGAATTTCCAAAGGAAGAAGTTCCAGGGAGTTAAAGATAACAAATCTGGAACTCAAAATGCATAGAAACAAGGTGACTGGGTTGAAACCAGGAAGTGTTTGAAATGCAAGCAAACTGGACACTTAAAGAAGGACTGTCCACAAAAGAAGAAGAAGCAGGAGACTCAGAGGGCAGAGGTGGCAATGACAGAGCATCAAGAAGACATCCCAGAAGTCTTAAACATCACAGACACCAGAATGGAAAAGGAATGAGTACTTGATACTGGATGTTCATTCCACATGTGTCCCAATGAATCCTGGTTCAAGGATCTAAAGAAAGAAAATGGTGGATGTGTACTGCTAGGAAATGATCACTCCTGCAGAGTCAAAGGCACAGGATCAGTTCAAATTAAAATGCATGATGGAGTCATCAGAACTATTTCTCAAGTGAGGTATGTCCCTGGACTGAAAAGAAATCTATTATCCCTTGGGTCTCTAGTGGCAAATGGCTGTCAGTTCAATTCCCTAGATGGTCATCTTCACATCACTAAACACAATAAGCTGGTAATCAAAGGAAGGCAACACAATGGCCTGTTTATTTTGATTGGATCACCTGTGATAGGATGTGCTGATTCTGTGATAAGCAGAGAAGATGTCATGAAGTGGCATAGAAGACTGGGTCATATTGGAGAGAAAGAGTTGAAGGAGCTATCCAAGAAGGGTATCACTGGTGAAATGGGAAATAGAACACTGGATTTATGTGACAAGTGTGCTATGGGGAAGGCAAAGAAACTGCCTTATGTTAAAGGGATTCATTCCACTCAAGAACCCCTGAATTATGTCCACTCTGATATTTGGGGGCCTTCAAGAACAGAAACGCATGGAGGGGGAAGGTATTTCATGTCCATCATTGATGATTACAGCAGAAAAACCTGGATATATGTTTTGAGAAACAAGAGTGATGCATTCCTCAAGTTTAAAACATGGTTAAATCAGGTGGAGAACCTAAGAGGAAAGAAATTAAAACATCTTAGGACTCTATCAACTGAATTCACAGGATTTTGTGAAGAGAAGGGCATCACAAGGCATAGAACTGTCCCTCTAAACCCCCAACAGAATGGAGTTGCTGAAAGATTTAACAGAACTGTGCTGGAAAGAGTTAGATGCATGTTGATTGATGCTGGATTACCTAAATCCTTCTGGGGAGAGACAATAAATACAGCATGCTATTTGATCAATAGGTCACCATCATCAACTCTAAGATTTAAAACTCCAGAAGAAGTGTGGAGTGGAAAGACACCAAACTACCATGACTTAAGAGTGTTTGGTTGTTTAGCCTATGCTCACATTAGACAAGATAAACTTGATGCAAGAGCACAGAGATGTGTATTTCTGGGATATCCTGAAGGCATAAAAGGCTACAGGCTATGGTGCTTAGAACAGGGAAACCAGAAGCTCCTAATAAGTAGAGATGTAAAATTCAATGAAGATGTAATGGGATACAACTCTACTGGAAGTCAAGAGGAAGCTGATGGAGCTGTGGAACCTGAAAGAATTTCTGTTCAGGTGGAGCCTAATAAGGAGCAGATACCACCAAAGGAGAATACACAAGCTCAGCAAGAAGAAGACAGTTCATCAGAAGAGGAAGAAGGTCAAACTGAGATGGCAAATCTCAGAACCTATAGCATAGGAAGAGACAGGCCAAGAAGACAAATCCAAAGACCTGATTTCTATGGATTAGCTGGCAGTGCGTTTTATGCACTGAGTGTAGCAGAAGACTTGGAGTTTCAAGAGCCTAGTAGTTTCAAGGAAGCAGTAGGTTGCAGTGAGAGTGAAAACTGGATAGGGGCCACGATGGAGGAAATGGAATCCTTAGAGAGAAACCAAACCTGGAAGCTTGTAGACAAACCAAAAGGACAGAAGCTAGTTAGCTCAAAATGGATTTTCAAGAAAAAGATGGAGGCTGGAAAAGCTGATAAGATCAGGTATAAGGCAAGATTGGTTGCCAGGGGCTTCACTCAAAGGGAAGGCATTGATTATAATGAAGTATTTTCTCCAGTAGTGAAGCATTGCTCTATCAGATTACTTCTATCAAAGGTTACTCAAGAAGACTTGGAACTACAGCAGTTAGATGTCAAGACAGCATTCCTGCATGGAGATCTGGTTGAAAAGATATACATGAAGCAACCTGAGGGCTTTGTGATTCCAGGAACTGAAGAGAAGGTCTGTTTTCTCAGGAAGTCACTCTATGGGTTGAAACAAAGTCCCAGGCAGTGGAATAAGAAGTTCAATGAGTTCATGATGGGTGCAGGATTCATTAGAAGCTTATATGACAGTTGTGTATACTTTAACAGAGGTTCAAGAGCTGAACAGGTGTTTCTGTTGTTATATGTGGATGACATGCTCATAGCCAGTAAGAGCAGGGATAAGATACAATAGCTAAAAGGAAAGTTGAACTCAGAATTTGACATGAAGGATCTAGGGGAAGCTAGGAAGATTCTGGGAATGGACATCATTAGAAGAAGAGAGACTGGAACATTATGGCTTTTACAGAAGCAGTATCTGCAGAAGGTTGTGGAGAGATTCCACATGCATGAATCCAGACCAGTGAGTATTCCAGTTAATCTAAAGACAAAGTTATCCAAGGATCAGTGCCCTAAGACTACAGCTGAGGAGATTCACATGAAGAATGTTCCATATGCCAGTGGTGTTGGCAGTTTAATGTATGGAATGATATGTAGCAGGCCAGACTTAGCCTACATTGTGTCCCTTGTAAGCAGATATTTGTCAAATCCTGGGGAATCACATTGGGAAGCTTTAAAGCAGGTGTTAAGATATCTGAAGGGGTCTATCAGTATGGGATTGAAGTTCCAGAGACAAGAAGCAAATACCACACCTTTGGTAGGATATGTTGATGCAGACTTTGCTGGGAATGTGGATACTAGAAAATCCATTACAGGGTATGTCTTTAGTTTGTATGGTACAGCTGTGAGTTGGAAGAGTGTGCAGCAGTCAGTTGTTGCATTATCAACAACAGAAGCAGAGTTCATTGCATTAACTGAGGCAATCAAAGAAGCTTTATGGCTCAAAGGAATTCTCAAGGACTTGGGAATAAAACAAGGTTGTGTTACTATTCAGTGTGACAATCAAAGTGCTCTTCATCTGGTGAAGCATCAAGCTTTTCATGAAAGGTCTAAGCACATTGATGTTAGACTTCATTTTTCAAGGGATATCATTGAAGTTGGATCTGTTGAAGTCAGGAAAGTGCATACATTGGATAATGCGCCAGATTTCTTGACTAAGGCAGTTCCTAGGGGTAAGATGGTACATTACTCAAGCCTGATAAGGCTTGAACAATGTGATTAAAACCTGGAGAAGAGAAGACAGTGAGAGGTGATGAAGTGCACTTGAATTCATTGAGGTGGAGATTTGTAGGTGTCGATTCAATTTCTTCAAGTGAGCATGGTTTGTAGTAGAGGTTGAGTAGGATTAGGAACCGGGTTTGGATTGGGAAGAACCGGGCCGGAGAACCGGGATAATTTTAGTTCAGATTTGGAAGTTATTGGAGAACTGGGTTGGCGACGGTTATAACAGAAATACGCAACGGTTTTGGACTGACGCATGAAAAACCGTTGTGGAAGACTCGTAACAGTTTGAAAGAACAGTTGCAACTGATTTTGATTCCAGCTCCCAGAGTTTCTTGATTCGAGCTTATCTCTTTATATAAGTTTGTTCCACTTGTAAAGACGAGTTGATACACGTATCTTTCCCTCTGTAAACACTAATCAATCATTAGAATTTGAGAGCTAGGGTTCTTGAGCTCAATTCGGGTTGTGAATTGGGGCTTCTAGTTTTCTGGATTGTTTCTTGTAATTGATTGTTTATTTGAGTGAATTGAGGTGTATAGAGCCTCCGTGGATGTAGATCACATTGATCGAACCACGTAAAGCTTGGTGTTCTTCATTTTATGTTCTGGTTTTGCGTTCGGTTTTTAGTGTTTGATTTTCAATCTGGTTTTCATTCGTTTCTGGTTTGAACTTGTTGTTTGTGTGTTGTAAGTGTTCTCAAACCTAACATTTTTTACTTTTATTTATAATTTAATAAAATTTTAGCAAGATACCTATTTTTTTATTTGCCATATTTGTCATGCTTGGAGATAGATCTTGAAGATGAAAGAAAAAAAATATGTACTACAAATATAAATTATTAAATTATATTTAAAACATTCATATTCTTAAGTGGTTCTGATTATCTTTATTTAAATTTGAATTTTAATACATAAAATTTTTATGTATTTATTTATGTTAATATATAATATTACATCTAAAATGGTGTTCATCAGTTTTTTGGTTAGACCGTCGATTTAACCGGTCTGACCGGTTGAACCGTCAACCGATGGTGAGACCTATTTGGTTGCCGATTCAGTTACAACAATATTGGTGTTAAGTATAAGAAAAAAAATATCAGAGAGTTGTAAGAAATATTTGTAGTGATAAAGTTTAACTCAAATGTATTCATATAGCTAGAAACATAGTAAAAATCGATCATACAATAGCTTGTAAGAAATTAATTTTTTTTTTTTATTGTAAATATGATTCAATAGATAAAATATAAAGAAGTTTCCGTACATAATGAGACTATCATTATGAAAAGAACATAATTTGATAATTATGGAAGATATTGATTGGATAGATGCACTTCTAAAATTAATTTTTTTTCATTAAAGAAGGATTATTCTAAAATCAATTTCTATTGATAAAAAAAGATGTTGGCGGAAGGAAAGAAAGATGAAATACAAAAAATTAACTTGTTAAAACAAAATAACAACAACAACAAAAGTAGTAATAATAATAATAATAATAATAATAATAATAATAATAATAATAATAATAATAATAATAATAATAATAATAATAATAATAATAATAATAATAATAATTGCACATTTTCATTATATTGCACAGAAAATATTGCAAGAAACATAATCTTACATAAACTCGGTAAAATAAAATCTCATCTTGTATACTTTTTGCTGTTTTGCGTAAAAATCATCAAGTGATAAAATAACAGTTTATGAAAGTTTAATGGAGTACAATAATTTTTTTTTTAAAAAAAATTAATGGAAAATTACTTACAGTATAAGATTTAAAAGAATAAATTTTGATGGTTCAAAGATACACACGAGGAAAATCATGGAAAAATAGGTGGATTATTCCAAAACAAATTTATATTAGTTAGGGTTAGTCAACTATTCCAACAAAATAAGCTAAAAAGAGGAAGATAGCTAAAATTAGGGATTTGAAAGAGAATGCCAATATGTCCCAAGTAGTTTCTCTTTAAGCATATAAAGAATAACGATTGTAATTTGAAATTTTGATATTTTTGTTGCCATTAACCCATTTAAATTGCTTAGAAAAGTCAGTCCACAACAAGGGGTGGGTATTAGAACACATGTATTCCTATAGGAGAAAAGTTTTGAAACAAGAATGATATGATAGAAGCATGGAAGAAGAAACATAAAATTAGATGAAAGTGAAGGAAAAAAGAAAAATAAAATGTGCTAATTGACGGAAAAAGCTAAAAAAGAAGACGATTAAAGAAAATAAAAAAGAATGTAGGAGAAAGAAATGAAGCATATGAGCAAGAATATACTTAGACCAAGAACTAACTAAAAGCTTGGGAAAATTGGTGGAAATATCCTACATGTTTCTACTATCTAAAAAAATAACTTTTAATTTTTTTTACTTTATGATAATGTTCTGTATGTTGCAAAAATTTGGTAAAGATGCCCAATAATCGGCAATCACAGGTACCCCAATCGGTCATAGGGTGATTAGGTTTCTTCTGACGTGGCTTTGTATATTTTAATTTTATTGCTGACTTGACTTAGTTTATAAACTAATTTTAATACATTTTCAAATTAATAATTGGAAAATACAATTAAAAAACTAAAAAATAAAAAAGAAAAAGAAAACAGAATTTTCTGGTCTTCAATTTAGGAGGTGGAACCTTCAATGTATCTTTGCTCACCATTGAAGAAGGGATATTCGAGGTGAAATTCACCGTCGGCGACACGCATTTAGGCGGCGAAGATTTCGACATCATATTGGTTATTCTTTTTGTTGCAGATTTCAGGAAGAAGAACAAAAAGGAAGAAAGAAACCTCAGCTTCATCTTATTGAGACTATTCGATGTCAGGAGAGGGGTGGAGGATGGCTGGTAGTCATCGGGAATGATGGTGACGTCATTTCAGGTAAGGAAGGTACCTATTAAAAATAAAACAGGTGCAAGGGGAGAAATTTTGAATTACCGCCACCGTGAGGGTGACGGACGAAGGTGTATAGGGTGGGGAATGAGAGAAGTAAAGTCATTTTTTTTTATAAAATATTTATTTTTAATTATTATAAGTAAAATAAGATAATAGGTATGTATACATATGTGTGTGTGTGCGTGTGTATATATATATATAGAAAAAATTTGAGTATAGTTTTTTAGCACAAGCGAACATTTTGTTTTTGTTTTTAAGCTATATTGATACATATGTATATAAACTAATGTTGTACACACATACACATATATATAATATATATATATATATTTATACAGAATTGATATGGTACATATTTAATGTGAGCAACATTGTAGGCACCTAATTACATGACAATCCACGTCAATATTTTTCTTTTCATTATTTCTTCTACTTTAATTTCTCTCTCCTATATATTCTCAAAGATTTGTTCCTCCCTCCACAAATATTTTTTCTCTCTCTCCATTATATACGTGTTTTTCTTAAAAAAAAAAAATCTCTCTCCAAGCCTAATAATCATTTCTCTCTCCAACATGTATTATATATGTGTACTGATGGACCTACATGGGGGCCGAGGGGGGCACTGCGCCTCCCTGGCCCCGGTCGAAATGTGCTATTATGTAAGTATATTTTAGTCGATTTTAATACAACGTAATTAAATAAAATAAATAATAATATTGTCTGACTTGATTATGATTTAATAATAATCAATCGATGTATTCTCAAGTATACCCAATAGAGATAAAAATTTCAAAAAATAGAATGAAATGTTTCGAGACACTAAATCTTGATATCTTTTTTTTTAAAAAAAAAAAATTTGAATCGATTTATTAATCTTATCAATATCATTAGTACTTTTTAGTTACATATATGGTTGAATATTGTTGAAGCTCAATTTAGAGGTGTCCTGTCCCTTTTAGATTTTCTAAAACTTTAGTTTTCAATGTAATTTAATCAAATATTAAATTTAGAGTATAATGTATGAGAATTTGTTTTCTAGCCTTCTCAAAATGAGCCACCTACTTGGTGTAAAATTTGTATTTGAATCTTAGAGTATAATTAAAAAAAATAACCCCAATAAAATGAGTACCTAGATTTGTCTATTGATGGGTCCCCCTCGACAAAATTTTGGATCCGTCACTGTATATGTGTGTATATATTTTTAATATTAGTAGTTAGTGCATTTAATTTTACATGCCATATATTGACTTTAACTTCCTTCTATTTTTCCTTTTTTTTTTTTGTTCACTTAGATCGACTAAATACTTATTGATTTTATTTGAAAATAGAATAGTTTCTCAGGTTTTGCTCCTACTATTTTGGATGGTTCTCGAATGATCAGTCATTTGCTTTGCTCGTTCTCAAGTAGTTGTTTGATGTTCGAATACTATTAGCAATTGGTTTTAGATAGAACTTCATGTGGTTGGCTGCCTATAAATGAGTCGAGTTGAGTCGAGCCGAACATATTATTGTTCAAGCTTCTTTAAAATATTATGGAGGTTCTATTATTATGATTGAGCTCGTTTGATTATTGATAGGTTCGAGCTTGAACGAGCTTTAACCTAGCCAAACACGTGTCGAGCTCGGGTAATTTGACATTTTTACACTTGTTTCAACATTTTTAATTTATCAAGCTTGAGCTCGAATCAAGTTTTAGATCTTATCTAACGTAAAAGTATCTTGAAGCTTGTTTGATATCTTCACTTGAACATAGTTTAAACGAATTTTTAACGATCGATCTCAAATCGAGGTTTGAGTAGCTTGGTTTGATTTTTAGCCGTACATAGTGGGCTCAATTAATATCGAATCGTACTAAGCTCCGAATTTAACAGGGTGTTTATCCTATAGGAACAGGGAAAAATATTAGAGTTGAAACTTTGTACTTATTTTGGATTTAATGGTTCAAAATAATTGTATTTGAAATGAAAGATAATTAAGAACTCTTTGTATGTAGGGACGGATCTAGGAACTTATGGTAACGGGGGCAAATTTTTTTATAATTATGTTATATGGTAAGGGGGCGGAATTTTTGAATCAAGGGGGACATACTCTTATATATTAAGAGTATTAATGAAAATTATCAGACAAAATTACATGTAATTTTTTTTTTAGGAGTCCAAGGGGGGCGACCGCCGCCCCCCTCCCCTAAATCCGTCCCTGTTTGTATGTCATTAGCTTTGGAGACTTCAAGTCGTGTTTATTTATTCTTCGAAAAGAATTTTAAAATGTGAGATGCAAACGTAGAGGAAAATAAAATAGTGGTTCAAGTTTTAGTATGGGCTGAAACCAATTTAAGTGAAGAAAAAAGAAAAAGGAAAAAAGAAGGAAATTAAAGTCAGTATATGGCATGTAAAATTAAATGCACTAATTACTAATATTAAAAATATATACACACGTATATAATGCATGTCGGAGAGAGAAATAATAATTAGATTTGGAGAGAGATTTTTTTAAGAAAAACATGTATATAATGGAGAGAGAAGTAGTGGAGAGAGAAAAAAAAAATTTATGGAGAGAGAAACAAATCTTTGAGAATATTGAAGAAATAAAGAAAATGAAAATATTAACGTGGATTGCCATGTACTTAGGTGCCTACAGTGTTGCTCACATTAAGTATGTACCATATCAATTATGTGTGTATATATATATATATATATATATATCTTTAGAATGACCAACTATAAGTAACTTAGAATATATGATTAGATTTTTTTTTTTTTTTTTATAAATAAGCATTCATATAGATTAGTATATATATTTATCTATATATATACGTATTCAGACTGCTTCTCTGGTGAAATTTGAAGTTATTTTAAAACTTAGTTGCTGGTATGAATAAAAGATTTGTTTCTACCTCTATTTATAGTAAACTTTTGGGATGATGCAGGTTGTTATATTAATGGGTTGACAAGACACACACACACACTACTACCCACACACACATTATATCTCACACACAACCAAATCTTTCTTCCTGTTAAGAAAACTCTCTTTCTCTCTCCCCTCCTCTCCCCTCACTCTTCTTTCTTATTCAATCTCCTGAACATTTTCTTCTTCTTCTTCTTCTTCTTCTTCTTCTTCTTCTTCTTCTTCATTTTTACGTTTTACTTCTTGTCCCCTTTTTCTCTTTCTTATATAGTTATATATATGTTTTATGTTTAGTTGTAGGTACACACTCACGCGCACACACACAAACACACACACACACACACATATATAACTATATACATCAAACAAAGTTTTCTTATATATATACTTATATATGTTTGTTGATATTATTATTATTATAAAATATAATAGTTGTTTTTTTATTATTGATTTACAAAGGTCAAGTTTCCCGAATTTTTGATTAACTTTTTTCATTCTTTTAAATTAAAATAGATGGAAATTTTAGATTCTAAGACAAATAAATTTATTTTTTCTTAAGACATGTGGAGTTTGTGATAGTTCACTAAAATTTTCTTATAGCCCTTGAAAATCCTAAGTAATTTATTTATTAATAGAAATTTGGTATTTCATTTATTTGAGTGCAATGGAATCTCGGAATTGCATGACTTCTTCTTTCATGCAGAATAATCTTCAAAATGGGGAATAATTTAAGGAAATAAATGTTAAATAAATTTTTAATAATAACAAAATAAATATTTACTAGGAAATTTTTGGATCACATTTCTCCCCCTCTAAATAAAAAATTCCGTCCTCGAAATTTCACTTACTTAGTTAAAATACTGCGTTTATTTAGCCCTTTTCCCATCTTCTCGTTCTCAGGTGACTTCTTCCTTCCTATGTCGACTCCATTGTACTAAGACTAACGGTATTTCTCGATTTCTAAGAGTTTGGACTCTTCTCCCCAAAATAGCTATAGGCTCTTCCCTATAAGTCATATCTTTATTTACTTCTAATCCTTCATAGCTAATAATGTGATTCAGATCCGCTATATACCTCCTCAACATTGATACATGAAAGATATCATGAACCATTGAGAATTCAGGTGGCAATGCTAGTCGATATGAAACATTTTCGACTCTTGCCAGATTCTCAAACGGACCAACAAAACGTGGGTTTAGTTTTCCTCTTTTCCTAAAATGTACCACTCATTTCATCGGTGAAATTCATAAAAACACTTTCTCTCCCACATCAAACTGCAAATATTGTCTTCGAATGTCGGCGTAAGCTTTCCGTCGATCCTAAGCAGTCTTGATCCTCTCTCGAATCTTGACAATAGCTTCTTCTGATTCCCTAATCAGATCTGGTCCAAGTATACTCTATATTCCAACTTCGTCCCAATGTGGAGGCGGTCGACACCTTCTTCCAAACAATGCTTCAAAAGGTGCCATTTTTATAGTAGTTTGATAACTATTGTTAGAGGAAAATTCAATCAATGGAAGGTGTGTTTCCCAGCTTCCTCTGAAATCTAATACACATCTCAACATATCTTCTAATGTTTGGATAGTCCTCTCTGATTGGCCGTCTATTTGAGGATGGTAAGCCGTGTTGAATTTTAGGTATGTCCCATAGCACTCTGCAAGTGCTTTCAAAAGTTAGAAGTAAATCGTGGATCTCGATCAGACACTATAGATAGAGGCACTCTAAGCATCCTGATAAGCTATTGGACGTATAAGCGAGCAAGCTGGTCCATTGTGTAAGTCATCTGAACAGGTATGAAGTGTGCAAAATTCGTAATTCCATCAATCACCACCTAAATAACATCATGATTCTTTGCCATCTTGGGCATACTTGTGACAAAATCCATATTTATGCGTTCCCACTTCCATTCTGGCACTTCTAATGGGTTCAAATTCCCATATGGTTTTTGTCGTATTGACTTAACTTGTTGGCATGTAAGACATTACTAATGAATAAGGTGATGCTTCTTTTCATGCATCTCCACCAAAAGTACCCTCAATACATTTTTGTTTCACCGGGATGTACCGTATATGGCGTAGTGTGAGCCTCTTTAAGAATTTCATTCGTATCTTGTCTTCCTTGAGCACACATATTCTTCCTTCGTACTCCAATACATTATCTTTTGTCAGCACAAAACTCTTAATATCTCATTTGTTCACCCTTTTTTTCATTTAATTGAGGAATTTGTCATCCTTTGGTGCATCCTTGATCTGATCCTTCAAAGTAGGCTGAATAGTCAAAGCTAATATTATTGCAGAGGCACTGTGCAGCTTCACAAAATCAAGTTCAGTTTAGAGAATTCCTACACCAATGACTCTTGATTTGTAGGCATATTTGCTATGTCGTTCGCATTTCCGACTTAAAGCACTAGCTACCATGTTAGCTTTAATAGGGTGATAAAGGATTCTACAGTCGTAATCCTTTACCAACTCCAACCATCTCCTTTGGTGCATGTTCAACTCTTTCTAAGTGAAAAAGTACTTAAGGCTTTCATGATTAGTGTAAGTCTCACACTTCCCACAATATAGATAATGTCGCCAAATCTTCAATGCGTGTACTATAGCAGCCAACTCTAGATCATCCGTTGTATAATTCAGTTCACGTGTTCGCAATTGTCGTGATGTATAAGCAATCACCTTACCATTGTACATTACACATCCTATACCCACTTCCGATGCATCCGTATAGATTACAAATCCTTCATATCCATCGGGTATTGTTAAAATTGGAGTTGACATCAGTCGGTGTTTAAACTCATAGAAACTAGCCTCACATTCAGGGGCCAAAAAAACTTTCCATTATTTTTAATCAACTGGGTTCATGGCTTTAAACTTCGGGATAAGTTCTGAATGAATCTGTAATAGCCAAATAAACTTAAAAAAATTACGAACTTCACTCGCATTTATGGGAGTTTTCCAGTTTACCACTGCTTCAATTTTAGAGAGGTCAACTTCGATCCCTTTCACAGAGATGATATGTCCGAAAAAGACCATTCCGTTTAACCAAAATCCACATTTATTGAATTTCGCATACAGTTTTTCTCTCCTCAGTGTTCCAACACTATTCTTAGGTGTCTTTCATGATCTTCTTGATTCTTTGAATACACTAGGATATCGTTGATAAAAATGATAACAAACTGATCAAGATATTGATGAAATACTGTATTCATCCGATCCATAAAAACTGTTGGTGCATTAATTACACTAAAAGGCATGACGGGAAACTCAAAATGCTCATATCTTGTTCAGAAAGTTGTTTTAAGAATATCACTTTCCTTTATTTTCAATTGATGATAAACTGACCTTAGATCAATCTTGGAGAAAACACCAGTATTTTTCAGCTGATCAAACAAGTCTTCAATCCTTGGTAGTATATACTTGTTTCTTAATTGTCATCCGGTTTAGCTCTCGATAGCCGATACACATACGAAGTGTTCCATCTTTCTTCTTGACAATAAGAATAGGCGCTCCCCAAGGAGACACACTTGGTCTAATGAAATTTTTTCTCCAATAACTATTGCAGTTGTATTTTCACCTCCTACAACTCTTTTGGTGCCAGTCGATACGGTGCTTTAGATATGGGTGTAGCTCCTAGCACCAAGTCAATGGTTAATTCGATTTGGTGATCCGGTGGGATTCCTGCTAAGTCTTCTGGAAATACATCTGGATACTCCCTCACGATAGGCACATAAGTGAAAGAGACATGGTCTTTTTTCTTCTCTACTATGTTTACCAAATATCCTCGACTTCCTTTCTTCTTTAATAATAACACGGTCTTCATTGCCGAAATGACTTGCAAACTTGATTTGACTTTATTTCCACTAAAATGTTAGACACTCACCCTTTGAATCTACTATGTCTATCTCCTGTTCACGACACCGTATAATTGCCCTATTCTTTATTAACCAGTCTAAACCCAAAATTATATCAAACCTCTTCATTTTGAGTACATGAAGATCGGCTTCAAGTTCGCTTTTCTCGAATTTTAATTTCACAGATTTCACCATGTCCTTAAATTCCACTTTCTTTCCGGACGAGAAACTTACCTCTATATTTGCCTTCCCATTATAGTCTACCCCAAGTTTCTTTTTGAATTTCTCAGACATAAATGAATGTGATGCACTCGTATCAAATAAGACATAAGCTGGTGTGTTAAAAACTATTAACATACCTGTCATAGTCTTTGCTGATTATTTTTCTTGCTCGACTTCATCCAAATCCTCCTTCTCTATCATTACATTAAGTCGGGCTTTGCCTTTTTTACCCGACATGCGAGCATTTCCTTGTCGAGGCCTTCCTAAGGGCACATTTCCTTGTTGGCCACTCTTCGAGATCTTTGTAGGACAATTATAATAAGTATGTTTGTGACATTAGTAACATATATTCTTCCCAAACAAGCATTCTCCTATATGACTTTTGTTGCAAGTAGAGAAGGGCGGTATCCCTCCTTGTTTTGTCGTTGTGGATGCTACAAACTTGTTCTTTTTTGTGGGTTGGTTAGATTTATTTGTACCGCTGGAGCCATGAAAAGGCCATCTCAAGCCTGATCCAAATTCTTTTGATTGTACTCCCGTCCATGCCTTATTGAAATTGTCAAGGCTCTCTAAAAAACTTCTCCGTATTTTACTAGTTTCAATCTTGAGATAAAGCTTCCGATCTCAGGGCGTAGTCCTCTTTCAAAATGGTTTGCTTTCTTTCTATCAGTGTCCACAAGATGTGGGGAGTATCTCGGCATTTTATTGAATTGACACTCGTTTTTTGTTATCGTGAGATTTCCTTGTTGGAGATTTATAAATTCTACTTCCTTTTGATCACGAAGTGCTTCTGGGAAATATCAATCTAGAATTGCTTCTTTAAATCCTTCCCACTTCATGTTGTATTTTTGCATTTCAGTTATCGTACGCTCGAATGCTTTCCACCAATATGAGGCATCCTCGGCAAGCTGGAATTTCGCTCATGAGACCTATTGTTGTTCCATCATTTTCATGTGTTCCAATTTTCTTTCCAGCTTAGATATCCATTCTTCAGTGGCTATTGGCCCTTCTCTTCCATTAAATCGTGGTGGATGGAATTGGTGGAATTTTTCTAGTACTTCATTGATTTTAAGCCAAGGTGGTTGAGCATTATTTTGCGAGTGTTGTGGTGGTATCGGTTGTTGTTGTATGTGACCTTGTAGTGTGGTGATGAATTCTCGAGCTCCGGCCCCACTCCACCCTCCCCTTCCGGTAAATTTTCTAATTTTCTTTTAAGTTTTCTCTTAATGTGCTTACTCACCCATAACCCACCGCCACTGAAAAATAAATTAAAAAGAAATTTTAAAAATGTGTTTGCGGAAGTGATGTGTGTAAGGGAGAATTTACTAAGATGCCAAATTTATGGAGTTGGTATGCTAATAGCAAAGTTTGAAACACAATCCAACATTATTCTTTTAAAACATACTAAGTCGCCAAAATTCATGAACTTTGTATGGTGCGAACTTTAAAACATAATACAGTAAGCTGCTTAATGACCTATACTTGGGGTGGATTTTAATTTTTTACCCATATATATAAAGCATACTTTTTATTCATAGCCGATACATAGGTGGAAAGGGTTCGCACTAACAACTTTTACGGGACTAGGCCCGCTTACTGAAGATGAGCCATATAAGTCATGCTTAAATTATGTTCTCCCTTGGGAAATTGAGAATACAATTGTTAGTGGCCTACACATGTATACAATAGAAAGATGGTCTAAGTCATCCTATTTAAAACCATATTTAGTAGTTAACGTGCTACTAGATACCCTATTTTACATCATCCATGCTGGCAACTGACCAAATCATGGGGGCACTCGACCCCATACCGAAACCCCGACTGCCTTCCCCCTCGTGGTTCATGTCACAAGCATTCGAATTATGCCCTTCAATACTTAGCAGACAATGGAAAATCTCCAATAAAAGTACCCCCCTTGATTATTCGACTCTTGGTCACGAATCAATCTCGCGTTCCAACGCTCCTTTTCCTCATCTATTTCCTTCTTAATTCCTGCTCCTACTAAATAACCCTTGGCCAACCTCCTAGCCTCCTGTGCTTGTTCCATAAACCTTTCAGCCTTCTTTTCAGCTACAATGAGATTACTATGTGCTCCCATCTTATCCACAAAGTGTCCCATAAGTTCCAAATCCCCTTGGTGACATGAAAGGTACCAGCTATCAGCGGGGATAGGGCGTCCATCTTTTCCTAGAGGTCGGTGTCCGAGGTGGTCCATCCTAAGTTTAACAACATAAATAAATTTAATGAGTAACAACAGAAACAAATACTATAAGTAATTGTAACAAGTTCCATAAATGGGAACAAGTTCATCAACCACCATATACGAGTTTTATATATTATCGATTAAATTAAGTTCCATAAATCAAACTCATAAGCGTAATGAAATTTCGAGAATATAACAACTTCCTTCAAAAAAAAAATTTCGGACTAGTTGAAATTATATTGTTATCATGAAAAATAAAGTTGATGATCTTTTATCACCTGAACTTTATAAAATTTAACATCCACACAATCTATTTTATGGCGCAACATTTTACGTGTTATGATGATAATTAGTCATATAATTAATCCCATAAATAGACAAGCTATCATACTTCAACAAACCAACATTGTACATATATATATATATATATATATATATATATATATAGGTTTGTTAGAAAAATATTTTCCCTTTCGATTACACACACACACACACACACACATATATATATATATATAGGTTTGTCAGAAAAATATTTTCTTTTGTCCGAGAGTTAGAAACCTGGGCTCTGACACCACTTGTTTTCTAGAAGAAAAGTCATTTTAAAAAAAAAAATTATTTATTTTTAATTATTATAAGTAAAATAAGATAATAGGTATGTATACATATGTGTGTGTGTATATATATATATATATATATATATATATATATATATATATATATAAAATATTTAAGTATAGTTTTTTAGCACAAGCCAACATTTTGTTTTGGTTTTTTTTTTAAGCTGTGTTGATACATATATACATAAATTACATAAATTGATGTTGTACATATATATCTTTAGAATGACCAACTGTAAATAACACAGTTAGGGAACAACAATTGCCCGCTTTCGGTATTTCAACTGCACACTTTTTAATATCTCGTGTTTTTATAATAATATGTATATGTGTATGTGTGTATACATATATATATATATACATATTCATATTGCTTATCTGATGATTTTTTAAGTTAATGTAAAACTTAGTTGCTGGTATGAATAAAAGACTTGTTTCTACCTCTATTTATACTCCCTCCGTCCCAAAAAGATAGTCACTTTTGGACAATCACATGGATTAAGAAAACATCTTTAATACTATTGAAAAAGTTATTTTTACCACTACTTTCCATTGATACTCTTATTAATGTTGGTACATGAACTTAAATTCTTGAGATCAGCTGGCGGCCCTATCTGGTTGCTATTACACCATTTCCATTTTAAAACATTTTCATACTCATTACTACATGCATTTGCATACAGGATTCAACAATTAGTGGCCCCCATCTGTCTTAGAGGGAAAAGTTGAAAAATGAATATGGCAAAAAAATTGGCATACAATTCAAATTTGTTTCTGGTTGTAGAAAATGATTGGCAAATTTAAGATTCATTTTTTTGGCGCACAATTTACCTCCATATAAAATTTGATTTTTATTTTATTTTATGAATTTAACCTATAAGTACATGCAAATCCTATTAAAAACACAAAGGGAAAAAGATGGACATTTCACAAGTTAACTCTATAGCTTTGAATTCTATACCAAAATTTTTTCCTCATCTAACAATATCAGTTCATCTTCACCATAATTTAATCAGTTTGATCCAAACCATTCACCAAAAAACTTTCAGTTTGATCTAAATCACTCACCCATTCATATGGAGTCAACCTCTCAACAAAATCTGCAATTTGATTCAAAATGACTCACCCAAACCAACGTCAGAGGATGTTCGTCATGGTTACAAAAAGAAGAATATTACCAACCGAACAAAGAGAGTTATTCTTGAAATGCTTCTTAAAGAAAGAAGGAAAGTTTGAAAGAGGAGTTATTCCAAGGATTGCCAATTTTTTCTCTATTAACACAAAGTCCCTATATCGAATTTGGCGAGAAGGAAAGGGTTACACAAGGAACTTTGATGCGCATGATTTTCCTTCATCTCTTGTGAAGAATGTTGGTCGCAAGAAGTCACTTTGCGGGGTGATTTGCTGAAATTCGAAGAGTGAGACTGAGTGATTGTATTGGGAGGTAGTCGGATTAGGAATAACTTGATTGGTCCAAAAGTAGTCACTTTTGTCCAAATATATCCCACCTTACTTTAAGCCTACATTACAACCAAAACAAAAGACCTTTTTTTTATCCTTTGTCACACATATCGAGTACGAGATCTAGTTTAGATGATTGACAAGTATATGGTAGGCTTTGCATATAGTTCAATGTGAGCGAAAATATGCTTAACCTAAACACTTGAGAGATGACAGAAACACTTACCCGATGAGGATTGAATAATTCGAAAGTTCAAAGTCTTGAAAGCAGTTGATTTTTGCGTTTATCACATATGCTCAATTACACTGTGTTGCTTAGCTTTTTGAGAAAATCAATCTGAAACTAGATTCATCGTCTAGTCGCCCTAAATATAGGCTTGTTCTATTTGTTCTGTATATTGTTCTGGACGAGCAACGATATAAGTTTGGGGGGTTTTGTTACAAGTTGTGTGTGCATGCATTTAGGTCTATTTACGTATATATTTTGTAACATTTGCATGTATAATTGATCGATATAATTGATCGAGAATCATTCATATTTGATATATTAGACCGTTTGAGGTGTATTGACTTGTTTTGCAGTGTTTCCATGGTTTTCAGGCTAAGAGGAGTTTTTATGAGATTACAAGAAGAAATAAGTCGAAGAAGGGACAAGATGGGCCAAGTCGCGCCAAAACTGGACGAATTCAAGAGTGTGCAACGGAAAGTTGGGCGTGGTCATGCCAAAAAGTTCCCCGAAAAGTTTTCTGTCAGCTTGATATACCTCTAGTATTTTTATCATATCTTGAGATCTACAACTCCGATTAAGATACAATTGGTGACGTTAGAAAGCGGATTCAAAGGGCTACAACTTTGTCTGAACAAGACAAAGCCCCAAAATGACTGGAAGATCCTAAAAAATGGCTTGAAAGTCAGACCTAAAAACTCGCCCGGGCATCTTGGGCGCTGTCGCGCCAAAATCCACCGGTCGCGTCAAAAATTTTGAGCATTTTCTGGGTTAGGTTCAACGGAACCGCGTCATACATGCGCGTGGCCGCGTTTCCTTATCGTTGTTTTATGTCCAAATCCTAATTTAAAGAGAATTTTAGCTCGATATCTTCCAAGTTTCGTCCCCAACTTATAAAAAGAGATCCAAGCTGGAGATTTTAGAGAGGAACATCATAGGAACTCATAATCACAACATACTTTCTCACATTTTTACATTGGAGTAGAAGCCGTGAGAGGGAGAAGGCAAAGATCGACGAGCCAAACAATCGAGTTTATTTACTTCTTGTTTAGTTTTAGTTTATTTACAATGTATTCCTTGAATTATTGTAGTGAATTGATGTTAGGCATGAGTAGCTAAACTACTCGTGTCCTAGGGTTAGAGTGTAAGGTTTTATGACGATTTTGATTTAAGCTTTTGATTTATAGACTCCAATTATGATTATCTATCTATGTGTTTGTTTTTATTTCATAACTAAGCATAATTTGATCACTTAGGCTTAGTTTACCCGTTTAACAATTCCGCTTCGAGAGAAGACAGTTGTTAATAGACATACAACATATAGTGTAGTTGTATATGACTGCATAGGCAAATGTTAAGGGTCTTTTGGGAGTTGTTATGATTAGTTGACTCGAGAGAGTAATTGTTCTAATCAATCCACGACTTAGTCTCTTCGAGAGAAGGGCTAAATTATTTAAATGTTGTCTAATAGATAGAGAAATTGGTTTAAAAGTCTATAAGTTAGAACTTAATCATTATCAGATTAATTCCTGAAATCGACACCCTAGGATACATTCTCATTAATTGAAAAGTTTTGTTTGACTAATAGAGTTTATTAATACATGAAATTTAGTTTAATAAAATTATTCAACAATTTGAGTGTCTAGCTAGGGAAATCCTAAATAATTAGGGTATCAAACTATATTAACCTATTCTCTATGGATCGACCTTGACTTCTGCTATTTATATCTACGCCCGTATACTTACGATAATTTAGGGCTAGAATAAAAAGCCTGTAAGTTTTCTTGTTTTACGCTTCTGCTACGTCAGTTGGTATCCATAGTCTTGTAATCGCTCCTGGACGATGCCTCCTTGTCGCCAACCCGCCGTTGATGCCCTAGGTCTGGACGATATGCGTAGCCATGTCGCCACCCTGACCCAAGTGTCGAAGCTTTGCGTACACAACAAGCCATGGCTAATGACGTGCACACCGCGACCCATCAACCCCGCCGCCGTTGCAAGCCACCACCCTTGGCCGATCGTCGTGACCACGCTCGCGATCGCGCTTTGCCCCCTTGTTCGACGAGTTCCCTGATGACTCGGAGGACGATGATACCGTCATTATTGATAATCCTTTCGCCCCTCTTCAGCGCGGCAACCCTCAAGCCCCGGTGGATACCAACCGATGGGAACATGGCCTTCAGATCAACATTCCCGAGTACACCGGATCACTCGAACCTGCAGAAATTTAGGACAGACTCAGCACTGTTGAAGAAATTATGGATTTCAAAAGGCATTCGGAGGACAGACGGGTCGGCCTCATCGCCACTCGTTTTCGTGGCCGTGCAATTACATGGTGGCAACAATTTGTGTTTTCGCGCAGTTGCCAAGGCAACCCCAAAATTTCTTCGTGGCTGAAGCTTTGTAAGCACTTGCACATGAATTTCTTCCATTTAATTATAAATGACTCTTTTCCAGCGTCTCCATAATCTCCGCCAGGGAGCCAGCTCTATTGCAGATTACTCAGAAAGAGTTTTATCAGTTGACTACTCGTATTGACTCGATCGAATCCCAAGAGCAACTTGTGTCCCGTTTCATTGTTGGCTTGCGAGTGTCACTTCACGATACTCTCAATCTTTTCGCTCCTCCCTCTTTGGCCGAAGCACTTCAACGTGCTATCCTTCTCAAGAAACAGAAATTCCGCAGGCTCCCACCAACTGGCACGAATCGCCCGCTCTCGCTCTCGCCACCCCAGGCAGTAGCTCCCCCGCAACCAGCCCCCCAACGCCGCCTACGGTCTCTCGCTCCAGTGCATCACCTCGTTACTTTTCCTGTGGTGACCCAGGCCACCGATTTGCAGCCTGCCCGAAGCAACTTAGTGGTCAGGCTATTTTCTTGGGTGATCCGATAAGGCGGGTCCCCCCTAGTTCGAAGATTTTGATGTAATTGGCTAACTTGCGGTTATGGTTCCAGTTTTGAATCAAAACCGAGTCAACGGTTCCGAAACTGTTGACCGCTGGTTCGAATCGGCCCAATTCCCCATTTTCGGAACCGGTTGGGCACCTCTAAGTTTATAATCGCGCCATTCCAGACCATATGGCCTATCTTCGGTCGATTTTTCTAATACTTCACTAGGAACAGTTCTTTGCGGCCCACATAAGTGCACATTTTTTGTTGACAATATTTTATTTTGGGGCATTGCATTTCTGCGGAGGGAAATAGTGTTGATTCGTCCAAGATTGATGCTATCCAGTCTTGGCCCGTTCCCGCCACATTTACCGCCGCACGCAGCTTCCACAACCTCGCTTCATTCTTCCACCGGTCCATTCGAGATTTCAGCTCTATTATGGCTCTTATTGCTGATTGCATGCAAGCCCAGGTATTCACGTGGACGCCAGCTGCTGATGTGGAGTTCACCACTATAAGGAGAAGCTGACATAGGCTCCTTTACTGATTTTAACGGACTTTTCTGTGCCTTTTGAGTTGACCTGCGATGCTTCTAAATTTCGCATTAGGGCCGTCCTTAGTCAGCAGCACCGTCCAATCGCCTTCTTTAGTGAGAAGCTGACCTGCCCTCGTTCCCGTTACAGTGCCTATGATGTAGAGTTTTATGCGGTTGTTCGAGTTGTCCGCCGCTGGCATCACTATTTATATCAGCAGGAGTTTATTCTATTTACAGATCACGATGCTTTGAAGCATCTTCACACTCAGGACTCCGTGTCTTTACACCATGCTTCTTGAGCTGCTTATCTCCAGCAGTTCACTTTTATTCTCAAGCACAAATTTGAGGCCTCCAACAGAGTTGTGGATGCTTTGAGCCGACGTCACTTGCAACTCAGTGACATGGGGATGGTGGTTCCGGGATTTGATATTCTCCCGAGTCGTATTCGTCTAATCCATTCTTTCACTTGGTCCTTTGTTATGAATCAGTCTTGCCCACACACACAAACAACACATAAACAGTATTGAATGAAAACCAACACAGAAATCGGCCACAAAAAGCCGAACCAAGAACAGGAAGAGAAAATGATGAACTCAGGGATTTTACGTGGTTCGATCAATGTGATCTACATCCACGGAGGTTCTATACACCTCAATTCACTTCACTAATCAATCAATTACAAGAATTTATCCAGAAAACCAGAAACCCCAATTCACATAACGAATTGAGCGTAAGAACCCTAGCAATCTAATTCTCTTGATTGAGTAATGTTTACAGAGGGAAGAATCGTGAATCAACTCGCAAATTCAAGTGTTTACAATGTATATAAAGGCCGGAGCTCGAATCAAGGAGTGGAAGTAGTTGTAACCAATTTTGTCTCAACTGCTCAAAACTGCTGCTGCGAGCTTTCCACCACGATTTTACATGCAACGGTTTAATTCTGTTGCAAACGGCAGTTATAACAACCTTGACTCCGGTTCCCATTTTAACCTCTTTTACTGATCCGGCTAAAACCTAGTTCTCTAACCCGATTCTCCACATTCTAAACCCGGTTCTGGAATCCTTAAAACCTCTACTACATTCCATGAACACTTGATGATATTGAACTGACATCTACAAATCTCCACCTCAATGAACTCAAGTGTATTTCATTACCTCAACCTGCCTTGTTCTACAAACTTTTAATCACACCGTTCAAGCCCAATTAGGATTGAGCAATGAACCATCTTACTCCAAGGCACTGCTTTGGTTAGAAAATCAGTAGCATTGTCACTTGTATGGACCTTCCTAACCTCCATAGACCCTGTATCAATCACATCTCTTGCAAAATGCAACCTGACATCTATGTGCTTGGATATCTCATGGAAAGCTTGATGTTTCACTAGATGTAATGCACTCTGATTGTCACAATATATAGTAACACAGTCCTACTTGATCCCCAGATCCTTCAGAATGCCTTTTAACCACACAGCTTCCTTGATTGCCTCTGTCAAAGCCATGTATTCAGCTTCTGTAGTTGATAAAGCCACCACTGATTGTTGCACACTTCTCCAACTAACTGCAGTACCATATAATGTGAAAACATAGCCTGTGGTTGACTTCCTGGTATCAACATTACCAGCAAAATCAGCATCTGCAAAACCTTCCAAAGGAATAGCCAATTTTTCCTGCTTCTGAAACTTCAACCCCAGACTTGCTGTTCCCTTTAAATACCTCAAAACCTGCTTCAAAGCCTCCCAGTGAGCTTTTCCTGGATTTGACATATATCTGCTGACCAAGGACACATAGTATGCTAAGTATGGTCTGCTACATATCATCCCATACATCAGACTTCCAACTCCACTAGCATAAGCCACACTTCTCATGTATGTCTCTTCTTCTGCTGTCTTAGGACTTTGCTCCTTTGATAATTTGAGTTGTTGGCTTACTGCAATACTCAGTGTCTTGGCCTCATGCATTTGAAACTTCTCTACCACTTTCCAAAGATAATGCTTCTGAGACAACCATAAACATCCAACAGCTCTGTCTCTGATTATGCTCATTCCCAGAATCTTCTTAGCCTCTCCTAAGTCCTTCATATCAAATTCAGAACTCAACTTCTGCTTAAGCTGATGTATTTTATGTGAGCTCTTGCTTGCAAAGAGCATGTCATCCACATATAGCAACAGGTATACAGGATCAACACTTAAACTTTTATCAAAATAAACACAACTATCATACAAACTTCTGACAAAACCAGCTTTTAACATAAACTCATTGAACTTCTTATTCCACTGCCTTGGGCTTTGCTTCAATCCATATAATGACTTTTTGAGGAAACATACGTTTTCTTCATTTCCTGGAATCACAAATCCCTCAGGCTGCTTCATATAAATGTTCTCCACTAAGTCTCCCTGTAAGAAAGCTGTTTTCACATCCAGCTGCTGTAACTCCATATCCTCCTGTGTTACTATTGACAAAAGTAGTCTGATTGAGCAGTGCTTCACTACAGGAGAGAAAACTTCATTGAAATCAATGCCTTCCCTCTGAGTAAAACCCCTTGCTACCAGCCTTGCCTTATACCTTATCTTGTCTGAGACCCCAGCTTCAACCTTCTTCTTGTAAATCCATTTGGAACTTACCAACTTTTGTCCCTTTGGTTTATCTACCAGTTTCCAGGTGTCATTCCTCTCCAAAGACTCCATTTCTTCCATCATTACACTGATCCAGTGTTCACTTTCATCACCACTGACTGCTTCCTTGAAGTTTTGTGGTTCATGATTTTCTATTTCTTCAGCCACACTAAGTGCATAATGTACACTTCCAGCTTGTCCATAAAAGTCTGATTTCTGTATCTGTCTCCTTGGTCTGTCTTTGGCAATGCTATACTCTCTCAGGTTTGGATTTCTGTGTGGTGTGTCTTCTTCTTCTGAAGAACTACTACTGAAATGATCAGCCAAGTTTTCACCTCTCTGTCTGTCATGCTCCTCCTGAGTCTCCACCTGAACTGATATCCTTTCTGTTTCAGAGCCTTCATCATGATTCCCTAGATTTCCAGAGAAATGATATCCCATAATGGATTCATTAAACTTTATATCTTTGCTGATCATCAATTTCTGATTCCTAGATTCCATGCACCATAACCTGTAACCCTTGATTCCCTCTGGATATCCCAGAAACACACACCTGTAAGCTCTAGGATCAAGTTTATCTGATCTCATATGAGCATATGCCAAACATCCAAACACCTTTAATCCTGAGTAATCTGGAATTCTTCCATTCCATATTTCTTCTGGTGTTTTGAACCCCAGAGTTGATGTAGGAGATCTGTTTATTAAATAACATGTTGTGTTAATTGTTTCTCCTAAGAACATCTTTGGCAACCCAGCATCAAGTAACATACACCTTACTCTTTCCAGAACAGTTCTGTTGAATCTTTCTGCCACACCATTCTGTTGTGGATTCATGGGGATTGTTCTGTGTCTGGTAATTCCCCTTTCATTACAGAAGGTTGTGAACTCAGTAGATAGATATTATAGGCCATTATCAGTTCTTAAATGCTTGAGTTTCTTTCCTTTCAAGGTTTCCATTTGAAGCAACCATGTCTTGAATCTGGAGAAGGCATCTTGTTTCTTAAGATAAACACCCATACTTTCCTACTGAAATCATCAATTTCAGACATGAAATACTTTCCTCCTCCATGTGTTTCAGTCCTGGATGGTCCCCAGATATCAGAGTGGACATAATCTAGAGGTTCTTGAGTGATGTGAATCCCTTTGGCATAAGACAGTTTCTGTGATTTGCCCAATGCACATTTGTAACAGAACTCAAGTGTCTGATTCCCAACCTCTCCAATTATCCCTTTTCTGGATAGTTCTTTCAGTCCTCTTTCACCAATGTGTCCCAATCTTTTATGCCACAGGGTTAGTTCATTATTAGCCAGAATATTCCCCACACTCCCAACCACTGGTTTTTCTATCAAAATAAACAAACCATTGTGTTGTCTTCCCTTGATTACCAGTTTATTTCCTTTGGTTATGTGTAATTGGCCATCAACAGACTTAAATTCACACCCAGTAGCAATTAGAGATCCTAGGGAGAGAAAATTTCTTTTAAGTCCAGGCACATACCTTATATTTGTAATTTACCTGGTAACACCATCAAACATATTGATGTTTACTGATCCAGTACCTTGAACTCTGCAGGATTGGTCATTTCCCAGCAGTACACACCCTCCATCTTCTTTGTTGAGGTTTTGGAACCATTCTTTGTGAGGACACATATGAAATGAGCAGCATGTATCCAGTACCCATTCCAACTCCATTTTTTATTCAGTAACATTCAAGACTTCTGGAGTGTCTTCTCCATGTTCAACAGTGGCAGCTTCTCCACCATGGCCTTCTTTCTTCTTCACCTTTTGAGGGCAGTCTTTCTTTAGATGCCCTACTTGCTTGCACTTGAAACATTTCCTGTTCTCTGTCCATTCTCCAGGTTTCTTTGGAGCAGTATTGCCAGTCTTGTAATTCTTTGAGGTTTGACCCTTCTTCTTTTGGTAATTCTTTTTGAAATTTACATTCAAACCTTCACCAGATTGAGTCACCTTCTTATCTCCTTGATTCTATAAGCATTTGGTCTTCAAAGCAGTGATTATTGAGTCATAACTTAGTTTATCGTGCTTCCCAAACATCAAAGTGTCCTTGAACCCTTCCATGGACCTTGGTAGAGCATTTAATACCATTAAAGCTCTGTCATCATCCTCCATAGTTACTCCAAGATCTTCCAGCTCATCAAGAAGTTTTGAAAACTCATCCAGTTGATCAGAAATGTCTTTTTCCTCCACCATTTTGAAAGCCAGTAACCTCTGTTTGAGAAACAGTTTATTTGATACAGACTTGGACTTATATAGTTCCTCCAGCTTGGTCCAAGCCTCTATTGCAGTCGAGCATCTTTAAACCTCCCAATGGCTTATCTCCTAGACACAGGATGATCAAACTCAGAGCCTTTTGATCCACCTCTGCATATTTAGGCATCTCTGTCTCTGTCCATTCATCTTCAGGCTTGAGGGCTCCTACCAGCCCGTTTTGAACCAGAATAGCCTTCATCTTGATCTTCCAAAGATGAAAGTCATTCCTCCCTGAGAATTTTTCCACATCCATCTTCATTCCTGACATCTCTATCTTCTTGTTGCGTGAGGAGGCTTCCCACAGATGGCGCCACTTGTTATGAATCAGTCTCACCCCCACACACACAAACAACACACAAACAGTATTGAATGAAAACTAACACAGAAATTAGCCACAAGAAGCCGAACCAAGAACAAGAAGAGAAAATGATGAACTCAGGGATTTTACGTGGTTCGATCAATGTGATCTACATCCACGGAGGTTCTATATACCTCAATTCACTTCACTAATCAATCAATTGCAAGAATTTATCCAGAAAACCAGAAACTCCAATTCACATAACGAATTGAGCATAAGAACCCTAGCAATTCAGAGGGAAAGAATCGTGAATCAACTCGCAACTTCAAGTGTTTACAATGTATATAAAGGTCGGAGCTCGAATCAGGGAGTAGAAGTAGTTGTAACCAATTTTGTCTCAACTGCTCAAAACTGCTGCTGCGAGCTTTCCACAACGGTTTTACATGCAACGGTTGAATTCTGTTGGAAACGGCAGTTATAACAATCTTGACCTTGACTCCGGTTCCCATTTTAACCTCTTTTACTGATCCGGCTAAAACCTGGTTCTCTAACCCGGTTCTCCACTAACTAAACCCGGTTCTGGAATCCTCAAAACCTCTACTACATTCCATGAACACTTGATGATATTGAACTGACATCTACATCCTTGATCAGGTAGGTACTTGGGGGTACGACTTTTGATTACTCTTTGGTGGATGGTTTTCGGTTTTGGGGTGTTTGTTTGTGTCTTCTGTAGGGTAGTCTCTGTTTACAAACAATTACCGAACTGGATGGTGCTGGTCACGTTGGGCGCACCTACTATCAGCCTTATCCAGTGTCATTTTTTTGGCGACTTTGCACCGTAATGCTTCTCGATTTGTGGAACGGTATCGTATCTACCAAGTTTTGAAGGGCACGACTTCCAATGCCGAGTCATATCACCCTCTGCTTGTTCCGTTTCGGCATTGGGCACTTTGTATTGGGCCTCCCTCGTATTTAGTGGAGCTTCAACGCTATCTTTATGGTTGTGGACCGGTTCTTGAAGATGGTCAACTTCATCATGTGCAAGCGTACTACTGATGCTGTGCATGTGGTTCAATTTTTTTTCCGAGAGTCTCCCCAGTCTATTATTTCTTACCGCGACACTCGGTTTCTCAGTCACTTTTGGCAGTCTTTGGAGAAGGGCCAAAACCCAACCGGATTTCAGCAGTACTTACTACCTTAGACGGATGGCCAGATGGAGGTGGTTAACTGTTCTTTACACAATTTGCTTCGCTGCCTTGTGGGAGAGAACGTTCATTCGAGGGATTTGCGATTGAGTTAGACTGAGTTTGCACACAATTTAGCCGTGAATCAAAGTTCTAGCTTCTTCCCCTTTGAAGTGGTCTACGACACGATACCTCGTGGACCGCTTGATCTCATCGCCATGCCTCTGGTGGCCTCAATGGACGCTCGTTCAGAGGGCTTGATGGTTGAGCTTCGCGACATTCACTCCAAGACCAAGCAACGACTCAATGGTGCAAATGCCTGGTACAAGACGACCATGGATGCCCACCGTCCTCACTAAGGATTGGTTCTCTGCTCACGAGTACAACAAACAGTCTACTCGGAAAATTGGTCCGGTGGAGATTATATAGAAGATTAATCCTAATGCTTACTGCTTGAAATTGCCTAGCCACATTCGTACTTCCAATGTCTTCAACGTAAAGCATTTGGTTCCTTTTGCGGGTGATAATACTTCTGGAGATGAGACTGATTCGAATTTGATGGCGAATCTCTTCCCACCTGGGGAAGATTATGGAGATGATACCGCGCTAATGTTTATGGATAAGTTCGATTGCATTCGGGCTTTGTTTTAGTATACATGATTTGGGGTGGTTGTCATTTGCCATGGCCGATCATATTTCGCTTTTACGTTGCATACATATTTCTTGTCATTTACTAATATCTTATTCACGAGGGGCAAATTTGTGATATCATTATATGTAAGCAAATAGCTACTTCATTTACTAATATCTAATTAAGGGGGCGAATTTGTAATAGTATATGTCAGTAAATAGTTTCTTTAAAGAATGTTTAATAGCAAAAAAAAAACAAAAAAGACCGCTAAAGAAATAAAGGGTGGGTGGGGGGGAGGGAAGGAAAGGGCCACATAGCTATTAAATACTGAAAGAAATGGAGTTTATGGCCATGAAAATACTTGGCCAATAAACTTAAGGAAGTGTTACTAAAATTTAGATCAACACTGTATCGATTGTATGAACTGCCTGAACTATTGGGATTGCCAATAAAATCTCACATCGGATATACATGAAAAGATTATGGAGTTTATTAAAATTGAAGTGTCTCCATTAGTATTATCCCTTCTAGGATTTAGCCAAAAAAACCAAATATGTGTGAATATAAACAAGAACGTGTAACTAATAAACAACACATTAGAGATCTCGAGCATCAACACTTGGCAATTGTAAGCAATTTCTAACGAGTAAAGAAAATGCATAGCCAGAAACCAACTAAAACCTCCTTTTACCTGGTTAAGTGGATAAGCATTGAACCATTACAAGACATGTTCGATAATCATTCTCTTTTGAGGTTTCCTAAAATAACATTAGCGGATCATAGCTTTGATGTTGGATTTGTATACTGAAAGCAAATTTTTTTATATACAATGTTTCCAGTTATTTACTGTTTATCTCCTATCTGATTATATTTGCATTTTCACTATGTATATATCCCCATATCTCTTGCAAATAAGTAGATCTTATGGTGTGTTGAAGATCACAGAAGATCATATGATTGGTTAAACTTAAAGAGATATAAAATGTAAATCACAGCTTAGACAACTTGAGGACGAGTTGTTGGTTTAGGCTGCAGTATTAAGTAGAAATAGTTTATCTTGACTATTTACTTATACTGGTACGTATTTACGTATTGATAGGATCACAATGAGATATGTTCTTCTGCCTGACCTTAGTGAAGAACTAGAGATCTCGGTGACTTATAATAATCTAAAGTCTAAATAAGATTACAGTTATGAATGCTTGTTTGTGTGTCACTTTGATTTACTATGGACAAGAGTTAAGATATAACTTTTATACTATTTATTTTGGGTGACAACAACTTGCATATAATAATTGGTAATTTGTATTTAAGTAATCGTATCCGTTTAGGATGATGATATCCCCTTAAGGAGCTCAAAAGGTTCATTGTACTAAACCCTGCAGGTTGATTAAGTTCAGGTACAATAATAAGGTTGAGTGGTACTACTTAAGGAATAAATAAGAAATTAATTGGTTTAAGATGTCAGAGGCTTTAATTAATTAATGGATATTCGATATCTTAAACACGGGGATTAATTAAGTCTAATTCAAGCCCCGACTCAACTCGGGAATAAAGGGGTAAGTCAGTATTAATTCTCTAGTGGAATGAATTAATATTTATGAATTAATTATGTTCTGGGCTGAACAAGGAAGAATTAATTCATAGTTAGGCCCATCTTTATTTCTTGTATTTGATCCCTGGACTGGCCCATATAGACTCCTAGTCCAAGTAGGAATAGAGAATTAAATTCCTAATAAGGAATTAAATTCCTAATCCTAGAAGTAATTAAACTACCAGGCTTGGCCCACACTCAACCATGTATTATAAATACATGGTCTCTCATTCTGTGAAGCATAAAAATTAACATTAAAAAAGATCACTGAATAGAGAGAAAGAGAGAGTAGGCGGCGGCGGTTTAAGGTGTTACTTCCTACTTGGAATTCTTCAAGGTTCGTCGTCCACCCGGCGTTGAGAATTGAGTAGGGGATACAGTCTAGAAGATTAAGACGGGAGTCAGAAATCATTCAATCAGAAATCGACCTCTTATGTAAACAACTATCAGGTCGAATCCCTTAACTCCTATGTGTTATAGGCCCCTGTTAGGGTTTATATAAATTTATGGATCCATCTCTAGGGTCAATTAATAAAGATACAAATTATGACAACCAAGAAAGGTCCTAGGGAAATGAATTAATTATATTATTTTCTACAAGAGTATTATAATAGATATAATTCCATCAAGCTCTTCTCCGAAACTATTTTCAGATGCAGCAGGGTATATTGCTGATGCCAACTGCCTAATTTAGTATTGCCTAATGTAAATGATCAATAATTTTGTACTACACCAGCGAGATAATGTCTATCCCTAATACGAAATTAGAGACCAAATAATATAAAATATTTATTGTTATTTTTGTTCACTATTCTATTCTTATTTCGTTGTGGTATTTAATGACCGACGTTATTCGTCAATAATTCCACCCCTAATATAAAATGAGAGACAAAATTACCTTACAAAATAGAAACATATAATGTTCGTCTCTAATACTCGGGGTGCTAATTCCTCACTACCCGACACTAATGATATAGATTTTTTTACGTTGGTTTCCACCATTGTTCTATTTCTATTCGTAATGTTATTTATTCATAATTTTCATATATAATATGAAAATAGTGTTTTGGGGAAGTTAATACACCACAGAGGGGAACAAATTGGTATTAGAACACATAAATTCCTGCAGGAGAAAAAATTAGGAAAAAGGAGGATATAATAGCAGGGAAGAAGAAACAAAAAATAGAGAGAAAAGTGAAGAAAAAGAAGAAAACAAAAACTAAGGAAGAAGCGACGAAAGCTACATGGTCAATCACTTGAAGAGCCAAGACATACATCATCAAGTTAAGAGATCCTTTTGTTTACAATTTTGCAAGGTTATGACTCTATTCGACTGACGCGTTTAGTTGTAGGAATATCTCATCGAATAAGGCTTTTGAATCAAGCTCAGGACTAGGTTTTGGTATCAGCATTGCAATCATCCACATGAGAAATTAGTCTTTGTTATGTTATATGACAAATCGAGAGGTTCTAATCATAAGACTGAATTTTATTTTTGGAGCGGCTAGTTATCAAAATAAATTTAAAGTTTCAGCAGTTCAGATGAAGAGTGCTACTTCTTCGTTTATAACAAGACTCGGTATAAAAAGAGAGGCCCATCCTCGGAAAATTTTCATACCTTTCTCGACCTTTTGGCTAAGATCAAGTGTAGTATACGTTCTTATCAGTTTAACATCTGATATGTGGGCCAATGGCCCACACGATATTAAATTTATTTTTTGAGGGGAAGGCCCAACAAGGGAGCTTGCTACCTGGGTCTTCGAGTGTTGCCCATGCGTTGCACTATCGCACGGGCCTTGCGCATCCCACCAATTCTAATGATAAATTTGTTAATTGGGCCTGCAAATTTTTTTAGCGTTCCTGATAAAATAGGCGTGCTTATCTCTAATATTTGGCCCAACACAAGAAACTACTAAAGTGACCAAGTTTTAAAATAATGCCACCTCTAATCACTAACATAACAAATAAAATGTAACAAGTTTTACAAAAGATGACAGCAGAAGAAATGCACTAAACATAAGAAGCCCATTATTTAAAGGAAACCAAGAAACAGGAGTATAAGATAAAAAAAACATAGAGCGGACAACCATTAATAACGGCTAGAATAAACGAGGGAAAGAGGGAGGAGCTCTCTCTCTAACAAAAGAAATGAAGCTGACGAACAAAAAATATTTGATCAAGAACTAGCGGGAAACTCCAGGAAAGGCTTCTAAATGGAGCTGGGTGTGTGCATAGGTTCACAAGAAACCGACATCTTTGGTTAACTTCATAAGGAGCAACAGCAATGACTAAATTTCATCTCATTACTGCATGACAAACTCAGCTTTTTCTTTTCATGTGCTAATTATATTATCATAATTAGTTTTGCAATTTAGGAATGGTTTTAAATTTCTTCTAGAGAATGAGTATTTGCGGTACTCCACATTGCCTATAACAAGAGGCTCAGAGAGAAGCAATACTATAAAAAGGGAGGCCCAAAAAAAATAACAAAGGAAAAGGAAAGGGCCACACAGCTATTAGATACCGAAAGAAATGGAGCTCATGACCAAGAAAAATACATGTCCAATAACCTCGAGGAAGAGTTTACTAAAATTTAGATCAACACCGTATTGATTGTATGAGCTGCCTGAACAAGAACGCTTAAATAACAAATAACCAATCCATATATCGTGGCTAAGAACTAAATAAAACCTGAAGAAACTTAGATTAAAATTTACAATAAGAAACAAGCTCAGCTTGTCATCGATCAATGGCCTAGAACTTGAGTGTTTTTCGACAAAATACAAAAGCCATGCTCAATCAGATCTCGAGCATCAATACTTGGCAACCATTCAACTGAAAGCAGTCCCTAACGAGTAAAGAAAATTCATAGCCAGAAACCCAACAAAACTCTCATTAAAGCACCAATAAAGGCTGCAGCAAACATTGCAATCCTTTTTACTTGGTTAAGTGGATAAACATTAAATCATGACAAGACATGTTCGATAATAAATGTCTCTTTGATGTTTCCTAAAAAAACATTAGCATGTCAGAGCTCTTCCTGGAATCTATTTTTAGATCCAAGTGCAGAAGCAGGGTAATATTGGTGATGTAAAATGCCTTATCTATTATCGCACAAACATTGGTACGAATAAATGCTTAATAAAAATTCTAAAGTACCTGTATAAATGATAAATAACTTTGGACCACTTGAGAGAGATAAAAGATGCTAAGCCATCAAAGAGAAGCCAGCAGCTACAACTATTTCGCAGCCTTGAGTTCCTTCTGCACTTGATCATAAGCACTCAGCATAGACGCTCGCGCATTTGATATTTCAACCAGCATTTCCAGAGCTGTCAATGTTAAAACAGACGTCAGGGAGCGAACGAAGTGCATATTGTGACTGAAAAATGACAAATTTTGGGCAAGGTGCAGCCATTTCCTTGTGTAGAAACTGACTTCAAGTACAGCAATTAAGAAAAAACAAAGGGATTACAGTACCTGTCTCAAATGATAGTTGGGTTGCACGCAGCTTAGGCGAGACCAACGTTCCAAAAATGGAAAGCGATCTAAATCTTGCTTTCTGGGCCTGCCAAAATAGTTTCAGGAACTCAGGCAAATAGGCCAGCAAGGATAGCTTTCGCAGGATGCTAAAACTATTCAACTTTATACGTCCCTGATGCGCAAATACTACGTGCACTATACAATATAAATGACTTGTTGAGACAAGACAAAGAAGTGTTTTGAGAATACGATTGGGGATAGTTGCAGCTTACATGATTATCAGCAGAAACTGGAGATTCACCACCTTCTGTCCATCTATCTTGAACTCCTTTACAAATGAAAAAATTAAATAAATGCATTGTTTATTATGCCGAAAATAAAATGAAGAAACTGGCAACAGCAGTAAAATCCCATACCAACATTTTCTTGACCTACAAAATACTATATGGTAGCAAGAATTGAAGTTTAACAAAATTTCAAAAATCATAAACTGCTCCAAGGGAAACCACAGAAATTTGTTTCTCCAGTGTGAAGCCACTACCAAGGCAAAACTAGCAATATGTTTAGACAGATGATGAATGGTAAGCATCTTTATATGCCCAACCAATTTAGAAGGTCTAAAGCAAATGCCTGGTGAATCCGGAGAAATACCCTGATGCTGAACTCTAGGGCTATCAGATTTTCTTTGCAGCAATTCATCCTCCTCAAATTTGGCTTCCTCGGAACACTTTTCAGGATCATCAGAAGGCACCCATTTGCACAATGTGAAGCGTGGTAACTCAGTATCAGTATCGGCTGGAAAGATAAATGTGAATTCCTTTATCAAAACAGGAAAACTTATATACAAGTTCATGTTGTGTTGGTCTCAGCATGGACATTAGAAGAGGACTATTTGCAGTTTATGTCGATTGGACCGGGGGGGGGGGGGGGGGGGGGGAGGGAAGAAAGGGATCAAAGTAATTAAGTAATTCTGAATAACCATCTAACAAAAAGCTGGCAACTGCTTCATAATACCATTATCCACTTGCAATGTTGTTGAAGCACGGTGAGGTTTAAGGTCCAACAAAGTACTGTTAACACGAGAAACACCCATTGAATGTCGAGCACTGGCTAAGTCCAGCCATCCCTGCAAAACAGAGCAATTGAATATCATAAGTTGCTACTTTTCGAAAGCAACCAAATTTCGTTTCATCATGTATCAAGCCCAAGCATGGGGGTCCAAAGCGACTAAATCAGGTGAGAGGGGACTAAAATTCAACAAAAAAATAAGAAAACTCTACCATTAACTATCATGGATCATAACCTAAACTGTCATAGTAAACGAACACCTCATCTCCAAAACCAGAAGAGTAGAAACATTTACTATTCTAACAAATAATTGCTACTGAGATTCAATTATAGCAACAATGAAGCAAGAATGGACACAGGAACAACTCTGGATAGGTAAAAATGGAATTACAACCTAGAAATCAATAATAAGATTCAGAGCAATGGGTGATTTCAGTAACCGAACGATTCAATTGTCTTGCAAGAGAAAACATAATGACTGATTGCTTGAATAGATACAAAAGATATCGATAAAATCAAATCCGTTTTACCTGGCGAAGAGCTGATGACAAGGAATCCATAAGGAGTAGATAACTATCCACCGAGTCCAAGAAATGCAGTACATGTCCATCGCTTCCCACAACTTCATTAGTTGATTCGATCTCATTCTCAGAGCTCTGCATTTTTTGGGAACAAATTATTCTTGAATTTGTGTAGTTCGTGCCTTGGTATCGTGAACAAGAAAACGCAAACTGTGCGAACTATAAGCGCTTGTGGAATGTTACACGTTTTTATTGCCTTTAAATTCCCACAAAATCCCAATTTTTCCTTTCTTTCTAAAATTACACTCTTATAAATTATACTTTTCGGATTGAATATTATGTTCTATTTCTATTTCTTTTGTTGTTATTTTATACGTTTAGCTAAACTTTATGTATAATGTTAATATCTACCTATAATTTATTAAAATTTGCCCTATGTTAGGACCATTTTACCCTGCTTCGATAAATCTATACTATATAATATAACAAAATCCGCCAAAAATAGTAATATCATCATTTTCCCGCCTAAAACAACATTACTAATTTTGGTAAACTTCAATATTAGCTGCATTAATTGGTTAAGCCTTATATATGGTATAATTGGCTGCATTAATTGATATTACCTTATACTCCCTACGTCCCGGCTTAACCTGCCTAGGTTGACCGGGCACGGGGATTAAGAAAAAACAGATTTTGTGGAATCTTTGATTTTTTTAAAGGTGGAGATTTAGAATGAAGATTTTGAGGGTGGAGATTGTGAGAGAAATTTGCTATTTATGGGGTAGGCAGGTTAAGGTGGGACAAACTAAAATGGCAAGTAGGCAGGTTAAGCTGGGACGGAGGTAGTATATGTTAAAACATTCAAACCATTTAATTCCGGAATTGCATTTAAATTTGGTAATAAGTTACAATTGATTTACACGAATCTCGCAACATAACCTTTTCAACTCAAAACTCAAGACAGTATATCATATTATAATTTCCAAAGATTGTGATTGATAAGTATTCATATTCTTGGCTCGGTAATGAAGCCCAATTGATTTTTCTCCAGGAAGGTGTTTTTCTTCAGGAACCATTGTATTTCAATCTGTGTAGTTTTGAGTGTCAGAGTTTAATAATAAACCTCTCGGTAGTAAAAAATGAATCCTCAAAAATATCATAAGTAGCTAAGAACAAAACAATTTAAAAGATATAACTGAATGTTTCTTGCTCTTGAATTCTTGAACTCTTCCTTGAATCCCTTGCTTGAAACTCCAAATTATGACATAAGATGTATAAAAATTTATCTTTAGGTCCCCCTTTATAGTTGGGGAATTAAGATATGAGTTGAAGGGTGAAAATTCTCAAAAAATTAGGAAAAAATGCATGTAAGACTCGACTCATATCGCATGGGCCGTGTAATGGGCTGGGTGACCCAAAACTGCATTCTTCTCCAAATTCAATGTCGTCATATTTGGAGGTCTTATGGTTAGAATTTGGAAACAACTATCTATACATCTATACATCTATACATAATATAATAACAAAATCCACTGAAATTAGTAACTTTGAAGTTTTCCCGCCCAAAATCTATTACCAATTCTGGAAATCACAATTTTTGGTATATAAAATTCAACCCAATATAAAACACAATTATTTGCAATAAATTGCCATATATTAGCCTAAATAAATATGATAAAGCTATTTGGGCTGATTTTGTCTGGGCCGAAAAAAACATATTTTTTTAAAATTATTTTCTTTTTATAAATTTATTGACTATTATTAATGAAAAATTATTTATGAAGACGGTAACTAATTTTTAACATTACAAATATATCCTCTGTCAACCGCATATTGCAATTCCAGCTCCAATCATCAACATGACTTCTATGGAAGGATACTAGAGATATTCATACATTAAGAAAAATAAATATCCATTCTAATATATATTTTAGTCTTTAATACTTTTCACTGCACTCTTTTTCCATTAACATATAATTTTTCATATCTTATTATTTATTGATTGTAATATTTTATTATATTAAAATTATATAAAAATATAAAAAAATATTAATTTATTCATTTGCACTTACAAAACCGTGCATCGCACGGGGATACTACTAGTCTATACTTAATATAATAACAAAATTCACCCAAATTAGTAACTTTGAAGTTTTCCCGCCCAAAATTTATTACTAATTTTGGAAATCACAATTTTTTATATATAAAATTCAACCCCAATATAAAATATAATTATTGCCAATAACTTGCCATATATTAGCCTAAAATAAATATTATAAAGCTATTTGGGCTGATTTCGCTCTGGCCGAAAAAAATATTTTCTTAAAATTAATTTTTTAAATAAATTTATTGGGTATTATTAATGAAAAATTATTTATGAAGACAGAAACTAAATTTTTAACAGTACAAATATATCCCCTATCAACCGCATATTGTAATTCCAGCCCTAATCATCAACATGACTTCTATGGAAGGATGCTAGAGATATTCATATATTACAAAAAATAAATATCCATACTAATATATATTTTAGTTTTTAAAACTTTCACTGCACTCTTTTTTCATTAACATATAATTTTTCATATCTTATTATTTATTGATTATAATATTTTATTATATTAAAATTATATAAAAATATTAATTTATTCATTTACACTTACAAACCGTGCATCGCACGGGGATACTACTAGTATTTACAAATATACAATATGGAAAATATATTATGAGTAACTCCTAATATACCACATAATTTTTGTTTTGTACTCTCCTCATCTCATAATGATAAACTTCTTATACTTATATATACACAAATTAAAGATAGTTTTAAGGGAATTAATTGTTGCTAAATTGGTTAAACATCTTGTAGTCCAGGTCAATAGCATAATTCAAATTTCATTGACCCCACCTAACAAGACTTGTAAAAAAAAAAAAATAATAAAAATTTAGTAGATAGTTTTTTAATGGACTAAGATAGTTGATATATTAAAATTTTAACTTTTATGTTCTTTTAATATCCCTACATCTCATTTATTGGCTAAATATATTTGGTTGATTGGAGAATTTTAAGACCCACTAATTAGGGACAAATATGAAAATGAATAATTAATAATATACTAAATATAATAAATGGCTTATCTTTGTGGGAAATAAAGAGTAATTATTAGTATTCACGAACCTTTTAAAAAATTAAATAAATAAATTTTGACCATATAAATAGTGATTTGAATGAGTTTTTGAATCCATATAAGAGTGATGCATCGATCCAGCCCCTGGAAAGGCAAAGAGGAGGACTCTAGAGATGACTCATTAATGGCTAGCAAACCTAAGACGACCTGGTGGTTGGTAAGTGTAAGGAGAAGCGTTCCACATCCAGTTATGATGCAACAATGTCTTTGCAAAAAAGGGGGCCAGAGGAGACCTCCTCTCTTGACCATGATTTTAAGTTGGAGTAAGATTTGCTTCCTCCGGAGTTCATGCTGCAACAGATTGGCAATAAAGTCTAAGTATGAGATTCTCCAAGAATATCGAACTAGCCCCTAGAAAATTAGGAATCTCTGAGAATGGTGGACAATGCAGGGAAATCGATCTAGCCCCTAGAAAGCCATAAAGAAGGACTCACTTGGTGGATAATGCAGGGGAGGTCTATCCAACAACCAGAGAAGAGGATGCTCTAGGTGGATAATGCAGAGGGGATAATCTAGACCTGACAAGCTAGAGAAGAGGACAAAGAGAAGCACCATTTGGGTGGATGATGTAGGGCAATGATCCAATAGCTAGAGACTAGCACTCGCTGGGTGGATGATGCAAGGGGCATCAATCTAGTCACTAGGAAGTCAGAACTAAGGACTTTTGGGTGAATGATATAGAGGCATCAATCAAGCCTCTAGGAAGACAGAGAGGGGAACTCTCATCCAACCCTTGGGAAGCAATCCCTAGGAAACCATAATGGACCTTTGGGTGGATGACGCAAGGGGCAAAGATCCGGCCCTTGAGAAACCACAGATGGAGACTCTTGATCCATCATTTGGGAAGCTTGAGAGGAGGATTCGCTAGTCGCTAGCAAGTCTAAGGACACTTGGTGACATTGAGCTATGGTGCAACGTTGTTCTTAAATATAAAAGTTAGAGCAAACCCCTCCGATCATGGTTTTGAGGTGGAGTTATACTCGTTTTTCCCCTAGTCAACGCAGTTAAAAATATGTGTATGGGAAGTGACTATAAAAATAATCAATCGAAAAAAGAAATTCGATAGTTGAACACAATTTTCTTAAAAATAAAATTATCTCCTCACACAGCGCTAAAGGATCAAACGAACATCTGTTTTCTAGGATACATCGATGAATACCAATAGTAAGTCTAACGCGAACTTCTACTCCGTCAAACTGAACATTATTTGCAAAATGTATCACCAAAAAGGAAAACAAGAGGCCAGCAAATTTCGAGCAAAACTAGAAGAGGAAGGAATAACAACTGTTGGAATATTCGTACTATATCTTCTCTAATTTTCTCTGTTTCGACAGTTCATAGGAGGCTCAGTAGATAGCCTCATACATGACTACTTAACTTTGGTTGTCGAAAAGATTCATATTTGTAAATATTTTGATCAAATGTAACACATTAGTCGTGTTGACCCAAACGCACAATGCACCTATTCAATTTGGTTGACGCATTGAAGAAGAAAATTGAAGGTCACAATAATTTGGAATAAATCCTATTGACCAAAATGTACGATGCACCTATTCAATGTGATTGACCTACTAAAGAGGAAAATTGAAGGTCACGAGAATTTAGAAGTGTTGGTTTGACTCGGGCCATGGGGCCCGGTCGAAGGTCGCCCAAGTGGGCTGACCCAATTGTAGGAAGTGGGCTATTATGGGAGGCTCATCTCCCATAATTAGAAGCCCACCTCTCCCTCTATATAAACCCCATCAAGTGTACCGGGTACACTTAATGTAGAAAAAGTGAGAACAGTTTCTCACTTACGTGAGAAACAGAAAGGGAAAAATCAAAAGTAATTTCTCCGACACCCAAAAGTACTTTTCCAAAAGCCACCGGAAATGCTAATGGATTGTGGATCGTGGTGGACTTTCGTTCGTGATTTTCACCCCGACCAAGAGTACGAATCATCGAGGTGAGCCCGTGGTTCAACCCGTATACGATCTGGAGTTCAAATTCGCTACAGTTAAAGGTACCCTGACCTAAATCCAATATTGGTATCAGAGCCAAAAGTTTAGAATTCGGCTCTCTATGATTTTATGTTTCGATTAATTATGATTGAAAACGTGCTGTACAAATCTGCCAATTTTTGTCAATTTTATTTCTGAGATTCTACTTGCTATTGATTTGATGTTGTATTAATCGTTAATATCTACATTCTCCAACTTGAATCACTCAATTCCGTTAAGAAATGGATTTTATATGAATTTTTTAAGTTGGACCTATGAATCTGAAAATCTGTTGCGAAAATGATTTTTTGAATGTGTTCGGGTGCGATTTTCATCCAATAACTGTTCAGATGCTTGCGTATAATTGATATGATCATGTTCTGTGTTGAATGAGCTTTCTATAGATGTATTATGCGCTTAATTTCGTTGAGAAACGAATGAGGTATGGACCTTTAAAGATTGGACGAAAATCATATGTTTCAGAATTTTTTTCGAAAAACTTGAAGATGTTCTTGTTTCGAAAAAACCCGATTGAGCATGTTAATGTTTGATTTTATGCATGTATGTGGTATGTATGTGTATTTTATCAAATGAGCTTCGATTTGATATATTATTTGTGATAATCGGACCTGTATAGTGTTAGATAACGTGCTTTGAAAATGAAAACCGGATCTAATGTGTTCTTGAATTGTTCTTGATGAAGAACATGAAGAACAATGTTCCTCACTCTCCAAGAACATATTTACTAATCCAAACACATAGTTAGGATAGTCAGATCGAATAACCGATTGCACCGTTGGACTCGGAATGACCGAGAACCAGGGGGTAGCCGGAGCGTCGCCGATCGAAAAAATCGGGGAAGGCGGTGCGTGTAGGCTACTCTCCGGTCAATGAGAGTAGGCCTCGTTTGGTCAAAGGTGTGATATACCAGTGCCTAGTCAGCACACGTAGACTAATGAAATCATGCCACGTACGCCACATCACCCCACAATCAGCATCACCGTCAGCAGACACATAAGTGCCACGCCAGCACACGTGGATGAATCACATCGCGGCACGTGTGCGGCATCAGCAACCATGTGGCAAGCTACGTGGTGACACGTTATACATAGAGCACTAATGGTGGGACGACACGTGGCGCAGGTACCACGTCACCCGGCCGGATCAAGCCGTATCAACAACCGGTTCATTGACGGTCGAACTGGACCAGCACCAGTTCAAGTCGGTTCACCGCCACGAACCAGTCATCGGACTGCTAAATCGCAGTCGTGTCGCCGCCGCCGGACCGCCATCGTGCCGCCGCAGCTCCACCGCCGACAACCGTCGGCATCCTACCAGCGCATGGCGGCGCGTGGCAGCACGTGGGACGTGCCTAGGGTGCATATCAATGCGTGGTGTACATATTTTGCGCGTGGACAGTGTATTTGTGCGTATGTTCGTGTTTTGACGCGTACGAGCGCATGAGACACGTGTTTTGTGCTTATGTATATGTGTGTGTGCGTGTATGGGTGTGTATGCGTGTATGTGAATGTATGATGAATGCAACGGAAGCATGGTGATGTGTGATAGAGCGTGTATCGGTCATGAACATGTGTCAGGGGCCATGTTCATAAAAATTTTCACCTGAAAACCTCTGTGATGTTTTCTCACACCCTTTTTTTTGTGATTTCAATTATCCTCCATGGATTTCAAATTTTGGAAATTTGGATCCATCTAAGAGTTTAATCAAAATCTAGAAACTGGGTTGGGGTATGAGAATGATACAGTATTTTTCGGGAGAAAATGTTGAAGTGTCTCCATGACCTTAAACTTGTTAGTACATTCAACTAGAACTAATGATCAATGAATTACATAGGATTATTCGTCATGTTTCTTAGTGAGTCTGAATAAGTTTACAATGACTTTTTGATCGGATATGACTAATCTAATCCTACCCTTATCGTTCGATTTTTCGAGTCAGTTGACTTCCTCTAAGCTGACTAAGTGTTAGGCTTAGATCAAAGGTGATCACAGGGCTAAGTCAACATTCAGATAGATGCTACATCTGCCGATGAATGAAGATGGACTTTATTATGATGCTGATAGGAGTGTCTTTACAGATGCTTCGTAAGCATGTAATGGGAAAGTTATCTGTCATAATTGGGTTATAGTTAGGGGCATTAACATGTTTTTAAACTTAATTCCCAACCATATGGACGGTGCACATTTCATGATCTTTGACATTCAACTGTGTATTGAACCCCAAGTTATGTGTGATCCACCTGTTGTCTTTACAACTTGAGTGTGATCAACATAGTAAAATCGTGTTGAGAACATGATTGGTTATTTGAGTGGGGATTATGGGTTGGAAGAATCCTTGCATTCTCACCTATAACAGTTGTAGGTTTTTTTTTTTTTTTTTTTTTTTCTTCTTTTTTTTTTTTTTTTTTTTTTTTTCCTTTAGTATTGAGTTGTGGTAATACGACGATTGGATATGTGTGATGATTGGGAACATAGTGAACTTTCGAGGTCATACCTTCCGTTAAGTTACCACAATGTTAATTCTAAGAACAAAATCTTATGTACATTTAGTTTTAGTAAGCACATACATGTGCATTCACCTCCCCTAAACCTAGACCATAGCGTAGAACACAATTAGTTAGTTGCTTCTTAGTTAACCTTGTCTTTAGTGATAAGTAGATTATTACTGTGAGGTCATAATAATTAGATGTGTACTAGACTTAGAGATAGTCTTGAATGGTTTCAACCGAATTATATGAACCCTATGAGGGTGTTAATGTTGGAACATAAAAGAAATCGGAAATAGTTCTAGTAGTAAGGAATTAAAGGCGATTCCTCTACTAACAAAACCTTGGATAATCAATAGACTCTGGACTTAGTAGTAATTCTTATTTAATGAGAAAATACTTTAACTCAAGATATCAGGGTATATTAGAATCAAAGTATGGTATCTCTACAGCCACCAGTCAGAGGTCGTTACTCCAAGTCTTCTCTGTGAACAATAGATTAAGACTTAAGTTAGAGTTTAGTATCTTCCTGGTACATGTGTCCCGTGCACGCACTTTACGGCACTTTTAGTGTCACTTTAGTGTCAATAATGTGCATAATCACGTGTATTTAGTGTTTTTGTACTCTCATGGGCAAAATAATGCGTTTGTGTTGTTTTTGTGTTAAGACAGGTAAAAAGGGATCTAAAAAGAACATCAAACAACCACGGAGTCGAGAGATCGATCAAGGCAACAAAAGGAAGGGCTAACTGAAGATCTCGGCCGAGACAGGATGAAAATCTCGGCCGAGATGAGTCTCCAGGGTAAACATGAAGATTTGCAGAACTGAAGATCTTCCGAGACAAGCAACGCATCTCGGCCAAGATGCGTTTCCAAAGATTTCAGAATTTTCAAAAGACCAAGATCTCGGCCAAGATGAAATCCAATCTCGGCCGAGATGAGTCAAACCCTAGCCAGCCCCAATTTCTCCTTTTCACGTCTCGGCCGAGATGAAGTTGAATCTCGGCCGAGATCAGCCTTCGACCCACCAGCTGAAAAATCTCTTTTTCACGTCTCGGCCGAGACACACTTGCATCTCGACCGAGATTCCTTACCCTGTTTTAAAATCCTGAATGCGATTTTGCCTATTTTTGACTAGCACTTTCTCCCCTTATATATATATCATCCCATTCGAATTTGACCTAACCTTTTGATACTTTTGGAAGCACTACTCAGCCACCATCACATCCAAGGAGGAGAGAAGGGCAAGAAGAAGTCACATCATCTTCCCCATTGATCATCCTTGGGTTTTATCACTCTATCTTTATGAATTCTTGTATTTTCTGTAATTTCTTGATTGTATTAGGTGTAATGGGTGGCTAGCACCCTAAATTCTACTCTTGATCATGTTGAACCTTGATTGATGATGAGAATGTGATTATTGACTCTTGATGTTACCTTATTTATGCAATTTAAATGTTCTATAATGCTTGATTGGATTGTCTCATGCCTAGATGCTTGTTTTAGGATTGATCACCCTTTGGGAGGCATTTATTGTATGTTGCTAGAGATTGAACTTCACTTTCCATGATTGTTGAAGCTTCACTCTCCCTTAGTAGAGAACAATGCTTGATATCATTGGTGGCATTATAGAGTTTGGCCTCTAAACCCGACCGTGCCGAGGTTTATGCTTTATTTATCCCGTTGTTCTAGCTCGTGACTACCCAATATCAATGAGTGTGAAAAGAGCTTGTTTGGATCACTAATTGATTCGGGTAGGGATAAATCGATAAGCGTACATTCGATTTATCCACAATTAAGGGACAACACGGTCTACATAAGCGGACCTTGTAGATTGTGGGATAAGGGTTTAATTCGCATTGAATTTGGGACATCAACGATAATCATTAGGTAGTTGGATTCAAGGGGATACTAGATCGAGAGTAGACCTTTTATCATATTCTAAAACCGAAAAATATTTGTAATTTGTCTTTCTTTGTTTGATATGAAATACCAAAAATATTTATTGCTTATCTAGAACTTCAGTTGATCACTTGTTAGCATTTAGTTGTTAACTCAATCCAGAACCCCTCTTCCTTTACTTGTTTAAGTTTATTACCCTATCCATCGTAAATCATTAGTTGCTTGTAATATCCGAACAACACTAATTCACCGCTCTCTGTGGGATCGACCCTTACTCTACTCATTAGAGTCGTAAGCTAGGTATCGCGTATACATATTCTTATATATATATGTTTAATTTGGTGGTAAGAAACGACCTGCTAACCAAATTTTGGCGCCGTTGCCGGGGAACAGTGATAAGAATAGTGTTGTTTTATTTGTTCAAGCATTATGTTTAGTTTATTAGTTGTTTATCTACTTCTTCTTTATCTAGTAGTTTGATATTCTCTTATTTTCTTGTTTCTGGATAGGTAGTTAATGTTCTTGCGTTCTCAAGGAGAGAGAGGATTGTTATTTGAACCGGATATTGTGGAACGTGAACGGGAGTTGAGAAGAAGGGCCCGGAATTTGGAACAAGTCCGAGGAGAATTTGAAGATTTGAACTTAGAGAGTGAAGAGACCGTCGGATTGGAAGAAAGGCTGAGGATCAGCGTCAGGGTAGGACCATGAAGGAACTTGCCAACACAAGGGTTGCTCAAGAACCCTTGTGTATTACATTCCCTGCAATAGGAAATGATACTGCTTTTGAGCTTAAATGGGGGCTCATACACCTCCTACCATCGTTCCATGGGCTATCCGGGGAGGACCCGCATAAACACTTGAAAGAATTCCATTTGGTATGTTCGAGCATGAAGCCATCGAGGGTGACTGAAGAGCAAATTAAGCTTCGAGCATTTCCGTTCTCATTAAAAGATCTTGTTAGGGATTGGTTGTACTACTTGCCATCCGGATCAATCACCACTTGGGATCACATGGAAACACAGTTTCTTGAAAATTATTTCCCAGCTTCTTGAGCCACCACCATCCGGAATAAAATTAGTGGAGTGAGGCAAATGCAGGGGGAAACATTGTATGAGTACTGGGAACAAATTAAGAATCTTGTAGGAAGTTGCCCGCCATCAAATCACTCCGCAGTTGTTAATCCAGTATTGGTATGAGGGGTTGTGTCTAACAGATCGAAACATGATTGATTCGGCGAGCGGAGGGGCTCTTGTTGATAACACACCTACTGAGGCCCGATCATTGATCTCCAAGATGGTTGCCAACACTCAATAGTTCGGATGTAGAGAGCCTATGAGGCGAGTCAAAGATGTTATCGGTTCAACTGTTGAAGAAAGATTGGACCAGCTCACCGACCTGGTGAAGAAAGTGATTTTGGTTGGCACTCCTACTACAAAACCTTGCAGAATTTGCCAAGTAACCGAGCACTCCACTAACACTTGCCCTATTCTCGGAGAAGAGATGACAGCTCATGCTAATGCAGTTCATAATTCTAATCCTAACCAGGTTGGCCGGAAGTATGATCCCTATTCGCAGTCGTACAATCCGGGGTGGAGAGATCACTCCAATTTCAAATATGGGAATCAAGGTCCAAACATGCATCAACAGGGTGATCAAGGTGGATACAATCGACCCCCCTATCCTAGGGGGATGTTCCAGCAAGGGCAACCCACTGAGCCAATACCCTCTGATCCATCCCTTTCTAACATAGTCAAGATCTTAGCAACAAGTACGCTTCAATTGCAGAAGGAATCAAGTTATAGGTTTCAGAGTATTAAGAATCAAGTCAGTCAAATAGCATCAGCGGTATCTCGATTAGAAAATGCACAAGGAGGAAGGTTACCGGCTCAATCGAAAATCAATCCGAAAAATGTGAGTGCCATTGTTGTTATGAATGAGGAGTTACTTGGAGAGCCTGAAAAGCCTGGGTATACTTCACAGGGAAAGACTGAGGAATTGGATGATAGCCCGAGGAAAGAAGAGACATCAACTCCCCATGTGGCTGAAGTTAAAATTCGGACACTTAAGTGGAAGATTGCTAAGGAGTTGCGAAAACAAAAAGAGGCATTAGCTGCATGCTTTCCCGATCACCTACTGCCTTTTCCTTCCAAGAAATACTCTCCACAAGGCGAAATTGAAAATGTCAGCGTGGGAGTCTTGAGAAGCGGGAAGGTCCTTAAAAAGGGGAAGTCGAGAGATGGAGAAAGGAGAGTCGAAAGTGAAAGGGAGTCTGCTGAGAATGAGATCTCGGCCGATGACCCACCTCGTCCAGAAGAGGAAACCCCTGCACACTTGTCTCGGCCGAGACACAAGAAAATCTCGGCCGAGATTATCAGAAATCCCAAATAAATCCTGAAATTCCACCACTTCCGTTTCCGAGTCAAATAAAGAGGATTCCAGACAGAAATAGAGACAATGAGACAATGGAGGTATTCAGGAAGGTTGAAATCAGTATCCCCTTGGTGGAGGCCATAAAACAGATTCCTCGATATGCAAAGTTTCTGAAAGACTTGTGCACTAACAAAAGGCGGCAACAAGGGAATGAAAAGGTCCTAATGGGAGAAAGTGTTTCGGCGGTTTTCCAGAAAAAGATGCCACAGAAGTGCAAGGATCCGGGAATGTTCGTCATTTCGTGCAAAATTGGTAACACTATAATAGAGATAGCCATGTTGGATCTAGGGGCATCGATCAATGTGATACCCCATTCCATTTTCGATAGCTTAAACTTGGGTCCACTGAAGGATACGAGGGTAGTCATCCAACTAGCTGACCGAAGCACCTCATTTCCGGACGGGGTGATTGAGCACGTGATAGTTGAGGTGGATAACCTCATATTTCCAGCGGATTTCTATGTACTGGATATGCATAGAGACTCGTCAAATTCCACTCCAATCTTGCTTGGGAGGCCGTTCTTGAACACCTCCCAAACAATGATTGACGTGCGAGAGGGAATTCTTAGCATGAAATTTGATGGTCAAGTGGTGCAATTCAACATCTTTGAATCGATGAAGTATCATGAGGATTTGCATAGTGTGCATTCTATTGATGTTATTGATGCTATTGATCCCTTTGTAGAGGAAGTGCTTGAGTATTATTGCAGGGACCAAGAAACAATTGAATTGGCGAATGATCTAGAGAAGACAGAGCCAATGGACCAAGGAAGAGTTGGTGGGGACAGTGGAACAATCACAATTCTCTAAGCCATTCTGAACCAAGTCCTTTCCCAAGTTCATACCATTGCCGGATTCTCAAGAGAAAGTGCTACCCTCTACTATCAAGGCACCAACCCTTGAGCTCAAAACCCTTCCCCCCATCTCAAATACGCATATCTTGGGGAGGAAGAAACCTTACCGGAAGATACACGGTCGAGAATCATGAGTCTTGAGACTTAAATTAGTCATTTGGTTACCGTGGTAAGCAGGTTAGAAGGACAAGAACACTTGGGTAGGGATGCTGAATCTTTCCCCAAAGATGAACTCCAAGAAATGTGCAAATCACTCACCAAAGAAGACCCAAGCCTTCAAGAGGTAGAACTCGAATCTAAAAAACTGTTTGAAGTGGTTGATGAATTTGAGAGTGAGGTTAACAACAATGGAAGTGGTCTTAGTGAAGGTTTTGGCATAGTTTACGATGTGGAATATGTTTGCTTTGATGACTTTTTGATGAATGACTCTTCTTGCAAACATCTTTCAAATGAAATTTTTTCCCTAGATGCATTCATTGATTTAGGTGAACCCTTCACTTGTACTTTGGAAAACGATGACGTCATCTTTTGGGAAAATTTTCAACTCTTGAGCATTCCTCATTTCCAAAATGTCTTTGATGAAACACCCCCTACCTATGCTAATAATCGGGTTTCTGGGGAACCACCCCTATTTGAGAGCAATAAGTGTTTTTCAAGAAAATGTGAAACCCCTAGACTTGACAACTTGTCTTCGAGGCATTTGAATTGCATCCCCACCCCTTCATATTTACCACAAGATGTCATGGAAGGGCTTTTAGAAATTGCCAAGCATGATTTTGTTGGGACGAAAATTTTCTCCTCACCAACTAACTTTACTTTCTTCAAAATTGGCATTGTTGTAAAAATTCTTTCAAATTGGGAAGGAAATCTTGTGGTAAAAATTGAAACACCCTCATTTGCGGAAGGGTATCATGAGAGCTCAATCATATTGGCTAGAATTGTCATATATTTGTTGTCTACGCTTAAACACTTTGTTCTTGTTGAGAAACCTTTTTGTAAGGAGGGAAGGAAGTCAAAGGAAAGACAGAAGATGGAGAACATATGGGGAATATTGAAATGGAAATTCCATGGATCAAGAAAAGCGACTCGTTGGAGATTCGCTAAAGGGCAAAACTGTAAAGGCTCAGACGAGAACTTTTACTTCAAGCCTCCTTGACAAACAAGAGGATGATAGGGTCAAGCTAATGACCTTAAAGAAGCGCTTGTCGGGAGGCAACCTGACGGTATCTTTTAATATTTGCGTTTTTCAAATTCCAAGTTAGTTGCTTAACGAATTCCTTGTGGTATATTGGATGTTTTTGTTGAGCAATATGTAGGTATAAATTAGAATAATCAATAGATAGCATGAAGTGGGGGTGAAGGGGAGCAAAATGAAGGAAAAATGCAGGGGAGGCCATCTCGGCCGAGACGTCACGCAGGTGAACAGGGAGGCGGTTGGAAGGTAGTTAGGTTGAAAATTGAGATTAAATTTGGGTAAACTAGTGGGAAAACAAAGAAGGGTGAAAGGAAAAACGCGAAATAGGCTGTAATCGAGAATATTAACCCCTCAAAAAAAAAAAAAAAGAAAAATTCGAAACTAGAAAAACGAAAGAAAGAGGAAGTGTATATGTCATTCTTTTGGAGAGGTTAATGAAAATCATATCATTTTGTGATTACAATCCCTTGTTTAGAAAACTCTTAAGAATCATAATTATTGAAAGGATTGATAAATATGGGAAATGTAGGTAGGAATAAGGTGAAGAAGTCGAATCTTAAGTTCAACTTGATTGAGAATTAAAAGAGTGAGGTTGAGTGACCATTGTTTGAGGGGTAGATGGGTAGTGCACGACTCATTTAGTCCGTTTTATAGTCACTTTTACCTAAAATTTTATCCCACCTTACCCCTAGCCAACATTACAACCCACATAAAGACCTAATTGATTCATTGTCACACATGTCAAGTACTATTTCAGGTTTAGATGACTGGCAAGCTTATGGTAGGCATTGTGTGCATTTCAATGTGAGTGTAAACACTACGATTTTTAATGCTCCTCGAGAGAGAGAGAGAGATACACTCACCTGGTGAGGAACTTAAGTTGAGAGTTGATAGGGATAACCCGATCACTTCGGGTCAGACTCATACTTTGGCCCACTGACCGGCCCAGCACGCGTAGGCCCAGCAGGTCCGAAAACACGCGTCGATCCAGAAGCATACGCTGGCCCAACTTATGGCCTGTTCCGCGACTCAAGGCCCATTCCCAACTGCCATGCAGATTTTGTGGGCCAGATTATAGGGATTTAGTTAGGGTTTTGATTTGATAGTATAAATATGAGGAAAGAACTCTGAATTAGGGTTCGCACTCTGTGTACTGAATTACTCCGTGTAAACTCAACATTCTAGAAAAAGAAACACCTCGGCAAGAGTGATTTTCTGCCCGTGGACGTAGATCTCCGGATCGAACCACGTAATTCCTGTGTTTTTACATTCTGTTTGCGTAGGTTATTGTTCAAATTGTGTGGTTACCAACGACTCGGCTGCGGAGTAGACCTCGGCTAAACTACTACACTCCGGTGTCCTTTCCATTTTGGCCAGAATAATCACCCCGGTGTACCCTCCACCGATCCGGATTCGGCGCTCCGGCGTTGAGATTTAGCGAGCCCAACGACTCGGCTACGGAGTAGACCTCGGCCAGACTACTACACTCCGGTGTTCCTTTCATTTTGGCCAGGCTACTGCACTCCGGTGTTCTCTTTACCTCGGTCATAATACTACACTCCGGTGTATTCTCCACCTCGGCCAGGCTATTACTCGGTATATCGGCTATATGTCTTGTCCACTTCGGCTCAGCTCGACTCCGAGTCTACAGACTGTTCCGCGGAGTGTCCAGGGACGCGGATAGACTTAGTCATCCATGAACACTTCGGCCCGCCAGAGACCACGGTTCCTCCTACTCACGATTCCACCCCGGTGACAACCAAAGCTCCTACCTCACTTCGGCTGGGGGGGGGGGGGGGGGACATCTGATAGGGATAACCCGATCACTTCGGGTCGGACTCATACTTTGGCCCACTGACCGGCCCAGCACGCGTAGGCCCAGCAGGTCCGAAAACACGCGTCGATCCAGAAGCATACGCTGGCCCAACTTATGGCCTGTTCCGCGACTCAAGGCCCATTCCCAACTGCCATGCAGATTTTGTGGGCCAGATTATAGGGATTTAGTTAGGGTTTTGATTTGATAGTATAAATATGAGGAAAGAACTCTGAATTAGGGTTCGCACTCTGTGTACTGAATTACTCCGTGTAAACTCAACATTCTAGAAAAAGAAACACCTCGGCAAGAGTGATTTTCTGCCCGTGGACGTAGATCTCCGGATCGAACCACGTAATTCCTGTGTTTTTACATTCTGTTTGTGTAGGTTATTGTTCAAATTGTGTGGTTACCGGGTTGCGCTTTATCAAGAGTGTTATGTCTCGAGAGTAGTGGATCTATTATATCACATATGCTCGCTTTTATCATGCTTGCTTCAATTTTTTTATGGAAACTTTCTGAAATCAAATGCCACTAAAATCTTCTCTAAACACGTGTCCTTTTGTCTTTCTCTTTATTGTTCGGGATAAACAAGTTTTAAGTTTGGGGAGATTTGGTACACGTGTCCCGTGCACGCACTTTAGGGCATTTTTAGTGTCATTTTAGTGTCAATAATGTGCATAATCATGTGTATTTAGTGCTTTTGTACTCTCATGGGAAAAATAATGTGTTTGTGTTGTTTTTGTGTTAAGACAGGTGAAAAGGGATCGAAAAAGAACATCAAACGACCGCGGAGTCGAGGGATCGATCGAGGCAACAAAAGGAAGGGCTAACTGAAGATCTTGGCCGAGACAGGATGAAAATCTAGGCCGAGATGAGTCTATAGGGTAACATAAAGATTTGCAGAACTGAAGATCTCGGCCGAGACAAGCAGTGCATCTCGGCCGAGATGCGTTTCCAAAGATTTCAGGATTTTCAAAAGACCAAGATCTCGGCCGAGATGAAGTTGAATCTCGGCCAAGATCAGCCTTCGACCCACCAGCTGAAAAATCTCCTTTTCACGTTTCGGCCGAGACACACTTGCATCTCGACCAAGATTCCTTACCCTGTTTTAAAATCCTAAATGCGATTTTGCCTATTTTTGACTAGCACTTTCTCCCCTTATATATATATCATCCCATTCGAATTTGACCTAACCTTTTGATACTTTTGGAAGCACTATTCAGCCACCATCACATCCAAGGAGGAGAGAAGGGCAAGAAGAAGTCACATCATCTTCCCCATTGATCATCCTTGGGTTTTATCATTCTATCTTTATGAATTCTTGTATTTTCTGTAATTTCTTGATTGTATTAGGTGTAATGGGTGGCTAGCACCCTAAATTCTACCCTTGATCATGTTGAACCTTGCTTGATGATGAGAATGTGATTATTGACTCTTTATGTTACCTTATTTATGCAATTTAAATGTTCTATAATGCTTGATTGGATTGTCTCATGCCTAGATGCTTGTTTTATGATTGATCACCTTTGGGAGGCATTTATTGTATGTTGCTAGAGATTGAACTTCACTTTCTGTGATTGTTGAAGCTTCACTCTCCCTTAGTAGCGAACAACGCTTGATATCATTGGTGGCATTATAGAGTTTGGCCTCTAAACCCGATCGTGTCGTGGTTTATGCTTTATTTATCCCGTTGTTCTAGCTCGTGACCACCCAATATCAATTAGTGTGAAAAGAGCTTGTTTGGATCACTAATTGATTTGGGTAGGGATAAATCGATAAGCGTACCTTCGATTTATCCACAATTAAGGGACAACACGGTCTACATAAGCGGACCTTGTAGATTGTGGGATAAGGGTTTAAACCGCATTGAATTTGGAACATCAACGATAATCATTAGGTAGTCAGATTCAAGGGGTTACTAGATCGAGGGTAGACCTTTTATCATATTCTAAACCCGAAAAACATTTGTTATTTGTCTTTCTTTGATTGATATAAAATACCAAATATATTTATTGCTTATCTAGAACTTTAGTTGATCACTTGTTAGCATTTAGTTGTTAACTCAATCCAGAACCCCCCTCATTTACTTGTTTAAGTTTATTACCCTATCCATCGTAAATCATTAGTTGCTTGTAATATCCGAACAACACTAATCGACCGTTCTCTGTGGGATCGACCCTTACTTATCACTCTACTCGTTAGAGTCGTAGACTAGGTATCGCGTATACATATTCTTATATATATACGTTTAATTTGGTGGTAAGAAACGACCTGCTAACCACTTCCTATTGAGTGGGGGCATCTAAAAACCGATCATGCCCACTGGGACAACTCGTGTTTTTTGGGATGCTGCTTATAATAGTGATTATAAGTGGCTAGAGGCTACTAATTAGTCAGTTACAAGTTGCAGTTAAGAATTGGATTCTAAACATTAGAGGAACATGGTAAAGGCGGAAGATACTAACAGTGATTTTTCAGAAGAACGTCACCCAGTAAAGACTAATGGGTCTTTTGGTAAACACACAATTCTGAGCTAATGCAGCATAGTGTGTTTGACTTAACGCATGTATTGAAATCAATTGGAAAGAAACTTAATCGTGCTAATCCAAAGTAAATTTCTTAGTTCGTGACACACCTGCCATATGAGTTGACAATGAGGGTTAAGCATATAACATTATTCATTAAGTGTGGTAGTAGATACCTGAACACTTCTTCAGAAGCACTTGATAGTGCACACTCAACTTGAATGATTGCAAATGTTAGACAGTGTCAGACTTGTCAATTAATTCCTTTGCTTCGGGTAAAAAGACTTAAGACAGTGAATGTCAGAACTAAAAATTTTGTGGCACCACAATGGATAAATTATTTCTATAATTTTCCAACCCACGCTACATCAGGGAGCTGGATTAAAAGAAATAGTTATGTAATCTAATTCTATATTTCGCAGTGAGCATTTTTATAATTATCAATAATTATGATCCTGTAACATTTTATTTATAAATTTAGAAAAGCAATAATTATGATCCCTCCTTGAATCCTATGTCCCAACCATAAATTTGATAAAATCAAAACTTACAAGGTAAAATGCAGTCAAGAGTTATAAGAGCAAATTTAAAATCGTAAACTTAGGAGAAAGAAAATAGATAGAAGCAAAAAGTCGACATGTATAAATTGAAAATTTGCCTAGAACATGCCTATTTATAGAAATCAGGTAGAAGCAAAAAGTCAATCAAAGAAAATTTTTAGCTATATGTAAGTTCTCCTCTCGAAAGGGGTTTAAAGTTCTCTTATCTCAAGGAATTTGCCGTTAGGGTTCAGTCCTTACTTGAATTTTTAAATGGATTACTTTTTTTGTAATCCTACGACTTAATTATTGTTAAGAATCAATGTCAAGCTTAAACTCGTATACTCAAGTCCAACACAAAATTGCTAAATCGAGCTTAGGACCCGGTTGTTTGGACTAAGTTCATACCGTCTTACTTTCCATAAATATTATAACCAACTTAGGTAAGGTGACACTTGTATGCTTAAGAAACTATTGGTGTTTTCATTTGAGTGATTAGTGGCTTCAGTTTGCAAAGAATACACAAGCATTGAGTAGAGTATACTCTCAAGGCGAAAAGCTCATCTTCAGTATTCCAAGTCCTATGATCCTATCCAAACATTAACAAGTTACAGTACTTAGCAATAATATTTCAATGTACATAAGTTAAATGCTAGAAATTCATCCTAAAATAGGACATAATCCTTTTACAATAAAACCTTCATATATTAATACTCGATAAATTAATAACCTCTCCAAGTTAATAATTTTCTTCGGTCTCGACTTGGACCCCTTTAGTAAATTAATAGTTCGATAAATTAATAAGATAATTTTTTTTTTAAATCTATATATAAATATATGATCCCATCAATATCGTAAATTAATTATCTCCAAAAATTACAAAAATAACTATGATAACTTAGTAAAACATGAACCTATTGTTGTTTATTTTGTTTTATTGAAATTTAAATTTAAATTAATTTCATCTCTAATGTTTCTCAGGCCATCCAAAAGCTCTGGTGTGGCGTTCTCGAATTGCAACAAAAACTTATGAATTTGAAGTTCGCTGAATATAAGGGCCTCTATTAATTAATAAATTATTAATTTATTAATTAATTAATAAATTATTAATTTATTCACTAATTAATACCTCTCTAAACTAATAAAATTTCACAATTCCGATAGTTAATTTAGACAGGTTTTACTGTATATTACATGCATAGCGTCGATAAAGTAAATCCAGCCTTCGTCTGGCATTGTCTCGCACAAACTTCACTCATCCATTACATAGATTGCAAACACCTACTATAACAAGTAAAAAAAAAAAAAAAAGGGCTAAAAGAGAAGTTTTTAGGAATTTGTCCTTTGAACTTGTATTTCAATTTGAACTCGTTCACTACAAATACAATAAGTCAAATATATGGTTGTATCAAATTTGAAATAATAAAGTTTTTTGGGGAGGTTAGGATGGACACATTGTAGTGGGTCTTTATTGGGTATATTGGTATTAAATAAAGATAAATATATGAAGATAATTATAATAATTGTTAAATAAGCCCCGTTGTAGATGAATTAGACTTGTCCCCCTTATTTAGTAATGGATGAAGGGGATATGCATAGAGTAGATCGATGGCTAACAGAAGACTTCTCTTCTAAGGATTAGCCGCGATATTTCGCACGAAAATCTAACTTCATGGCTGATCCTTCTTATAGAAAAACAAGCATCCAAAGGTCCTCAACCAAGGAGAAATCGAAAAATCTAGGATAAAGTCCACTTGAATCGACCAAAGGGGAAGGAAGTATGAAAATCTAATTCTTTATCGGAAATTAAAGACTAACCTACAAGCTAGCCTCATCAAATAGACTCACTCTCCTAACCTCAAAGAGAATCTGAACTACCTTACTTTCCTAAACGATCCTGTATAACAAAAAATATGTATCCATTCATGTACGAATTGCACAGTTCATGTTACCATTATCAAGGTAGTCTTCTTAGAATTTAATATTTTGCAAGGATATTATAGCCATCATAAGGAAAGACGAAAAAAATAGGACGACCATGCTTTTATATTAGTAATAATAGCTATACAAATATTTATTTCTATAAATATATATATATATATATATATATATATATGTAGATATTATAATCAAATAAATAATCATTCAAAAATTTTAAATTACTTAGTTACCCTTAAATTTTAGTACTAGAAAGGGTATATTAGGCATACCAAAAAATAGACGAAACATAGCATTCATACTTTTATAATAGGATGTAAATATATATATATATATATATTTATATATACATATATATTCAATATTACAAAACTATTGGTTTTCTTACTAAAAATATATATACATTATAAAAATAATTATAACATATATAGAATTTGTTTGGACAACAAGGCCAAATCTAGTCCTACACGGTTTAAAACAATTTCGGACTGAGCCGCAATTTCGAGATATATATGGGCCAATATAAAACCGTAAACTTAGGAAACAGAAAATAAATAGAAGAAAGTCAACAAGTATAAATTGAAAATTTGCCTAGAACATGCCTATATATATAAATATGTTATTGATGTAGTCATTGCACTACATCAAACGAAAGGACTAGGGAAGAATTTTTTTTTTCTGTAAAAGTTATAACGTATAACAGAATATCACATTGAATGTTAAAAAGTGTCACAAAATATTATATGGGATGAAATTATTCCGTCATAACAAACATAAAAAACATTCTTACTACCTTTTCCATTGATAAATGAGTGTCATTCTAAGAAAAACCATTTTTTCACAAAAAAAATGTCAGTCTAGCAATTTTTCTTTTAACATTGTCCTTAACTGAATCTAATGAAATCTCCATAAAAATCTTATAATATTATATAAATCAAGTATGGAGAAAAGATGGAGAAATTTATGGTAATAAAAAATTGATAGAGAGAAAAATGGAGGGGTGTTATTGTCCATTCTATAATCTCAAAAATTGCACCTGAAAGTTTGAAACGATATTTATTTGTGAACGAAGGGAATAACAACTATTAAGGACAAAATTCTTAAACTGTATTTAAAAATAAAACTTCTGTGACAATATATTTCGTCTCTAAAAAGCTCGTTTAGGATAATTTTTATCTCTAAAGACTGAACTTTTTTGACGAAATACTTTGTTTCTAAATTATTTGTTTTGGGACGTTTGATTTTTATGTTTCTAAAGACTTAAATTTTTTGACCAAATACTTTAGGCACATTTTGTCTTTATATCTCCAGACTGAACTTCTATGACAATATTTTGTCCCTAAAAGAATCCCTTAGGGATGTTGTCATTGTCTCTAGAGACTGGACTTTTGTGATAATGTACATCGTCCCTAAAAAACTGTTTTAAATACGTTTATTTTTATTATTTTGTCTAAGAACTACACTTTTGTGACAAAATATTTTTTTTCTAGGAATTTGTATACGTTTCATATTGTGTTTCTAAAGACTAAATATTGAGACATAATATTTTGTCCCTGAAGAATTTAGAATGTTAAGTTATTTGTCTCCAAACTGTACTGCAAATGAGAGCACAAACCAGTGAATGCAATTTGGAGAAGTAATAAGAAAACAATACCAAAATGAATATAATTTAGAAATGGAAGCAAACAATAGAAAAGGGTAATTAATTAGTTATGTCCTTTTTATCCTTGGGAGAATTATCTAGATTATTCACAATGGAGAAAAGGGTAATTAGTCCCACAGAACTTGTCATAAACCATATCCATTGAAGGAAATGAGAAGAAAACGTAGAAATGGATGAGGAATTGACACATTTATGTAACTAGTGACGATATGTTATTTCTAATAATAAAGATGTGATAAATATTCATTATCTAATATCACCTTATGTTGACTCAAAATACTATTTTTCTTGTTATGTCTGTCGAGCTTATAAAAATCACGCATAAATTCAATAATTCGTGAAACTTTAAAGTTTTAATTTTTCATTTAAACTAATAGAACGAAATATTAATTTTTGAAACATGACTCTTATTTTAAAATATACAAGCATTATCATGTGCATTGCACATGATTCCTATATCTTACTGGAATCCCTTATATAAGAAACCACTTGGACAAGTGTCATTCTCTTATAATTTTGGGACATGTGTCATTTTCTTAGAATTTTAGGAATAAAAACTATTCTTAATATTTAAGTATTCAATTTTTCTATCTTTTATTATTTAAGTATTAAATTTTTTGAATGTAGAGTCATGACTTACATAGTCTGCCTTAGATTTTATATGATATTTAGTTATATTTATTTGAATGATTTACTAATTCAACTTATATTTCTAATATCTTACATTTTTATAAAATAAATAAATATGTCAAAAGTGAATGGTTAAAGATTGATATTATTGCATTTGCATGTGTGATATATATAAATTATAAAATTTATACTCAGAGATTAATTTATTTACGATATCCATAATTTAGGTATATATAATATATTTAAATTATATAAACCGTAAATGTTTAAGGATTCTTGAAAATGGTTAGGATATGCAAATATTCTATATTTATCACTACATTTCTTTTCCTTTGATTATAACTTATTTTATATTATTATGTAAAATATACAGATGTATTCAAAAACCTATTATGTTGGATGCAATATAAAAGACTTTCTATATAATTTTTTTATATCTGCTAGATATTTGATTCCCTTAATGGTTGTTAAAAAAAAAAAAAAATCAGTGATTCTTAATATCAAAGTACAAAAATAAAAATAATGTCTACATGATTTACAAAATTTACTGAATTTACCGCTCATATGATATAGTGCCGCGAATATCCACTATTTAAAATGCACTGCATACCTCTATAAGAACAAGTGCTTTAGGGTTTATTCTCAATGAGTATTTATCCATTCTAATTTCTATTGTCAATCAATATTCTTTTTAAAACTTTGTACTGTTAATGATTGAAATTAATTAGAATTCCTACTTTTTCAATAGTACTTTTTGCGTGACTAATCTCTCCCAGTCATAACTTTAATCTCTTTTATTGGATTGTTTTCGTGTGAATAATTAATTTTACTGTACAAAATTTCGTTGTACCATGACTTCCATTGAGATTTATCTTCTTTTTGCTTCACTATTATTTTCGTTAATGTTTGACTCGGTTCAACTCAAATATTTTTATGGCCAAAAAACAACTGGTAAAACTTATCTGAAATTTGTCTTATTTCGATAGCGAAAGTGATTCCGGTTGTTTGTATAACTCCTACCTTTAGAATAACATTTCATAATTTCGACCTTCCATGAGTTTTTTTTTGTATAGGTGACAATTGTAGTATCAAAACTATTAGAAGAATGTAAAAATTAACGTTCAATGATAAATAAAATATATAATTAGTAGATTTGGTCACTTAAGCATAACTACATTTTTTTATTAATAAAAAACATCATTAGAAAAATAATATAATGAAATACTTCAAAACATCTTGAATGAAAATTTTCAAATTAATGAGCATAAATTGATGAATTTAACATTATTAATAATACATTGCCTACTGAGGTCTTGCCTAAAAGAAAAATATATGAAAGCGGTTCAAGATTATTGCTCATTTATATATAATTTCAAATTATATAAACATAATTGGCAAATAGATTAAATTTGATTCGTCTTATGTTTACTTGATTTTTAGATGATGTTCGAGACTTGACAATAATATGAACAAATGAATTGCTTTTTTATTCTCTCAGAGATATTTTATATAACAATTATCGTATATTTCGTACATAATTAATTGTAAATATTGAAAATTTGATAATTAACTTATTTCTACTATCACAAGCAGCTGAAAATATAAGGCCTTAAATAAAAAATAAATGTATTTATTAAACAGCTCAAACATGTCATATGAATATATCAATATCAATATGCAAAGATCTTCGTCACTATGTTAATCTTGAAAAAATCACATGATCCTTTATTCTTTATATACTAAAAGACAAACAAAATGAACACGTGTCATGCTGAGAATCATTATAATATCTCGAAACTGTAAGATTAAAATAATTTTTAAATCATTTAAATTTTTTTTAAAAAAAAACATTATTTATGTTGATAATTGTTTCATTTTCTAATGTTTTCTCCCTTTTGGAAGCATACATATATTCATAAATAAAAAGTATTTCTAAAAATAAACAAAAATTAAACAAACCTGTGAATATATTCACGGTAACTGTACTAGCATTATACTAAAATATAATCTTGTATACATTATTTTCTATTCTAGTATTTTATGTAATTAAAATTTCTCAGTTTTAATTAACTGAAATATTTAAAAATATTTAAAAAATATAATCTTCATATAATTTTTAATACAACATAATAATTAAATTTAATAACATATTTTAAACTATAAAAATATATTATGAGAATTTCTAATCATGTTTGTTATATTTTGAGGGAAAAAATATTCACATCGTAATGTTTTTAGTAAGTAAATATATCATTATTAAACTACAGTATTTTAAGAACATCAAAATCATATTTAAATAAATCATTTAAAAAAAAAATATTATCAATATACTATATATTGTTTCTATTTACATTCGAGGATATAAAAAATTATACTATTATTTATTATAATTAATGGTCACTTTTTTCTTTCTTTGTTTTTTTTGTTCTCCTCTAATAATAGCGTCTAAATAAAAATTAAACCTATTACAATACATCATATTCGAATAATTGTTCTATACATTTTAACTTTTTTTAAGACCATATTAATAATATGCACAAAGAATAGTTCCTTTTTTTTTTTTTTTTTTTTTAAATAATCTTTAGGGCAAGAACCTTATATAAGTAGAGTTGAAAAATATTTCGATACCTTGACCTACCGGGTAGTGATGTTTGAGTGCTACCAATATACAATACTAAAACCACCCAGGATATAATCTCTCATCTAATTGATCCATAACATATTGTTCCCTTTGTTTTTTGTCCTTGCTTCTTTTAATTCTATCTAATCTAGTGAATCTATAGATCCTACATAACATTCATATTTTCCTACCCTCATTTTTTTTCATGTCTATCAATCATTCAACATTCTTATTATCGAAAAATACATAACACACTTTTCTTTTATCTATTACATCATACTTGAGTATTATATATGACATCTTAATAAATTTTATTATTTTCACAAAAGAGAAATCATAAAAATATAATTATTCATATTTTACAGCATTCATACTTATTTTTATTATTAATTTTTTTATTACCAAAATCGAGTATCATACAATTAGTTTTTATTTTACTCGTAGTTTACTTCATGATTGTTATGTCTCTTTCCATACATCTGATTGTCATTTACTTCTTCTCTATTGGATACAAGATGCAAGTATATTTTCACAACTAATTAGACTACTTTGAAAAGTATGATTAACTCTATCTTAAAAAAAAAAAAAAAAACAAAAGAAAAAGAAAAAGAAGAAGAAAATCATGTTTGTACGTATAACTAAAATGTGTTATAATTGAATAACTAAACCTTGTTGGACCTTCTAGTTATAAATATCTAATTAATTTAAATAAAGGATACATAAAATCTAATATAATTAGGCTAAACTATGAAAGAAAATTAGCAAATTACATAATTAATTTAAACTTATTAGTCTGAAAGGGATAAAACTGGAGAAATAAAAATAGTCCAAGACTTAAGGTTGTTTGGCATTTACGTAATTATCTATTTTAAAAAATAATGTTAAGGACCTAATTGCAGTAAATAAGGTATATACAAAGCCTACACATGGTGTTGGGATTGTGTCTTGAATCTGTTTGTTATTGGATTTCGGCGCATCGAAGGATGCAACCGCGACGGATTATCATGGCCACGACAAATTGTGGTTGCAAAGTGAGTTTAGCGCTAGGGAGATGTCGCGGCCGCGACATGTCTTACGCGGTGCAGTTATGGGCTTACGCGTTTTAGGCCAAAATTTGTTCTATTTTGTGTCTAGGTCGAATGTGGGGGCTTATAAATGATTTTATTGACATTGTATTGATTATGGGTTGTCATTCTGAGATATTCTAGAGTTAGTATTTGTTGAGTACTTGGTATTCAGTCTGCTTTTGAGACTCTATTTTCAGGTTTAGAGTCGTTTGTCCTATATTCTAAGTACTCTGATATATTGATTGGTTCCTCTCGTTTGGTCGTGGACGTAGCTAACAAGTTGTTAGTGAACCACGTTAAATTCGGTGTGTTTTGCAATGTCGTTTATCATTTCTTATGTTTAGTCTTTCCCAACAACTGGTATCAAGAGCTTGGTAGGAAAGATGTCTGGGATAAACGTGAAGATCGACAAATTCAAAGAGAGGAATAGTTTTAGTCTATGACAGATTAAGATGAGAGCCCTGTTGAAATAACAAGGGCTGTGGGCGCCGCTGATGCTGAAGCTAGAGAAGGACAAGGGTAAGGCGGTGGATCAGGAAGAGGCCGAGGTCCCGGTGTCTGCTAAGATGGCCATACTGGTGGAGAAAGCCCACTCAACGATTATGCTATGTCTCGAAGATGACATCATTACCGAGGTAGTAGGGGAAGAAACTGCACAAAGGTTATGGTCAAAACTGGAGAAGTTGTACATGACGAAGTCGCATACTAATAAGTTTCTTTTGAAGCAACGCTTGTTCGGGCTGCGTATGCACGAAGGTGATGAACGTAAAAATTGTCGTTTCTCTTGTACTTTTCACGTTCATATTTTGTGAAGAATTATGTGTAATTGTTATGTTTATGTGCGATTTTGTGTTTTATTGCATTTCCGGGTTGATTTTCCTTTTTAATATGATTTGATGCGCTTTTGGGTATTTTTGAGTGAGAATTTTGCACTTTTAGTCCCACAGGACATGCACCTGTTTCAAAATGGTCCCAGCCCTGGTACTTTTGACCCCATTGAATTCAACCGGTGCAAGTTCAGTCCCAAACATCAATTTTTTGCATGAATGGTCCCAAAATTTTGGCAAAAGTGGTCCCAAAATGTTTCTGCCATTAGTGTGATGTCATAACTTCAAGATTTTTGCAGTTTTGGTCCCACTGGACACACTTTATTGCGTTTTGGTTCCAACTCTCTCACTTTTGACCCCATTAAACTTAAAAAAATATTTAAAAACTATAAAATAATTTAAAATACCAGAAATTAATGAAAAAATAAAAACAAAATTTAATTCTAAAATTTATTTAAAATACAATAAAGTAACTGAAAATATTAAATTTAGAAAAATTAGTTTTCAAAAAATTAAAATTTTTGTAAAATTTTAAAAAATGAAATTTTTAAGTTGTCTTAAAATTTTATTTTTTTTTAATTATTAAAAAACCTAATTATTTTATAAAATTAGATTTTCTTAAAAATTTATTTTCTAAATTCTAAATAATTTTGTATGTTTAATAAATTATTAATTTGGATTCTACTATGTGTAATATCTAATACTGCACTTGTGCGAAGAATTCCGGTGAGCAGATTAAAAAAATATTTAAAAATCATAACTTATTTACAAAAATCTAAATTTTTTAAATATTTCTAAAATTATAAAGATTGAAAAATTTAAATCGTCTTAAAAGGGTTTTAAAATTTTAAAATTTCTAAATTAAAAAAGTCTACTTATTTTATAAAATTAGATTTTCTTAAAAATTTATTTTCTAAGTTCTAAATAATTTTATTTATATGTTTCATAAGATAATTTAAATTCTTTTAAGAAAATTCACTTACTTTTTTAAAAAATACTTCCGACATTTCATAGATACTTTTACATATTTTAAATATTTGTTTTTAGATTTCGAAATAATTTACAGATTTGTCAACCCTATTTGGATAATCTCTTTATAAGTCCCTAAAATGTTATGCATTGTTCTAGAATTTGGAAAATTTGCATAATAATAATTCAAATAAAACGGGTTATATTTATGCCCCAAGAGCAATGGATTATTAACGTGCGTATGTCACAAATAATTAATAGCATCTGTATACAACTTAGGTTTTTAATAAATACCCCCATAACATATCGTCAATGTTCGTTTTCTCCCTATTCAAACGATAGACTGATAATAATTAAAAAAAACAGTTTGAAATCTAAAAAAGTTCAGTCAAGATATGTAAAAGTATCTATGAAATATTGGAAGTAGTTTTAGGAAACCATTAATTTTCTTAAAAGAGTCTAAAGTAATTTATGAAACATACAAAATTATTTCGAATTTAGAAAATAATTTTTTAAGAAAATCTAATTTTATAAAATAAATAGATTTTTTTTTATTCAAAACATTTAAAATTTTAAGACAACTTAAAATTTTATTTTTTAAAATTTTATAAAAAATTCAATTTTTTTGAAAACTAATTTTTCTAAATTTAATATTTTCAGTTACTTTATGGTATTTTAAATAAATTTTAAAATTTTTGTTTTTATTTTTACATTAATTTCTGGTTTTTTAAATTATTTTATAGTTTTTAAATATTTTTTAAGTTTAATGGGGTCAAAAGTAAGAGAGTTGGGACAAAAACTGCAAAATCTTGAACTTATGACGTCATACTAACGACTGAAAAATTTTGGGACCACTTTTGCCAAAATTTTGGGACCATTTATGCAAAAAATTGACGTTTGCGACTGAACTTGCAAATTTTGAATCCAATGGGATCAAAAGTGCCAGGGCTGGGACCATTTTAAAGTAGGTGCATGTCATGTGAGACCAAAAGTGCAAAATTCCTGTTTTTGAGTCTCATTTTGAAGTTTAGGAAACTCGAAAGAATTTAAAAGATCATTCGCATCCATTTTCATACTCCGTCCCATATTCCAAGGCGCAAATGGGTCCAAAATGGGTCGGGGTCAGGCCCAAACTAAAGATCATCAAGTCACAAGTAAAAGTCGTGAAGGAGTCGGGCTGAGAAAATGGATGAAAATGCCTCAAATTGGAGAAAAAAAGAAGAAGAGGTCGATCGCACATGTGCCACATGCTAGCCCACAAATTGAAGCCTAAATGAACCCGAATCGGGCCCAACAAGAGCTCAAATCGAAGTTCTTCGAGTCCCGAGCAAAAGTCATGAAGGGGCCAAGTCGAGAAAACGAACATGAAAAAGGGGCACTACCGGGGCCACTACCGGACCGACATTACCACCGGTAGTCGGTCCAGAACTGACCCAGGGACCCGACTGCCAGACCGGCAGTTGGACCGGTAGTTCGCGGCCGGTTCGCGCGCGCATACCCTGTTTCTTGCAGTTTTCGTATTTTGGTCGTACTTTCCTCGTCCAAGCTCCAATTTGAGTGATTCGAGTTGCCACGTGTAGCCGAAATAAAGATCTACAACTTTGTAGTTGAAGTCATAGTCTGATTTCGGATGGAATGTTCCCAAAAACCACGAGAAGGACTAGCCAAACGCGCACAAGAGGCTCGACTCAACAACTTAAAGGTCCAAGCATTTCCTTTTGTATTTTTACACTTTTGCCCTTACTAGGGCTTATTTTTAGATGATTTTGAGGGTCGGGGGGAACCTATATATATCCCTTCCCCTCTCATTTGTATCAATCCAACATTGAACAACATTTGCCTCCTTTTATAAAAATTTTCTTTACACTCTTTTCTCTGTTATTTTCAGATTTTAGCTTAGAAAACTAGGGTTTTTCTTCCTCCTTTTCAAGGAGGAAGCCATCTTTGGAGGAGAACTCGGGGATTACTCACGGGCTTGTGACACCCGACTATTTCATCAAAGGATTTCAAGGGTTTCTTCAATACATTGAGAAATCTCTATCCCTTCTCTTTATTTTCAGTTTTTATTGCTTTTATTGCTTGATGTTGATGATGCCTTTTATTGCTTTGATGATTTTTGAGTGATTTTCGTGTTTCTCTAAGCCTGGGAGTAGCCCAAGTTTCGGGATTGATGATTAGTTGATTGATTTTTGGATTGTTGTGGGTTGTGGTAACCTAGGTTAGTATTTGGTTGATTTATTATGATTTTCATATGAAATTATGGCTTGATTATTGGCTACATTGAACCCCGATTACTCACCTATCCTAAGGGAATACGACACCTCAACCGTATTCCGGAATTATTACCCAATTAGGATATAGATTGGGTTGGTAATTCAATCACATAGAGCTCGCACTAGTTTCCTTTACTCGTCTTCGAATTGTTAATTCCATTTGCTTGTGTGAAATCGAGCTTCGGGAATATCTCCCCATCGATCGGTTCCCTCCTTGCCTTTTATTTATTTGCTTTATGTCATTAGATTAGTTCAAATCTCTAAATTTTCATTTGACCTAACTTGCTCGAACGTGCTTGAGCCGATTCTCATGGAAAATCCTCCCTATGGATTCGATATCTTGTATACTACCTTTGTCACAAACTGTACGCTTGCGGTTTGAGAAGGCCGTTCCAATCACATCGATTTGGAGCGATTTTCGCGACAAGTTATGGCACCGTTGCCGGGGAGGATTTTCTTCCCGTGGATTTAGCCTAAGCACAATTAAAGTTAGATTAGGTTGTTTTTCTTTTCTTTTTAATAAAAATCTAAAAAAAGATAAACATGAATCCCAATCACTATCATTATTTGCTTGAGAGTTATGCTCTCAATTCCCCTGAAGTTAATGCATTGCCTTTTATGCTTGATGATGGTTCTTATCTTTCTCTGAATTTTGAAAATATGGAAGTAATGCTATGCCAAGTTTGTGGGGAGGAGGGTCACTTATCTATCGATTGTGAGTTTTTTCACCATATTTATTCACAAATTCACTATCCTCACACCCACCCGTCTCAATTCATGGATTACAATTCTTTTTCAAACAATTGTGAATTGGGATGGGAGGCCAATCAAAACTTTCCCTCCTCAAGTCATCAAACCTTTGAATCATCCGAATCTTTCCAAATTTTTTCAATCAATGCATTGAAAGAAGAAATGAAGAAAGACAAGGATGAGTTCAATCAAAAGTTTGATGAACTTTTGGCACACACTAAGGTCTTGGACGATATTCTCTTCAAACATGTTTTGGAGAGAAATAAAGATGAAAGTGTGCAATTGAGGGAAGAGGAGAAAGAAGAGGAGAGTGAAAACCTCCCTTCTAATGAACCATCTTCGGAAAATAGTGATAATTCTTCCAATAAGGACAATGTATTGCCTTTGGAAGAGCAATTTCAATGTCTCAACAAAGTGTGTGACTATGATCGCATTCTTGTTAATGATCCATTTGTTGAGGCATCATTTAGTGGTCGGGATGCAAGTTTTGAATCGTCGATTCTTTCATGTTTTGAAAAACTTGCATCTATTATGGACATTGATCGTATCTTCTTGCATAATTCGTATGTCCATAATATTATCCGTCATCCATCATGCCATATTTATGTTGATGGATCAATTCTCTATCTTGAGCAACCAAAAGCATGGCACGATCGACAGTTGTTTTTGGATCTCGGATAACACTTGTTGAAGTCGGGCTGTCGACTTTAAACCAAGCGTTTCTTGGGAGGCAACCCAAGCATTAACATTTTTATTGCTTTCTTAGGATTTTATTTCTAGTTGTTTAGTTTTTCTCTTTAAGATTTGATGAATTCTTGAGTTATGTGATTAGGTACATTTGGGACATGATGAAATAGCTTGAATTTTGAGGAAAAGCCCCAGAACAATGGTGATACAAGTCAAGATGAGTTATCATTGGAGAACTGCGAAAAGGAAATAAAAGGATTTGACACCTCAAAAGTTTGTCTACTCTTTCTATATTATTATTCCTTTTACATGTGCATAATTCATAATCACTTGATTAGAGCCATTTTTGCTTGTCCTTGGTTTCTATGATTGGGATTTTCGTGAATTTGAGTATATGCCTACTTGTCTTTCCTTGCACTTGATTCATATGCCTACTTAAATGACATGCTTGCATTTAAGTTTGTGGGGAGAAGAGACATTGTTTGCATTAATCGAGGACCTGTCCTCAAATTTGCATAACTAATTATAAAACCTTGTACCTACACATCTCTTGAAGTCTTTGAATCTTTGTTTAAATAAATGATTAGTTTAGAAATTTGAGTATTATGAGCTTTTTGATTGATGATCTTTGGGAAATACATTAATTCCACCTCATTTGCTACTTGGGCTTAAGAATTCCGCCCAAGTTTGTGGGGAGGATGGAAGGATTGTTATTTTTATGTGCTTGAAGAGGATGTTCCTCATTATTGATTGGATTGCTCGTAGTTATCATCTATGCCATTCTACCATATTTTATTTCTAGGTTTTTGTTGCTTTCATGAATAATGTTGCTTGGTTGAAATAATTGTTGAGTTGGCTTATTGTGTGATTGATGAGGAAGAAGTATTGGAAGTGTCCCGATTTTTTAAATTTCAAAATTGAAATCTCTAAAAATTGACCATAAAATACTAGAGGATTCCTTGCCTAAAAATCAATAAGATAAATTGGTTGATGCGATTTAAGGGTAGATGAATATTTGGGCATAGTTTGGAGGATTGCATGTGTAAATGAAATAACTTAGCCCGAATTTGTGATGCTTGTGAGCATTACTGTAATTCCAAAACGCACACGACACAATTAAGGGCGAACTTCTGAAAAATAGAATGAATTGTCTTTAGGTGGTAAAAAAAATAAAGGAGATGTAAGAGGAGCTATAAGGTGGATTAGGCCGCCGGGCAAAGTCATTATTTTTCATTGATTGTAAGAAATTCTAGTGACATTTGTGTACTCTAAATATTGAGATGAGTATAAAAGGAAAATACGTTGTACGAAACATAGAAAAAAGAGAGCTCAATAAAGAATCAAGTGTGAAATAGTTGAAAATCTTGTGTAACTTGAAAAGAGTATTGTGTTGTTAAAAGAACAAAAACTAGAATAACAATTTTATTTCTTTCGACTAAGCCTGGTGGAAAAAGGAGTATCTGAACATAAAATTGAAAATTAGTTGGCTCGAGGGAGAAAAGAGCCACATCATCCACACCGGGTGAGTGGGTGGCATCTTCCTACAAAAGAACCGAGTCGAACCACCTAGAGTCGAGGATTTTGAAAAATAATGAGTCGTCCAAGGTCACTTTACATATGCACATTTTGGGGTTAGAGTGAGAGCTCTTAGCGCTTGGCCTAGGGTACTAAGTGAAATAAAAAGACTATGCGCCTTTTCGAATTCCTATGTCTTCATATTCCTCTACTCGTCTATCAAATTCCTTGAAAGAAAATGATTAAGGCAAGTGTGGTGAATCGAAAAGTAGAAAGTGCTCAATAAAAAGAGAAATGCATGTCTAATGGGCTTCCAATAACTTTCCAACCTCGTTTTCTTATGTGCTTAAATGTTTAATTTGCTCGGGGACGAGCAAAGCTTTAGTTTGTGGGGATGATGAATGTAAAAATTACCGCTTTGCTTGTACTTTTCATTTTATATTTTATGAAGAATTACGTGTAATTATTGTTTTTATGTGCAATTTCGTGTTTTATTGTATTTCCGGGTTGATTTTCCTTTTTAATATGATTTGATACGCTTTTGGGTGTTTTTGAGTCTTATTTTGAAGGTTAGGAAACTAGGAAGAATTTAGAAGATCGTTTGCATCTATTTTCATACTCTGGCCCATATCCTGAGCCCTAAATGGGTCGGGGTCAGGCCCAACCTGAAGAGCATCAAGTCACAAGTAAAAGCCGTGAAGGAGTCGGGGCGAGAAAATGGATGAAAAGGCTTCAAATTGGAGAAAGAAAGAAGAAGAGGTCGATCGCACATATACCACGTTCTACCCCACAAATCAAGGCCCAAATGAACCTAAATTGGGCCCAACAAGAGCTCTAATCAAATTTCGTCGAGTCATAAATAAAAGTCATGAAGGGGCCAAGTCGAGAAAACGAGAGGAAAGGCTCCGAAACATCGATGAAAGACGGAGGTGTAAAACAAGAAAAAGGGGCACTACCGGACCGGCAGTTGGACCGGTAGTTCGTGGCCGGTTCGCGCGAGCATACCCTGTTTCGTGTAGTTTTCGTATTTCGACTGTAACTTCCTCGTTCAAGCTCCGACTTGAGTGATTCAAGTTGCCACGTGTAGCCGAGATAAAGATCTACAACTTTGTAGTTCAAGTCAAAGGCTGATTTCAGATGGATATTTCCCAGAAATCACGAGAAGGACGAGTAGAATGCACACAAGGGGCTCGACTCAACAACTTAAAGGACCAAGCATTTTCTTTTGCATTTTTACACTTTTGCCCTTACTAGGGCTTAGTTTTAGCTGATTTTGAGGGTTCAGGGGACCTATATATATCCCTTCCCTTCTCATTTGTATCAATCCAACATTGAACAACATTTGCCTCCTTTCATAAAATTTTTCTCTACATTCTTTTCTCTGTTATTTTCAGATTTTAGCTTAGAAAACTAGGGTTTCCTCCTCTTCCAGGAGGAAGCCATCTTTGGAGGAGAACTCGGGGATTACTCACGGGCTTGTGACACCCGACTATTTCATCAAAGGATTTCAAGGGTTTCTTCAATACATTGAGCAATCTCTATCCCTTCTCTCTATTTTCAGTTTTTATTGCTTGATGTTGATGATGCCTTTTAATGCTTTGATGATTTGTGAGTGATTTTCGTGTTTCTCGATGCCCGGGAGTAACCCAAGCTTCGGGATTGATGATTAGTTGATTGGTTATTGGATTGTTTTGGGTTGTGGTAACCTAGGTTGGAATTTGGTTGATTTATTATGATTTTCATATGAAATTATGGCTTGATTATTGGCTTGCTTTGGTGGCTCAGGCTTTCGATAATTTAGCCTTATTTTTTGTATGATTGTACATCTGAGACGGGATAATCGGAACCTAGGCTAGGGTTTGGCACCCTTTCAAGAAAATTCGATTTGAACTTGAATGAGCTTAGGATTGGATTTCTATGCCTTAGATTAGTCGGGAAGGAAATTCAATCCGGAACCTAAATCAATCAAACCCAATTGGTAGGACGGAGACCTATGGAGGACAACCCTATCAAATGGGGAAGTAGAGCCTAGGGGGTCTTGGCTAGGATGGACGAAATTAGGTTTAGACGCGTGTGTATGAACTACACCCCTACGCCGGTCTTTAGCGTAGGCGAAGTCGTACTATCCTCTTCTAGTCTCCCATAGTCGGTAACCCGGGGCCCGATGTTGAGTTTGTAAATCTCATTCGTGTAGGTAGTCTACATCGAACCCCGATTACTCACCTATCCTAGGGGAATACAACACCTCAACTGTATTCCAGAATTATCACCCAATTAGGATATCGACTAGGTTGATAATTCAATCACATAGAACTCGCACTAGTTTCCTTTAATTGTCTTCGAATTGTTAATTCCATTTGCTTGTGTCAAACTGAGCTTCGGGAATATTTCCCCATCGATCGGTTCCCTCATTGCCTTTTATTTATTTGCTTTATGTCATTAGATTAGTTCAAATCTCTAAATTTGCATTTGACCTAACTTGCTCGAACGTGCTTGACCCGATTCTCACAGAAAATCCCCCTTATGGATTCGATATCTTATATAGTATATCTGTCACAAACCGTACGCTTGCGGTTTGAGAAGGTCGTTCCAATCACATCAATTTGGAGCGATTTTCGCAACAAGTTCAGAAGGTTAGTCTCTTCGTGAATAATTAGATCAATTGAACACAATCCTATTAGAATTGCATAATATTGATGTTAAAATAGAAGATGAGGATGCTACTTTGATTTTGTTGGTGTCTTTGCCACCGTCGTATGAGAATTTTGTGCAGTCATTTGTTATTGGAAAAGATTCCGTGTCCCTGGAAGAGGTGAGATCATCGTTGCATTCCAGAGAATTGCGTCACTAGGCGACTTTTGCAAATACGGCAGATCAGGCTGCTTTGCTAGGAGTCAGTGGTAATCGGGGTTTGAAAAATTTGAGGAAAAAGAAGTTCAAGAAGAATTCATACCCGAAAGGTCATAAACCAGGAGATATTTGCAACCACTGTAGGGAGACAGGGCATTGGAAGTTTGCATGTCCGAAATTGAAGCAGAAGCAGGAAAACACTATTGATGTTGTTGAAGGAGTTATCACTGACTCCAATGATGATTTAGTCCTAGTTGTTGAGAAACAAACAAATAAATTTGATGTGTGGGTTCTCGGCTGTAGGGCGTCTTACCATATATGTCCGCGTAGGGAGTGGTTCGCAACCTATAAGCAAGTGGAAGGTGGCAATATCTCTTTGGTCAATGGTTCTAGATGCAAGACGGTTGGAATGGGCTCAATCAAGGTGAGGACACATGATGGTATATTGTGCACGTTGAACGATATCAGACATGTTTCATTTATGACGAGGAATCTGATTTTGCTAAGTCGATTAGACAGTAGGGATTTCAGTTTCAAAGGTGAAGGTGGAGTTTTGAACGTCTGCAAAGGTTCGAGTGTGATTTTGAAGGGCGTTAAAAGGGGAACTTTGTATAAGGTTCAACTTTGGTTGGTTCTGTTGCTATTGAAAGTTGTTGATGTCCTATCGTTTGGGACAATTTGGGTACGAGGAGTCACTCGTACGTTTGGGTATTTATGGTGCAACCGGTCAAATTGGTACATTTGGCGCATTTAAGTTGTTTGGGTACATTTTATTTAAATTTGTGAGAGGATTTAGAATTAAGGTGGAGCTTTGTCCGAAGAAGTCGTTTCGTTTGTGGATTCAAGTCAAGGTAGAGATTCTTGGGATTATGCCTTGAATTTGTTTGTTGTTAGATTTGGGTGCGTCGGAGGATGGGCCCGTGACGGGTGGTCGCGGCCACGACAAATCGTGGCTGCAAAGTGATTTTAGCGTTAGGGAGTCAGCGCGGGCGCAACTTCTAGTCGCGGCCGTGACATGTTTTAGGCTGTGCAGTTTTAGGCTTACGTGTTTTAGGCCCATATTTGGTCTACTTTGTGTCTAGGTCGGATTTGGGGGTTTATAAACAGTCCTATTGGCATTGTATTGATTGTGGGTTATCATTCTGAGATATTCTAGAGTTAGTATTTGTTGAGTACTTGGTATTTAGTTGGTCTAGGATATTCAGTTTATTTTTTATACTTTATTTTCAGGTTTAGAGTCATTTGTCCTATATTATAAGTACTCTGATATATAGATTGGTTCCTCTCGTTTGGCCGTGGACGTAGCTAACAAGTTGTTAGCGAACCACGTTAAATTCGGTGTATTTTGCATTTTTATTTTTCTCGTTTATCGTTTCTGAAGGAATTTATGCACTGGTCATGAGAGTGTTGTAACACTGGGACGAACACACTCCTTGTTAAAACTTGAATTGTATATTGTATAAAACTGGAAATGATAAATAGAGATGTGATAATTCAAACTCAGACAAAAATGAAGCCTGAGCAATTTTATCTTCAATCACAACGGAATGAGTTTTATACAATGCCTTTGAAAATCCTAAATTTGATCATACAACAAACAATCAAATTTACACTCAAACTAAATCTACATACTAAGCAATCCTCTTTTGAGAGAGGGATGACACAAAGTCTCACAACAAAGAATGTGAGATGTATGGAGAAGTTAGCCTTCAACTTTTGGTGCGAAAATGTCTTGGAGAAATTCTGATCTTTACACTCGATTTATTTCTCCTATTATCCACACACAATCTTCTCTTGTCAGCAATATAAATATCTACTAGGAATGGCAGTTATCACCTGCAAGATAAGATCAAAGAACAATAACCGCCAATCATCCAAAGGAAGACTTTCGGTTTGGATAAGTTTCCCATGCAGTTACATATGAAAAACTAAACTTATCTGAATACACACACATACTAAACAAATAGAGTAAACGTACAAGGGCAACAAGTTAAAATTAGAAGGAAGAGTAGAACATGTTTCCCAGGGTGTTTCAACACAAGGTGAAACACTTAACAGAACACTGAAAGAAACACATGTTCTAACAATCTCCCCCTTTTTACCTTGCTGGCCAAAAACAAACAAATCAACACAAGTATAACAAACAATGACCGAACTACATTATCACACATAAAACATAGGACCACATAGCAAAACATCCAACCTAATGGGAAAGATGAGAGCTCACAAACAGCTCCACTCTCTCCCCATAAATATAACAACACAAAGCCAACATAAGGAAGAGTAGATATACTCCCCCTTAATCAGATTATCCCTGCATCAACCACAAATACCAAATATACAAACATATATATAAGATGTCCACATCAAGAAACCACCATCACTACAAATTAATCAACCTCGGTACCACTGGTACCAGCAATGTTTGTTATGTCCACATTTCCATCATCATTGTCATTCCTAACTTCATCCTCCTCCATGGCATCATCACTAGCCATTTCTTCACCAGTTACTCCTTCATCCCTTTCTCCCCCTTTTTGGCTTGCAAGCATGCTTTTTAAATCTCTCTCAACACTCCCCCAATAGGCTGCATCAATCTCAGCATTCCTCTTTCTTGATTTAGCCATCTGTATCCAGTTCAAGAGTTGGACGACTGGGACAGAGACTATTCCTGCGTGTGTTGCACCACCTGTAGCAGCACCTCCACTAATCACCTCTTCTTCAACTTGCTCCACAAGTTGTACATCCCTTTCATGAGAAGGGTTGAGATGTTTTTGATCAATTGTGATGTCGTGGAGATCATGGGAGTATTGAGCATTGGCTGAAACCTGAATCCTCTTATTCCGAAGAATTTTCTAGATAAGGCAGGGAATTGGAAAATTTTGTTTTTGTGACTGTCTTTCTGCAAAGTTAGTAATGGTGTCGAAGACAAATTGACCAAAATTGAATTTGACACCATTTATTACACGATACAAAAACTTCATCTGAGTCTTAGTGGCAACATTATGATTGGTGGTGGGAAACCAATTAAAGCATCCATCCTTGTGAAGGATGGCATACTTTGAGGTTAGAAGGGAGGCTGAAATTTTCTGGTTAGTGGGCCAAGTATTCTTGTGACCACCAGTGGCTTGGGCAATCACATGTCTAGATCATGGAGTTCTTCATCTACATTATTTGGAGGGAAATGGAGAAAGTCATTGATGAGGGCAGGAGTAAACATCACAATTTTTTCTCCTAAGATACACTTGTCCAAATCGAGGACCATTTGGAGTTCTCATGCCTTTAGTCAAATTGCAATAAAATTCTCTATCAAGATCATCAGCAAACTAACAATTCAACTCTAGTGTCTTTCCTAGGTGTGCAGCTTCAATGATGGAAATGAGATCATATTTTTCAAAATGAGGGGTGTCAAGTTTTCGTTCAGATATTACCTCTCTATTTTGAAAATACTCCCAGTGTTTAAGTGCCTTCTCTGTATAGAAGTAGTTGTTGTAGCCTCTGCTAGCATTGAGTGCTGCAACACCTCTGCAACACATCGAGGCCTTATTGGTGGTAAGGCCTCCTCCTTACTGTAACTCTCATCTCCTTGTGCACCTTCGTGCATGACCACGTCCTCATCACTAGAATCATTGAATTCTGACTCAGTCTCCTCTGAGTCCTCCTTTTCTTTTTCTCCAGAATCAACATTTTCTTCAGACCCATCTCCTTCAGAAACCTCTTCTTCATCTTCCTCTGACTCAACATCCAATTCAACATCAATTTCAGTGGCAAATTTTGTGATTTCATCATCAGGTGTTTCAGCAGGTGCTGGAACACAGGATCCTTCTCCAACTTTCTCAGGAACTTTGTTCTTCTTTTTCACATCTCTCATCTAGTCAGCCAGTGTCTGCTCCTTGTCATAGCTTGACACTTGTTCTTCTATAGGAGTTCTGGTTGTGGAACTCCTTCAGAGAGTGATTCTGGTGGTGCTGAATCACCCTCTACAGCACAGGACTGACCTTTACTCATACTCTCCTTAACACCCTTTCCCTTCTGTCTAGCCTCTTCAGTGAACATTTTCTGGGCACTTTTAGTATGAATGACCACTTTAAAGTTGGGATCCTCCTCAGAATCATCCTCAAGATCAGATGGGAGCCGATAAGTTGGTGGAGTTTGTATCTTGGAAGCCCTTTCTTCGTGGCTGGAGGCTTGTTCTCCCCCAGTGTTGGTGAATGCCCCATTTGCATCTTAGAAACTCGTTTGATTGGCTCGAAACGACGTGAAGGGTGTCCTGAATTAAATCGAAAGTTGGTACATCTTCTACATCAATTGGATTTTCATGATCCCCGGCAGCTTCATGTTCAAATACACATCTGGAGGCACAAATTCCTCAATCGCCATATTAGGATTTTCTTCAGGAATTCTAGACGGATCATGAACAGAGGGTGCTGTAGCACTGGATGGAACACCACCTCTTCGGGCTGTAGCATATTCAGATCTAATATCATGTGGATTTTGAGTAAAATCTACCATTGATCGAGGGTGAGAAGTTTCTGCAGAGGTGGAAGAGGTAGCGTGAGATTGAGATGAAAACAATACTGCAAGAATAGAGGATGTTTGCTTTTCTAAACTATCTTTGAAAGAAGTAATAATCCGGGATATATCCTCCTCTGAATCCAACATTTTGATATCAATAAATCAGATAAAAAATAAAGAACAAGCCCAGAACAAATAAGCACACACAAACAGTTATCAAAAATCTCGAAACATTAACTCCCCCTAACGTGTTCCACCACTCTAATTAACCTCCCCCAACTTCCGTGAAAATAGGGATTAGGATAAGATCAAGTGATATACCACTTAATTAACAACTGCATATATTTTTACTAAATATTGTCGAGCAATTATTAAAAACAAAAAATACGAAATAAACTAAAATTAAAAACAATATTTTTGAATTTTTATTATTATTATTTTTTATTTTTTTAAAATTTTAATAAAATATTTTATTTTATTTTTATAATAATAACAACAACATTACAGAATTTGTAAATGGAAGTAAGACATAAGATGATTTATAAGAGCCAACCAAAAATGGTGTTCTATACGGTGATTCAACACTTGAAGCAACACCTTAATTTAAGTGTTTTTCCTCCAAAGATAGAGAGAACTTGTCATTAATTCCAAGTTACCTATTGATCATCATCAGTAAAATCTGAACGTTATGAAAATCATAAATGGATGATGATTTTGGTAAAAACAACAAATGAACAAGCGAGTGCATAGATTACCCATCGAGATCAAGCTTCAACAGAATCATCTTTATTAAAATCTATCTTTTCAAATATAATTCTATAAGGTAACAAGAAAACACAAGATTTCAGTCAACCTTACCCCTTTGAGATTTCAATTGGTACCAGAGCAATTCAGTCCTTGTTTTAAGAGTGTTACTGAGAGTGTTGCAACACTGGGACGAACACACTCCTTGTTTTAAGTTCAATTGTAGATTGTATAATACTAGAAATGATAAACATAGATGAGATAATTCTTATAAAACCTTGTTTATGAGAGTGTTACTGAGAGTGTTGTAACACTGGGACGAACACACTCCTTGTTTTAAGTTGAATTGTAGATTGTATAATACTAGAAATGATAAACATAGATGAGATAATTCAAACTCAGACAAAAATGAAGCCTGAGCAATTTTATCTTCAATTACAACGGAATGAGTTTTATACAATGCCTTTGAAAATCCTAAATTTGATCATACAACAAACAATCAAATTTACACTCAAACTAAATCTACATACTAAGCAATCCTCTTTTGAGAGAGGGATCACACAAAGTCTCACAACAAAGAATGTGAGAAGTATGGAGAAGTTAGCCTTCAACTTTTGGTGCGAAAATGTCTTGGAGAAATTCTGATCTTTACACTCGATTTATTTCTCCTATTTTCCACACACAATCTTCTCTTGTCAGCAATATAAATATCTACTAGGAATGGCAGTTATCACCTGCAAGATAAGATCAAAGAACAATAACCGCTAATCATCCAAAGGAAGACTTTTGGTTTGGATAAGTTTCCCATGCAGTTACATATGAAAAACTAAACTTATCCGAATACACACACATACTAAACATATAGAGTAAACGTACAAGGGCAATAAGGTAAAATTAGAAGGAAGAGTAGAACGTGTTTCCCAGGGTGTTTCAACACAAGTGAAACAATTAACAGAACACTAAATGAAACACATGTTCTAACAGTTTCTTTGTGTATGTTCTTTCCCAATACATGGTGGTTTGAGAGACCTCCCAAATGCTGACGTGTTAACTGGGAGTGTGTTTTTCCATCCAACATAAATTATAAGCATATATAACTATTTTCATATGAATAAGTAATTTACTTAATATTGTTTTTGTTGTATCTTAGTAAAGTATTCTTCAATCTTCTTAATTATGTTTAAATTCGACACAAGTACTCTATAACACAATTGTGTGCATATATTTAGACATAAAAGTTATTTACATTTACCTTTCGTACTCCCTCTTCTTTTTTTTTTTCTTTTTTTTTTTGCATTTTACTACCTAATATATTCTACTGATGGGATATTTATTTGGATGCTTTCATTTGTAAAATATTGATTTTTATGACACTTGTCTATTAATTAAACTTTATAATAATTGGATTTTTTCAGTTGGAGATGGAAAATTGTTTAACGGATAGTTCAAAAGACATAAAATTAAAAAGTTCGACAATAAATATTTCAATTAAGATCATTTTTTGCAAGCTCTGCTCAAGTTATTTTATTTAATTTTCAATTACTTGTGATCTTAAACATGATTATCAATTATTAATTGCACTAAAGAATGCAGTTATGTGATCCGTGGAGTTCATTATAGATTAGACCTGATTACATAAGTTAGTGTAGGTTTTCGGAAGGAACTTCTTTTTTACTTGTTCCATATTGTAATGTTTTATGAAACTAATTAAGAAAGTGTATATTCCGATAAACTCGGGTAATTTTGGTTTCATCCTCGCCTTTTTCCTCTCCTTCTGACCTCCATGACCAGTCAGTTGGTCGGAAAGGGAGGAAACCCTCTTATTCCCCCTCCCCACCATAGGTTTTGGACACTTTTAATTCGCCCAATCCCCCTGATTTGGGATTATGGGCACTTTTGGCCCACATCCTTTTGTAAGTATGTCTGTTTGTACTTTGCTTAGTTCTTGATTTGATTATTGATAGGTTGGGGACCAAGCCTTAGTCCCCTACCCGTCTCGGGTATTTTCTAAATTTTTTTCTTTTTGTTATGCTTGTGCATTGTTAACCTTGTCTTACCTGTTATATATAAACTCGGACATACACAATAACTCAAAGACAAACAATGAGTCTTAACTCATGATATAGGGTTTCGCTTTCAATAATTATGACACTCACTCTTTTAGTTCTTCCAAACTAATTTTTCTGATTTTAGAGATAAATGATTGAATCTTAATTATCACAACACCGTCTGTGTTGTTTACTAATTCTATGCCATTAATACTTGCTTTGTTGATGCAGATGTCATACGCTTTTTATTAATAGAAGAATTAGAATATTTTACCTCAAAATATGTAGTACTTTAAACAAGTTTTTATTTATTGGTGCTTCTTTTGGGGGGTTGATAAGCTGAAACAATTATTTAAATCATAATTGTCATAAATAAGGGATATACAAGGTCTTAGAAAGAGTAAAGCAGAATGAAGGAAAATTACCCTACTAACCCTAAATCAACTAATTTGAAGGGACATAACAGACAAAACAAAAAATTGATTGAAACTTGAGGCACTTTTATATTAGCGTAAATATTGTATCTAAGGCTTGATGGCTTTATAGGTTGTATGCTCGTCAAATTGATTAAAACTAAAAGAATACATCTTCGTAAAAATGACTCATGTTTAGGAATAAGGCGATTATATTATAATTCGTGAAATCAGAAACCTTACCACATGTGATATCAGATGATTTTATTTATCCTTTTATTTTTTTTAATTTGTTGTTGTTTATATTAAATATTTTATGAACAATGAAAAAATAAATCAATTTCGGAACTACTATAATTTTCCAACTGTATTGATATTTTAATTGATCAAATGAAGTTACCAATAATTGGATTATTTATTTGATATATTAGTTAGGTGATTAAAAAATCATGCTTCAAGCCCAAAACACCTCAAAATATGTTTCGTTGGTGTAATCGAACATCCTTATATTTCTTGGATAGAGTGATTGAAACTTTTTTCTAAGTGTATTTAGAGGAATTAATATGGGTGTTAGCCGAAAATTGAGAATGATGATTCAATTCGTTTCTTGATTTCTCTGGAGTTAGCCGAAAATCGAGAATGCTCTTTAGAAAATCTCGTCTAATGAGTGATCTGAGATTAGATTAGTTTCTTGATTTCTCCGGGTTATAAAAGAAAATCAAGAATGTTGAGTGTTGGATTTAGGATAGGGGTACCTTGATTGCAATGGATTTGAACCCCGAACCATATACGGATCGAATCACAGCCTTACCTCGATGATCCGTACTCTCGGTCGGGGTAGAAATTACGATGGGAAATCCACCACGATCCACAATCCAAAAGCTATCTTTGGAGGCTTTAGAAAAATACTTTTGGGGTGTGGGAGAAATTTCTTTTGATTTCTTCCTTTCTGTTTCTCACTTAAGTGAGAAAACTATACTCACTTCTACAAAACTAAGTGTACCCGGTACACTTCACTATGTATATAAGGAGGAGAAGTGGGCCTCTTATCATGGGAGATGGGACTCCCATAATAACCCACTTCCAGTGATTGGGCCAGCCCACTTGGGCGGTCTTGGACCGGGCGCAATGGCCTGAGTCAAACCAACATCCTCCACTTGCCCACAAGGGCTGAGACCTTACCCTTTGTGATCTTTCCAACTCACCGAGATCATACTAGATAATGGATCGTGTGACCCACGAGTATCTCAAGAACATATAGTTATACACTGGTGTACAACAATTCGACATCAATAATTTGAGGACAACAAACTCGATATATCCCCGACTCGTTACCCAATGCCAAGAATTAGTATGCCTCCTTGTCCCTTCATATATGAAGGAGCATACTAGATTCATCACTCCGTTTTGCATTCATTATTACATTCCTTGAACATAATTGGCGCCAATGTGATGGCAGTAACGATCTTCCTTTTTCCTTATACCTCCTAGTCCTTCATATAGCTGCTTTCCTAAACATGTCTCGTATAGCCGAATAATTTCGTGGTTATTGGGAGCATGCTAAAGTAGCAACACTGAGAAGAAGACTAAAGACACTGGAAAAAGTCTTATGGATATACTATGAGGTAATCCAAACCTCTGGATCTTACACAAAGAGAGAATAGGGACTCATTTCTCATTATCCATTTTGGTCACAAGCACATGCAGTATGAAACACACATTACAATGTGTCATTTCCCTAAAGGAAGCGTATGTCATTTGATGAACACATTGTACAGATATTAGTCTAGATACTTTTCAACAGCTAACCTGAGTTCTCTCCTTAGATGTCCTCAAGTTAACACCTACCTGAGAAAATTCACATCTGGCTATACGACAAGTTATAATTGGATAACCAAATATCCAATTCGATCACATGTTAATGAACATCGATCTCATCTTAGCGTACTAAGGCGACACTCATAGAATCAACTGAATGAATTCTGCATTGGTCTCATCTCCTGTGTCATTTGACATTGGAGGTGATTGCTCGTATAAAAGAGCCAATCAATTCTCAACTTGTCCGACATACTTTTGAATAAATCGTCAATTCATAGGTGTACATACGTATCATAATCACCTCGCATTATGTGACAATATCCCAGATATAGTCAAGTTGTGATGTACTTGGTTAATGTTTGGAGTCTCTTATAAGCTACGCCCCATTTATGGGTTGTGGGTTGCCAATGCCCCCACTGAACTACTTATCACTCCAAAATTACTCAACCAAGACAACTTCACATTATATAGGTAAAAACTCCAAGCTTTGCTCTCAATGTAGAAATCTATACATTCATCCAATACTCTCATCTCCCCAACCTACATATCACAAGAACCCTTTCAAGTGTACTCCTACACTTTTACTAGGATTTGATTAATGCTCAATTACTAAACCCATGGAAAAGCCTACACTAAGGCACACACATCTTAAAGTTATTTGCAGCTCTTAGCAGCACTAGAATATTTTATGATGGACATTGTAAACTTCTCTATAGAAGTTACTGGACACATTAAGTGGCTTCAAAACTTCGTCTATCGCCAATGAGAGTATTAGTGGATACATGGGCGTCCACATGGAATTACGTTAAGATTTTTACAAGTGATGCTCATACAATCACAAGTAGTCATCTAGATGATCCTTTGGAACCTTCACTTATCCTATAAGTAACCCTATCCATATCCTTCAACTCCAAGTTGTAAGATAATCCATTTATCAATGGTCATAATACTCAATATCTTTGCTCACTGGCAAAATTTAGATTGCAAGTTCCTTTGTGGTGTTACATGAGAATACTACTTTTCAAAATCTTATATACCACTGACATGAGTATTGTACCAGGCCATGAACTTGATTTATTGGCTTTTGACCATAAACCTCCTTGGTAAACCAATTTGTTTATTGGTCAAGTTCTCTACTAAGAAATACAGTTTTCAACCACCTCAAGAAATTGTAAATCAAATCCTAAGTTGGCTAACTAAGGACGAATCATGGTAAGCCCCAATATTGGTAGGAAATGTCCTCAGGGACAAGACACTCAAAGTGTAACTTTCCAACCAATTTGAAATCTTTACCCCTAGCAGTTCTAACAGCCTTTTGAGCACCGTTTTTTCACAATCTCTCTGTGTCCAACAAAATATTAACCAATTCCTGGACCTGGTCCCAACTACACCAATTAGACAACTATTCCTTTGCTTTTATCCATTCATCCATCCAAGGATGATACAGTCCAACTCTTTCTCAAATTATGGAAATTCATAGTTAAGACATGCCATGCAATCTCATAGATTCAAGCATGTATTTTCCCTGTTTTGTTCCAACAAAAGATTCAAATAGATTCTATTTTCACTGAAAGTTTACCTCCATTGGAATCTTGTTTCAGGATATCCTTTTTAGCTACTCATAGTTCAGTTGGATGCAGATCTTCATTTGAACATTTCATAGAAATATCTCCAAAATACTAGGTTTTGTGATTCTACTTCAATAACAAACTTATCAATTGTTCATCTTTGAACATATAACCTTTGGACTGACAGAGTATCCCTTAAGGATACATTCCTCTCTTGAGGTTTTTAGCTTTCTAAACTTAATTTGGATATGTCACTCGCCTAAGCAATTGATCCCTAGGATCCCCATTGACCCCTAGAACCTTCATTTGCTCAGGTCTGAGTATCTATAAATCCAAAAATTTACGAGATATTTAAGTTACTGATTCAATGAAGGGTCGCAATCAATGTTCTTTTCCAATGAAATAAACTACTTGACTTGCACCCTCATGGACCTCAATATTTATCTAGCAACATCGCTTTCCCCCTTCTTCACCACACAATTTTGTTGAAAAATGTGTGTGAAGAACGGATGATTGGTTGATAATATCTCCGTTACATTGATCATAAGACGATCATGAGACTTCTTACACCTGTAATTAGTCTAAGAGAACTTATGCCTTATTCATTTGATCCTTGTGTTAAACATTCCAGTGTCTAGATTTTCAGTGAATCAAATGAATTTGACAAATTCGTGTGAGCAGTCCCCATATGTATCGGGAGATTAGGCTCCATGATAAACTATTTCATCGTTGAATCACAAAAATGTCACAGTGGATTAATCATAATAGAAAAAATATTTCAAGTGTTTGATGATGAAGTGAAAAAATTCCCCTGGGCTTATCAATTCTGGAAAAAGTATTCCTCGAGTGCATTTCCAGTTAATTGAAGCATCATGTTATGCCTGACATAAACTAGTATAGTGCACATTTGCACTAATCAGTCCACTTTCAAAGCATACACATATGTTTACTTCATCCAACAACGCGAAACATTCTCATCATGTTCATCTACAATATTGTCTTAATGTTTATCAACCAATCAATCTTTCATTATCTCAAGTTGAGTCCAGATTTTTAAAAGAACACCAACTGAAACCAAAATTCATCCTATTTCAAGATTCTTGAGGATAACAAACAGAAAAACTTTAGATCATCATGCAATTACGAATTGCAAGGGATCAAGCCTAATCATTAACTTCAGCATGTTGCAAATCCAATTTCTAGTAATATATACCTAAGTTATCAATTATGACATAAATTCCTGTGGTCATCCTCATAATCCTATTGAAATAGACCAAAATTGTCCTCGAAATTTCTAGTTGTGACATTCACTGCCTTAAGTCCTTTTACCCAGGAATTAATTGACAAGTTTGACACTGTTTAGCATTTGCAATCACTCAAGTTGAGTGTGCACTATCAAGCGCTTCTCAAGAAGTATTCAAGTATCTACTACCACACTTAATGAATAATGCTATATGCTTAACCCTCATAGTCAACTCATATGGCAGGTGTGTCAAAACTATGAAATATACCTTGAATTAGCACAATTAAGTGTTTTTCCACTTGGTTTTAATACATGTGTTGAGCCAAAAACACTACACTGCATTTGCTAAAAAATTTATGTTTCCCAAAAAGACCCATTTGTCTTTACTGAGAGACGTTCTTCTAAAAACTCACTGTCAGTATCTTCCGCCTTTACCATGTTCCTCTTATGTTTAGAATCTAATTCTTAATTGGGAACTTGTAATCTCTAAAATCCGAGCTACCCCAATAGGCATAATCGATTTTTAGATGCCCCCACTCAACGGGAAGATACTAGACTCTAACTTAAGCCTTAATCAATTGTTCACATAGAATATCTATCTTGTAATGGTAAAGATACCAAACTTTTACTCTAATATACCTTGATATCTTGAGTTAAAAGTATTATTATTATTACTAGGTACAGTGTCTATTGATCATCCAAGGTTTCGTCGGTAGAGGAATCCCCTTTAATTCCATCCTACTAGAACCGTTTCCAATTTCTTCTCTGTTCCAACATTAACACCCTCCTAGGGTTCATATGATTCGGTTGAAACCATTCAAGACTATCTCTAAGTCTAGTACATATCTAATGTTATGACCTCCTAGTCATAATCTACTTATCACTAAAGATAATGTTAACTAAGAAGCAACTAACTAATTGTGTTCTACATCATGGTCTAGGTGTAACGGAGGTGAATGCACACATATATGCTTACTTAAAACTAAATGTACATAAGATTATGTTCTTGGAATTGACATTATGGTAACTTAACGGAAGGTATAACCTCTAAAGTTCACTATGTTCTCAACCATCACCCATATCCAACCGTCGTATTACCACAACTCAATCCTAAAGGAAAACAAAATCTACAATTGTTATGGGTGAGAATGCAAGCATTCTTCCAACCCATAACACCCACTCAAATAACCAATCATGTTTTCAACACGATTTTACTATGTTGATCACACTCAAGTTGTATAGACAACAAGTTGATCACACATAACATGGGGTTCAACACACAGGTGAATGTCAAAGATCATAAAATATGCACCATATGATTGGCAATTAAGTTTGAAAGAAAGTTAATGCTCTTAACTATATCCCATTTACGACATATGACTTTCCCATTACATGCTTACGAAGCATCTGTAAAGGCGCTCGTATCAGCATCGTAATAAAGTCCATCTTCATTCACCGACAAATGTAACATCTATTCGAATGTTGACTTAGCCCTGTGATCACTTCTGATCTGAGCCTAACACTTAGTCACCTTAGAGGTAAGTCAATCCACTCGAAAATATCGAACGATAAGGATAAGGTTAGATTAGACATATCCAATCAATAGCCATTGTAAACTTATTCAGAACACTCACTAAGTAACATGCCCAATAATCCTATGTGATTCATAGCTCATTAGTTCCAGTTGAATGTATAAAAAGTTTAAGGTCAGGGAGACACTTCAACAATTTTCTCCCGAAAAATATTGTATCATGCTCACACCCCAACCTAGTTTCTATTGATTAAACTCTTAGATGGATTCGATTTCCAAAATTTGAAATCCATGAAGGATAATTGAAATCACAGAAAATAGGGTGTGAAAAACAACGTCACAGAGGTTTTCAGGTAAAAAAATTCCATGAACATTGCCCATGACGCATGTTCATAACCAGTACATACTCCGTCACGCATCACCGCACTTCCGGTGCATCCATCACACGTTCACATGCATGCATATGCATCCGTACACGCGCATACATGTATAAATAAGCACAAAACACGTGCCTCATATGCTCGTACGCGTTAAAATGTGAACATACGCACAAATATACTGCCCAGACGAGCCCCATGCACGACACACGTACCAAAGGCGCATCACACGTGCTTCCATGTGCCGCCACGGGCCCTTGGCTCATTCCATGTGTGGCCACGTGCCCCAGGCGCGTCTCACGCGCTCCCACGAGTCCCCACGCGCCGGTAGGGTATTGGTGGTGGTCGGCGTCGGAGTTGCAGCAGAGCAACGGTGGTCCGGTGGCAACGACACGGCGGCGGTCCAGAAGTCCCGCAACCAGTTCGCGGCGGAGAGCCGACTTAGACCGGCGGTGGTCCGGTTCAGCTCGTATCGAACCGACTGCTGAGTCGGTTCGGTCCGGTTTGCTGACGTGGCACCTATGCCATGTGTCAGTCATCTATTGGTGCTCTCTATATGATGTGTCGCCATGTGGCTTGCCACGTGGCTGCTGTTGCCGCTACATCTTGCACACGTGGCACAACGTGATTTGTCCACGTGTGCTGATGTGGCTCTCACTGACCGGAGGGTGGGCTACACGCGCCGCCTTCCCCGCGGTTCTGGCTACCCCCTGTTCTTGGCCATTCCGAGTTTAACGGTGCAATTGATTTTTCGATCCAACAATCCTAACTATGTGTTTGGATAAAAAAACGTGTTCTTGGATAGTGAAGAACCTTGTTCTTCATCAAGAATAATTCAAGAACACATTTGATCCGATTCTGATTTTCTAAGCATGTTATCTAACGCTATACAGGTCTGACAAACTCAAATAATATATCAAATCGAAGCTCATTTGATAAACTACGCATGCATACCACATGCATGCGTTAAATCAAACATTTTAACATGCTTAAATCGGGTTTTTACGAAACAAGAGCATCTTCAAATTGTTCGGAAATTTTTTAGAATCATAAGATTTTCGTCCAAACTTTAAAAGTCCATATCTCATTCGTTTCTCAACAAAATAAAGCACATAATATGGCATTAGAAAGATCATTCAACATATAACATGGACATGTCAATTACATGCAAACATCAGAATAGTAATTGGACGAAAATTGCACCCGATTAGATTGAAAAAATCATTTTTGCAACAGTTTTTCATATTGACAGATCCAACTTAAAAAATTTATATAAAATTCGTTTCTTAATGGAATCGAGTGATTCAAGTTGGAGAACGTAGCTATTAACGAGGACTATAACATCATATCAATAGCATGCAAAATTTCAAAAATAAAAATGACAAAAATTGGCAGATTTGTACAACACGTTTCAATCATAACGAACCAATACAAAAAACCATCGAGAGCTGAATTCTAACCTTTTGGCTCTGATACCAATGTTGGATTTAGAGCCGGGGTACCTTGATTTCAGTAGATTCGAACCTCGGATCGTATACGGATCGAACCACGGCCTCACCTCGATGATCCGTACTGTCGGTCGGGGTGAAAATGACGGTCGAAAATCCACCACGATCCAAAATCCTGGTACACGTATTTATGCATGCATAATAGGTAGAGTTAAGTGTCTACTTTGTGGCATTTGCATGCGTAATTGATCGTGTATTGCTCATATTTGCATTATTAGACGGTTCAATGTTAGTGATTTGTTTTGAAGTTATTTGGGTGAAATTAGACTAAAAAGTCGATCTCGACTAAGGATGGATGTGAAAACAAGTCCTAGAAGTTAAAACCGGGAAAAATCGAGCCAAACCTTCAAGAGGTCGGTCTCGGCCGAGCCATCGACAAAAGGTCAGGGAAAACTAAGATTTTTGGCTATAGAAGATTCTCGACCGAGAATTTGGTGCACAAGGCTCGGCCGAGACGCGAAGCGGCCCAATGAAGATTTGCTCGCAGATACTCCTTTTTCCAGCCCAAATTGAGCCTAAGTCATCCCCGTCTATAAAAGGAAGATCCCAAGTCCGAAAATATAACTTTTACTTTGACTTGGAGAGCACGAACTTGGGAATTCTGAAGAACACGAAGATTCAAGATTCGGTAATTCGGGTTTTCTAAGTTTATGTCGTTAATTTTTAATTTGTTCTTAGCCATCATTATGATTTGTTAAGTTTTCTATTTTTCGTCTTTGACTAAGTTGAACCCTAGAATGATTTTCATGTAAATAATACGGTGATTGTTTGATTTAATTATGTTCTGAAATTACTTGTGTTATTCAATTTCTTCATACATTTTATATGTTTGCTATTTGGATTGATCACTAGGATATTAGGCATATAACTGTCGCTAGGTCACAAATTCATAATTTGTAATTGTTATACGTTTGTGTCTAAAGATAGAAAATAGTGATTATTCGCTAGGATAACATAAGTCGCGGTCACTTGTACCGAGCTTGCGAGTACAACACCATACCTACTCCGTTGCCTTAGGTTTTTAAGCATTTGATTAATGATGTTCTAGAGATCGTATCCTAAGACTACTTAATTAGATAGGATTAATTATTAAGCGAACTTGTAACTAATTATACTTAAGGGGTAACAAGGATTAGCTAAGCGTAATTGTTAATTCTTGGAGTAGGGGTTTCAGAACTGATTGGTCAAGCAATTGCATTAGTTACATGAATAATTCGGACTAGGGAGATACTAGGTTAAAGGCGGGAATATCTTTTATTCATACTTTAATTCATCTTAGTTTGCTAGTTTAATAGTTAATTGCTTAGTTAATTTGCTCAATCAATTCCCCCCCACATATTATTTATATTTATATTATTACAGGTATTTATATAAATTGGTTAAATACAACAATTCGATTAGTTTCCCTGTTCTCTGTGGGATCGACCCTGAATTGCTCTATCTGCTATTAGGAAAGAAAGTTAGGTATTAAATAGAACTAATTTGACTGCACCCGACAATGCGGTCAAATTTGGTGCCGTTGCCGGAGAACGGTTGAAACTAATTGCGTTTTAGTATTAACCATTATTTGCTTACGTTTTATTATTATTTATCTCTAAATATATTTATTACTTACATCTTACTTTGCATCTGATTACAGCAGTGAATGATCACTCATTCACGTGCTAACAAAGATCTGCAATTCGATCTTGAGATTACTCGAAGAGATCGAGTTCTGAGGAAGCAAGCAAGAGAGAATCGAGAGCAGTTAGAAGCCTTACCTTTTGCAACTGAAAACGAGTTAACTCAGAATCTGAACAAGTAGAATTGGCATGAGAAAAGTCTATGAAAGAGTTGGCTAATGCTGGAGTTACTTACCGGCCCTTATGCATCACTTTCCCTACCTTGGGAGAGAACACTACTTTTGAAATGAAATCTGGGCTGACCATCTTTTACCCTTATTCCATGGCCTCTCAGGCGAGGATCCCCATAAGCATCTGAAGGAGATCCACACCGTCTGCTCAAGTATGAAGCCCACGACTGTTAGTGAAGAGGCAATCAAGTTGCAAGCTCTCCTCTTCTCTTTGAAGGACTTCGCCAAGGATTGGCTCTACTATTTGCCCCCATCTTCCACCACTACCTGGGAGGAGATGGAGAGACTATTTCTGGAGAAGTATTTTCCGGCCTTTAGAGCGACGAACCTCCGAAAAGAGATTAGTGGAGCTAGACAGCTGCACGGTGAGAATTTGTATTAAGTACTGGGAGCGGTTCAAGAAGCTGGAGGCGAGCTGTCCTCAACACTAGATAACATATCAACTGCTAATCCAGTATTTTTATGAAGGATTGTCAATAGCTGACCAAAATATGATAGATTCAGCTAGTGGAGGAGTGCTAGTTGATAAAACTCCAACTGCAGCAAGGGAATTGATATCAAAGATGGCTGCTGCGCAACAATTTGGGTGTAGAGATGCACTGCACAAGTCAGTGAGAGAGATGTCTGATTCATCCATAGAAGACAAGTTGGAAGCATTAACAACTCTAGTAAGAAAGGTTGCTTTAGGGGCCAAGGCTGTTATCAAGCCTTGCCGTATCTGTGAAACATTGGAGCATTCTACAAACGAGTGCCAAGTTTTGGGGAATGAATTGGAGGCCCATGCTAATTCCGTTGGCTCAGACAATTCCCGGCAGAGGAAGCATGGTCCCTACTCCCAATCCTATAATCCGGGATGGAGGGATCATCCAAATTTGAGGTATGGAAATCAGCCATAGCAGTCGGGAGATCAAAACCGCTTTCCAAGGGGTATGAACCAACAGAAGCAACCGGTTGAACAAGCACCCGGTTCATCTCTAGAAGACATTGTCAAGAGTTTGGCAACTAATACTGTGCAGTTTCAGAAAGACACCCAGTCGAGTATCCGAAATCTTGAGAATTAAATGAGTCAATTAGCTACTGCTGTGAGTCGACTGGAGAATGCAAACAGTGGAAATTTACCCGCTCAGCCTGAGATTAGCCCACGAAATGTGAGTGCAATCACACTTAGGAGTGGAACGGAGCTTGGAGAGCCTAAACAACCCAACAAAGTTTGGAAGAGGAAATTGAAGGAAAAACTGATAAAACTGAAGAGGAGGACGAGCTAAAGAACTCGGCCGAGAAACTTGATCTCGGTCGAGATATAGACGAACTGCCAAGCATTCTCGGCCGAGAATCATCAGTCTCGGCCGAGCCACAGTCCTAGCAGAACAGAGTCCTACACCACCTATCCCTACTCAATCACTCCCGTTTCCTAGTCGACTTGTGACGAAAGTGAAAGATACTAAGGAAAAAGAGATCTTGGATGTATACAGAAAGATCGAGATAAATATTCCGCTAATCGACGCGATCAGATAAATCCCGAGGTATGCTAAATTCCTTAAAGATCTATGCACTAATAAATGCAGGTTAAAAGGGGACGAAAAAGTTATTATGGGAGAAAATGTGTCAGCCATCTTCCAAAAGAAGATTCCTCCGAAGTTTAAAGACCAAGGTATGTTCGTAATACCTTGTACAATAGGTAATTACACCATAAAGCAAGCTATGCTAGATCTAGGTGCATCCATTAATGTCATGCCGCGTTCCATCTTTCATGCACTAAAACTTGGATCATTTAAAGAAACTAGGATAGTTATTCAATGAGCTGATCGTAGTACTTCATACCCTGATAGGGTAATAGAAGATATGTTAGTGGAGGTAGGAGACTTAGTGTTCCCTGCAGACTTTTATATTTTTGATATGAATGGTGATACATCTACTTCTACGCCTATATTGTTAGGGAGGTTGTTCTTGAATACCTGCCAAAAAAAGATAGACGTCCGTGAGGGAACCCTCACAATGGAGTTCGATGGTAGTATTGTTAAATTTAATATTTATGATGCCATGAAATTCCCTGAGGATGTTCACTCTGTTTTCACTGTTAGTGTCATTGACCCTCTCGTCGAGGAAGTTTTTCAGTTGTGTAGGGACCCATCATAAATATTCTTCACTACACGATTGGAGAATGGACCAAACGAGATTTGGGAGATGTGCAAAGAATTGGTTGAGTTTGTGGCAACACTTCAAACACCAAAGTTTGCAAAGTCGAGGCATGACCAGAGATTCATTCCATTACCCGACTCTCATACAAAGATGCTTCCATCCACAATCCAAGCTCCTAATCTCGAGTTAAAATCTCTGCCTGAACACTTGAAGCATGCTTTCTTGGGGACAAGTGAGACACTTCCGGTCATCATTTTATCAAAGCTGACCCTATATCAAGAGCGTTCATTGATAGCTGTGCTCAAGGAGCACAAGAAGCCAATTAGGTGGACCACTAGTTGACATTGAGGGAATTACTCCTTCACTCTGCATGCACAAGATCCACCTTAAAGAAGATACCAAACCTAGTCGAGAGCCTCAAAGACGACTGAAACCACCGATGATGGAGGTTGTGAAAAAGGAGGTATTTAAATTGTTAGACATCGGCATCATCTACCCCATCTCGGATAGTAAGTATGTTAGCCCCACTCAAGTAGTTCCAAAAAAATCGGGGGTCATAGTTGTGGAAAATCAAGTAGGTGAGTTGGTCCCCGCCCGTCTTCAAACTGGGTGGCGAGTTTGCATAGACTATCGTAAGTTAAATGCATTGACTTGCAAGGACCATTTTCCTTTACCTTTTATTGATCAAATGCTTGAGCGTTTAGCGGGACATTCTTTTTATTGCTTTCTAGATTGTTTCTCAGGTTATTTTCAGATTGTCATAGCACTATAGGATCAAGAGAAGACGACATTCACTTGTCCATTTGGGACATTCACCTGGCAAAGAATGCCGTTCGGACTTTGCAATACTCCAGCAACTTTCCAAAGGTGTATGGTAAGTATTTTCTCTGAATACGGGTCATATCATAGAGGTATTTATGGATGATTTTAGTGTTTAAGGGGAATCATTTGAAAAAATTCTTAGACAATCTAGTATTAATTCTGAAAAGATGTGCTGAAACTAACCTTGTACTTAATTGGGAAAAATGCCATTTTATGGTTGAACAAGGAATAGTATTAGGACATATTGTCTCTTCTAGAGGGATATAAGTTGATAAATCGAAAATTGATATCGTTACTGCTTTGCCTTAACCCGCAAGTGTGTGGGAAGTTCGTCTTTTTCTTGGTCACGCAAGTTTTTACAGGAGATTCATCAAGGATTTCTCCAAGATTTCATCTCCTTTGTGCAAACTGTTGCAGAAGGATGTGGAGTTTGAGATGACAACTGAGTGTAAAACTGCCTTTGACACACTCACGACTTACGATACCACCCATCATTTAGCCACCTGATTGGAGGTTGCTTTTCGAGATCATGTACATTGCAAGTGATTATGCGATTGGGGCTGTGTTAGGACAACAAAAAGGGAAAGTAACTCATGTTATCTATTGTGCATAAAAAACCTTGAACTCGGCCCAAACAAACTACACCACAACTGAGAAGGAGCTCTTAGCTATTGTTTTTGCTTTGGAAAGATTTCTTTCTTATTTATTGGGAACAAAAATTGTTGTTCATTCTGACCATGCAACAATTAGGTATCTTTTGTCGAAAAAAGAGGCGAAGCCGAGGTTAATACGGTGGATCCTCCTCCTCCAAGAGTTCGATTTGCAGATAAAAGACAAAAAGGGAGCCGAAAACTCAGTCGCAGACCACTTGAGCCGGTTGACCCTCGAAGAGAGCGAAACACCATTAAAGGAGAGCTTTCCCGATGAGCAACTATTTGAGGTAACACGACATGTGGACCTAATACCACCTACAGAGGTACCATGGTATGCTAATTTAGTTAATTTCCTTGTTTCACATGTTTTTCTTAAAGGGATGTCTAAGGCACAGCGAGGTAGACTGAAGAGTGATGCGAAATACTATGTATGGGATGACCCTTAATTGTGGAAACATTGTACAGACCAAATGATTAGGAGATATGTAGCTGAATCTGAATTTCATTCTATCCTATCATTTTGTCATTCATATGAATGCGGAGTGATGCAAAATACTATGTATGGGATAACCTGTAATTGTGGAAACATTGTACAGACCAAATGATTAGGAGATGTGTAGCTGAATCTGAATTTCATTGTATCCTATCATTTTGTCATTCATATGCATGCGGGGGTCATTTTGGGTCTAAGAGAACTGCACACAAAGTCCTAGAGAGTGGATTTTACTTGCCAACTTTGTTTAGGGGTGCACATTTATTTTGTAAAACCTGTGATAACTACGAAAGAACCGGTAATAATTCCCAAAGAAATGAGATGCCCCAACACCCCATTATGATTTGTTAATTTTTTTATACTTAGGGCATGGACTTTATGGGACCGTTTCCTTCATCTTACGGAAATTTATATATCTTACTTGCCGTTGATTATATTTTCAAATGGGTGGAGGCCAAGGCCACTCGCACTAATGATTCTTAGGTTGTTGCGGATTTTGTTAAGTCTAACATTTTCTCTAGGTTCGGGATTCCAAAAGCCATATCAGTGATGGAGGAGACACATTTCTTCAACTGTAGAAGCATTGTTCCGAAAATACCATGTTTTGCACAAGGTTTCAACAACATACCATCCTTAAACAAGTGGTCAAGCTGAGACATCCAATTGTGAGATTAAATCCATTCTGGAAAAGACGGTACAACCGAACCAAAAGGATTGGAGCTTGAGACTTGAAGATGCTTTATGGGCGTACCAAACTGCGTACTGAACACCCATTAGCATGTCACCATATCGATTGGTTTATGGAAAACCATGTCATCTACCAGTTGAGCTCGTGCACCATGCCTATTGGGCAATCAAACGGTGTAACATGGACTATGATGCATCTGGCACTCACCGCAAGCTACAGTTGCAGGAGCTCGAAGAGGCATTTGAGAATGCATTAATATACAAGGAAAAGACAAAAGCCTTCCATGACTCTCGTATAAATAGGAAGACTTTTGTTGTGGGTGAAAAAGCGCTTCTCTATCACTCTCGCCTCAAGTTGTTTCCCGGTAAGTTGAGTTCCAGTTGGATAGGTCCATTTATTGTCTTTAATGTTTTTAATCATGGTGCAGTCTAGATGAAGAGCGATAAAACTGGGAAGATATTTAAGGTCAATGGGCATCTGCTCAAACCTTATTTTATATCGTTCCAACAGCTGTCCGAGGACACTATAAGACTCGAGGATCCGTCAACCAATTGAACGTAACATCAGTCGAGCCAATGATGTAAAACAAAGGCGCTTGTGGGGAGGCAACCCGATATTTACCTTTTGTGTTGTTTTTCAAAATTTTCATGTTTCCTTTACTTTATTTTATTTTGTGCATTTTTATTATTTTGTATTGAGTCTGTAGGAACTAGCATGATTAGATGCCACCAAGCCTTAAAATTCGAGGGATAATGCACGGAATAGGGGGTCACACGGACGAAAACACTGCAGCTGGTAAGTCAGCTCAACCGAGACATATTTTCTTGGCCGAGAATTCAATACATAGCTCTCGACCGAGCCCATTATTCTTGGCCGAGACAAAACCACGTCCCAAACCCATGAAAGACCCTGATAACCCGGTTTGGTCGTGACATGGTGTCTCGACCGAGAAACCTATACATTGTTCTCGGCCGCGGCCAGCGATTCTCGGTCGAGACACTTGTTCTCGGCCGAGAAAACTTAGACATGGGTCTCGACGGAGCCGAGCATTCTCGACCAAGAAGGGCGGCTTTCCAGATTTTATTCGAGGCTTATTACAGCAGCCCCCATGCCCCCCCTTTCATAATTTCTGCAAAAACACACACATCTCACACACCTTCACTCTCAGATTCATCTAAAATCATGTTTTTCTCTACCATAACACTTAAAATTAGTCATAATACACGATTGCACACACTTATCACCGATTACATTCGAATTTGGTGCGAAATTTGGATGAGCTAAAAAGGGCGCGAACCGACTCTATTCAAATTTCTCTCGTCTAAACTCATTTGGTAAGTGAAGCTGATCCCTACCCTCATTCTTTTAGTCGTTAATTTCGATTTCCTGTTGAAATTTGGGGGCTATCGTGTTGAATTGCTTGTCAGTTTTTGGATATAGACTCTTGTTGGGTTTATGCTAAATTTATCTATTTAATTGCTTTATATACACGAACTTGTTGGGGTAAATATGAAATCGTGTTGATTATGTTGTGGCTGGGCGAATTTTAGGTGCTTTTGTTGAAATTATGAGTTGGATTTCTTTGAGACATTCTGTCAAACACTTTGCATACAAAACCTTGTTTATAGAACATAGCTAGTTTAATTTGTTTACTCCAACTATTTTGAGGAATTTCATTCATTGTTTTTAGGACCATTTTGTTCATACTGACGTGAATCAAATTGCATTTCCATGATACATGAATTGCTAAAAAATGATTAGACAGACTTAGTTACAACTAGCTGCTCTTGAATGTGCATTTGATGTTTTTGTTGTCCTCAATTGAACTCGTATACTGTGTCGTTATCTGTGTGTAGGTTAAAAATGGCTCCCAGAAAAGGTTCTTCGAGTAGGGGCAGGGGCAAGGGCAAAAAGCCCATGATTGAGGAACCCATAGTCGAGCCTCAAGTATTCCCACCTACTAACAACCGTCACTTCGGCTTCATCCTGGAGAAAGAATCTCACCAGACTCGCTTTAGCAAACTATGCCAATGTCCGATTATGCTAACTCAGTTTGGCAACGATGACATCCTCCACCAACTGGGCTTACTTGAGAACGTCCACACTTTATTGAAGAAAGCAGGGCTGCTTGGGTTTATGAAAGCCCAAGCCGCATATGCAGGCCTCACACTCGAGTTTCTCAGTTCACTGGAGATCACCATCGACCCGAACAAATGTGGGAGCAAAACGGGGACCATTTCTTTCCAACTCAATGGTGAATCGCATGTTCTATCAGTGAGCGAGTTGGTAGTGATATTTGGACAGAACACCTCACAGTCCTTCGAGGAAGCTATTGCTAACTCCAGGAATATAGCTGCATTTGACATCTACCAGTTCTGGGGGCGATTGACTTATGCACCCGGACTTGTCGAGCCACAACACTACACCAAAAATGCGAAGACTTCTTGGATTCGGAGCCCAGTGTTCAGATATATTCAGAAGCTTCTCGCACTCACTCTATTTGTGAGAAAAGAGATAGGGGCTCCCCGACTTCAAGAGATGGAAGTGCTATTCTCGATCATGCAGGGCTATCAAATGGATGCGGCGAAGATATTGATTGAACAGTTTGAACAGGTGGTTAAAAGGAAAGACCCGATCTATATTGGCTGTGTCATAACACCGATCGCTGCTCATTTTGGGGTCCCACTGCCTGACTTAACCCCTGTGTCCCTTTGATATCAGCTCGATTGGGACGATTTTGAACGCATGAGGATGGTGGTCCGTTTTATCCCGGATGGTGTATCTCGTGCTCCGACCAACCAGAAGGTCATGTTTGTGATTCAGACTCACGGTCCATTTCTGATCCTACCCAACACCCTGTTAACATTGGTCAATAGTCTCCGGGACCATCAGAATTTGGCCTTGGTCTCTGAGGCCCATTTAGCAGCATCTAGAATGCCGGATAATGACGAGGTCCGGAAATATCACGTGGCCTAAGTGACCAATGCGGAGGCCCAAGATGAGGAAGAGGGGGCTGAGGTAGAGGAGGCAGTGGTCGAAGCTACAACCGAGGAAAGCAGTCGACCAGCTCGACCGAGGAAGAAGAGACCTGCTACTTTCGTCCGATCTGTGGCGGAATATAATGAGCATTTGGAGGACTTGATTACCTCCCTCCAGAATGATGTCTCTCTTATGCATGGAGAAATGCAGTCGCGACATCAATTGGAGGATGACCGTTGGGCACAACAACAGGTTGGCATCAACAGCTTATGGACTGGCAGAAAATGCAAGAGGAATGTTGGACAAAGCTACCTCCATATTAGGGTCAAGACTACCCCCCTAACCCACCACCTCAGTAGGAGTTTTGTGAGTTAGCACCAATTCGAACCACTTTCGTCCCCTAAAATTTTAGGTTTTCAACCTAAGTTTGGGGGAGGGGGTGTAAGTGGGTCGGATTAGCTGCATTTTCTCTTTCTTTGTTCATTTTTGCTTTGTCTTTTGTTGTTACAGGGTGAGTAGTTGTGTCTGCATTTTTAGTTACTTTCCTAGTTGGTTGATCGTTTGGCCTGTGAGCCAAATATGTGGTTGATCGTCGGGCCTGTGTGCCATTATCTGTGTTAGCTAGTTCATGTTTAGTTGTTTTTATTTATTTTGTTTTGTAATAGAGTTTAGGATTGAGTCGACCCGAGGTTGTACTTTGATGGAAGTGCGTGTTTTTAAAGCAAAATACGAGAAAATTGATAAGTGTGTAATGAATTAATGATGATCATAAATTGTTCTTGAAGTTTGAAAAAATTGACATATGATAGAGCATGATAAGTAATGAAGATAAAATTGAGCTTGTACTTGAGGCTTGTGATCACCTATAACCTTGTGAGTTTTTTAGCCAAATATTGTACTCTTATCTTTGGAGTAATATCTACATCCTTTCGGTGTGAATTCTTTGGTTATGTGTTGTTGTCTATAGAACTTGCCCAGAGTTTCTATTGTGAATATGTCAGACATGTTGTAATTTAGGAAATGATTTTAGGCGGTTTTTTTATTTTGAACCTATTCTTAAGCCTTAATATGTTTTCCTTTTTGACCAAGAAAATTTTTTCGTTGATTAGCCCATTTGAGCTTTGCAGTTTTTCTTTGATAGCCTTACTTTACAAGCCACATCTTTTCAATATTAAACATTTGGCCTATTTTGGACTAAGAGTGAGTATGAGGGAGGAGGATTGGAAGGTAGATCGGAATCTTTGGGATTGATATGGGTGAAAGATGGGAAGTTTTGAAGAAAGGAAGGGATATAGAAAGGATAGGTAAAGAAATCAGGACTAAAATAACCTTTCCTAAGTGTTATGTTTTTAGAACCAATTCATCCCACTCTTTTTCCTACAAACGTTGGTTTTCACCCAAGTTTGGGGGAGGGGGTGTAAAGTGTGACGTATTGGTTATTGTTTAGTATTTATGGGAAAAAAAGAAAAAAAAAAAGCAACGAAAAAAAAAAAAGAATAGAAAAGGAAAAATAAAACTCGTATAAATAAGTTTGGAATCTATTTTTTTTTAAAGGAGATGTTAGTCTAAAAGTGCTTTATTGTATAAGTTGATGAAAAATTGGGTAGTCCCAAATTGTGGTACCCGAAAATGAAGCATGGAAAAGCACTTAGGTTATTGTAAGTACTGTTGAGGGGTGAAGAAACTCTCTTGCAGGAAGGTTTGCTGAAATTGAAGCGTGAGGTTGAGTGATTGTTTTGAGGGGTGGTTGAGTAGGAAAACTCGATTAGTCCAAAGAGTAGTCACTTTTACCTAAAAATTTCTCACCTTATCTTAAGCCTACATTACAACCTAAAATAAAGACCTTTTTTTTACCTTATGTCACACATGTCGAGTACGAGGTTTCATTTAGATGACGGACAAACATATGGTAGGCGTTGCATGTAGTCCAATGTGAGTGAATTGGATTTTACCTTATACACTTGAGAGATGAGTGATATACTTAACCTGTAAGGATCACTTGTTGAAATTATCGAGTCTCGAAAGTAGTTTAAGTTGCTATGTCGGATATGCTTGGATTATCATGTTGTCTTTCTTAAAAAAATCGGTTTGAAACTATGTTTGCCACTTAAATCGCCCTTAACATGTGTTTTATGTGTTATCTTCTGTGTTTGGTATTGTTCGAGACGAACAAAGGTTTAAGTTTGGGGGATTTTGGTACACGTGTTAATGCATGCATAATAGGTCAAGTTAAGTGTCTATTTAGTGGCATTTGCATGCGTAATTGACCGTGTATTGCTCATATTTGCATTATTGGACGGTTTAATGTTTGTGATTTGTTTTGAAGTTATTTGGATGAAATTAGACCAAAAAGTCGAACTCAACTAAGGGTGGATGTGAAAACAAGTCCCACAAGTTAAAAACCAGAAAACATCGAGCCAAAGCTTCAGGAGGCTGGTCTCGGCCGAGACAAGGAGGGCTCAGCCGAGATAGAAGGTCAGGGAAAACCAAGATTTTTGGTTGTAGAAGATTCTAGGCCGAGACAGATGATTCTCGACTGAGAATTTGGTGCACAAGGCTCGGCCGAGACAAGCCATTCTCGGCCGAGACGCGAAGCGGCCCAATGAAGATTTGCTCCCAGATACTTCTTTTCCAGCCCAAATTGAGCCTCATTCATCCCCGTCTATAAAAGGAAGATCCCAAATCCAAAAATATAAGTTTTACTTTGATTGGAGAGCATGGACTTGGAAATTCTGAAGAACACGAAGATTGAAGGTTCGGCAATTCAGATTTTCTAAGTTTATGTCGTTAATTTGTAATTTGTTCTTAGCCATCATTATGATTGGCTAAGTTTTCTATTTCCATCTTTGACTAAATTGAATCCTAGAATGGTTTTCATGTAAATAACACGGTGATTGTTTGATTTAATTACGTTGAAATTACTTATGTTATTCGATTTTCTTCATACCTTTTATATGTTTGCTATTTGGATTGATCACCTGGATATTAGCCATATAACTGTCGCTAGGTCATAAATTCATAATCTATAATTGTTATGCGTTTGTGTCTAAAAGTAGCAAATAGTGAATATTTGCTAGGATAACATAAGTCGCGGTCACTTGTACCGAGCTTGCGAGTACAACACTGTACCTACTCCGTTGCCTTAGGTCTTTAAGCATTTGATTAATGATGTTCTAGAGATCGTATCCTAAGACTGCTTAATTGGATAAGATTAATTACTAAGTGAACTTGTAATTAATTATACTTGAAGGGCAACAAAGATTAGCTAAGCGTAATTGTCAATTCTTGGAGTAGGGGTTTCAAAACTGATTGGTCAAGCAATTGCATTAGTTACATGAATAATTCGGACTAGGGGGATACTGGGTTAAAGGCTAGAATACCTTTTATTCATACTTTAATTCATCTTAGCTTGCTAGTTTAATAGTTAATAGCTTAGTTAATTTACTCAAACAATTCCCCCCACATATTATTTATATTTATATTATTATAGGTATTTATATAAATTGATTAAATACGATAATTCAATTAGTTTCCCTGTTCTCTGTGGGATCGACCCTGACTTGCTCTATCTACTATTAGGAAAGAAAGTTAGGTATTAAATAGAACTAATTTGACTGCACCTGACAGTGCGGTCAATCCAAAAGCCATCTCCAGAGGCTTTGGAAAAGCACTTTTGGGTGTGGGAAAATCACTTTTGATTTCTCTCTTTCTGTTTCACATGTATGTGAGAAATTGTTCTCACTTCTGCAAAACTAAGTGTACCGGTACACTTCATTGTGTATATAAGGGGGAGAAGTGGGCCTCTTATTATGGGAGATGGGCCTCCCATAATATCTCACTTCCAGTGATTGGACCAACCTACTTTGGCGGCCTTGGGCCGGGCCCAATGGCCCGAGTCAAACTAACACTTAGTGAAAAACTGATTCCAAAACTTGATTAAAGTATTGTTTTAGATATTGGATTTGTTTCTAATATTCGAGTATACATGTATATGAAAGGTTATTGGTAGGTTTCGTTGTCACCTCCAAATTAAAGTATAAAATTATACTAACCTTAACAACTATTCTAACTAGTAGAATGATAAATAAGGGTTGATCCCACGAGGAACGGTCGAACAATTTTGCTTTATTGTATTAAACTATTATGATCAAGAAATATAATGTAAATAAGCTAGAAAAACAATAAAGAAGTGGGGGGATTTTAATGAAATAACAACTAACACCTAAATTTCTATTAAGCAAACTAAATAACAATTACTCTAAGAATACTTAGCAATTTAACAATTCAAATAAACAAAGACAAATAGAATGTTTTTTTTCGGTTTTTGGTTTTCAAATAATAATGATTCACCCTTGATCATGTTTCACCTTGGTCTTGGACGATTTATGCAACTATTGTTAATACCCAATTAGTTAGCCTTAGAACTCCTACTCCAAGATTGATAACAAACTCTACCAATTTTGTTGTCTCTTAAGTATGATTAATCAAAATAAGCTCTTCAATTAATCCTACTCAACTTATCAAATCCTAAAACAAGCTCTTTAAGAATCCTTAGTCGAGTGCAGTAAGATTTAAGACAACGGAGTAGATTCGACATAAAACTCGTACGTTCGGTTCTAGTGGTTGAACTCTATGTTATCCCCAATAAAATAAGTCTATTGTTTGCTACACGGGAATCGGAAATCCTACAATTACGGATAGTAATTTCCTATTCTAGCAACACACAAAAAAATATCCAAATGGGTGATCAAACCACAATTCAATTCATAAGTGTGAATCAACAATCCCAAATAACATAGAAAATTCACAAAGGATTATCCAATCGGTAATATTAACCGTAATAATCACATAAATGTCTTAAACTCAAGGTTCAACTAATGGCCAAGAGTGAATTCTAGGGTGCTAGCCACCCATGACAACTATTACAAAGATAAAGCAAGAGAAAATCAAAGCAAACATGAAAATAAGATAGAAGGAACCAAAAGATAGGATTTATTGATCTTGATCTTCAATCCCCTTTCAATCCTTTGCTTTCAGTAGGGAATAATGGCGGAATATGTGTGGGGGATGGGTTCAAGGTTAGGTCAAAATTGAAAATGACCATATATATATAGAGGAGAAAGTGTTGGGCTGAAAAATGGGCAAAAATGTGTTTCAGGATTAAAACAGGGAGTCGCGCCGCGGCAGTGGCGCACAATTGGCCACGGGCATGGTGAAAATAAGGGTTTGGGCCCAATTTGGGGCCACGGCCGAGGTCTTCAACCGCCACGGCAGAGGTCTGGTTGGGCTGGATTTCACCCCATTTTCTGGATCCTTCGCCACGGCCGTGGCCTGAATTTCGCCTCGGCCGAGGCGCTGAAGGCTGAATTTTGGCCATCTTCTAGACAAATTACCATGGCCGTGGGCTAGTAGGCCTCGACCGTGGCATAAGCCACGGGCGTGGCATTAGCAACGCGGGCAAGGTCCCCTGTTTTTCCTTGTTTTCTTTGCCTTTTGAGCTCGAATTGTCAACTTGAGATCTTCGAATCTGTTTTTCGGCCTTAATTCACTTGTCTGGACATGGAAATGAACCAAACATGTAAATTGCCCAATGAGAAATAAACGCACAAAACGCACGTGAATATGCACATAAAAGTCCGTAAAAAGACACTTAAATTGACCTAAAAGTGTGTGCACTACCACGTGTACCAAATCTCCCCAAACTTAGACCTTTGTTCGTCCCGAACAAATAAAGAAAGAGAAGAAAGGACACTTGTTAGGGCAAATTTAAGTGGCGAAATCGATTTCAGAAGAAATTTCCAAAAGTTAGGCAATCATGATAACATTGAGCATAAGAGATAGAGTCATATCAACTACTTTCAAGACTTGACACTCTCAACTTGAAATCCTTACCGGATGAGTGTATCTCTTGACTCTCAAGTGTATTGAATAGGTAGTATATACGCTCACATTGAAATGCAAAGAATGTCTAACATAGGCTTGCCAATCATCTAAACTTCAACGTATACTCGACATGTGTGACAAGGAATCAAAACAGTCTTTAACGGGTTGTAATGTTGGTTTGGGGTAAGGTGGGATAAATTTGGGTACAAGTGACTATAAAATGGACTAAAGAGTTAGCTAATCTCATCTACCCCTCAAAAAACAATCACTCTACCTCACTCTTTACTTCCTTAGTAAACCAATCCCAAAAATTGATTTCTTCTCCTTACCACAAAATCCACAACCTAAATGCTTTCTCAATTCTCCCTTGGGGGTGTATTTTCTTTTGAATTTTTACAACTTTGAGAAAATTGATTAAAAGGCATTTAAAATACTAGTCTCTCCAAATTAAAAGCAACAATTAAGTATATACAACTAACTTTTTCTTTTGTTTTCTAATTTTTCGACTTTTTTCAATTTTCAACTTTTTTTTATTTTATAACAAATATAAACAAAAATTGGAGAGGACTAGTATTCTCGATTTTTGCCTATTTTTGTAGATTCCCCTTTATCTTTCAACATAATTCCACTAGTATATCCGAATTGACCTTAAAAAGATACCCGAGTACCTTCCAACCGTCTCCCTTATACTCATGAAGTTCAATTAGGTTCAAAGGCTAATTGAAAGGGTTTCGGCTTGTAGAGTTGGGCTGTCAAACAAGAGGCTAAAAGCTCAAGGGGTTAACTAGAGGCAAATTTTCGATCTTTTGGTGAAAAAGGGTGTATTTTCAAGTTTGAAATAGGCTTAAGTCAAGAATTGCCTAAGATCATTTTCAATGTCACACACCGAATCATTCAAAATAGAGAATCAAGGCAAGTTCTAGAGACAACTAGATGCACTCAATGAATTTCACACCGAAAGAAAGTTTAAATCACTCCAATTGTGGGAGTATCTTTAAGGCTAAAAAACTCACTAGGCAACAATTTGATCAAAAGTTTTGAATGTAAGCTCAATTTCGTCCCATAGCCTATCATGCTCTACCATGAGCCAAGTTTTAAATTTTGATGAAAATTTTTGTCACCATTAACCGTTTGCCACATTTTCATTCCAATTTGGTCCAATCAACTTTTCCAAGCGGCCAAATCCGTACATCTACCACTCTCTCCCCAAACTTGATTGAAAATCAAAGTTTGTGGAAAGAAAGGGTACGGATTGGTGCTTAATGAACTCAACCATTTATTCAACACTTTACAGTTTATTAAAAATGCAACAGACTAATTCATACAAAGATACCAAACCATTTCAAGTCTAATAAATCCCAAAGACAATAGAGTAGCATACGGAAAGTTAAACTCTTGGGCTGCCAATACGTACACCTACCAAGACTTCCCCAGACTTGGTTAAAAACCATAGTTTGTGAGGAAGAAAGGGTATGAATTGGTGTCCTAACTCACAGTAGTTTTTGGGCTTCTTCAATCCCATTTGGTGCTATATCCTTGAATTTCACGGATTGATCGGTTCCTCATCATCATAGTCTCTGCACTCTAAAGATGAAAGACAATATCTACATATAAGTAAACAACCTAAACTACGAAATTGAATATACGAAAAGCAATCAACGTCGGGCTGCCTCCCGACAAGCGCCTTTATTTAACGTCGTTGGCTCGACGGATGCTCTTTAAATAAACAAAACAAACAACTATCTATGTAAATAAAACTAACGCTTAACACATAAAACAAAATCTTTCTAAACCATTCCCGGCAACGGTGCCAAAATCTGGTAGGTTTCGTTGTCACCTCCAAATTAAAGTATAAAATTATACTAACCTTATCAACTATTCTAACTAGTAGAATGGTAAATAATGGTCGATCCCACGAGGAACGGTCGAACGATTTTGCTTTATTGTATTAAACTATTATGATCAAGAAATATAATGTAAATAAGCTAAAAAACAATAAAGAAGTGGGGGGGATTTTAATGAAATAACAACTAACACCTAAATTTCTATTAAGCAAACTAAATAACAATTACTCTAAGAATACTTAGCAATTTAACAATTCAAATAAACAAAGACAAATAGAATGATTTTTTCGATTTTTGGTTTTCAAATAATAAAATGATTCACCCTTGATCATGTTTCACCTTGGTCTTGGACGATTTATGCAACTATTGTTAATACCCAATTAGTTAGCCTTAGAACTCCTACTCCAAGATTGATAACAAGCTCTATCAATCTTGTCGTCTCTTAAGTATGATTAATCAAAATAAGCTCTTCAATTAATCCTACTCAACTTATCAAATCCTAAAACAAGCTCTTTAAGAATCAATAGTCGAGTGCATTAAGATTTAAGACAACAGAGTAGATTCGACATAAAACTCGTAAGTTCGGTTCTAGTGGTCGAACTCTATGTTATCCCCAATAAAATAAATCTATTGTTTGCTACACGGGAATCGGAAATCTTACAATTACGGATAGTAATTTCCTATTCTAGCAGCACACAAACAAATATCCAAATGGGTGATCAAACCACAATTCAATTCATAAGTGTGAATCAACAATCCCAAATGACATAGAACATTCACATAGCATAATCCAATCGGTAATATTAACCGCAATAATCACATAAATGTCTTAAACTCAAGGTTCAACTAATGATCAAGAGTGAATTCTAGGGTGCTAGCCACCCATTACAACTATTACAAAGATAAAGCAAGAGAAAATCAAAGAAAACATGAACATAAGATAGAAGGAACCAAAAGATAGGATTGATTGATCTTGATCTTCAATCCCCTTCCAATCCTTTGCTTCCAATAGGGAATAGTGGCTGAATATGTGTGGGGGATGGGTTCAAGGTTAGGTCAAAATTGAAAATGACCATATATATATAGAGGAGAAAGTGTTGGGCTGAAAAATGGTCAAAACCGTGTTTCAGGATTAAAATAGGGAGTCGCGCAGCTGCCGTGGCGCACAATTGGCCGCGGGCGTGGTGAAAATAAGGGTTTGGGCCCAATTTGGGGCCACGGCCGAGGTCTTCAACTGCCACGGCCGAGGTCTGGTTGGGCTAGATTTCACCCCATTTTCTGGATCCTTCGCCACGGTCGTGGCCTGAATTTCGCCTCGGCCGAGGCGCTGAAGGATGAATTTTGGCCATCTTCTGGACGATTTACCACGGCCGCGGCCTTGATTTCGCCTCGGCCGAGGCGCTGAAGGCTGAATTTTAGCCATTTTCTGGACAAATTACCACGGTCGTGGGCTCGTAGGCCTCGGGCGTGGCATTAGCAACGCGGGTAAGGTCCCTTGTTTTTCCTTGTTTTCTTTTCCTTTTGAGCTCGAATTGTCAACTTGAGATCTTCGAACCTATTTTTCGGCCATAATTCACCTGTCTTGACATGAAAATGAACCAAACACGTCAAATTGCCCAATGAGAAATAAACGCACAAAACACACGTGAATATGCACACAAAAGTCCGTAAAAAGATACTTTAATTGACCTAAAAGTGTGTGCACTACCACGTGTACCAGTTGGTTTAGCTGATTATAATAATTAGAATATGTAATTAAAATACAATTACGATAGGAATATAATAAATGAGATATGCTAGAAAATTAAAGTGGTAAAATTGATCAACGTAAATTGGCTGGAACTTAACTTTTATAATAGTGTTTGAATGGTGAATTTAACTGATTATAATAATTAGAATATGTGATAAGAATACAATTAGAATTAGAATTAAGATCGGAATATAATAATTAAGATATGTTAGAAAATTATAATATTATTTTAATATTTCAACTTAAAAGAGATAAAATAGATTAAACATAAACTGATTGAAATTTAAGATACTTTTATTATAGTGTATAGATGAGAGTTTATCGAACCTCTGAGAAGGCACTGTACTTCATTCTCAATGTTTGTTAATGGGGCGCCAATATATATCTCTTTCGGAGTAAAGTCACCCTTCTCATCAATTATAATAAGAAACAACTACAAATCTAAATTTCCAGCAACCAAAGAAAGCATTAACATTATGAAGTTGCATTTATGGATTTGACATGCATATAGCATGGAGCCATTTCTAATCCATTTTGATAAAGCGCAACCCGTTATCAAGAAGGTACTAGGCAAAAATAACAAATTGAAAGGTAAACATATAATAAGACACAAGATATACGTGGTTCGATCCGGAGATCTACGTCCACAGGAAAATAATGTCCCTGTCGGGATCTTTCTCTTCTCTTCTTTTTCGTTTAGTTTACAGGTGGTTTTTCTCCGATCAAAGTTCCAACCCCTCTCCTCTCTCTAATTCTACTATTTATCATACAAATCACAACCCTGACTATATTCCTAAAATTAAGGCCGCCAAATCTACCTTTGTGATTGAGAGAAGATAGTGGGCGAAATCTTCCAATCCCCCATGCGCTGCTACCGCAACCTAATTATCAAATCTGTATTTGGGCCAATTACTGGGCCCTAGACAAATTGGTCGTAATGTTGAGGTATATGTTGATGATTTAGTTATCAAAAGTACTTCTCAATCTTCATGTGTGCAAGATATTGCTGAAACGTTGAGTACCTTGCGGCGTTATAATTTACGTCTCAATCCGGCAAAATGCACCTTCGGCGTTGGCTCCGGTAAATTTCTCGGCTATATGGTTTCACAACACGGCCTCTAGGCTAATCCGGCCAAGATTCGGGATGTATTGGACCTACAACCACCGAAGACAGTAAAAGACGTTCAACGCCTTACTGGCGGTTTGGCGGCCTTAAATCGTTTCCTGTGCAAGGCCGCGGAACGTCAACTTCCATTCTTCAAAAATTCTGCGACAGGCTAAGCTATTTGAGTGGACCCCGCAGTGCACCGAAGCTTTTGAGGCTCTTAAGCACCATATTAAGCAATTGCCCACTCTGTCCGTTCCTCTCCCCGAAGAGCCTCTTTATATATATTTAGCCTCCGCCGAAGAAGCCATTAGCGCAGCTCTTGTATGCGAGGCCAATGGCATACAACACCTGGTGTATTTTGCGAGCCGAGCACTCCAAGGGGCAGAATCTCGATACTCCGTGGTGGAGAAAATAGTGCTAGCTCTCGTCATGGCAGCCCGGCGTTTGCGGCCCTATTTCCAAGGACGAGAAATCAGGGTTCTTACTAATCACCCCATTCGTCAAATTCTTGTCAAGCCTGAGGTGTCAGGGTGCCTCGCCAAGTGGGCTATCGAACTAGGAGAGTATGATATTCAATTTCTCCCACGCCGAGCTATCAAGGGTCAAGCCCTAACAGATTTTTTGGCCGAGACACCAGTGGATAATCCCGAATCTTCCGCACATAACGCTAGTCCTCACCCTGCTGCCCTTGAAGCTCCACCCCATAAGTGGCAACTATATGTAGATGGCGCTTCCGCGGTTCGAGGAAGTGGTGCAGGGGTGCTTCTCATTGGCCCCGAGGGCGTTGAAATAAAATACGTCCTCCGATTCAAATTTAAAGTGACTAATAATGAAGCGGAATATGAGGCAGTCCTTGCCGGGCTCCGGCTCGCTCAATCCTTAGCAGTCTCCCATCTTGAGCTCTTCACGGACTCCGAGGTTATCTCTAATCAGATCAAAGGCACCTACACTGCTAAGGATGAAACGATGAGAAGGTACCTCGCTTTAACGCTCAAACTTTTGTCATCTTTTGCTTCGGTTGATATCCAGCAGGTACCCCGTAGACAGAATGTTCAAGCTGATGCTCTCAGCAAAATGGCCTCCGCGATCCTTACCAATGTGTCTCCGGACATCGTAGTCGAGGATGCCCTTCATCCGGCAATTCATGAGGCCACGGTCTCCGTCTTGATTGAAAGCGGTCCCAATTGGATGACTCCGATCATCCATTATCTCCGGGATGGTACTTTGCCGACTGACAACTTGCAAGCTCGGCAGATAGTTCTTAAGGCACCTAAGTACACACCCCACGACGGGATTTTGTACCACCAGTCGTACTTACAACCAAGTCTTCGGTGCCTTGCTCCCGCCCAAGCTGATCAGGTTCTTCGGGAGTTTCACGAGCGGGCCTGCGCCAGCCATATCGGTTCACGGACGTTGGCCAAAAAAATTCTTCGGTGGGGGTACTACTGGCCGACATTGTTTAAAGATGCCCATGATTTGGTGACCAAGTGCGACAAGTGTCAGCAACACTCTCGCATAAAGCATCTGCCGCAAACCGAGCTCACTGGAATACAAAGCGCCTGGCCATTTATCCAATGGGGAATTGATATTGTGGGCCCGTTTCCAGTCGCTCCGGGGGGACTCAAATTTCTTGTGGTCGCTGTTGATTACTTCACCAAATGGGTAGAAGCCGCACCTCTAACTGCCATTACTGGTCAGAACATCTTGAAGTTCGTCTGGCGTAATATTATATGCCGCTTCGGCATCCCGAGCACCATTATTTCAGACAACGGCAAGCAGTTCGCCAATGACCCCTTCCGGTCATGGTGCGAGGAGCTCACATTACAACCAAAATAAAGACCTTTTTGATCCTTTGTCACACATATCAAGTACGAGGTCTAGTTTAGACGATTGGCAAGCATATGGTAGACTTTGCATATAATTCAATATAAGTGGAAATTATTTTAGCTTAAACACTTGAGAGATGAGTGAAACACTTACCCGGTGAGGGTTGAATAATTCGAAAGTTCAAAGTCTCGAGATTAGTTGATTTACGCGTTATCACATATGCTCAAGTGAATTATGTTGCCGAGTTGTTTTAAGAAAAAAATCAGACTGAAACTGAATTCATCGTCTAATCGCCCTAAACAAAATGCATAATCACTTGTCTTCTTTGTGTCTTTTTGTTATGTTGTTCGGGACGAACAACAGTTTAAGTTTGGGGGAGTTTGATGACACGTTATTTATGCATGTATTTAGGTCGATTTAGGATCATATTTTATAGCATATACGTGTATATTTGACCAGCACTTATTGATATTTATAATATTTGGGCCATTTGACGTGTTTCGACTTGTTTTGAAGATAATTAGGTATTTTTATGCCATTTGGATGAAAGTCGAAGGAGAAACAAGTCAAATAGAGTGAAAACCGGCTCAAACGAGTAAAAACCGGCCAAGAACCGGTCCAAACCGGTCCAGTAGCAAAACAACGCAAGAACCGACACGGCCGCGTCAGACTTGTAACACGGCCGTGTCAA